>CM062600.1:36949209-37549209 GCA_031468815.1 Morus bassanus
AGTTTATGTTTAAGCAATACTTACTCTTACAGACTGATCTATCAGTACATCTGAAAGTATTAAGAATGCCATTTCCCATAGCCACACAAACTTGGAATAGGATTTTTAGCAGGAAAATACCAAGATGCATTAGTGAGTCAATGACTTACCAATAAGCTCACACAATCACTTCTCTACCTGCTCTACCCACACTGATTGATTTTGATTGGGTTCACTATTCCTTTTTTCTCTTACGTGTACAAAGACTATACTAAGATATAATCCAGCCTTTCCCATTTTAAAGCTTTTAGAGAGGCAAAATTTAGAGAGGTAAGAGAAAAAAAAAGAAGCTTGAGACTTGTTGAGATCACATTCAGACTCTTCCAAATACTTTTTTTTTCTTTCAGTTACTGGGAATAGTATGAAAAGAAAAAAAAAATTTACAAAGCTACCCCCAGGTCAATTTGCTGATCTGTGATATAACTAATCCTTGGTTCTCTATATGTCATTTAGGCATAGAAATTAATACTTATTATCTGCCTATAGGCAGATCTGACCTTCAGGTCATTTTCTGCTCAGATAAGGCAAAGCCCTTCTTTGAAATAAAACATTTTCACCACTTGCTTATCCTAAAAAAGTGAGGAAAAAATAAGATTAATTACAACAGTGAAGGAACACTGAATCTGGGTGCACTGGCACGCAGGAGGTGCTTGATCCTGACTGTGCCCTCTGCTCTGGACAGCACGAGTGGGAGTCATTATCCCTCCGGCTCTCTGGATAACCTGCGCATGATAAAGCCCATGTCATATCCTGCATGTTTTAAAAGTCTGATTGAGAATTCTGGGACTTGAAGGGAAAAGGGCTGTGTATGGGGTAGGGATGAGGGAAATTAGATTTCTCTACTTTAGACTAGGAATGTTTTCAATATTTTACAGTCTCCCCTGGGAAGTCAGAACTGTTAGAAACACCAAACTGTAGGATGATTACATTTCATGTCCTGTATATGTACTAAGTTGTACACTGTTTGTACACAGATAATGAAGCTTTCAGAGGCACCTTCAGGAAGGAGCTCAGGAGTCAAAAGTGTCTGCTCTGACCTCCTGGTTTCTTCTCAGAGATCAGAGCCAAGAGCATCCATGAAGACTCTGGCAACCACAGAGGAATATCTCTAAAAGGACAATCCTTGCAAAATTACATGTACCTTCTCAGAAACCTTACGTAGCCTTAGCTTCGCTGGCTTGAGAAACAGCTCAGATATCCCTCAAGACTACACAGAAATGTTAGTTATACAAGCATCTGGCCAGATTCTTCTGTGATCGGGGCTGGAGTGAAGGGAAAAAAGAGAATAACTAAATTGCTTGTCTGTTAAGAGGAAAGGAATGGCTACAGGGAGAAGAGCAGGCTGGATGGCAATAGCTTTATGTTTTCAAGAGAGGAACAGAAGCAGAACAAGCCTTCTGGCCTCTGAGCTTATGTTTGTTTCCCAGGGTACAGGGACTTCAAGGAAAGGAGCACAAACAAAATGAAGAGCCCACGGGATGGAGAACAAGTAAGAACGAAAAGGCATTAAATTTGTTCACAGTTCTGCAAAACTACCATTTCATTTTAAATGAAATTCTTTTGAAATGCAAAAAAAGAAATCAGGAACAAGAAGACATTTAAATTGAATTAAGCTACCAAAACAGCATGAGATCCATTAAAAAATTGCATGGGTGCAAAATGCTGCAGCAAGAGCCTGACAAACTGCCATGATGAAAAGGAATTGGACTTTGTCTCCTGATCCCAAATACATGACCCATCAAGATCCTGCCTGTCATCTGGCGAGGTCAAGAGCCCCTGTCTTCAGTCGGTACTTTTCCAGCACTTCTGCTGCTCTTGGCTTCTAACAGGAGTTATTTAAATTGGTATGTTATTTACCCAGGCACAAATGATAACCACAGAAACATTTTTATCTTGATAGGCTCATCCATGTGGTACGGAAACCTGATGTGCTGGAAGTAAAGCTGTGTATAAAAGCTAACATTTAATAAAGTTCTCTGAGCTACATACGGACTATTAATACGTTATGCGCCTCTATGAAAACAGAAATAAGAAATTAAAAAAATTGTCTCTGTTCAAGGAGGAATAAAAAGCTCATAATGCTGGCAGGAAATAAGCTGCCATCAGATATAACAAAAATCTTTTCTAAGCCTAAGTGTTCCAGCTGATTGCAACAGTCTAGCATTAAAGAGCTTTACATGGCAATACAATGCTAAACCAGACAGCTTATTATTATTATTATAAATAAGCAAATCAGCTGCTAGACAGCAGCAGCTACCTCAGAGAACTCCACAACAATGGCTTTTTAAAGTTATAAAATAATTTCTGTTCTAGAAGGTCTCAAAACACTTTACCAACTTAGGGATCATTTTATTCATTACAGGAGTGAAAGCACCTCTAAGGAAACTAAACATACCCTTCACAATTTAGCAATGAAGAAGATGGAAGCATAAGCAATCTCTCTCTATGTTCTGTAAACATTGGCATGGCTAGTTCTGAATAGCTTTAGTTGCACTGCTGTAAATATAGTAAACTCCTCCTAATCAAGAAATACATAATGAGGAAAAACACTTAATTAGTATATCTCTCTCAGAAATTATTTATCTAATGAGAGGCAATTGCAGTGACTGCTGCTTAATTGGAACAGTATTAGCATATATTCCGTGCCATGGTACATACACATTCACTACCAAGGATTCATGTGGTGGTTAACCAAGTGTTAAAATAGCTGCAAAATTTTAACTTTCCGTCAGTTGATACAGAAGTTGCCAAAAAAGACACAGTTTAAGTGAACAGAATGTGATTTCTGTTGTTGCATTATATTCAAGTATAGTATTTTATGTCAGCTGTCTCCCTAATTCTACAATGAGAGACTTAAAAACTGAATGCTAGGAAGTATTTGTAATTTCTTCCATTTGGGCAAACACTACAAATCCCTACAGGCAATTACAGCACTTACTTGCACAGCCATAGAAAATGCACATGCAAATGGAGCATGGGTTGCAAGTCTTCACAGATGATTTTTCTCGAAATCTCTTATAACCATAAAAGCCACTTAATCAGGACTCCAGGATATCTAATTGGATTTCCCAATTACCAAGATACAAATGTACCCCAAACCAGCTGTAATTCTGGGGGGTAAAAGAAAAAAAGATTGCAGGCATGCTGCCTTATCCTCTCTCTGCCTGCAGCTGCCCTGTGAAGAGCTGAGAGCTAAGTGGTACCACTGTTCACTTGCAGAACTGTGACATGAGACAAGGTGACAGGGTTCCCACTTCACCCGGCAAGGGCGCAGAGGCAAACCAGGCAACCACACTTCTGAAGCAATAGGGTGCTCACTGCCAGCTGGAGGTGAGATGTCTTCCGATGAACTAGTAGTATTTTAGGCTATTAAGACAGTCTACCTCCCAAACGCATTTTTAATACACACTTTTGCATTTAGAGCCAGAATCTTACCCCATTTCCAGTCGCGCTACATTTTTACCAGCAGGAGAAACACTTCTAAGAAAACGGCACTGCAGGAACTGCTGAGATGAACCTGAACTCACCCACTCCCTCTTCTACACCACACAATGAGGTCAAGATAGTTTTCCAAAGGCTAGATGGAGCTGCCAGAGCTCAAATGGTCCTTATCTAGCAGTGGGATCTGTATGGTTGTGCCTAGCTGTGCAGCCACTGCACTCTCAGCAGTCATCTGGTCGTCTCAAGGCCAAAACCTCATTCACATTGTCCTGGCACTGGAGCTCACCACGCATGCTGGGGCAACAGTGCCCCAAGCAGGCTGCCATGAGAATTTTTAAGGTCCGTATAGACCACACAGATGCTTCAGGTCATGTCCTTGGGCAGTGTGGACAAATAGACAACCTGGAAAATCCTTGGCAGATGCAATCCAACGTTATCAAGTTATGTCCTTTGACAGAGAGCATCAGGGGCACCAGACGACATGGGATCTGTTACCCCACAGATCTCATGCAGGGCTGTTTCACAACTGGAGCAGACAGTGCATCTGTAAGCATACAGAAACACATTTCAGAGCCATCCCTGCTGTCCCAGTGTCAGAAAATCCTTTTTTTGGTGTTCAAAAGTAAGGATAATAGGTCCATGGGATGTCATGGTCTTACCTTCTCTGCACTTCAGACCACCCTATCCACCTGAGGGTCAAACACATGAAGTTTGTATCTATGACACACCCTCCTCTCAGTCTCAGCTGGTGTCCATCCATCTCCATCATTCAAAGTCCCAGTACTGACTGGGCAGCCAGGCAGCAACTCTCATGTGCGGCTTCTCAGGGCTGGGGGCTGGCTTGCACCATACCTTCTGGATGAAAGCAGGAAGAGAGGGAGGAAGGGAGGCGCAGGCTTGGTGAAACTCCATCCATCTCACAATCACCACTGTATGCCAGGAACAGGGCCAGCTGAATCCTTGCCTAATCCAATTTGCTGCTGAAGCAAGAATCACCCATCCTTGTCCAGGTGTTGCCTCAAATGTACATATTCTTCTTGGATGAAATGGAATAGGGCAGGAATTATTAGTAGTTAAGAGAGGATCACAGTTCAAGGTAGTAAATAACGCTTAGGCCAGACAACAGGGTATTAGCAATGAATGCCTCATTAACAAGAACCTCCTAAAAGAATACAAATCAGTAGAACTTCAAGGACTGACAATGGAAACATCCTGCTACAAGGAAGGGTGTGAAGATAAGGGAAGGCTACAGATGTGAAGTCACCCGTGATAAAAGGGAACATCTTGGCCCAGAAGGCGCTGTAGCACCAGGAGGTTGTGACCACCGACTCAACTGAGGGATGAAAGGACTACACCCCCCACCCCTGACTCCTTTTGAGCACGCACAGTGAATTAAAATCACACTGTAGCTTTAAAACTAAGCAGAAAATATACAGACCAATGGAAGAGGAGGATGATCAGTCAGGCCAATGATTATGTATTAGATAGGTGTGGTGTGTTAACTGTCATGTATAAATGTCAAAATGAACTCCAGGAGGTGTGCTTGTTTTGTAGAAATATTCCACCTTGTACCCTCTGCGAGTAAAACAATGTCTCCTCTCTAAACATACTTCATATGTTTCGGGAGTTATTTTAAATTATAGGTAACACAGGAACATCTCCGAAGTGCTCACATAGCAGTCAAGACACACTGCTACAACAAATATGTCTGTAGGAAGGAGCCAAAGGTTCCCTTTATCCTGAAAACAATTTGGATAATGCTCTCTCCAGGATCAGGTTGTGCTGAGTGCACATGGCAGTGGCTCCTGGTACTCAGCATAGGCCTATGTCTGAGGAAAGACCACCCCAGACCTATACTGAAACATTTCAAAAGCCAGATCCCACATGACTTCAGCTCTGTGCAAATGGAAGCTGAGGACAGACTCATGATGTTAAAAGCACCGCTGTGCCCATTGGGGTTGCTGTGTGTCACCCAGGAAAACCAGCTGCCTGGACAGATGTCCCACAGCCTACTGCTTCAGTGGCCAAACTACGGATTACATACTAAAGCAGGAGACAGTATTTTCTGCCCATTGTGACTTCTACATGATGGCAGGACCCTAAGGTATCCTCTTCTTTGCTCACAACCTCTGCAAATGGGAGAATAATTTTTATTTTTGTCCTCTAAACTCAGTAGATTTTTTTTTCCTGGCACAGTTAAGGTGCGTACCACTTTTACATGTGTTTTGCCTTTTGAGGAAGTGCTCTGGGGAGCAATCTGAATTGCCACACCATTGATCCTGAAAGGGCTTTATCCTTACACTTCTAGTGCAGTGACCTAGGCCATCTTCCGGGGGCTGCTGAGTTCAGCTGACCCCCAAACAAGCACTTCTTCCATGGGACAAGCAGGGTAGGCTCCCAGATCTTCTCACTCTTGCTACAAGGTGCTGGTAGATTTGTGGCATAAGCCAGCCTGCCCCACACAGATGGGCCAAAAGCAGTCAATTTGGGGCAGAACGAGTATTAGACATGCTTTCCCAAGGCCCCAGGGTATAGATATTATCTATTTATGTATTACTGACCACTGTGTCATAGGGTGTGTCTGCAGTCACCTTCAAGGTATGGATATAAACAAGGTGGTTTTCTACCCAGCTGGTCCTTTGGGAGCAACATAACAGACCAGCATTTATGTAGATGTTAATGCTGCAGATTGCAAAACTTTCATTGCCCCTTATGCAATGCAGCCCCTTAACAAACCCAACACCCAGCAGACCTTATAGCTCTTTTATTTTCATGTGATTTAAATTACCTGTGTTTAAGTAGATGACTTTTACTGGTAGCTGATAACATTGAACAGATGAGAAGCATTATGTAGAAGCCCATCAAAGCCCAGAAGGGGGATAATAAAAAGGGAGTAAACATGTACTAGTAGAACGATTACCATTGTTCTGTCTCCTGTGCAGTTTATATTACCCAGAGTAGTCACACAAAGTATGAATAGCTTTAGCTTTTTTATATTGGGACATTAGTGTTTCTGGCAATCTTCTATCTGACCCTGCTCTCCCTTCTCCAGCAACATCCTCCACAGAAATTATTTGGGGATTCTTTCTAATTTGACTACCCCATGAAAAGGATATCAGAAATCTAAGGCTGGGAAGAATTTCAGAAGTGTTTATATTTCTGGACTGGCAGCTTTCCAAGAGTGCCTGGGAGCACACTTGCTGGAGGAGGAGAAAAAGAGCAAAATGGGGAGAAAGAAAACAAGTGTATTATACAACACTCATACTCTTACCCTACAGTGCTGTCTGCAGTACATCTGCTTGCTTAGCAGCAGCAAGTTTGCAAAGCAAGGAAAGTGCATATTAAGGAAATCTTGTCCAAATAACAACTTGGATCTGATTTCAAGTTTCAGCTCTCACAGGCAAGGAAACTGATAGATACTGGTATTACAAAGTAAAAGGCACACAGAATCATTTGCAATTTACAGACCCTTGCAATCCACAGGACTGCAACAGGATAGACAGAGTTCTTCAAAGAAAAAATTACATTTATTTAATTACAAATCTCCAATATCATTGGCTTTAATAAGACCTTAGTAGTATATCTACTGTAATACCTTTTCTACCAATGATTTTCCTGAAGAGACAGAAACATACTCCACTTGAAGCAGGCAGAAACATGGGGGGACTTTCTGTCAGGTGCAGGAGTTGTTCTATTCCTTTGCTCCACAAGCATAAGTACAGTCCTGAGCACAACACTGAACTCCTTTGCCCTGAGCTTTTCCATTCTTCATGCAGGAATGCTGATGCTTATATATGTCTTAAAGAATTGCTGTAGTCTTCTTACCATTTGACATATGCCATTAAATCTCCTGATTGGAGGCAAGGTGCTAGAACAAAAATAGTAGAAATGTTTCCTCATTGCATATCAGAAAACATTGATGCTACTTATTGTAATATTCTAGCTGTCCATTTAAAACTGTTCTATCATGAACTCAGGAAGAGTGTCTGTTTTTTGGGATTAGTTCATGAGGTTTCATCCTTCAAAGACATCACTTAGATTTGAGTTTCTAATAAACTTGCAAATATACAGAATTTTGCCTCATTTGAGTCTAAGACCTCAGCTAGGAAATCCAGTGTGAATCTCATGTGCTCTGGAGTACTTCAGTGTTCAAGGCACCACAGAGGCAGAGTGAAAGAAGATTGCAACATATTATGTCTTACTGCAATAGCGTGAGAGACAGGCAGAAATAAAAAAACAGGGTTTCTGCACTTTTATGATGTCAAATTACTGATTTCTCCTCAATAAGTAGAAGAATAGTTCTAGCTAGAAGCCTCCAAAAACAAGAGGATAGTGTAAGTCATGTCTGTATCACACTGCGGACCGAAGCATAGATGACAAAGTGAAAACCACACTGGCTTTAGAAGCCAATACAGGGTAGCTGCTGTAGTGTAGTTTTTTCCTCAAGCTGCAAGACCTGTTAGCTTGGGCACGGTGCCATGCTAACACAGCTGAACAGGAAAAAAGTTTTACATCCAAGACATTATATGCTTTCAGGAACAAGGCACTACATCCAAACAGTGCTGTGCTACACTTTGTGATCTTTATGTGCACTTGAGATCTTTACACCTTTATACCTAACAAAGGAGTTTGCTGCTGCAGAAAAAAAGCAGGCTTCACAAAGTGCATCGGGTGTTTTTATTATGAAAAGTTGTGCTGGATGGAGCGGCATCTCACAAAGGTGAAAATGTACATTACCCCGGGGAAAAGATGTCCTCATTTTCCAGCTCCATGCAAGCTTTTCTCCTCTTGTGGATTCAGTAAAGAGGCTCTGTTGAAAAGGAAAGACAAAGAAATCATTGTGGGAGATAAGACACTTTGAAAATTTAAAGTGAGCAGGAGGAGCAGTCAGCTACCTGCTGAGCCACACTTGGAAAGCCTTCATCTGAGATCAAAGATAAAAGCCAGTACTCAGCCAGGCTTCTTTTACATGCAACACTCTGATCCACTCAGCATGCTTATTCTAAAAAAAAAACCTGACAGCAACAAGGAGCCCAGCTCCCAAACAGAAATGGAAGCAGTATCAAGCAGAGGGAGTTCTAATAAGAGTCCATGAATTTGGGAGCTTTGTTTAGAGATGCTTTAGCAAATGGATGCTTTCTCAGGAGCTGTAGGAAGGAACATTCTCTTATGGTTTCTGTAGCATATCTGTGGTAAATAGGACATCGATGTAGTCGTAACTTGTTCTCTACAACCCTAGAGCTTGCTGTCTTTAAAGCCTTAGGTGCAGTGTAGCCCAAGAAGAATAAATGACAATGTAGAACATATATATGCGTAAATATATATGTATGAATGTATTTATATATATTTAAAGACTTACTATATGAATGCAGTCCTGGACATAGAAAACTTCAGATGTCCTGTAGGCATGCACGTGGGTTGTAACTCTTCGTAGGAACACAGTGTTATACAGCTGGTGGAATTTTAAAATTTCAAGCCTGTGGAGCTGTATATAAAAATATATGCAAGTTTAAAAAATACTGCAGCGTCCTCTCTTTTTTTTGTTATAAATGTGATTTGGAGGTAAGATCCTTACATAGGCAACAGAAATGGATTATCATACACATGTGACTCTCCTCATATTCTAGACTCAGCTTTTCAAAGCTCTAAGAAACCTCACACCGTTGTAATTTTTTTTAATCAAATGTGAAAGAAATATTTCCCATTTCTTGCATACAGGAGAAAATTTCAAAAACCCCTATCACTTATGGGTGCCAAGAAGATGCATGATGCAGTCTTGAAGAAGCAATGGACTTTCAATATGCAAAAATGTTGATTTCTGTTATGACATTTCTCCACAGAGCTAGAACTTCAAATTTTGAAAAGATGATTTTGTTCTGCCAGAAATCAGAAATACAATATGGAACAACCTGCAGGCTTTTTAGAGGACATTCAGAGCCCTCCTCTTCAAGGTACCTCTGTAGCAGCCAAAGTATCTGCTTTTAGAGTCACATAAACGGAAAATGCTCCCACTATTACTTCACATTAGTGTAGAACTGCCATAAGGTATTCGCTGCTTCTCTTATAGGATATGCAATGTATATAGGAAAGCACCATGTAGTCTGTAGATTTCAGTGGTTGACCAGAAAGCCATGATACAGTTTGTTTCAGTATTCATTTGTATGACATGCCTTAGAGCTGAAAGACAGGACTTTGAACCAGATTTGGGTTTGAATCTAACCTTTTGCAGAGCGGAGGCTCATCTCTGGTCAGAAGAAAGTGGGTGTTTTCAGTATCTCCATAGCCACCTTCACTGCTGCAGTGGTAAATCCTCAGCTGACAGTCAAGAGGCCAGTAGCCTCCAGTGGAAGACTGGGTGATTTCAAGTACTAAGAATGTCAACTGTTGTGGTGGGTTCACTTTGGCTGGACACCAGGTGCCACCAAGCCACTCTATCACTCCACTCCTCAGCAGGACAGGGAGGGGGTGAAAATGAGATGGAAAAAAGCCCTCATGGGTCAAGGTAAAGGCAGTTAATAAAAGCAAAAGCAAAGGCGACGTGTGGAAGCAAAAGGAAAACAAAGATTTTATTCTCTGCTTCCCATCATCAGGAGATGTCCAGCCACCTCCTGGGAAGCAGGGCTTCAGTATGTGTTGGGGTTGCTCCAGAAGATAAATGTCGTAAATAACGAGTGTGCTCCCTTCCTCCGCCTTTCTCTTAGCTTTTACTGCTGAGCAGACATCATATGGTATGGAATATCCCTTTGGTCAGTTTGGGTCAGCTGTCCTGGCCGTGTCCTCTCCCAAGATCTTGCCCATCCCTAGCCTACTGGTGAAGGGGGGGAAATGTTGGAGAGACAGCCTTGATGCTGTGCCAGCACTGCTCAGCAGTAGCCAAAACGCTGGTGTGTTATCAACACCCTTCTAGCTACCAATACAAAGTACAGAACTATGAGGGCTGCTGTGCAGAAAATTAACACCATCTCAGCCAGACCCATCCCAGCCAGACCAGCCTCAGCCAGTCAACATGGCTGCTACATATGCTTACAGACAACATGGACTAAGATACCATAGGAAATTTATACTTGACTTATTTCTTTCCACGCACCTGCGTATCTGATAAGAGCCTAAATGAAATAACATTATTTGTAACATTACATTTTTGGGGTGGACACCAAGCTGAACATAGGCCAGCACTGTGCCCTTGTGGCAAAGAAGGCTAAAGGTATCCTGGGCTGCATGAGGAAGAGTGTTGCCAGTAGGTCGAGGGCGGTGATCCTTCCCCTCTCCTCAGCACTGGTGAGGCCACACTTGGAGAGCTGTGCCCAGTTCTGGGCTCCCCAGTACAAGAGAGGGAGGGAGCTACTGGAGAGAGGCCAATGAAGGGCCACAAAGATGATGAAGGGACTGAAGCATCTCTCCTATAAGGAAAGACTGAGAGAGCTGGGACTGTTCAGCCTAGAGAAGCGGGCATTCGGGGGGAATCTCATCATATTGTATACGCACCTGAAGGGAGGGTGTTAAGAAGATGGAGCCAGACTCTTTCAAGTGGTGCCCACTGACAGGACCCAAGGCAATCAGCACAAACTGAAAGATGTGAGGCTCTTCCTGAACATCAGGAAACACTTCTTTACTGTGAGAGTTACTCAGCATGGGAACAGGTTGCCCAGATTGGTGATGGAGTCTCCATCCTTGAAGATCTTCAAAAGACATCTGGACATGGTCTTGGGCAGCATGCTTTAGTTCTCCCTGCTGGAGCAGGGAGGTTGGACCAGAAGACCTCCAGAGGTCCCTTCCAACCTCAACCACACTGTGATTCTGTGATTCTGTATTTTGTTCTGGCAAAACAGCAAAAGTAATTAACCATATGAAAAGTTCCAGTTAAGGAAAAAAGTCAGCGGTAAATTCTAGAATTATTAAAAATAGCATCAGAGTTATCAGAGTTACCCAGTATATTGACGGGAAGAAGTCAAGTGCTATAAAATTTTACCACCAATGGTAATACAAATTGGTAAGAAGACCGTACAATGACTTTCAGGTTCTATTTCTCATATTATCTAAAAGAAAAAAGTAAAACTAATACATGCACAAAGCTGAGTAGAAAAGACTGCTTCCTCCACACTATCTGTCATGCTATATGTTCTGTATCATCCTTCTGAGCTATATTTGCAGACCTCAGATAGATAAGGTCATGCATTGTCTAATAACCTATCAAAACCACTTAGAACTCAAACCAAAAAATGATCTCTGAAAAAAAGAAAGATACAGGAGCTGTACTTCTTCATTTGATATTGCTGCATGCTACTGAACACTAGTTCCCTTAACAGGATGACTATCTTGATACAGTTATTAGTGGCTAAGGAAGCACCTTCAGGACAAATGATTTTAAGTAATGCAATTAATAAGAATCTCAGCACATGCAGAAGCCAAAATATCCATGAATCTGTACTTCCTCTTTGCAATACATATACCAATGGTCTGTGTCAACAATCTTAAGACAATGTAATTATCTACCAGCCTACAAGAGAAAGAAATTTAACCAAAATATAAGAGATATGAAGGAAACTGGAACTTGTTATTTCCTTTCTAATAATTCAGTATTCTCAAATATCTTTCCTGTCTGCCTGTATGTACTCTACCATCTCATACAAAGAAAATGATAAATGAACAAAATCAACCTCTGCCTTTTTGATCTGTCCCTTAGGATAAGAACACAGGCTGCTTTGGACAACAGGGTCATAATTCAATTGTAGCTTTCAAACACTTTCTGTAATTCAAATACAACAAGCAAAATTATGATCCCAAGAGGCTAAACTGTAACTCTGGGTAGATAAGTCTGGATATCTCCAAAATAGCATCTGCTGAAATAATACAAGATGCCTAAATTATAGCAGCACCAGTAAGAGTCTTTGAAAGAAAATCAGGAAGCTGTAAAGATAAGTATGAGAAAGGGGAAAATGAGAATATGGAAATAAAAATCAAGTGATTGAAAAAAAAAAGATTCATAAAGTAATGACCTCCCATTGCTAAGGAAACAGAATTTGGGCCACTCTCACTGTACATTATCTAATGCCTAATTTTATGCCTGAAAGGAGGCTGATATTGGAAAGAAAATCAGGCTCTGCAAACCAAATGCTTCAACTAGTTCTCCTGCATTCCGCAGAATCCGCAAATCACATTTGGTCGGTAGATGCAGGACTGCAGCCCATAATCTTAATTTGCTTTAGATACCAAAAGGTATTCTGCCTGACTTTCATAGTCATTCTCAAACAGTGCATGGCATCTCTTTAGTATTAATAACCAAAGTAATGAGTTGGCTTCCCCCAATGTAAACAAAGGTTTCGATCCTTCTGTTCATATCAGTGCTGGAGCTAAAGCGGTTCACTGGCTGACTCCATGACAACTAAGGATAGATCCTGGCATAAACCAGGCCAGTCAAATATAAAGCTACGTCTATTTTCTACCTACGTTATATAAGTTTTCAGAGGCACTTAAGTCCTCATCTTGACTTATAGGAAACAGGAAACCCAACAAAACCACACACATTTGTGTGTGCCTATTAGTCTGACACAGCACAAACAAATGTAACCATATTTGGTAGCAAACAGGAATGAAATCCAGAGGCCAAGAGCTCTGGGGGTGCATTCCCACACAGGCCAGACAGTCTGCAGCTACTGCAAGTGCTACAGGCTAGAAACACTTACTGGTATCTGCTAAGGGCTGAAAGGGACTGGCTCTGTGATGCATATTTCAAAAACAGTGAATAACTGGACTATTTTTAAAGTAGTTTTACGCTGTGAACACAGGTCTAGGTCTGTTCCATGCTCTGTGCTGACTGCCACCAGCACATGTTCTAGAGTAAAAAGGAGTCCTAAAGGCTGCCATGATGCCCTAAGGCAGGACAACTAAGGAAATTTCATAGAAAAAACTATATTAGGAATATTCTTAATGCAGACAGGTCACTGATGCACAGAAGAATAAAGTGAACCTTCATAAATCTGTGAAAAGTAATTCTTCATATTGTCTGTCATAGCACATGCGGTATGGACCAGTCATGATCTAAACTGCAAAAAATACCACATAGTTTTCACAAAAACACCCTGTGGAAACTCAGTACCACTTGGGCACAGGGGTTCCCACCTTAACACCAAAAGGCTTTCAGCTGGGAAATATTTAAAGTCCAAATCCTCAAAAACACTTACACCTCAAACAGTCACTGCAATTAGCAAGATGCTGATACAGGAAATAATTGTCCATGTCCCGCAGAATATCTTATTCTAGTAAGTGCCAGGTAGCACTTATTTTCAGTAAAGGTTTTAATGATCAAGTCATCTCTCAGTTAAAAGATTTAAGACCTGAGCATTTCACAATCTTTAGCATCAGGGATACGGTAAAACTTCTTTTAAAGTTTTATACATAATATAAAGAGGCATTCACAGAGAGGACAGGAAGGAGAACTCTGCTATTAAGCAGCCCCATGTTTCTGGGAGTAAATTAAGTGGCGAAATTTACTGCAGAAGCTTAAGAGACATAGCACTTACTATTCTTTAGGAGCCATGATAAAATTTTGGTGACAAATTTTCATTGGGCTTATCTATCCACAGTGGTCTGGCTTTATCATTGCAAAGTTTCAGTCTTCTACCATACACACAGGCAATCCCATTAACCTCAATGCCATGAGAACACACATCAGATTAACTAGAGGTGGAAACCTCTACAACACAGAGGTCCGAGGGCTGAACAAAAAAACATGCTGAATTCTTGAATGAATCAAGTGTGTTCAGCTCTAAACCAACAAACTGCACTTCAGGCAGGAAGCAGCCCCTTTCAGTCTGTTCTACAATAGCAGCAGACTCCACTTTGCAGTATATGACTATTCTGCAAAGAACTCACTTATTTTGTCAGCTTCTCACAGTGCCTTTAGAAGCACATGAACTGACAGCTCTCCAGTGTACAACCTCTGTACATTGTCCTGGCTTCCACTTCTTTCATTCATTCACATATGTACAGTATTAAAACACATTGTGTTCCATACGCTAGTCAACAGTCACGTATTTTTACCAGATTTCTTCTATAAACTATGAGCCCTCCCCCTTCTCCTGAGGGATTCATTTCCTTAGCATGTATTTCTAAGTGCATGCCATTGAAGTTTCTTACTGTTGATTTGCATATAGTAGAACGGCAGTATTTGGGTGGTCTCTTTGCCAACACAGTTCTTGTAATCTCCGGGAGGTCAACTCTGTGCCAGATTTCTTACCTGTGATGAAAACGCTGATTTGCTCCGGAGAAACAGACAACACAGAAGTCATATGAAAGGGGTGCTGCTGGGAACAATTTTGCTCAAAATTGAGGTCCTGTAAAATACTTTTTCTTAATACGTAAATGTCCTAAGCATACTTCTCTAAGATTTTTTGATGGTATTTTTCAAGGTACCTTTTGTCCACTGACAAACAACAGCAACACAAAAATGAATTTTCTGCAGCAGAGACAAACCCAGTACTGTTGCATTTCACTCATAGTGGAGGACTTAAAAAGCCCCAAACTCTGGTACTGGAAACAAAGTATTGACCAGACTCCTTTTATTGTCCACATCAAGAGGTGGCATTCTTTTCTCCTTTATGTCTTCCCATAAAGGTAGACATTACCCTTTATGATGGCAGGAAGGTTAGTCACATTCCCTAACATCTCCACCAAATTGCACGAATAATGATGTAACCAAAATACTAGCATTCCTGATTATGTGCTGGGTGCACACCCACACACAGCCATGCCAAGCACGTTGTCATTAGCTATGGAGAAGCAATCCCTATTTCATGGTGAGATATGCAGATTGCCCTCATACCATGGCCAGCCAAGTACCCCACCCAGAATTTTTCTCAGGCTGGTCTCAAAGTGGCTGAGCTGTTTTACCACCCTGTGGCTACCTGGTAGACTGCAGGTTGTGAGGAGACCAGCCGGAAAGTGCAGAGCAAGAAAACTTACCCTTTGTAGAGGGGGACCAGGCTAGGGAACATTTTAACAACCTGGACATACACAAGTCCATGGAACCTGACAGGATGCACCAATGGGTGCTGAGGCAACTGGCCAATGCCATTGTGAGACTCTCTCAATCATCTTTGAAAGATCACAGTAATTAGGGGGGCAAAGGGTGTTCCTAAAGACTGAAAGAAAGCTAATGTTGCTTCTATCTACAAGAAGAGGAAGGAGGAGGATCATGGGGAACATGCTGATCAGCCTCACCTTTCCCCCCTGGGAAGGCGAGGGATTAAACAATCCAAACATATAAAGGACAAGAAGGTTATTGGGAGTAGTCAGCATGGATTTATGAAGGGGAAATAACTCCTGAACAACCTGATAACCTTCTATGATGAGGTGAGTGGCTTGGTGCATGACAGGAGAGCAGGAGAGGTTGTTTTATTTTAACTTTAGCAGGGCTTTCCACATTGTCTCCCATCACACCCTCCTAGGCAAACTGACAAAGTACAGACTAGATAAGTAGACAGTGAGGTGGACTGAAAACTGGCAGAACTGCCAGGCTCAAAGGGCTGTGATCAGTGCCACAAAGTCCAGCTGAAGGCTAGTTGTTAGTAGTGTACCCCAGGCGTTGATACTGGGACCAACACTGTTTAAACTTATTGTTAATGAAAGGACTGAGTGCACTCTCAACAAGTTGCAGGTGATACAAAACTGGGAGGAATAGTTAATATATCAGATGTCTGCAGCCATTCAGATGGACTTTAGAAGCTGGAGAAATGGGCAAACAGAAACCTCATGAAGTTCAACAAAGGGAAAATCAAAGTCCTGCCCCTCAGCCAGAATAACTGCAGGCACCAGTGTAGGCTGGGGGCTGGCCAGCTGGAAAGCAGCTCTGCAGAGAAGGATCTCGGGGTCCTAGTGAACGAGTTGAACATCAGTCAGCAATGCACCCTTATGGCAAAGAAGGGCAGCAGCTTCCTGGGCTGCACTAGGAAAAGCTTTACCACCAGGCAAGTGGTCCCCTCTCTCTTCTCAGAACGGGTGAGATACATCTGTAGTGCTGGGTCTATTTCTGGGCTCCCCAGTACAAGAGAGACATGGAAATACTGGAGCGAGTCCAGTGCAGGGCCACAGAGGTGTCGAGGGGACTTGGAGCATCTTTCACAGAAGGTGAGGCTGAGGGAGCTCGGTCTTGTTTAGCATGGAGAGGAGCAAGCTCAGAAGGATCTTGTACATTTGTAAAAATACTTGACAGGAGGGTATAAGGATGATAAAGCCAAACTCTTTTCAGCAGTGCCCAGTGACAGGACAAGAAGCAATGAGGACAATCTGCAATACAGGAAAATCCACAAAAATGTAAGAAAAAAACCTTTTTATGGTAAGGGTGATCAAACACTGGCACAGGCTGCCCAGAGAGGGTGTGGAGTCTCCATCCTTGGAGATATTCAAAACTCAACAGGACATGGCCTAGGCAACATGCCTCAGTTGACCCTTTCCTTGTGCTGGAGGGCTGTAGCAGACAATCTCCAGAGGTGCCTTCCAACCTCAGTGACTCTGCATTTCTATTCCATGCTTCTTACACCTGTGCAGGACAGGACTCAAAGCACTCCCAAAGCAGTTGACAGAAGAAGGGGTTGGGAACTGAGAAGAAAGAAAGTGGCAGGATATACACTGCATTACCAGTCTGATAATCCCTCACAAAAAAAAGTATCAGGCTTGAGGCCCAGGAGCAACAAAGGTTCTGCTAGACCAGAACTTCTCCACCTTTCTCTCAGCCCAGCTTTGAAGTGACATGATAAACAAAGATGAAAATATACATTATTTTTATCCAGTTGAACAGTTCAAAGTTATTTTCACAGGTGAATAAATAAGTCCTTTTAAACTGCACAAAGGATCCTGATTTTCTGCTTCCTTGACCATTAAAAAGTCACTTTTATCTTCATAATATGCATGAAAGTTGATCCAAAAGGCTGCCCAATCCAAGCAGTACTTTTTACTCATATTTCTCTAAAAGCTAAGCCCTTTCTCTTTCAAAAGCAAGATCCCCTTACAGGAATAATGCAAGGATACAGAAGATGACAATTAGTCCCAAGACTTACACAAATTCAGATGTATTGTTTTTCCAAATTTCTGCAAGTCCAAGATTATGGTCAGTTTTTATTTAATTATATGATTCTACCTGAGACTTTCCTGTTAGTTTTATACATAATTCAGCAGAGGGCTAAAAATATGGAAGGACTAAATTGAAAAGAGTAAGGTAAGTTTGGTAAGGACTGGTGCACAGCACAGCAGAGAGGGGATGCACTTCTGTATCCCTGAATTGTTCTGAAAGCACGAAAGGAGAGCTCTGGGTCCTCCAGCTGAGGTGAAATACTAAAAAGCTCAGAAAACCTTTTCTTGTCAATGCTAGGTAAGATACAGAGATGTTTCTAATGTCATGCAGACTTCAGGCATAAAAGCCAGTTCATACAGATACAAGAGAGGCAAAAACACCTCAAAGAAAGCAGATTTTTTTAGCACGCAACAGCTAGATCTTATTTTTTCTCTATTTTTCTGTTTCTGAATGACAGCATATTTCCGAGTGACCTTCCATGAATTGTAAGTGATACCCATTTCAAGTTATGCTGTAGGTATAATTTTTTTGAGTGCCATCATATTTTAAGGGGTTCTTCACTGGCTCAACTTTACACACAGAAGCCATCCTATTTTACATGTGCATAAAATTACTCAATATGTGAACATTCACAGGGTAGTGCCTAAGCTGGTAGGATGATTCTTATAACAAACTTGATTTTGATATCCCTCTGCAGTTCTAACATGCGTTTTGTTACAGAACTAACTATTACATTTAGAAATCATACTTTAAAGTATTTTTCTGGAACAATCTACATTTTATAAAACAAAAATGAAGCATGGTCTCGTATTTGACTCTAATTATCTGAAACATCAGCACTCAAGCTGGTTTGGAAAACAGCGAAGGATGAAACTTTTCTGTTGTTAAGATGAACTTGAAAATACATACATACACACGATCATTTACCAGAGAAAGCTTATCAAGACAGAGCAGATACAAGAAACATATTCTGGAAAAACAAGGTACTCAAGATACAGCCAGCATCCCAGTACAGCACAGCTATTCACAATAGAAGAGATCTTTACACAACCCCAGCTCAAGTACCAAAAGCAATATCCACCTCTACAGTACCTCTAACACATTTCTGTATCCCATCATGAAGTCATAATTATTTTTGGTATGAACTGCAATTCTCTACTTAATAGACCAGAATAATGTTCTGTGAAACCTACCTCCCACACCTGACATTTGGGCTACAGTTCAAACACAAACTTCTTCCCACTTCTTTTGTCTGTACGTAAGCAAGGAATGATTTAACCTCCTCTCACATTCATTGCTTACCTAAGTCCATCTCACACCAACTATTACATTACGCACAAAATCTTCTTATACTATATTCATAATACGCCAAATTATAAACAGAATTCAGAATATCTGTTCATGCAATAGCTGAGCCGTATCAGAGACTTATACCTACCTACCTCTCCATAAGCATCTAGGAGCTTCCCTAGCCTTAGAGATAACAACTGCAGATCCCAAAGTGCTATCAGAGTTTTTATGTGCAATCTTGCAGGATTCTGTTACCCTAGATATTCACTTTGCAGATCAGATGGACACATACATGACTGCTGTCTACAGCAGCATTGGAGAAGGGCATGGTTGGTTGTTTTTCTGTTCTCTTTTATTCCTTTGGAGGCTGCTGCTAATTGACTTGCATGACAGAAATTTCCATACAGGTCCCAAAGATGGAGAGTTATTCAGGATATATGTCCAGATTAGCCCTGTTTGAGAATGCTGAAAACATTCCAATTCATATTTTTTCATCTTTTGTCATGTAAAAACCCAGATTAAGAATAGTTTTATTTATAAATCATAACACTAATTTTCTTTCTTTTTTTACTGAAACAAGTTGTATTTACATTCTTATCTATCACTTACCTAAGATGTTTTCTGGGAAGAATACTGAAATTTTGCAAGATGTATTAACTAAAAATTAGTGCATTTAAGGTATAACATGTCTTGCCTAAAAGGCAAGAAAATGTAAAAACGGACTGCGTATGCTATATACCAACTTAATTTGTTGCCTTTTCCTGTAGTATACACAACATCACCATCAGATGCAAGGAAATATAAATTGGAACAGAGATTGCCTCTAGCCTGAGAGCTCCCAGAGGTCTACCTAACCCCTTAAACCACAATGACTGAAAGCATTAGAGGCTCAGGTCCATGCATTTTGCTGTTTCAATACTTCTACAGGAATAATATCCTGTTCATTAAATGAAGAACACTTCACAAAGGGTAAGCATTAAGTATTGGAGCATCCTGATTAAAGCTTCTGTGATCATTTCAAATGGTATTCTCAATACTTCTTCTGGACCCAGCATCATTTCCTCAGTCTGCTCCCCACAAGAATATGGGGACATTTCAGCTGGAAAATGTTGCTGTTAATACAGTGAATTGATCTTTTTGCTGGACCGCAGAATTTGAGCTAGAAGTCTTTGTTTTACCTTTTATAGTAAAATATCTATTCAGCAAGCAGATAGGGTACTCCTCATTTTTTTCACATAATTTCAAAAGGATATTAGGACCTAAAGCAATCATGCTGCAAGTGTGTAATCAGTGCCTCAGTATCTTAAAGCAGGTAAGAATCACTGGAAGAAGCCCAGGGCAAGGTATGACAAACATTCCGAGAAAATGTTGATGTCTATACCTCATATTCCCAAAGGTGCTGATAGTACATGCTATTAAGAGCAAGAAGGGAAAACAAGAGAGCAGTGTTCTCTATCCATTTCAGATATCCTACTGGGAAATTTGTGCAGGGTTGGGGTTCATGTGAACAAGCTGAATGTGAAGGACATGATATGAGAGTGCTGGATGCATGTTTGGTGGGTGGGCCGGGTCAGTGACAGCCGCTGGCATCCCTACCTGCTGGCATTGCCCCACTCTTGAGGCTGCTGACACACTGCAGTGGTGGCAGAACTGCTCACACCTCAGCCTCTAAGCTATGCAGTCTGGTGCTCAGCAAACTCTAGCAACTGAGATCAAAGCCAGTGTCCTGTAGCATCCTGCGTTAGGTGTGCAGCACTTCCAGAGCTGACTCGTATGTCATTCTTCCATCTCTCTTCTGGAGGTGGTCAGAGGAGGGCAGGGAGATCTGGTGCCTGCAGCTACTCGACTCCTGGCTGGATGCCTTTGTGCAGTGCAAACAAAGGACTTTATCTGAAACTCTAACAATGGTTCAAATTGCTATCACTCCAGATAGTGCCAAGAGCCACACACACGCATACAAATACATATAAAGACATTAGAGCATCATCAGCATGTACATATTGACATCCTAAAAGGGTTCTGAAAAACAATGCTTCCATGTGCACAAAGCTGCTTCAAGCACCTTATTCAGGAAATGTTAGAGGACATCAGCCAGCTGGCTGATAGTTAGATCAGAAAATATACTAAGTAATACCAGATAGCCAGAAAACACTCCAGTTAGAATAGTACTGGTTATATCTAAAAATGCTGAAAATTAGCAGGAGTTGAGATGGGATGAAATGCATACAGAGGGCAAAATGGAAAAAACACTACACCTAAAATGACAGACATGGGCTTTTTGTTCCCCTTTATGCACTTAAATATAGTAAATCAATTACAGTTATACTCACTTTGGGGTTGAAGTAATATAACGTGGCCTTAATGCAACTGTGAGTCTCAAACCTTTACATCATCATGTTTAATCCCTCAAGAACTGAATACTGATTTTCTCACTGGGGAAAATGATTTTGAAGGTAATTTGGATTTCCTAATTTGACTACACACATGCAGCAGGCAATGGTGTGAATTAGAAATCCTTGACAACTTTTCATTGCAAGGATGGCCCTGGTGATGTCTACTGCTGTTTTCTATCACGTTTATTTTCAATGTGATTTAGAGAGATACGAGGAAGTATTCATATCCTCATATGAACACATCAATTGTGTCTTTTCCTAACACCCTAATACACCTAGCAATCTATGAATGACAAAGATCATCACAGACTGCCATTTTTGGCTGGACAGGAGGATGTTTTTGAGACCGAGTCCTTGCTCATTATCCACCAACTGAATCCACCTTCCATAAACTAGATCACTGAACTCTGCCCCTTAACATTTTTGATACTTCAACATATGCTCAAAACAAGGAATTTACATGCCCACACCAAAATCTGCTTCTATGCAGTTCTCTGCCAACTCTGCCTACATACAGGCTGCTGCTGCTACACAGCCATAGCATTTGGAGCTTCTGGAGTTAACATACCATCCATCCAGTTAACATACCTGCATTACTATTTTATTATGCAGAACATCATCAATGCTATATTAACTTTCAAAAGTCCTAAATGGGTTCCTTGACACTGGAGTCACAGAAAAATTATTATCTTAGCCATTACTAAGTGCAGGCACACTTCATCCTCTTTGTAAAAGAGGATGCCAACAATTTGAAAGAGCCTGTTTCTGTATTTGCTAAGTTGCAGCAGAGCTGCAAAATACCCTTAGGCACAGTAAAATAAAACTATTACAGACTGCTTCAATGCACCTCTGTAAGAACTAACTACCTCTTTGCCTACTTCAGCCAGCTAGATTTTTCTTATCCCGCACAACTAGCCAACATATGCTGCACTTAACCTCATTCTCTGCCTCCTACCTGCACAGCTAAATACAGAGCGCCTGGTTATAGCTGCTGCTGCCGCCTCTACATTCATGAGGAGGATCAAGGTGGATGAGATCAGTCTCTCTCAGAAGCAAGAGCTGCCTTTCACATCCTCCTTGGTGGCATCAGAAGCAGGAAGTCCAGTTTCTGAGCTCTCAGCTGGCCATTTGTCCCAGATACTTGTGTTGAGACAGCTTTTGTTTTTATTTCGTCTTCATTCTTGATTTGCTCAGATTCACTTTTACATTGCTGAGAAGCCTGTAATCAGCCCAGCAAGATCAAAGTGGGATGGAAGAGAGAACAGAACAACCATGTGGCTGCAGCCCATCAAGTGAGCGAGGGCACACAGAGTGCCCTGAGTGCTGTTTGTGGCAGAGAGAAGGGCAAATTAGGCAATGGCCTTTCCACTCTTCCTCTGCCATTCAGTGCCTTTGCATTTTTTCCAAGCAGCTGCGCTTTTGCGCAGGTATTAATGCTATCCACATTCAGCAAGTAAGCGTCTGGCACAGAAAACTGAATAAGTACAGTTACTCATGTGAGCAATGCCTACAGCCCCAGCAGATTCAATGAAGGTATTCAGGCATTTAAGATATTAATGTGACTATTTGTCGGATGAAACCTAAACTGAGATTGGTTTGAAATTTGATGCAGCAGTGCCTCAGCATGTATCTGTCAGATTTAAAGAAAAATTAAAACAACAGGAGTCAGTTAAAAAGTGCGAACACCTCCACATTCCTAAATAAATATCTTTTAAATACGACTTTGCTCACAACACATGTTTGAAATGTATATAGATTTACAATATCTTTGTAAAGCCTTAACAGATATTTTCTCTTTTTCCAAACAAAACTCACTTCTTATAACAGCAGTTTGTTTTGTCAGTGTAATGTAATCCTCCAGCAGAATGAACACCTTGTCAAGGCTAACATGTTCATGATAACCTTATTCATAAACCTGAAAGTAACATTCTGCCTAAGATCAAGGTTCAGATCAACACAAGGCTACTCCAGCTGTATGGATAGTCACAGGCTGTGCAAAATTTGCACACGGTAGCTGTCAGAGGAATTACACCAGCAGGAATGCACATGGGCAGACATTTCTGTTAGGGCTTTCAATACTTGAGCATTCTTTCTACAGAGTAAGTTCTTACTGCAACACTTCTGACATAACAAAGGAAATGCTGCTACCTCTTATCCTATTAAATTCTTCTCCAACCTGCTATTATCATTACATTATTATTTTATGCTCCTGTAATACATTTTCCAATTCCAAAACACTTTAAAAGATTAACACAAACTCTGCCCAAGGAAAAATCACATATCCCCAAAATATTTCTGGGCAAACCCAGAAATGAATACTACCGAAATCTGGCAAAAATAAAGAAGGAAAAGTACAATTCTCCAAACAAGTAAGGACAAACGACTTGCTGTTTTACAACTGCATGGAGATCAATACAAATTTTGCAAAAAATAAGGGGATGTTCTGGCCACACAAAAAACTGTGAGCTCCACTGGCGTCAAAAATTTCCCCAGCAGTGGTAAACTGGCTGTTTTCTTCATTGGATCAAACCAATAGCATCATCCTATCTGCAGCATTGGTTAAGTACTGATCCAAACTCACTGCCTTCATCTCCTTTTGCAGCACTAAGCTATGCAAGTTTGCAAGCTCTGCCGTGCAACTATTTCAATACCTCAGCACCGCTTAGGTTAGTCGATCTAAGTTGATCTCATGATTATCAGGCACTACTTCACAGACTCTCAACAGTAAATTGCTCCAGCCTGCTCCAAGAGCCATCTAGAGGGTTATTTGTAAATTGCATGTCTGTTCATATGGCAGCACATCAAGGAAAAAACAAGTGCTCATTCTTTGCTGGATTTCTTTTAAATTGTTTGACTTGCACTTAGTCTTGTAATAAATAATAACGCCAGAACAGTTTAACTACCTAACAGTAGTCTGTGAATATTTTAAGCGATTAGTCTTTCTAATTGTATTCATGGAACTTTTTGTGCGTGCATCAGAGATTCTGCTCTTCTGGGATAGAAGGCAGGCTTTCCATTATGGTATCTGAGTTTTTTTAAGTCATTATTTGTTTAGAGGTTCTGTAAAATTGCATTTTGTAACTGTAACCTTTTTATGGTTTTCAATACAGATCGGACAGATTACAGCTGCAGTTTACTAATATTGATTGTTGCATGCAAGGGGAAGGACTGAAATCAGGATGCTCTCTGAACCTCCAGTATTAGAGATCTAGGAAGAGAAAAAACATGTAACTGTGATTTTAAAACCTCCCTACACCAGGTATTGGACTGAATTAAGATCTACCATAGCACCGGAAAAGCATATTCCATTCTGTTTTCTCTATATAAGAACAGCAAAGCTATGCTTTAAAAACAAACAAACAAACAAAAAAAACCAATCATCTGAGTCCATTTTCCTATCCAAATTTGTCTGAAGTAATTCAGTTCACTGCCTATCAGGGGGAAAAATCCATTCACTTGTTTAAGCTTCTTTGCATTAGCAAAGAGAAGCAGTTCTTAATGGAGAGATTTCCCGTGACTGCTTCCCATCCTTTTCAGAGATGACCCCCCCACACAAACACCACCCAAGGAATTGCAGGCCTTGTATGTAGGAAAGTGGTGTTAGGAGAGTACTGAAGTCCTGTTAACTCCTTCTGTAGGCATTTGGCAGCCAGAAAGGAAAAAAGAGAGAGTGATGAAATCAGTCCTCCACAGACCACCAGAAAATGTCCCACTGGAGTTAGCAATGCTGATGTCCCCATTCTGGTTGATAGGGAAGCATGCTGGAGCCCCATTCATCAAAACCAGTAAACTCTGGGCAGCACCGAAGTTTCACGCTAGTAACAGTAGTGGGAAGAAGAAATTTTAACTTCATAAGGATGCTGCAGAAATATGACCCCATTTCAGTTTTGTAGCAATTCAAAAGGCAGAGCTCTCTTTCTGAGCTGGATCTCCTTGAGTGCTGATGTTGCTTCATCGACCATCCAAAAAAGCCAGTATCCCTTTTGCAAGAGTACTCTCATAACTGTCATGTACTGGAGCACATCCTCCCTTCCTCTGCTGTTTGGGAGCTCTGCTACATGAGCCGCTTTTTTTGCCTTCTCTCAGAAGGCAATGTTCTTTCTCCATCCTTTGCAGCCTTTCCTTCCTGTAGTTGCCTGCAACTTTTTGAGTACTGACTTCAAAATCTGACACCTTCTGGACTTCCTAAAGTCACTTTTAGCAAAAAAAAAAAAATCAGTTATGCTGAGTTTACAGGAAGCAGATGCTGATTTGCAGCTGTTTTCAGCAGTAAACTACATTTCCTTTTATTCTTTCAGGGTCTTGCATAGGAGTGAGATCTCTGAGACACCTCTGCTTTCTACATCAGTCAAAAAGAACACATGCTGGCCTGATCAGCTACTTCACTGCAAAAGCATAAAGGTAATTTATTCTCACTTACATATCATCATGATCACAGCTCACTGCTGTATCATTACCAGTTCAAGAAGCATCAGTTCAAAAGTGCCAGCAGCAGCTCTATCAGCTGTCAAGTGACCACCAAGAGAGCCCCAGAGATGTTTTTCATGATAAATCTTGCAAAAACCCAGCATTTTACAGTAATTT
This sequence comes from Morus bassanus, assembly GCA_031468815.1. NCBI lineage: Eukaryota > Metazoa > Chordata > Aves > Suliformes > Sulidae > Morus > Morus bassanus. Next base: position 36,975,025 of record CM062600.1, read on the forward strand.
CAAAGAAAGTCTTGAGTGGTATTTCCGGGAGGTCACTGAATTTCTAGTCACAGAGGGAGTATTACTGCCTTTAAAAATGCACCGTTACCATCTGCAGTCAGAACTTCCTCTTTTCTCTTGAGCCAATGCCATTTCAGACACTCAAACGCCTACTTACTCTCAGCTGCATTTCCCTAGTTCACGCTGCTAATGCCCTTTAACATCTGCTTTGGAAGTGTGTGAAGATAACCCGTATAAAAGCACTCTTAGTAGAAAATTTAAAGGAAAAGAAAAGTATTCTGATGGGAGACAGTAAGGAAGTTTTTATGCTGTAAGTTCATCTCCAGCTCAGGAGGCTCCCTAACTTCAAAGTCATGCATCTCACCTGAAAGACAGGGGGAGGGATATTTATAACTGCCTTCCAGCTCCTGTTAAGTGCATGCCCACAGGTATTGGGAGTGGGCTTTTGCCATGTTTGGTAGAGAGGTTGATTCAGCCTCTCCCTGATAAGACCACACTTACAGGAATGGATATCAGACTCTGTGCTTCCCAGTAGCGGGACAGATGTGGTCAGTAGGTACAGGGATGCTTTGCAAAGAAATGAAGGGCAGGATGTGAAAGAGGAGAATGAAAACAGATAGGTCCTTAGTTTCCTAAGATAGTGGGCATCATAAGAGGGTGGGGAGGCTGGTGGGAATATTGCATTGGGACGTTGGTATGAGAAAACAGGGACAGGAAAGTTTGTTATCTGACTGACAAATATTTTGTTCTCAAATCACAGACTCTCAAATTTTGCAATATACAAAATCAATGTAGCCTTGGTTTTCCCTATGATTACATATTGAATTTTAGCTGCATTTTGCATTAAAATTCTGTGGTGAATGAGTAGTTACAAAGGAAGCATATAGATTTAAGAAAATCTCTTTGATGAGCCAGTCAACAGAGTGCCTCAAGAGTCAAGTTATAGAAAATGTGAGATTTCAGACAATGCTGCAAAACCTCCTTCCTTGTTTTTTAATTTCAAGTTTACATAAAAGTATGATCCGATTTGCCATTTCATTCAACTTTTACACAGTTTGATGAGAAAAGATAAAGAAACCCAATATAGTGGTTTGGTACATCATTGCTGTATAAATACATAAGGTGCATAATCTTTCCCATTTCAGCATTACCCCACTGAAAATACAGTTATTTAAAAAGTAAGTATCTCTGGTTGTTTTGGTCAGCTTTTTAAAGAGGAAACTATGCAAACTGGAAAAATAGAAGACACAATAATATTCCTGTGGGGTTTTCAAATGACAGTATTAGAGCAATTGTAACATGCAAGTTGGACGTGACAGTTTGTTCTGCCCAGGAATTCCCATACAAATGGGAATACAATGTCTTTCACTGCAAGAAGTCTATTCTTGGGCATGTGGCTGAAAGATGGGTTGACGAGGCTTCTTTATTTGATAATAAAGTGTCAAAACACTTGAAAATATTGTCTGTCAAAAACAAAGGGCAAAAATTAATATGAGAACAAAGGCAGGTTTCCTTTTTCTAACCAATATAAACAGGTAAAACTATTGCTACAAATAAAAATATTCTTCTTCTTGAGAATGCATAAGCTGAATAGGATGACACATTTGTGTTCTTACTTTGCAACATTTTGTCATAATGTACAAAACATGATCATCCAGAAACAGGAGGAACTTAACCGTCTAAGAAGGTAAAATGGCAAAACCTTACTGATGCATTTACAGATGGATCTTTGTGTTTGCAGTGGAAAACCTGATGGGTAAAATTTCGCCCTTATTTTTTCTGAGTCACTGCAGTAATCATCAGTAAGTACTAAATTCCAAAAGAATCACCAATTGGACTGTGAAGGTGAGACATACCATATAGTCTGTCTATTGTCACAGCACGACAAAGAAACCACTGTGATTCATAATTATCCGTACTTTACAAATAGGGAATAATCAGAAAGAGGTATTCTCCATATCAGTATGAGGCTTTCTGAGGGGAAAGAATAGACTTGTCTCCTTCTGTTCCATTCAGAGATGAGTATTCTTCTGAATAATTTTAATTTTAATTTTTAATGTTATCATTGCTTCATGGGACAGTTGTGCTTGTCAAAATTATGCTTTATGGCTGATATTTTCATACAGCATAGAGGGCTGAATTATTTTACAGTCTTCAAGAACCATGCTTTTTTAATATTCCCAGTAAAACTAAGGCATATTTTTTAAAAAAAAAAAAAAATTAGTTCATAACTAAAGGTTTAGAAAAGGAAAATATTTAGTGCTGTTCAAAAACAGGATTACGCATATATTTTCATTGGAAGAAAGTGCTCAGCTGGGTAACTTATCAGCCAAGGGAGAAGAGCTGTCAATTGTGTCAATGATGCAATGGAACTTTTCCACTTTAATTCAAAGGGAGGTTAAACTGAGCAATTTTTGGCTGTGCTGGAGAGCTGAATATACACTAATTTGGGATTGAACCTAGTATTTTTATGCCACCTAGCACAATATCTCTTGGCAAGGCTGTCTACTGTTTCTTATTAGACCCACAGCAGAACCAAAGCCTCAAAGTTGACCAAGACAACACAGATATCACATTTATCTGCTTTCTATTAATCTCTTTCATTTGTTCTCTGTCCATTAAGAGCTTTTTCACCATTTTTCAAAATGTTTGCAGTGCAATTTAATTTCCATTATTTAGTTTGTATACTAAAATACATGGTTTTTGGCAGCAATGAGCACTTCTACAGCATCACAGAGGCCACAAGTCTCTCTATTTTGCAGTACTTTTTCCAAGATACCCCATTATGGACTAGAAAAAATCGCCATTTTACTGACCCAAGACTGGCAATACACAGAGAATAATGTCAGCTTTTAAAGCACGTATACCTCAGCAGACCATACTTTTACTTAAAAGAAAACAAAAATAGAAACAATTTTCAATATCAAAAACATTACCTTTTCACAACTCCATTGCCAAATCAGTTCAAGTCATCATTTACCAATGATGTTTGCATTGGTAACATAGACTCCTTATTATTAGTTGTTTGTGCTATGTTCTGACAGCATATAATGTGGCATCTATTGCTATTTGAAAAAAACACATTACAGTTGGATTCCTGTAGGGCATGATACAAGATCAGATGGGTTTTGGATTTTCAGAGTACAGCAACTGCTCTGTTTTCCATTCCCCTGGGAAGCAGACTCAGTGCCACCAAGACTCCAAGGATTGTAGACTTTTTCCAGAAATCATCTTTCACATTCTTGAACTTCAGCCATTCACACACTTTTGCCCTTGCTTTTCTTAATGCATTTATCCTTAAATGCATTAGTTAAAAAGCCTATTTTTAGGCTTTTTTTGTTTTGTTTTTTAGATTATTTGGATTATTTACTAATCTCCTGTAAACAAACGGGTAATCAGCTCTGTTCAGAAAGAAATTAACTGTACATCTGTTTTTCCACTAACTAAACACTAGATAAGTTAATTTAGTTTTCACATCTTATTATAGGTCTTCTGCCAAGAGAAGCTCTGAAGTTTCTTCTTATATCTTACGAAATATAAAGCTAATTTTGATTTGGAATGGCGGGTTTTTAAACAACCAGTAAGCCCTAGTGAAAACATAGTGCAGATTACCAGCCCAGGAGAGGTGGTGATGGACAGCCTGGGAATAGGAAGTGACAGCATTTTGCCCCACAGAAACATGTCCCTCTCTCATGACAAACTGTGAGGGAAGAAGCACCTCACTTCCAATATTGAGCCCATGGTTTCTTTCTGGGCAGTTCTAGCCACACTACCAGTCTCTGTGAACTCAGACATCAAGAAACCCAAGCCACAGGAGGACACAGATTCACAAGTCTGTATGTCATCTCATCCAGTAGAAGGAATGGAGGTATGCTATTATATACAAAGGCAATAAATGCAGTTTCAGCTGGTATTCACAGGGTCACATTTCTGACTAACAGAGGAGATTGCTTAAGCCTGTGAAAGTTGATTAGGATGTTTCCCTCTCTGTCCCAATCACACTGCTCACCAATCAGCCCCTATAACAACATAGTTTGTAGCCTACTTTTCAAGGGCAAGCAAAAATCTGTGAAGTTTACCCTGAAACAAACATCATACTGTATACGCTGCAGCAGTTCAGAAGCTTACTGACAGTGTCTCTCACATCCATGCAGCAAGGGCAGAGCAGAGTCTGGAGGACACAAGTGTTTGCCTCTTGTAAACCTGAGATTCAAGCATGGATCAATGATGTGCTTAATGTCTTTTGCAGTTGACATCAAGTTGGGCGGGAGTGTTGATCTTCTTGAGGATAATCTGCCTCAAGGCTCTACAGAGGTATCTGGACAGGCTGGATCGATGGGCTGAGACCAACTGTATGAGTTTCAACAATGCCAAGTGCCGGGTCCTGCACTTGGGTCACAACAACCCCACGCAACGCTACAGGCTTGGGGAAGAGTGGCTGGAAAGCTGCCCAGTGGAAAAGGACCTGGGGGTGCTGTTTGACAGCGGCTGAACATGAGCCGGTAGTGCGCCCAGGTGGCCAAGGCGGCAAATAGCATCCTGGTTTGTATCAGAAACAGTGTGGCCGGCAGGAGTAGGAAAGTGATCATGCCCCTGTACTCGGCACTGGTGATGCTACACTTTGAATGTTGTGTTCGGTTTTGGGCCCCTCAATACAAGAAGGACATTGAGGTGCTGGAGCGTGTCCAGAGAAGAGCAACGAAGCTGGTGAAACGTCTGGAGAAAAAGACTTATTATGAGGAGCAGCTGAGGGAGCTGGCGTTGTTTAGTCTGGAGAAGAGGAGGCTGAGGGGAGACCTTATCACGCGCTACAACTACCTGAAAGGAGGCTGTAGCGAGGGGGGTGTTGGTCTCTTCTCCCAAGTAACAAGTGATAGGACAAGAGGAAATGGCCTCAAGTTGTGCCAGGGCAGGTTTAGATTAGATCTTAAGAAAAATTACTTCACCGAAAGTGTTGCCAGGGATTGGAACAGGCTGCCCAGGGAAGTGGTTGAGTCACCATCCCTGGAGGTATTTAAAAGACATGTAGATGCGGTGCTTAGGGACACGGTTTAGTGGTGGACCTGGCAATGTTAGGTTAACAGTTGGACTTGATGATCTTAAAGGTCTTTTCCAACCTAAATGATTCTATTCTATGATTCTGCATGCTCTCCCACTATTTGTTTAAGTCCTCACCTTGAGTAGATAGACTTTCATTACACCACGCAGCAAGAGAAGTTCAAATTACTTTCCCAATACATCAATTCCCTGTAACTTGCTGGCTGTCCCTCAACCCAAGTAGTTGTCTTTTGAGAAGTTCAGACTGTCATTGTTTCAGTGCAGCAGGCTCTGCCACCTCAAGTCACTTCCTGTTGCAAGTCCTGCTTGGAAAGCCCCATGAAGTAGCGTCTTCACTGCACACAAGTATCACCCCCTCTTACTGCCCATTGGCTCATCATTCACCCAGTACTTCAAGAAGACTGGATAACTATGCAAGAGTTTGCACTGCCCTCAGCAAAACTCTCAGCATCCAACCCTTTATGAAAGGTCCCTAAAACAATCCTACAGACTGGAAATCTACTTGTAAGACATGTTGGTATTGCCATCAAAATTCCCCCTCACTACTTCTCATGTATGCCGGTGGATGATGTGATGCTTTCTCAGTGCTTCTCTCTTGTCCCAGAGACAAGTACTTCTCCATCTGCATACACTCAGTCTCATTTTCCTGCTCATACATAGTGCTTTTTCTACTTTGAAACCGCTGTCTGCCATCATTTATAACACTTATGGAAATCAAATGATTCTCAGATACACTGCAGGTAACACGTCCAGCATACATGCCAAATGTAATCTTCTTCTGGTCCTCTTCAGGAGATATTATTATGAAATACAGCAAAATATCAGATGAAGGCATCACTCAGCTAAAGCTACAGGATCACTTAATGGAATAGGTGATCACTACACAACATTTTAAGATCTGTAGAACTGTAGTATCAAGGCTTGCAGCAAGACTGTGACGAGGCAGCATCTCATGTTCAAGAAGCAGTAAGGAAGAAAAGGCTTTCTTCCTGGAGTCCATCTGCTTTCTAGATGCCTAAAAAGGTTGAAAATGCAGAAAAAAGCAGAAGAGAGGCAATCCTTTTCTCACAGTAATGGGAGGCAGAGAACATGCTGTACTCTTTCTGACAGAAGGAAGTGCTGCCTGTGATCCCCACACAAGAAGACATTTCTGATTTGGAGCTCTTCCTCCTGCAAAATCTTACCATTTCCAAGTCTCCTATATCTGAGAGTGCCTAGAAAACAAAGCAATCGCCTAACAAACACAGATCAAAGCAGCTCTATAATGTATTAATAACTTGATAAGACAAGTGGGTTTTGACCAAAACCCCACATGACAACACCCACAGGATCTGCAGAAGTTCTGACACAGATCAAATATGTTTCTGAGCTCTACAGAAGCAGGCAAAATCGTAAGTATAAATAAAATCAGTAGGAAAGCTGGTGCTGTAATGCAGGATGTATACAAACTTCTGTCTGTTATTAAGAAAAAGTACTACCAACTATTTTTACATTTACACTTCAATGGCTGAGATTCGTGTGCTGATCCACAGGGACCTCTCAGCTTGCAGCCTCATCCTAGTCTTCATAGACAGTAGTAGGTAACTCACTGCCACTAGAAAGTGAGAAGAGCAAATATAAAATAGCAATTTTAAATAATTTAATGTTTTGTTCAATGTTATTTTTAAAGACATTTTGGTTTATTATCTCAGTTGGTATTCACCATCAACAACTGCATTTTGATTTAATCCATCACTTCTGAACAACCAAAATCAAGGCTCTCCCAACTCGACAGAAAAACACTCCACTATTGAGGTTATCACAAAAGGACTTAGCTCACTAACATCAAAGTCAATGAAAGTTTTGCCATTAAAGCCATTGGATGCATATATAATTATACGCTAGTAACACTGTATTCACTATTACATAAGGGATTCTTTGAGTTGGGAGAATTTCCTGCTTTGTAAATTGTAAGCCTAAAAATTCAGTACATGTGGACCAGAGGAGAGACAGTGTTTAGAGACTAAATGCAACTGGAAAATATATTAGAGAAGATATTTTGTCTTTGGCTACAAAAAACCCAGTATCAATGAGATCAAAGACAGCCTAAATAAATGTCTTCCCTCATATGACATAATGTCTACAGCATGGTGTCAAAACGTACAGCCTTCCAACAGAGCATGTTTTTACCTACTATACATACTTTAGTGGAACACTTACATACCTCAGAAAAGACAACTGGTCTACTTGGTAGAGATTGCTCAGTACACCTGAAAGATTATTGTTCTTTACTATTTTGCAATGGGTCTAGTCCCCAGATGTTTACAGTCAATTCCAGAGACAGCCCCATGTGTCTAAGGCACAAGCATGCCGGCAACTTAATCCTTCCACATGTCCAAACAAAAGAGAATGATTTCTCTAGTAGATACAAAGCCATCTTTGGAAGACCAGACTGCACAGCATTTCACAAAGCTCTTTAAAGATCTTCTAATCTACAGGAAGATGTAATCAACCCAACAGTAAAGCAGATTCCACAGTTCATGGGTGTCTCATACTTTATATCTAGCTCCAGCAGCAAACGTTGTGACTATTTTCTGCAGTAGATACACCTTTTCTTGGAAGACAAGGACAGGGGAAGGGCAGCCTCCCTGGACTAGACAAACATGCACCTATTAAGCGCAGTAAAGCTTTAGCTAATTACAGAGTATTAAAGTATAAAGCTGCTTGTTTACAATTAGAATATGGTTTAAGGTCATTAAAAAGCAAGTCCTTTTGTAGCAGGCCAACATCTTCTATGCAGTTGCAGAAAGTAAGAAACACATAAACCAGAGAAAATTAAACTGATCCATACCCATCCATAAATAGATTTATTTCTGTCTGTAAAACTGTTTTTGAGATATTTAGATTCCTGCCTGAAAACAACACAATTGTCTTTAAAGACAATTCCTTTTGGAATGTGAACACTGGAAATTATCAACTGAAACCCATGTTTTGTAAGAACATTAACCCTAGACATTAGAAATGTTAATGCACTTGGGAACTTTAAGGAATCTTTGCACCAGATTTAGTGCTTCCAGGTGCACAGATCTTCTCAGGTCCCTTTTTTACAGTTCCCTCTTCCATTAAGAATAAGAATTTCTACATCACTGTGAAGGTACATGGGGATTTATAAAACACAAGAAAACACAGGCTCCACTTCAGACACGTAACATTTAACAAAACAAGATTGAACGCAGGATTATAGCATCTACTTTCTGTATTACAGGTGTTGGATCCTATTACATAAATGCATTCACACAGACTAAAAAAAATGAAATTAGAAAAAGCAGTAGCTTATCTTACTGCTTTTTCTGTTTCCACACCACCCACACAATAGCAGAAAAAATCTCCAACACACAGAGCTGACCTAAAGCCAATCGCAGTAGCAAACACAGGACTGGACCACCGCCCCTGCAGGAGGGAAGCACAGTTTAGCAGCTTGCATGCACACTATCCTTTCTTTCTGTGATAACAGTTTTTAGGGATAAGGATTTGCAGCAAGAAGGCCCTGGTCCACTGGCAATTTTTGGCTTCTGCAGCAGTAGTTTGCAGCACTGGAACGTGTTAAAACCTGCAGTGGCTGCCTGTAAACTGGCCTAGCTTCTGCCTAAAGATGATGCATTACAGCAACCCCAGGATTTTGTGCCTCTAAGGCACATTTTACATTTTCTAACCAGTTATGGTTATCTTTCAGCTGCAGATTGCGACTTCATAAATTCACAGTTGGAAGGTCTAAAAACAAATGAGTCAATGGAAAAACTGTGACTCATTGCAACCAGAGAAATGAATGGACAAGGCATATACAGGCCAAGCTCAAAAGAACTTCGGGATGTAGTTTAGATACTAGTGGTAATGTCCCCAGGGACAAGAAGATCTGGGAAATTTACAAAATCATTCAGTTGAATATTTAACCTCTTTCATTTAGGGGAGGAAAAGCTACTCTGAAACAAATGTAATGGGCTTCAGGACCTTTCCTAAAGCTGCTTCAAAAGTTTGACTACTGCTTTTGAATGCTTGCAAAGCCTTGCTTAATTGTTGCTTCAGTCTTTTGCAATCTTGAATGCAAAAGTCTACGTGATCGGAAGTGGTGCCACGCTATTTTATAGTCTTTTATTTGTTTCTTAACCTCTCCCAAAGTCAAGATTCAAAGATACAAGTTTATTGTTTCCCCCTTCAGGGAGGAGGAAAAAGGCAAGAGTTTAAAAAGGGCTGATATTTTTAGTGTGTGCTTACTGAGGTTTATTATTCATATTCTGGTAGTATCAAGAAGTACCAATCAGAACCAGAGGTCCCTTTGCTAGATCTTTAGGCTCAAACTACAAGGGCAGCAGGATTCAGATGTCTACCTCCAATCTACTAGATCAGTAGCACTGGTACTCACGAAGTCTGTATTCAGCTTTCTCACTCCCTGTTTAACTGAATCCCCCAACTAGAGTTTTTATCTTGCTTCTCTTCTAACATCTGCAATGCACACATTTTAAATTGCTTGTGATTTCCTTCACTGCCCTGTGCATTCCATGGTTACACACGAAGAACATTCTCTCTTCTTCTTGAAAGAAAAGAGATCATCCAGCTTGTCACAGACACATGGTTTTGCAGCCATTAATCCCAAACAGAAGACACTACTGCTCTCTAGCCTATGGTTAGACCTTTAACATTTCTTTCCAAATGGGATTAGAGTCTCATTCCTTTCCTGGCACTTCCTCCCAACAGATTTAAGCAGCAGATTGAATCAATATATTGATTTCCATAAAGCTCATTTTTTAGGCTATGAATTCTCCCTATGTATGACATAAAAGGACCATAAAAGAGACTGGACAGCAGCCATCTATGAGCTGGATATTATGATGCCTAAATTCCACTTGCAAATCTAGCCTATATATTTGAATTAAGACATTTTGGCTTAGAGAATTTAATGTCTATTCAGACATATTGTAGATCTTCTTAATTACACTTATAATTAAAATTTGCGGGTGACCATTTGTCCACAAATGCAGCTATGGTGCACATGAAAGCACTATTAGCTTCATCGCAAGTTGTATTGCTCCACCTACATGTAACACAAATACTGTATTTCCTTCAATTTACAAATGCACGTGAGACGTGTCATTATCAGTCCTGCAAACAAAACCCTAAAAAAAAGACCTTTCTCTGCCTTTATTAACAGACTTGAAAGACAATGTGAGGATGTCACTGCAAGGGGGCAGACATTCATTCTCAATCAGAAATCAGAAAATCACTCACTCTCTTCAACCTTTGCTTTGTTAACCTTGTCCATGCAAAAACACTTCTCTGAAGGTCAAATTTTTCCACAGGTGTGGAGACATCAATGCAGGTCAGATTATCTCTGCACACTGTCCCATGAAATAAGAATGACGGGAAGCCAGAAAGAATAGGCCTTCCTTAAACATATCCAGCAACTCCCACCTTCAGTGAGGAACTACAGCGAGCACAAGTATGTCTCCAGCATTTTGCTCTTTAACAAATATTTTAACTTCTTCCCCCTCCTTCCCAGCCCCTAAAAATTTTGGTTCCTGTATTTTCCTCTGTGGTTGACTGATATGGACAACTGTGAAAGACACTCTGATCATTTCAAACAGCTGAGGGCACAAGAGCTAATTCTGAAGTTGCTCCATGTGTCAAATGAAAATTAGAATTTTTATGTAATACACTTTAAAAAAGGTTTGCCTTCCTTCAGAGATTACCCCAATGAGCTACAAATATATTAAGAATCAAGCTTGATTTAACACCTTTCTTTCCTATTGAACTTTAACTTTATTATTGCAGCTGGCAGCTAAGACACTACACTATTTGTGGTTTGACCCCATCATAATCAGGCAAACTAGTGATCTAGAACAAATTCTGACAGGCAAGACATAACCTCAAGATGTACGGTATATTACATTATTGCTCCCCGAGGCAAAGAAGGAAAAAAGGCTAAGTGACAAGTTCTTACATACTGCCAAAATGCTAGCAAAAAACATTTGCAAGGACTGAGCTAACCAAAGAAATCTGTATAGTGTTAGCACTATAGTTCTACTCAGAAATTCCTAGAGATTTTCCTTGGAAAATAAAGTTATCTTTTTCCTTTTTTAAGCATAAGGGCTTCTGAGGTAAAATCACTGTGACATTTAAAACTTCAATCCAGTAAGGCATGTGTTTAATTTTAAGTGCAGTTCACCTAAAGCTACCCTAGACTTAGGAAGTACACACTTGGTTGGATCAGGACCTGCACACTGATGCCATAAGGCACAGCCAGCTGAAACCTCACTGCAGTTGTCCTCAACAGAAAGCAGAGTTCACCAGTTTTTCCAGACCTCAGAAAGAAAAAGATCAATTTAAGAACTTTTGTCTTAAATAAGGGAAGTAAGAGCAGATGAAGTTTGAGAAAAATCAAAGTTAGGTAACTAAAGCAATGTAACTGAAAAAGTCAATTAAATAAGGTAAGAAAATTACCCAGATGCACTATGACTGGTCTTACATAAAAATATTTTGCAAGGGATTAAGGCTTCAATCTAACCTGAACACTAGCACTACTTCACCAGTAGTCATCTAGCCAGACAGTGACTGAGTTTCCAGGAAACAATCAGGTATTAATTATGGCAATGTGTACAGATAGATACCATCACTCTCTTTTGCTGCACACTGTACAAACATACGAAGAGAGAGAGCCCCTGCTAACACAGAGCTAAGAACCTCAACATGGTCTACAAAAAGGGTGGTGGAAATGACTCAAAAATCACACAGAAAACAAAAGGAGAGTATTAGGTTAATTCTAATTTACCCAGCCATGTGCCCTGTCCCATCAGACAACAGTGCCTCTGTGCTGGCTCCTTTCAGATCAAAGTTTTCACTTTCTTGAGAAAAAAAAGCAAAGAACCAGGAACTTGATGTCATTTTTCCCCCTCCCCTTCTGCCATCACCCAATCGATAACTCATTCAATGACGGACAAAGTGACAATGAGTATAAAAAATGAAAAAAAGAGTCTGTGAGGAATCTGCTGTTTATTAATAGCCTACAGTGCATCTGGCATTATGAAAACATAACGGATTCAAAACAATAAAATCTGTTCATGAATAACTAGAGAACAGAAGAAAAATGAGAGGCTACAGTTTGTCATCTGCACTTTGCTTTACCAATAACATGTCGTTTAGTGGGTCTTAATGCTCATATCATACTCCATTATTTCCAGTTTCTACAGAAACAGGAAATTACACAGGCTTATATGACATGTATTGTTTATTGTCTACACCTAAGGCAAAGGTAGCAGTATGGTGCCACAGCAGCTTCAGGCATTTTAAATCCTGGAAGCAATGGTCCTGTACTCCCCTCCTGGCACATCTTCTGACCTCCTTTTCTGCACTGGCTCTGTGAGGTAAGCCGGTGCAGGAAGCAAACTCGGGGGAAAAATATATGTATTTTAGTGGTGGCAGTAGTATGATTTTTTAGCCTAGTCACCTCTCAGTTCCTCATGGAATGGAACCAATGTGGGTACTGGCACAAGAAGAGGGACCGGAAAGCACAAAGAGGGGCAGGTAAGAAATGTGACAGCCTAGACATGGAGAGGCTTAAACTGCTCTGGACTTGTACTCTCAGCTGTTATCAGCACAACTGAGAAGGTGACTGGCATGGGGCACATGAACTGTTGGTTTTGGCCAACGAATTCCATAGGACCTCTGGAGGTCCTGTGATTTTTCCAAAGTAACATAGAAAATGTGAGACGAAGTCAGAATGGACACCCCAGCGCCTAGACACTAGCTCATAACACCTTTTTTTAAAAAAAAAAAAAACAAAAAACCAAACCCCACACCAAAAACCGAAAAATAAAACCCAAACATCCCTTACATTCTTCTGTATGTCTCTCTTGCTTAAAAGACTAATGCATTTGTCAGTGCTACTCCAGACACTAAGTTACCCACTGAAAAGGTTAGTGGACTATGGACATGAGAGATCCACAAAGAAATAAGTGTTAATGGAACACAAACATTGCTGTCTTGGAAAATACCTGAAGAAACATGTATGATTGTAGGATTGAAAATTAGGAAACAAATAGAATGCTTCCAACAACTGCAGTATTACAAACTGAGTTCTGAAGTGCGTCCCATTGAGTTTCCCAAATCTCATTTAATTCACTATCACATGAAGATACCTGACATCTTTCTTGAACTTTCTTAAAAGTTTTGACTGAACAATGTTTTAGCTCCCTGTTGAATATTTGTCTATTGAAACATTTAAAACACAAGCTGTATTTTTGTTCTCTTCAATAGGATGACCGGTATCCTGAGTAAGGACAGGGCAAAAGCTTTTTTGGCCTCCAGTAATGAAAACAAAGCACAGAAAGCCCTATTATTCTACCAATCCTTTTGCAGAAAGCCAACCTTACCACGTCATTTTCTGTGTTGCAACACAATGTCAGAGTAAGCATGAACATCACTCCTTGTCTGAATTCTTCACATTTCTGACCAATGTTTCTCAAAAATAAGTACACCCCTACATTTGACTGGAGGATCAGAGAGCATAGGTAAGCTCATTGAATAGATATGGAAGAGTAACACAAAAAGTGATTCCTAAAGTGACTGTGTTCTGAGTGAGTATTCATTTCTGCAAGTGTGAAAAAGCTTCTGGATATTAAAAGATGCACCTTAAAATCCATGAATTTGAGTAGAACCAGGCTAATGTTAAGAAGAACCACCCCTCAACACAATTATCCAACAGCCCTTACTTTCTTCTGCATAATTATCTTGCTTAAAAGACTCTCATTTAAATTTTATGTTACTTACTGGATATCATGCAACTTCTCATGGAACACCAAATATTCCTAAATTGGAAAAAAGTGGAACAGTTGACAAAAAAACCCCTAATTTAAAAAAAAAAAAATTTCTAACACATATCCAGAACTCAGTTCATGCATCAGTACAGTAGACACGTTCAAATCTTAATACGATACTCTATTATTTATGCCCATTTTAGGGTGTTCCATCTTAAGAGGATTTAAAATAAGTGTCACTATATGTTGGATCACTACATGGTGTCAAAAAATAAGAGTGGCCAAAAAAAGAAATTATTTTTGGAGTTGGTCTAATGGAGAGCAAAAAGGCTGTCTTCACAGAAGTAAAATAGAGGTATGAAAAAATAAAATGAAGTTAGACTGTCATATTCATAATAAGAATAATGTACTGAAAGGAAGATCTGATAGTTCTGACAGGTGAGTCATGATAACATTTAGCCCCTTGGAAAGATACTTATGTAACACAATTAAATTCTACCTATCCTAACCACCTGTTCCCATTTTGCAAATACTCAATTTAAAGGCACAAACTAATTACAGAACTCAGTTTAAGGGTATCATTCGCCTGGAAAGGACACAAATTTTCCTAAGAGGAAAGCTAGGATGGGAGCTGAAATTACATTCTGAGTGGACGCTGTCTCTATTTCTGGTGTTGAGATAATGATACTTAAAAAGGGACAATAGTTCAGAGCTAACAAACAATAGTCAGGGCATCAAACATATTTTGCACGATAAACACAATACTTTCTTACATCACAAGCCAGATGAACCGCTTCAACGGCTTAAACAACAGCAGGAAACAATACCAAAAAATATTTTGAGAAGTCCAATATATATTGTTATATATGCACAGCACCAGATCACAAAAACAAGGCAGTTCATTAGAGTGGGTTCAGTACAGACACTGTGGTCCATGGAGCCGTTACACCAGGAACTATTCGTGCCCTACAGAACACCCCAGTCAAATACCGTGTTAGAGTGGTGAGACCACCTTTTGTTTAACAGTGAATTTCAGTCACAGGATGGTAGGAGTATAGCTGAAATACTGATAAACAGATGTTAGTCTCATTCCTGTAACACTGAAGCTTGTCTAATTTCCACCTTGACGACTGCACTATGTATGAGCTATCAGGATCAGCTCTGCTTCTTGTGTATTAATTAATTTTCAGGAAATACTATGAACAATTTTTCATATCAGAACCACACAGTAAACCTTAGCTTCAATGTTTTATTCATCACCCTTGCCTAGCACTTTCACTTGTGTGTGTAGAAAAGCACCAGTCATGGTCTACCATACATATTGTAAGAAAGAATATTTCACTAAATTATGAAATTCCTTCATTTCTGCCAGCATAACAAGGGGATAAATTCTACCCCAGATTACAAAATGTTGTTGCCATTAGTCTTACTGGGAGGATCTCAGTCACAGTCTCTTTCCTCACTAGCACTGGGCTTCATTTACAGAAACTTGCTATCAGAAAGTTGCTGTCAAAGTGGTGATAACACAGGTGGCCTTGGAAACTGAGCAAGATGCAGTGCAGCTCCCCTTTTAGGCATCATGCAGAATGAGCTGCCCAAAAGCAACAAATACCCTGGGAAAGGATGTTAAAATGACTTGAGAGCATTTTGCAACCTTCTGATTCTCTGCTATCCTCCAGGAACTAACAAGGACTTTTCATAAATTAGACAGTCCTTGTTCTCAAAAATCACAGCAACACCCCCAGGCTGCTCTAACTGCAGGTTGTCAGATCAAAGTGGAACCTGCTTTTGACATACCTTTCCAACTCCCAACACCACCTCTGGCTCACCCCAGATATTGCTAGATGGGGTCCCCCCATAAACTGCTGCCCTGAGCCTTCCAATCAGCATATTCAAGCCCAGAGGAATTTACTCCTTCTTTCCGCACTTTTTTAGCAACTACATTCCGGAACAGATGGCCAAAAATAATTCACCTATATCGAACAGACTGGCAAACTTTATCACTGACACTACATTGCCAGTGGTGGCAAACTGGTCAAGAACTGAAGCATTCATTAACCATTCGCTCCAATGGTCAGGTATATTGGGAAGCAGTGTAGGGAAGCCTACACTAGTATACTTCTTTAAGTTTAGCTAACTAAAACCTTTCAGTAGGCTCAGCATTCTGGTCAGCATCTTTGAAATACCCCAAACTAATTCCAATTACATAAACAGAAATTAGCAGTAGTATTAAATCACACGCCTAGCTTTCATAGTAATACCTCATACTTTGGTGGATATGGATACATCAATCCTCAGATTAAAGGCAGCATAAAAATAAACAGAAAATAATCCATAGCTTTTGTATGTGTGTAAGAGTGCTATTTACAATAGCTATCTGCTGTTTTCTGGAAAAAGCAGCAATAGCTGCAATATGTGAAACGCTGTTAACCCTACCAACAGCCTCTTTATTGCAAGCACTCTAACTTCCACTTAGAAGCAAAACAAAGCTCTTAAGGCAATTGTCTGTCTCCTTTCTGATCTCAAGTAGCCCTCTGCTCATTTTCCTGCCAGGATATGGTGTTAATAGGGTGCTGGTTATTTTCATTTATTAGCAGAGCTGGATTCTGAATATCTTACAAAGATTTCTTGTAAGCTCAAATCACTTTTTGCCTATAAGTGCACATTTTTGATGCTCCTACAAATGTAGCCTCATGAAAGCTGGCAACAGGATACGAAGGAGGAATGAATCCTGTTTTCTCACAGAGGCACTCTGCTTATCCGAATACAAAACTTATGAATCAACTAATAGCTTATTATCAAAATTAAGTCAAGTGAGGATAAGAAAAAGTATTTTATATTTTAAATGACAAACTGACTGCAAAGACTATCCAAAGCCTGCCTAGTGAAAAACTGATTCCTGAACTTCTCAGTGGGTGGTAAGAGCTCACCAAAACCACCTCCACTATAAAATAATTTTAGTCACCTGGGCTATTCCAAAATCCATTTCCTATAAGAGAGTAAGGCTTGGCACAGTCCAAACTCCTGTTTGATTCAGAGCATCTTAAAAAACAGCAAGCGGTGCCAGAAGTCTGGCTCAGGTCCACAACACTGGGGGAAGAAAAGGAAGTCCAGCATCTTTAAGTATTTAGATATGAACACTTGAAATTGCTGTAGACAGAGACTTGCAGACAGAGACAAAAAGTCAGTGCTTTTCAAAAGTGAGACAGAAATGAGCAACAATGTGGAAACTCACACATTCCAGAAATATGTGAAATAGAGCTGTGGCTTTCTGACTGAATTTTTCACAGGAGAGAAGCCAGAAGTTTGAGCAAACCTTCTTCAGGTCAGCATAGAGAGATACTGCCTCTCACAACTCTCCTCTTTCCTGAATTGCCAACCATCTCAAGGCTGCCTTTTATTTCCCTAGTGGTCCAGTGCCTTCATAATGTATTTAGAGGTTCTACGTAAATTAAAAGTGACTGTTCCCAAATTCATTTTCCAGTTTCCATCTCTCATCCATATCTCTTCTCTGTGAAAACATAAAAATAAACTTAGCTGCTGCTAAGAACTGATTTTCCCTATTATAGTGGTCAAAAATCAATCTAAAGTAGAAATCTAAAGAAGAAAATACAACCATTTTATATTTGCAGTTCATTAAACAGCTGATTACAAAATATGTTCTTTAGTCACAGTCACAGACAGTACTTAAAATACATTCACTTCCTGCTAGTGCTATTACAAAGCTGAGAAAACCTCAGAGTTTACACTGTTCCAGCTAAGGCAGTAACAGCCCAGATGTACTGAGCAAAATGGTGGGAATATGACTCTGTTAACATTTTTGCTAATTCTGACTCATGTTCTATTCTGTCATGTTTACTTCTCACATATATTAACTCAAGGATTAAACCCTGCTCCCATAAATGCTCATAGAAGGCAGATCTTTGGTGTACGGGTGAGATAAAATCAAGCAAGCATCTAACTTAACCTGTGGAAAAATGGCAATTATCTACTGAAGTCCAGTCAACAGCTTGCGTAGTCCAACCAGAATAATCAAGCACAATAACGTACCTTTTCAGTTGGCTAGTCACAAAGTACAGGTAGGAAACTGGAGTTGCTCCTGGCAAATAACACAGAATTGCAGATTGAATTGCGTTAGAAGGGACCTCAAAAGATCATCTAGTCCAAACTCCTGCCCTGGGCAGGGACATCTTTCACTAGATCAGGTTGCTCAAAGTCCCATCCAACCTGACTCTGAACACTTCTAGGGATGGGGCATCCACTTCTTTAGCTAACGTGTTCCAGCATCTCACTACTCTCATTGTAATAAATCTCTTCCTTATATCCAATCTAAATCTACCCTCTTTCAGTTTCAGACAGTCTTTCTCTATCTTCCTGGTAAGCTGCCACTTTATATATTGAAAGGCTGCAATTAGGTCTCCCTGGAGCCTTCTCTTCTCCAGGCTGAACAACCCCAACTCTCTCAGCCTGTCCTAACAGGAGAGGTGTTCCAGCCCTCTGATCACTTTCGTGGCCCTCCTCTGGACCCACTCTAACAGGTCCATGTCTTTCCTGTACTGGGGACCCCTGAGCTGGATGAGGTAATCCAGGCAGAGACACATGAGAGCAGAGGGGGACAATCACCTCCCTCAACCGGCTGGCCACACTTCTTTTGATGCAGCCCAGGATATGATTAACTTTCTGGGCTGCAAGTGCACATTGCTAGCTCATATCTAATTTTTCATCTACCAATACCCCCAAGTCTTTCTCTGCAGGGCTGCTCTCAATCCATTCACCAACAAAACCCTTAAAACAACATATATCTTGAAAGAAGTATTCCTCAGGTATTTTGAATTGAGCATTAAGATTCTTTAAAACAATTCACATCTTGAAATGAGTATTCCTGAGGTATTTTGAATTGGGATTCAGAAAATACATCCTTCTCTACTTCATTTTTACTTACTTACTCTGTTAGTACTCTGCTTACTTGAATTACTAAACCCTAGTAATATGGCAAAGTAACAGGAATTCCAGTCAAAGCTGACTCTCATCTAGTTCTAGATTCATATTCCTAATCCTGCTTTAGACTACAACATTTTTGTTTTCACTTTCTCCTTCTCTCTCAAAATCAAAACTGCTTTCACACAGCAGTTTGCTTTTTTCTTGTTTGATCCTTGTAGCCCAAGACATTTGCATGCAATCGTCACTGCTTAGCAGATATTGTAAGTCAAATTATTTCTTCCCTCAGTTAATTACAGTGTTTGCCCATGAAATTCACAGGACTGGTTACTGCTTCAGTGAGGTTCCAAGGCATGCATGGCACCACCAGCAGTTTAAGTCAAAACATACGGAAGGAGCTAGTGAATCAGATATGAGAAGCCCACTCACGGGGCGGGGGGGGACACCATAAAAAATTAAAAGAGTTGGTGAGATTCAGAATACCCTTGAAAACATGTGGCATTCAGTCCCTCATTTTATACTTTAATGCTCCTCCTGATTGAAATGCAACCCTCCATCTAAAAAAGTGATTTGAAAAAACTTGATCAATGGTAAGTGACTGACAGCATTATTCAGTAGGGGGTTTTGTAATGTACATAAATCCAAAGTTTTTCTGAAAGAAAGATTACGTTGATATATAATTACAGTTAAGAAGACAACTACAGTTAAGTGCTTGTTAGTCTACTTCTAGTTATTACTTCCAAAACTTTTTATGACCCTTTCCCTCTAAATGTTCTGAATACAGTCCTAGAAATGTAAAGATACATTGCAGTAATCCAGTACTTGTCTGAATAATGAGACAGCAATGGCAGGATTCCTATAGGAAAGTGCCATGTAGCCACCTATGTTTTATGTGCCTGCAGTGACAATTTATTAGATGCAAAGATAAGTTTTCACACATTCCACCTCCAAAACATGATACTAAGTATAATTTTGGTAGCACTTGCATTGATAATTCTTGGAAAGGACCCTCCAGAAGACATCAAGCTCAAATAAACATGAACGTATGCAACAAATTCTCAAGGACAATCAATGCATGATGCACAAGGACGCCAGAAAGACTTTCTTCTGAACTATCACACAACAGCTCTTAAGATTGTATCAAGCTGATTAAAAGCTAAAACTCTGAAAAAGGCTATCTATCCATATCAACCATGCTGAACCGATGCACGCTGTTCTGCAAACGAGAAATTCTGTGCATCAGAGAAGAAGCTATTTAAAAAGTTGAATCACTTATTTTTATAACTTTTGATATTAGCATTCACATTTCATTACAATGAAATAAAAAGCCAAGACACTCAAGGCCCCTGTTGAAACATCAGAGGCTGAATTTAACAATAGTCCTACCCTGCCCTCAAGTGGCCCAGCCTAGGAAGTACATGTAGGAAAATTGGCTCAGACATTTCATCTGCTGTTTTAACGGATGATTCTTTTGCGGAAAAGACAGCATGCTGATATATAACAAAGAGACAAGGACATTTCCCTGTGGATACTTGGGTGTGGCATTTTTCATTTTACCCACTTACAAAGTACACATTATTTCAAGTACAGAACACACAGTAGAATAAGGATGTCCTTCACTGGCTACCAATATGTTTTTCACTGTGAGAATTTTTATTTTAATATGCCCTGGTTTGTCCAGACAGGACATATGGAATTTTTAGAAGTGCTCAGGCAGAGCTGAATGTGGTTCCCACTGAAACCAATATAAGTTTCAAAGGCAAAATTTTTTTAAGTGCATTTGAAAAATACTTGAATAAAATACACATATTATTGTATTTATGTGTATTACAAAAATTATGCAGTACTCTAACATCTAGACTGGAAGTCAAGTTCAGTAAGCCATATTTATTTAATAGCCTGTCTCTCAGTCTCAATTACCCATCATTCTGTTATCTGTCTTGAAATTCATTTTCTTGCTTTTTGTTACACTACATAATTATTAGATTTGTGATTATCCTAGTCTTTCTTATTCTGTTTTGTTCAGTTATACATTGTTCCATTTAAAATGTAATAGTTTTTATAATGTATTTTTTTCACCTCACTTTGTCACATTACCTTTGAAACACATCAGATGCAGTTAATTTCATAATTTTTAGCACCTCAAGATAAACAACTAATAACACATTTCCTTGTGAAAAACTGATTAAAAGTTATTTTGTTTTTAAATCTATCCCAGTGTTTTTCAAAATGGGAACTGCAAGAAAGTTCAGACTGATCACAATGCATTAGAAAAATGTAGTGCTAGCCAGCTATAACTTATTTTGTTTGGGGCAGGGAAGAGGAAGAATTTTGACAGCTGGCCACAAGTGTCTAGATTAGCCAGGGAACTGCTACAGGTCAGTTCCTTCATGGCAGTGAAGAAAGTTTTGAACACCCACATCCACCAAATACTGACATTTTTCAGTTCCTTAATCCAGCTAAACTACACGGCCTCCTGGATTAGTAGTTCAAAAGACACAAAAATCCAGGTGACAGAGGAAATATTTTTTCCTGTTTGATTACATCACAATACCAACTAACCAAATTAACTTTGTAAATCTTTGCAGCACTATTTACAACATTGGCAAGTATATTTACGTTATGTGTACACCTTTATTTCCACTTTTTCCTAAATACAGCAAAATAGGAGCTAGCTTTTCTAAATATTCTACTTACAAGAAGACACAAGAGGATTAAGATTCAACCTGAAGTTTGGGGGTTGGAGTTTCAGACTCCAGTACTAATAGAACAGCTTTTTGTTTGGATGTAACCACTCCCAGACAGCTTATCATTACTACAACAGCAAAATTATCTGCTTTTTATCTTCTAACAGTCAAATTAAGTTTACATACTGACACTTCATCGTGTCTGTTTTACAGAATTTTATTATAAAAGTATTGTGAAACAAAACTATGTAAGAATCTACCCTTTTAACCACCTGTAGCCATTCACTTATTTTTTTCAATTAAAAATTTACCATTTTGATAAGTCATAATATTGAAATATATGCAGCTATACAAAACAACAGAGGCTAAAAAAAACCTGAGAATGCCAGGCAGAACATCTTAAAACTCAAACACATAAATCTGACCAAAAGCTTTTCTTTCAAGATCTACTTCTCGTCAGCCAGAAATTTTGACCTGACTTGGCAGCAGAAATGTTGAGGTTCTCTTTGATGCAGGCAATCTGGCAGGCAGCGCAGAACTGGTCTCTTGCTTTGCAAACAGCAGTCAGCTGGGATTCCTGTGCAGCAGTCAGAAGTCCAGACACTACCGCATAAAAGCAAACAAGAACTCATACACATTACATTGTTTTACTTTTTAAGCCAAGTACCACATGTACATTTTATGCATACATTTTAAACCAAGCAAGCATCTGAGATGGGCACCAGCTCACACAACTCTCAAAATCCCTTATAAAATGAAAATTTAGGTAGACTGCAAGTTGCACCATTTTAGGTTTGGGTTTTGTTTTTTCAGTCACTATCACTAACTATCTGAGCCCATCAACGTTATCAGTTTCAGCATAGTTTCACATATCAAGGTCTATCAGCTGAGAAAATGAGAGAGAACTCACTTCCAGGTAACAAGGCTGAAAATTGCGCTATTGTCTGAGTTCACACGGGGATTAAGTGGCTGACTGACAACCCAAGCCAGTTGCAGTCCATCAGGGGATGGAAAGGGGGCAGGGGAGATTATCCACACTTCCCTTACCATTTATGTCCTGTAAAGCAAGAAACAATCATGCATTTTAAAGACAAAAGATTCAGTCTGTTCTTAACAGCTCTGATTCTCTTTTGTTCTATTTCTTTTCCTTTGGTGTTCAAAAGAAATGCGTTCCACATTCTCATTAATAGTTTCCAGCCACTGATTTCTAATTAATTGTGGCTAACAATTAGCAGCTTAATATGGCATTTCTCCCACTCTCAAACAAAAGGAGTAAGATATGTCATAAATTCTATGCAAACATATGAAGTCTTATAAATGCAAATTTATACTTTCAAAATTACAGGATTTCAAATATAACTGAATCCTCTCTCACATGCTTTTTATTTCAGTTCTGCAATTTTGGCTTTTTGCTTTTTTGCCTTGTGGCTTTCTTGTTGTTTTCATCACTTTATTTTGAATCTGCTTTGAAAATGTTTATGCTGCTGTTAATGGAACCACAGAACAATGTTGGAAGGGACCTTTGAAGACTGTCTAGTCCACTTTCCTGCTCAGATGAGAGCCAACTTTGAAGTCAGATCCACATTTCTCAGGGCCTTGTCTAGTCAAGCTTTCAGCATCTCCAAGGATGAAGATCCCACAGCCTCTCTGAACAACCTCCTCCAGCATTTGACTTTCCTCACTGCGAAGAATTTCTTCCTAGTGTCTATTCAGAATTTCCCCTGCTGCAACATCAGCCCATTGCTTCTTACCCTTTCCCTCTGCACCTCCAGGAGCCTGTCTTCCCTACAACCAGCCATTAGATAGCTGAAAACAGAAACCATCCAACTCAGACGGAACAGAAACAGAAAACTCCAAACCATCCCTTCAAGACAAAACAACCCAGTTGTCAGACTCTCTTTGTATACCATGGGCTCCAGCCTCCATCTCAGTGGCCCACCGCTAGACTCTCTCCAATATGCCTGCATCTTCCTCGTTCTGGTGAGCCCAAAACTACACACAGCACTCCAGACACTGTCTCACAAGTGCTGAGTTGAAGGCATTAATGAATTCCCTCAAGCTGCTTCTAATGCTGCCAAGGGTGGGCTTGGCCTTCACTGCTGCAAGGGCATGCTGCTGACTTTTGTTCAACTTGCTGTCCATCAAAATTGCCAGATGCTGCTTTGCAAGGCAGTTTTCTAGCCAGTCAATCCCCTGTGTACCTGTTGCATGAGGCTGGTCCCTTCCAAGTGTAGGACTCCACACCTGACTCTGTTGAACTTCAAAAGGTCCCCATCAGTCCCCTTCTCCAACCTGTTGAAGCGTCTCTGAATATCAGCCCTGACCTTCAGCTTATCAGTCATTCCCCTCCCCAATTTGGTGTCATCTGTGAACTTCCTAAGGGTATACTCTATCCCATTTTCTGGGTGACTGATGAAGACATTAAATGTTAGTATCCCTAATATAAACCCCTGAGGAATGCCATGCCTAAGCAGCCACTACCTGAACTCCTACTCTTTGAGCCCACTGGTCCATCCAGTTTTCCACTCACCTGGTAATCTGCCAATCCAGTGCATGTTTCTCCACTTTGGATACAAAGAGGCTGCATCAAAAGTTTTGCTCTCCCCACACTCACACTGCTAATCACATCATCATATAAGGCAATCAGGTTGGTCAGGCACAACTTGCCCAGGTATATCTGTGCTTGCTATTCCTGATTGCCTTCTCCTGATGTGCCTGGAAAAGGCCTCCAAGAAGACTGGCTCCATGATCTTCCTGGGGACTCCAATTAGGCTGCCTGGCTTGAAGTTCCTCAAATCCGCCTTATCCTTCTTCAGGATAGCTGTGATGCTTGCCTTCTTCCAGTCGTAACATACTTCACCCAGTTATTGTGCATTTTTGAATATCACAGAGAGAGGGTTCACAATGACATTGACTAGTTCCCTCAGCAGCATTGGATGCATCCCATTCAGTCCCATGAATGTCTGTGTATGTCTAGATTGCTTAAGAAGTCCCTAACTCAATCTTCCTTTACCATCGCCCAAACTTGGCCTCTAGGCACACAGACCTAGAATACTGGACAGCAGACCTTGCAAGTAAAGAAAGAGCAGAAAAAAAGCTGTTGAGTAACTCAGCCTTTTCTAATTCCTTTGTCACTAGGCCCACCACCCCATTCTTCAGCAGGTCTACATGTTTTTTAGTCCACTCTTGCTGCTTAGGCAGCTGTAACAGCCCTTCTTATTGTCCTTCTCATCTACCACAAATTCCAGTTCCAGCTAAGCTTGCCTCTTCTACTCCAACTGAGCAATGCTTATTTCTTTCATGTAGCCCATCCCCACTTCCACCTATGTACAAGCACCTTCTGCGCTTGAGTTCAGTCAAAGCTCCCCATTCAGCCATGTGGACTTCCTGCCACATCCCCTCAGCCTGTGAACTTCAAAACATGCAGTTCCTATGCCTGAAGGAGGCTATTCTTGACATTCAAAGAACTGTCTTGGGCCTCCTTCCACAGCAGCCTCCCATGGGATCTCATCTACAAGCTTACTCAGGAAGCTGAAGTCCATTCTTCTGAAGATGACAGCCATTGTTCTGCTGCCACTTTCTCTTCTCCCACAGTAATACATGGGATGAACTCAGGAAATCACTTTCTTACTATACTGATAAAGAAGTGCTACTACTAATCATAAATACAGTCTAAACCAAAACCTCTTACAAAGGTAAATGTACCCATGCAAAGGTTTTATAAACATAATTTTTTATTTCTTTGTATGTCAATAGATAGCACATTCTTCTAATTATGCAGATGGTTTCGGTAACACACATGGCCTCTCATTCAAGTCTGAAGATCAGGATACTAAAGATGACACAGTTATGTAGCTCACCCATGTCCAAAAAACCCAGACAGAAAAACACCCTTGCCCTGCAAGTGCTTAAATTTGCAAGGAATCCATCTGTTTTACCTGTTTATCTCCAGAAAGCTCTGTGTTTGCCCACATTTTTTCAGAGAGGGTGAGTGTGGTAAGCCTGCTTACAGGATACCTTACACCTACCCCCCTACACACCCCACTCTCCCCACCCCCAATCAAGATCAGGACATTTATAAAACACAGTCAGAACTTTTTTTCTTCTCTTAATTAAGAAAAGCTGTCTGAAGGAAAAATCTAATTATCACTGCATCCTATATTTTGGATTTAAAGTAGTCAGCATATCACATCTCATATGCCTTTACTATGGGACAGAGGACTTGAGTTTAAAGTACAGGAATATAATTCTACCCTCTTGTTGTTCCCAGCTTCCTCTGCAAAACAGTCACATCAGCCTGACCCTCATGCTGGTGTTCAACATCTCTTCTGGGACCAGGATGACAGTGTTTTCCACAATTCTCTACGCTAAGCTTCACTGGATACAAATAAGCATTCTAACCACAGGACTACAGTCACGATGCATCTTGTTTGGCCACAGAGCTGAAATTCCATTCTGTTTGCACAGAAGTAACAGAGGAAGGCCCTAGGCTAGCTTAAAACTTAATGACAACTGGAGTCTCTGGGGAGACTGCAATGCAATCCAGAAAGGTGCCTCAGAGCGAGAAGTGAACTGTACCATGCCTCCCACTTCACATCTTTTGATTCAAAATTCAAATGTTTCTATGTCACAGCTGGAAAAGCAAATGCACGTTGTTTGCTCTACTGTTAATAAAAGCGGAAGCAATTTTATGGACACTGCTGAGCTGTTAAATAATAAAAAAAAGCCAAAATATTAAGAATAAAATTAGGTTTTTCTAACTACAGAAAAAGGCAGCGAAGAGCTGATTAATTCTATCAAGCACAAAACCAAGTGTTCTCACTAAATTGAGATCCAGACGCAATTTTTGGAGTAAAGTTTTTGGTCTAAAAATTAAATCAAGTTAAACCCTTTTGCAGAAATTATTGTAAAGAAAAAAGAACGATCTCTATCAATAAGAAGCAATGTCATTTGCAACGTAATCATTGAATGCATTCCAATCAACAGACTACAGAAAGGCAGACCTGTGTAAATACTGTGATGTTAGGTTTGTCACCACAGCTTACTGGAACCTCCCCTCTGTGCAAGAGTACAGAAATGTTATAGACAGGTGGGTGAGCTGTGATGCAGATCAAGGTTCTGAGCCTCCCTTGGCTTACACTGAGTTATTTGACAGAGACACACCCCTAGCATGGAGCTGAATCAGAGAGGAGCAACCACTCTCTGGAGCTACGCAACTTCACCTCCAGATTTTTACACCTGTGCACTGAGCAAAGGACCCAGAGAGAACAACACTGGGAATACACAAGTTCTCAATGTCACTTAAGAAAGCAGACAGGACCTTTCATGAGAATATCCCCCTTCCTGCCCTAACACAACCTAAATAGGCACAGATTTTCACTGCAGCATCACGCCATTCAATCATCACATTCAGTTTACTGTCTCTTTTTTCCCCTCACCCCTCCCTTCCTTTTCCACAGACATTTCCTTCATGAAATGAAGCTTCTGGAATTGTTATTCCACCCACACCACACACACCATAGTCTAGATCTCACTGTAACAATAAAACAGAGGGACAGGGATAAATAGCATTATCTCAACTCTGCAAGGATACATGACCTTGTAAGACACTACATCACTGTGGCTCCAACCAGCTGCTTCAGTAAGTGCTAGCTGCCATAGTCTAACACTGATCATATCTCCTTGCTTATGTAAAACAGCCTTCAGGGACTGGCTACTCTTGGAGAAGAAAAAAAAGAGTACCTCCACCACAGACGTACATTCTATGAATGAATTGACAGAACTGTTCCTGTCTTGCATGAGGATACAACTCCAAGGCCCCTGAGAGCTTTCAACAAAATATAAGCCACAAGCAAGACAGAACACTCTCCCTTCTCCCCACGATGAGATAGTAGGGTGGGGCTTTTCCACATCTAGTTTCCATCTTTCAACCAACATACACTATCAGTGTGATGTTTTATCTAGTTTCTGGAGAATTCGTTATCCTCTTCACAGTAACAGAATTTTTACATTGACAAAATTTGACAGAAACACAGCCACCACTACAACAAAATAAAAGTACCTGATTGTTTTGGAGTATAGTTATTCTCAGCCGTGAGTCTTCTCTGCTACTGAAATCTCAGTTATGAAAGTCTGATTGGTACTTGACCTTCAGCCAAACCAACAGTACAAATCCTTCCTGACAAAGGGGCCAGCAACTACAGCTCCAGCCTCACTTATTGTCCCTTTACCATTCACATCCTCAGGGCATTGTCTCCTGTAAGGCTGTGTTTTGACCAAGTTTAGCAAGACCAAGTTAACCAAGCTCACATATACTCAGTAACATCTCTACAGGTGTTGCTGGGCTTCCAACACACAAAGTTTTTTACCCTTTCCATGCAGGATTGCCAGTTCTTTTTCACTTTTACAAGGAGTTGAGAAGAGGTAGTCTCTCTTCTTCTGGAACCTCTAGATGCTTTTTCTCTTATGATCCTTCTGTTTCTCAGAAAAAAAAACATTTGCTCTCTTGAAGCTTCCCCCCCAAAGGGGCTGGACTCTCAGATATTTTCCCAAGTCTCCAATCTCCAAAGAGTCATGTTCCTACCCCAGTCACTAAAGCAGTGACCTCCCTTAAACCACCACCCTCCTTCACCTTCTACACAGAAGACTGTACTTTAGGCTTAGATCCAGGTTTTTTTTCCACCTGGCAGCCCTCTAACTAGTCCAAGTGTTGCGTGTAAGCCCATTACAGTCAAATAAAGCCCACATTTCCTTTTCAACTCCATGACTGGTATAGGGCACATAGCTGCTGGCCAACCCTGGAGCACAGCTCTGCCCAACAGTATTAACCTAGGTTTTGATTTTTCCCCAGTTTCTTCAAGCTCAGCTATGAATTGGCTAGAGTACTTTTAGCCAGTAGTTTTAGTACTTTAGCAGTATTAGTGTAGATAGTTTAGACAAACTATCACAGTTTGTCAAAAGGACAGAAATTCTTAACTATAAATAAGAATAAAACAAGATTACATTCTGCCAAGTTTACTACAGGCATTCCATGTCTGTTAAAAACTGAAGGAAATTGTTGCCATGGCTGATTTTTCCCCAATAACTGGAGAAGAAACAGCCAGAATGAAGAGAGAACTCTGTATTTAAATCCATAGCAAATACAGCCATAATCAGATAAAAGATTAACACAGTGCTCTTGAGAGAAGTTCAGTCTGGTTCACAGAAATGAGTTCCAACACACAAGAAAATAACAAATAAAAAGGAGGAAATAAGACAACTGTAGCCTAAGTCAGGATGGCTTGTCCAAATCTTCAACTGTTACTGTCATGGGATTTTCAAGAACTGCATGGCTACATGTGGCCAGCTTGGCTCAACAAGACTGGGCAGCTCAACACCTAAAAGGATGCAAAATTTCATACCTAGGCATTAGTTCATACTCAGTGACAGACATCTTAAAAACTGACATAAATCTCACATGCGTAGTTTACCTCTCTGTCTTGGACACTCATCAGAGGGTTACTCGGTTCTCTGTGTAATTTTAAGCCCCAGAACCAGAAGTCTAAATACAGTAACTGGCTTTAAAGAAAAAGGAACTCTCTTGTAGCTCCACAGCAACCTGGAGCTAGTGTGGACCCTTCAAAGTCTTCCATGGCTCTATAAAACACATCCCTGTCACTCACTCCTGAAGGTATCAACCTTTTCACTTAGTTTAATTCTTAAGGATCATGCAGCTGATACAAACAAAACCTAAACACACAGAGGGTTTGAACATAGCCGTGCTCTTGTTAGCGTAACCACTAGTTTAAGCTGGACAAAAATAATAAACTTGGCATAACATTTCACTCTCTTGAATGCTCAAGTATTCTGTCTTCGATTCTATGTAAGCTGGAGGCACATCCTTTAAAGTGGTCAGTTTACTCTCTGCATTCTTCAAATGTCCCGAGGATAGTGAAATATTTTTAGACCAAGTTCCCCCTCCGTATGTGATCCCCTCATAAAACCTGAGTCTTTCTCCTTCTCAGTCCATGATCTGTATGGTTTCATACCATACTTTCTGTGTAAGCTCTGCCTCTTTTTCATACCTTTATCGCCATCCCCATGGTTGCCACCTTTACTAGAAATACTACATTAGCAGGCAGTACAGATCAGTGAGTCAATCTGTAAAGCTAGTAAGATACTCTAACACCCATACTGCATACATTTCAGCATTTTGGTTTTTCTTCTTTTATCAAGCTCTAGTTTGGACACAGACAAAATGCGCATTTGCAGCTGGAGTATATTTGGTCTGTCCTGGCATGTATTTTCCAGTTCATTCAAGAAGAATCCAATCCACACAGACCAAGACAGCTCCAAAAACACAAACTAAAACACAGCCAAATTCACTTTGAAAGAACAGTTCCAATCCAAACTAAAATACTGAAGTATACATACCTCGATTACTCTTTTTTCAAGTCCTTAAAAATGGAATAAATAAGTACATGATCCATAAGCTTTCTCTACCAGTAATTTTCCATGCCAAGCTCTTTTTCAGTGGGTTATTGCTTAATATCAATTTTTTATCTCTGATTTGAAGCAATAACAGTGGTTATTATCTGGAAGATGAGACATAAATTCCACCAGAGACCACTAGAACTTACAGTAATAATCCAGTCTTCTTGAATTTAAAAGCCATATCTAGCTTCTTCAAAATTCCCCGTTGCTTCCCAACACACTCCCCACTCCATCCCTACCTCTGAAAAGCAGGAACACTGTTCAGATACTTCAGGGAGTTTACAGAGACATAACCATAGATTTGTCTAGCTCAACCATTCAGTTAAGTGGACACAAACACTACAGCAATTCAATTTCAGACAACACATCAGCTTCTCTCTACTTGAGGTAAATCATTTCCACGTTCTGCCCATGAAGATTAAACGACGGTGAAGTCCTTGGGTTTCTTACAGGCTTTTGTCACCTAACGACATTTGATTACTTGGAGAAATAGAAGAGACCAAGACATCTTCCAGTGGGTGTCTCAGATCCATCAGTAATGTAAAGTTGAAGGGCTATTCAGGATAACATTACTTTCCCATGTCCGTCTGGTTTTTTTAATATCTAAGATGAAGTTTGCGGTCTCCCTGTGATGCAGTTAACATCTCACTTTGTAACTGGCCTTAGAAACCATAGGAGAGAGCAGCTGTTCCAGGTCTGATTGCCTAACCATGGAAGAAACTGACTGCAACTAAACCAGAACAAAATTGATGGCAGGGAGACTGTTTTTTCCACATTGGGTTCACCATTGTCTGACAGGTGTCTTAAGCTCAGTACTATTCATCATTTAAGCATCAGCCTTTGGGTTTCAAGGTACTGAAGAACACACTTACCTGAAACTGAAGCACAACTAATCTGGTTAGCGATCTCACCTCGTGGCTACCCTTGAAACAATTCCATGGTTTTACCCTCACTTGGAAGTCTTCTTACCTTCCTGAAACACGTACATCTGCAAGTCAGATTCCAAGTAAAGCAACAAAAGCTTTACCGGGTTACAGGGTTCAGCAGCAATGCAATTAACTTCACCAGTCATGCTTTAAACCACACATGCTAATATTGGTATAAAGCATACACACAGGAGAACAGAAATTAGAAAAGTGAAAGTAGTACACACATCACATGCCCTTTCCCACATTTGGGTGCCAGTGGTTCATTTCAACATCCTTAAGTGCCTTTCATGAACTTGTTCCCATAGCAATTTTCCCAGCCATAAACCTTCACTGTAGCCCCACTGTATCTGCTAGTAATACCTCATTCTTGTGATACGCGTTCAGCTGTCTGCTCTGGGATGCAGTACCTCTGGGGGTTGGGTGGTTTTCTTCTTCGCTTCTGTGCAGGCTATCCAGGAGAACAGCTGTCAGGCTACCACCACAGGATGACCTTTTTATTCCTAACTCAACTATCTATCAGCCGCCTTCAGAAGTGCTAGCGGATTTTTCCAGTTGAAGTCATGTCTTAAGGTAAAAATTCTGAAGGTTCAGAACCTTCAGAACTACTTAAAAAATACTTTAAAGTTGAATGAATTCAAATGCCTTTACCAAACTTACAAGTTTTTATCTGAATAGGAATCGCAACTCACAGCCTTCACCTGTCCACCTTCTACACTCCCACAGTTCTTTCTCTAACACCTTTGGTGTTAAAACTGTACTCTGGAAAAGCGGTGCTCTCAAATACCCCAATTTTTCTTAAGGCATCTGCCTAAAGGCTTCCAAGCATCTTCCATCATAAAAACTGGTTGGTTGGGACTTCTCAATTTTAACAGAAAGAACAGCTGCTTTATATTTACACTGGCAGACACATCTGTAACCCTAACTTCAGGAAAATTTGTTGTCTTGGAGATTTGATGACAGTGAACTGTATGCAGCAACATAGAGAAACTACTATTCACTGAAGGACAAAGTCCGCCCAATAAAATCTGGAATCTAAGATGTATACATACTACCTCATGCTGCTTATGTGCCAAGATGAAGTGCCTTGACCATCTTACAAGGCCCTACAGACACAGTTCAGTATTTTCACTTCAAGTCCTCAATTCCATCAAAATCACGATGTAGCAGTAAACACCAGCGTGCTATGGAACTATCGCAGCTGCCATTAAGACTATTGTTTTACCCCTTTTCATCAGAAAGATGGGGCCTTGTAAAGCAGCCATTGACAGAGGTCTCCAACAGGAGCTGCATGTTTCCAACACGTTGCACTTTGCTGACACAGCCGTTGCACGGCATGTTCAGAATTTCACATACAACACTCATAAAAAAAGTTTTAGCAGCAGCCTACACTGGCTTTATGAATATTTACACACCACATTCAAAAAGCATAGAAGTTTTTCTTCCCAAAAGACATGAAAGTCTGCTAAGCAGTTGCACCTTCAGGTTTCAAATGCAAATCACTATCTACAGAAGATTGTTAACAGCAGACTGAAACATGCTACACGCTTAAACTCTGGAGGACACCACTGTAAGTTGCAGAACTGTTTTCATCAATAAGACACACCAGACAGATGATTCCCACATGCTAAATCTTTATTGTGCAAAGGTTATTCAGAGCATTTATTACCCTTTGTAGACCCACATTAAAAAAAAAAATTACATTAACAGTGGCTAGATTGATGGGTGACACATTAAATCTATTTGATGGTAATTTGTACGCATGCAGTTAACTCTTGTGGTGTAAAACTCTTAGCCAGGAGGCCAGCCCATCTGACGACCACCCAGAACATGGAGATGTACGTGATAGACAGACTGCCCACCCTCAGGCCCTTCATTCACAACCATCCGGAATCCATTGGTCAGGCCCAGGTTAGCAGCACACTTCTTGCCAACAATCATTAAATGCCCAAGAAGCTGGAGGAGAAAAAAGAAAAAAAAAAAAAAGAAGAAAAAAACCAAACAGAAAACACACGAAAAAGGGAGAGGGCAGGAAGGGAAGGAATGAGAGCAGACAGCCATTCAGATAAGCCAGTACGCTAATTCTTAGAAATTCAGCCACTACTCTTCAAATTATTGTCTGCCTGCAACTGACACTTTCCAAGAAAACCTATAAAGACTGACTATGCATTATATAGGGGAAAAAAAGAGGTACAGATTTTTTTCAAGCTAGACTGTAACAGACTACAGAAGTGTCACAGAAGCTAAATTTATCTCATGGTTAACGCCCCCAGTACTTCTTCAGGCAACATACATAGTTCTGGTGGAAAAGAAACTTTACGTTATCATATTAAAGGATCTTTGAACTTGGTGTTTATAGTTACAAAAGAAATATTGAGCACCTCTCAGCTAGCTTTCTTCATCTCTGACCTGCCAAAAACCCGAAGCCCATATTAGAATAAGTACTACTGCCTGTAAACCATGAAATCAGTCATCAAGACTGTACTCTGAAGTAACAATGCATTTTGCACTGCAAATACATACCCAGAGATACATTCTGCTTCATATCAATACTTTTACTGCAAAACCTTAACTCCATTCCCATTCAACGCCAGAGGAAAAGGACTATAGTACCACCGGAAAACTACTTTGCCTCTTTGAAATGTCAAGAGGAAAAGGGGGACAGTCTAGTAAATTATGAAGTAATTAGAGGTACAGTTTGCAGTACAGAAAGCTTCTAGAGTACTTACAGATTCATCGGAATCTTCTGCTTCAGATAACCTGACAATTGGCTTCTTAGGAATCACTAGGAAATGTGTTGGAGCTTGGGGTGAAATATCATGGAACGCAAGGCACTGGAGGAAAAGCAAACATTTAAAACATAATTTGCTTCAGAGAAAAGCAAGAGCTTAAGTAACTCAATATGCCCCACTAAATACATATTTAAGCAGATTATCAGATACCCCAAACATAAGCAGAAATACTGACTTTTTTCTTGAGTGATCTATTATTCAAAGACCTCTAATGTCTAAACACAAAACACCTACTTCCCAAGACCTGCTGGTATGAAAAAAATAATCATTATTCTGTGTTAAATATTATTTAAAAGCTATAGTCTTCTCAGCACGTTAATACGCAATTAGGTTCATGATTTATTATTTCCACATATGCACAACAACTAACAAGAGCTGATGGCATGCATGCCTATAAAAACACATTTATGCTTATTTCACTTCTTTATTAACACCCTGTTTAATAAAACAAATGGCAAACAGTCGCTAATCACCTTCCAGTTATGTCTGAATATTGCCTTGGTCAAAGACAGCAAGGCAATTTCAAATAACCTGAAGTTATGTGATTGAGGCCATATTACATTTCTGTTCCCAACAGCACCAAGTATTTCAGAAAAAGATTATTTCAAAACAATGTATTAAGGCTAGCTCTACTTCAGATGTTCTCAAATTGAGGGAAAGGCATCACTTTTGAAATATGAACAACTGTCTGTAGCAAATAGTTGACTCCCAACTAATTTTATGCAAGTACCAAAATTACTATCCATCAGAAACTGCATGCAGCACCTAACTACACCAAATAAATCTCAAATTAGGAACTTCCAACACATAAGAGAAATAGAAGAGAAAGCAAAGAAAGAGAAAAGGAAGCTATGCCTCTTTGTGCAAATGGCCAGCCACAGAACCAGGACTCGCTACTGCAACCACCACAGTCCGCAGATGCCCACATGAGCATGCACTCTGTCACTGCTAACCAAAGGGCATCTCTGACTTACCCCTCACATTTAACAACAAAACATCTGGTAGTTACTGGTTGAGGTATGCCACAGAGAGTGCATACTTATAAACACATACCTTACGTTCTCCAAAATATGTATTTCCTAGATGCCTTCAGTTATTCGTGAATCAGTAAAGTGAATTTTCTATGCAACTATACTGCTTTTTAATTCTACTGAGAGGAACTGTGGCCTTTGCCAAGAGTAAAGGTAGTGAAAACCTGAACTTTACTTACACTAACAGTACCTTAACTTGTATACCACCAATCTGTCCTATTTTAAGCTATCTTTAAGAAGATAATGCCCACTTTTAAATCTCTGAAGAACTGCTTGTTTCTCCCAGAGAAGGGTGGTAAGCAAAGAATGGATGAATAAAACTAATTTGCACCCAATTAAATAAATCTTATTTTGAGTTCATCATTTTGTAAGCAGTTTTTCTATTCTATGTGGTCCACATAGAGGCAGAATGCAAATGGCCAAACTGAGTCAAAGAATTTAACGAGCAGAAGACCAGTAGCAAATAATTTTCTATGGGACAGAGAGCAGTAGTAGTTATTGAACAAAAGCACAATCACAGAAAGTCCATGAGTGCACAACAAACCAGCCTTCATTTCAGCAAGTTTAGATTCAACTGAAGCAATAAGGCTTAATTCCACACAGACTTTGCGCTTTTTAATATCTCCTTTTCGCTGCATGTCAATTAATGATTAAAAGCCTTCCTTACATTACTCCTTGTAACATTTCCAGCGACCTCCAAAAAGACCTTCATAGAGTCAACGAAATGAATTAAAGATCATCCACTACAGTAAGCTAAACTCTAAAAGCAGTTCTACATTTCTGCGTAGTTTAAGGTAAAAATCAACTGAAATACTATGCAGGTAATTACTCTTCCAGAAAATATCCTGCAGTACTGGCAGCCAGAGTAGGTTATATGCTCTCAAGTCACTCAAAGTCCATGGCCTCATTCTCAGTCAAGCACAGAGCTCAGGTTACACTGCTGAAGCCATTACAGCTGAGGAAAAACCTCATGCAGCTTTGACCCGTGTAAAGAAAGGATGCACACCCTCATATAAACACAGAGAAGTAGCATAAGCATGATTTTCGGAAAGCAGTGAAAATTTCCAATATTCTTGAGAGTAGGTGGCAGCTGCGACCTTTCTGTATTTATTAAGAAAACGTTGTTCCAAGCTACACATAGTTTTTAAGCACACAAATCAGACAAACAGTATCTTTAGTGAGTCTGTATTCTACACAGCAGCTAATCCCTTATTTCAAAAGCAA
Source organism: Morus bassanus (assembly GCA_031468815.1). Classification (NCBI taxonomy): domain Eukaryota; kingdom Metazoa; phylum Chordata; class Aves; order Suliformes; family Sulidae; genus Morus; species Morus bassanus. The sequence continues at coordinate 37,010,939 of CM062600.1, forward strand.
AAGCCCCTGCTAATGTTTAGTATTTCAATTTAAAAAAAAAAAAAAAAGGCCTATAGTGGATACTGATTTAGTTTGCGTTTTGGAGATAACCGCTGCACGTTTGCATAAGCTAACCGTTTCACTTAGGTCCCAGCATGCTGTGGTGCACCAGCACCACTAAATGCTACCAGTCCTACCTCACCACAGAAACCAATTTTTGCCGCCTGCAGAGTGTCCGGTTCCAGGCTTTCATGAAGAGCAAAAAAAGCTGTACTTCTCTATAATTCTTCAATAATAATTCCTCTCAGAGGTTCATAACCAAAGCCTGGCAGGCACAGTTGTATCATCTCCGTAACGCTTTGGGGAGGCACATCAAGACTCGCATTTCAGACGCGTAAAAGCAGCTAGTTAACGGCACACGGTTCAGACGCATAGGCCCGGAATCCACAAGCAGATTGCCTGAGGCTAGTTCACCTCCGTTTTCACGACTACCCTCCCACGCCGGGCGCCAGAAGCCCCGTCCCCCGGCAGCGAAGCCTGCGCGGCCTGCAGTGCCGCAAGGCTGCGACACGCAGGCCGGTGACACAGCAGCACCGGCAGCCCTGCGTCGCGCCGGGTCGGGTCGGGGCCCGAAGGAGGAGACACTGTGGAGACAGGAGACTGCGGAGACAGGAGACTGCTGTCTCCACAGCAGGGGGCTGTGGGGAGGCCCCGTCCCCCCGCCCCCGCCGCCCCCCCGAGCACCTCAGCGGCACCCCCCGAGCGCCGGGCGGCTGCGAGCGCACCGCCCGCACCTGCTCGTCCTCGTAGATGATGTTGGCGGGGATCTCCTTGCGGATGATCTTCCCGAAGATGGTGTCACCCCCCGGGCGGGCGGCCTGCGCCTTGCTGATCTCGTCAGCCATGGCGGCCCTCGTCCGCGCACGGCGCCCCTCGCCCCGCGCTTCCTCCCGCCGCCACGCCCTCCCGCGGCGCTCATTGGGCCGACAGACCACGGCCGGCCGTGCCCACCCCGCGATTGGTAGTTTCGCCTGTCTTTTTCGCTTTTCCCCGCCCAGGCGGCTGGCCCGCCCTCGCGGAGCCGGAGTGACGGGGCGCAGGGCGGCCGGAGGGATCCCGGGGCGGGAAGGGCTGCTGGCGGCGGCGGCGGCGCCGCGGGGGGGGGCGGGGGGGGGGGGGGGTCGGCGCGGAGGCGTGCTGCGGCCTCGTGGGGAGGCTGCGGGGTCCCGCGAGAGGCACTGGCAGCCAGAAGTACTGTTTATTGCCACATCAAATCCAGCCAAATCCAACTATATATAGACTTTTATATATATTTGCCTCATGATAAAAATCTCACAGGAAAGATAATTCCGGAGGGAGGCAGGGAAGAAATACTGCAAAGTGGTTTACATCTAAAACGGTTGCACATTTGATTACCTGAACTTGTTACAAAAAGAGCAGAATTTGTCATACACATCTGGTACTAACTCTGAAATTATGTATTTTGAGATACATTATACAAAGCTCTGACGAAGCACATTAGACAGTGAGATAACATCCTGTTCCTCACTTGATAGCACTGTATTAAGGTATTTTCACATGTATGTCCTGTGGACAGTATTGGAGTATGACGGCTAAAACAAGGATGGAACTGGTGCTTCAGGGGCAAACTTCTTTGCTTTCTATTGTTGTATAACCATGGTTATTAAGCAAAGATACGAATAATATTATTTCCCTGTTTTCTCAGGAGTTAAATGTATTTTGTGAAAGAATAGAAGAGTTGGTATGAATAGCTAGACAGACTCAGGAACTGTGTAGCATACAAATACTTATCCAGGATCCATCTGTACATGTTAGTGTACTTTAAGTAGTTCCATTGTTGAAGAAACTTAGTATTGTATTAGGCCAAGATGTTTGTCAAACATGTTAAAATTAAAGGACACTAAACTCCCTTTAGTTAGAAAAACAAACGTTCAGTACCCTTGGACAAGGACTGAGAGACTGCTAAAAGAGAAAACTCCCACCTCAGCTGGGTCATAAAGTACAAAGCCAGTATCCTTTAACCAAGGACATTCCGGGGCAATTAGACCTTAAGAAGAACAATGTTGCCAACTTGGTAAGAACTAAGTGTCCTCTGGGTGAACCAGCCTCATCATAATGCCAAAAATCATGCCCATAGATCAGAAAGCCCCCTACTCAAATAAGCCCTTTACTCTCTGATCATGCGTAGTAAATTTAACAGGAGCTGTACCTTTAAGATGAAGTGAGAAAGAAACTAAGCGATGACTAGCTGGGGGGGTGCGAATATTACGTGTTACTAACACATTTAACTGTATAAATACCTATGTGATGTTTGACCCGGTGTGCTTGATTTGTGGGAAACCACCAAGCACCCCAGCTTGTGCAACCCTGAAATAAATAAGCAACGTCTCTCCCGAGTGTGTGATTATTGGTTCACTGCACACCGGGCGACGGATCCGCTTTTCGGACAACACCATGGAGTCGGTCTGGAAAGCGTATTTCTGTGTCAGGAGAAGACATAAAGAGACAATTTAAGAACTTTCTCTGAAAAGGCAAAAGCATTTTTTTCATATAGTTGACTTCAACATATATTTTTGTCTCACCATGTAGATGGCAAAATTTCTATTATTTTGAAGATAGCAAGGCCTTTTCAAAGGATTAAATTCATTCATTCACAGCTGCAATAATTATTCTTGCAAATAGATTTATGAATAAGGATCATTTCTCCTGCCAACGGATCAAGTTTCTTTATGAGATGCCTACTCCTCATAGTAAGTGCATAGTCCTTCAAATAAATGCATTTAGGAAATTTGAAATATTAAAAATATTCAGTAATAGTTTAGTGCTCCCACACTTCAGTCAGCTTTGAATGTAATTGCAATTAAACAATGAAATAGTCTGTCTATTGAAGCTAGAGGTCTAGCAATGACGTAAAGCTGATTACATTTAAAATCCTTATGCTGCCTTTAGGTAATGCAGGATGATGTGTTATTGAAGTATAAGCTTGTTTGGTGGGTTTTTCTAGAGAACAGCAATTGAGTTTTAAAGTACCAAACACAGCCCTGGGATGGCCGGGTCGAGGCTGGGCTGGTTGGTCAGGCCATGGGCAAGGCACAGCAGGGCTGTGGGGAGCTTGGTGTGAGCAGCCGGAAAGGTGACCTGGCCAGAAAGGGAATACAGCTGAACAGGAGAAAAACGCCTGTTAAAAAACACTGGCAGAGAAAATGCCTGCCAGCCTGTGAGCTGTGAGCCTGAGGGCCAGAAGCATCCTTCAAAAGGGCAGCTGGACTCTTTTAAGTGCAGCTGGGTATCTAGAAGCCAGAGACATCCCAAGATACCGTCCATAAGTGCAGAAACAAGGCACCGTGAACAGCAAGGTTTCATCTGAAAAGGTCAAAAATTGTCTGGGAAAGGGGAAAACACCCCGAGAAAGTAAGAACTGGTAACTGCCATTGGCTGTTCTAACTGCAAGAGCAGGAAAACAGTCTGGCAAAATAAAATTTGATCTGAACTGATCAGCAAACATCATCATCTATTGGCTGTTCCAGGTGGAAGAAGGATGCTAACAGCACCTGTTGGCTGCTCACAGTGGTGATGTCCTATGCCCTTTTATGTCTCTATGATACAAAAATAATTATTTTGTAAAATGGAGCCTCTCTCCCTGAGAATGTCCTGTGCTGCACATACTTCTCCTTTCCTAAACAGGTTGAGTCCTCTGCAGAAGCTTCCTACGAGATGGTGGACTCCCAAGACTCCGGACCCTGTGCTGCAGGTCATCTCTGAAGCGAGGCTCCGTTACTTCGCGTCCCCTGCCAGGACCACTGCCGGGGCCAGCTGGGTCTGCCCTTCCACTGCCAGGATGGCCAAGCCCCCCCACCGTGGGTGCACCCTCCCCTCCGGGGCAGTTTGGCCCCTCTGAAATCTTAATTCACTTGATGCTGCTATTATACATCCATACAAGTAATCTGGCTCAATGTATCTGCCCTGATACAGAGGTTAGGTTGCTTCGCGAGCGGTCAAATCGTAGTGACATGCCATAGTGAGTACCTACGGGATCGGCTGTTGCTGCAGTGTCGGTTGTTGCTATACAGCCAATTGCTGCTATTATTGATCATTGACAGTAATTTGTAACAGCTTGAGACAGATGTACATTCACTTTATTAACCACCTGCACACTTGCCAGGGGTGATTTTTGCGTTAGTACGCTTGCTAGCAGAGATTATTTTGTGTCCATCCATAACGAAGCAGAGGAGTGCAGCGGACAAAGCTTCCGCGCCCAGTGTATCAGGGAGCCTGGTGGACCCACAGGCTGGGGTGGCGGGGGGCCCTGCACCCGGCAGGGCACATTAGCGTGCCGACCGCCACCATCGGGGGCAATTCTGGTGTCAGAACCTGTAATTCCTCTTCAGGTCACCTGAAGAACCACGGCTGGGTTTATTTTTTCAAAGTCAGGCTGGTTCTGCCAACCTCAGTCGGCGTAAAAACAAGGTAATCGTTATATTGTGGTTGTTCTGTAGCCCCAGTCAGAATATTCTTTACAAGAGAAAATACATTCAAACAAAATATGAAACAGCCTGATCGGTTCTGGTAAATAATCCTTGATCACCTCAGTGTCAACATTTTTTATTTTTTGAAAAAAAAAAAAAAGGAACTAAGAGTTTAAATGCAATTGAGCACTTCTGGGAAATAACAGGTAGCAGTGTAAACTAATGTGTTGGCCTCAAATTGGTGGCTTTCCCGATACCCGTTTGAAACAATGAGATTTTTCTTCAGAAGAAAACGGGTAGAATATGTCGCATTTTGGGGCGCGAGGGGCGCCCGAGGCAGCGCTGCCCGGAACCACGGCGAGGGAGAGCCGCGCTAGGCGGGGCAGCATTGGCGGTGGCACCCGGCAGCAACGTCGTGTTTAACCGTCACTTCCGTCTCCACTGCTGCCCCGGGCCGGAAAAGGAAGGCGGTCGCCATGGCGAGCCGCCGGCGGGTGAGTGCGGCGCGCATGCGCGGGCACCCGCGGTCGGGGCGCGGGCACTAAGGGCCGCCGGTGTCCCCGAGGGGGTGGGGAGGGGGGCTCGGCCTCTGCCGGTAAGGCCCCGTCTGGCCGCCTCCCCTGAGGCCGGCGGCGGGGGCCGGGCCCTCCCCGCTCCGGTGCTGGGGGGCCGCCTCCAGCGAGTCGGAGGCCGGCCCTGCCCGTCCCCACCTGGCCGGCGCCCCGGGTGGCAGCGGCGGTCGGCACTGCCGCGGCGGAGTGAGGGCGGGCGGGCTGCCTGCCGCCGGCGGGGCGCCGCCGCCATTTCGCGGCCGCGGCCGGGGCTTTGCCCCTCCCTGCGCTGGCGGGCGCCCCCGGGGCAGGCGGCAGGGCCTGCAGCGCCCTCTGGGCCCCCTCACACCTGCGGCCTCCGGCTGCGGGTAGTAACGCGGCACCCATTGTATATACTGAGGGGAGTTTTGCCGTGTGTGTCACTGTGGGGTAGGGACGCTTCTCCTGGCGGTTTCTCGCGTGTATAGCATCAACGGGCAGAGGCTTTCGGGGCGAGAAGGACACAAAACTCGGTAACAGAAAGTCGTGTTTTGCATGCAAAGGCCGTTGTGGAACAAGGAAGTGAGAGATGACCATCCAGTAGAAGTTAAAATACATCAAGAGAATGAATTGAGATGGAAAGATGGAGAAAAGCAAAAAGAGAAAAATTATTTAAACCTTACACCTTCACAGTACAGAGTGTTTTTTGGGGGAGTTTAGCCCCTGTTGCAGAAGTGTTTCGAAGCCTAGTGTTAGGGGTACTAATACACTGAGGTATTAGGGGAGTTCTGTGTTTTGCTATGTGTCTGTAGAGCTGAAAGGACTCTCTGCATTAATATATCTTGCTTCAAAGTCATCTAATATAACTACTCAGCGGTTGGTGTGGTGAAGAACTTTCCAGGAGGGATTTGCCCCTCCTGGAAATAGGCAGATGGCCTGTTAGGCTATCCTAGATATCCTAGACAGGTTAGGCTATCTAGATATCCTACAAATAGGCAAGTGGCAGAGGAAGATGCCTGAAAATTGTTGGTCAAAGAGTTCAGAATAACTATAAAATGCTTCAGCTGTCACCATATATGTCTTTGGCTGAAAACTATTTGTAGTATTAACTTGACTATTTGCAAAGATGGCAAAAATATTATGAGGTAGAAATAGCTCAGGATGTCATGTCCAAATAATTTAGTCAAATCTCTTAGATCTACAGAACAAGAAAATTATTTGCTGGCTTTTAATTCTCTTGGTTTACTTTGCACAGATTCAGCCATCTAGGGAATGCTGTGATTAAAGGCAACTTGACTCTCTTCAGTTGCTAATCATTAAGGACACACAAGCTGCAAAAGAGTTGGCAGAGTCCTTGGTATCTCTTATATGTGTCTGCTGGGATTGATTTAACTGATTGTCAGGTTGCACTGATTCTTGTAGAAGTGACAAAAGCTTTTTACTTAAACATTCATGAAACTCTTAAGCAATTGAGAATGTATTAGTTTGTCCTCTTTCCAGAAAGATCTGTAATGCAGTAGCATATACTCAACGGGATGCTAAATCATAAATTACAGTAGAAATTATGAGGTGGTCTAATCCATGTGGTGAAGCAAGATTTGAATTTGTTAATATTTGTAAGTTGTCCCTTAATTGCACAAAAGTTACGGTAGTATTATGTTAAAGAAGCAGTACTGACCTGGAAAGTTGCCTGTTCTTACTGTTTTATGTCTTCTTCCTTTTCCTAAAAGCTGTCTTTTTGTGTGTGTACTCTTCTGGAAGAATTATATCTAGGTGTAGCCAAGTGACCAGCTGAGTGGAGGGTGAGAACTTAGCTTGAAAATCTAAAAATGTGTTGACCTGTGTTGGAAGAAGTAGCTTTCAGAGAAGCTTGCCGTTTCGCACTCTGTCGTTGGCAGATTTAAAGCAGAGGCAACATTTTTTTCAGGGCCTTGCCAGGATGTTTTTATTGGCCTTTTAGGGGACGGTCTTGTTTGCATCTCCGGCTCACAGATGCAGAGCATGCTGATAAGGAAGATGGTAATTTCTCAGTTACAGCCCTTAGTTTCTTTGGTGTCCCTCTAAGAAATTTTTGGAATATTAATTGTGAGAAAACAGTTTAAGATTATCATGAAGTACCTGAAATTATGCCTTCTGGAAATGCCAAAACACACTAGAAAGTACTAGAAATAACTTAAAAAGGTATCTCATTGTCACAATTTTCTTTTTTTTTTTTTTTTTTTTGTGCTTGTCAGAGATTCCTGCCAATCTTGGACAAACACCAAAAAAGTCTGATAAGGACTTGATAATTTCTGTAATTCTTTACAGTCTGTATGAATAAACAGCCAAAACCACATGACTGAACTGCAATTCTCAGTGGTTTGGCTTTATGTGCATACTGAGGCGTGTCACCTCTATATCGTAAATCCTAATTTTGTTGAGTGTTTGCCCTTACTGAAGTGTGTGCTTGCTGATCTGGCAGTTATATTTAGGGGAGGGCTTTGCTTTGTGTTGGTTTTGCCACATCACCTGTAGAAGATTATGCCCAGGTATTATGCAGAGACATGAAAAATAACTGTTGAATTAGTTAATATACCGTTTGAGATCCTTTTGGAATTCACTCTTCTCACATTGGCTTGTAAGTGTGAGAATGCTTTAGCCATTTATATTTCTATCTTTTTTTTTTTTTTAATCAGAGAATATCCAATTAGGTACCCTTGATACTCGCTTCAGGTGACTTGACTTATAGAGTTATTCCAATTCTTTTGGGTTTATCTGATATTGGCACAATAAGTATGTTTGCATCAATGTATTTCAGGATTATATTCCCGTCATGCCAAATGATTATTTAGGAGTGTAGTGCTTGTATTCTCTAGCATCTTAGATTAATTTGAAACGTCTAGAACTGTCTGGGATTTTGGTTTCCTCACATCTGCTTTGGGTGCAAGTTATTTGGTCAGGAATTGAGGTAAAGTATCTTAGATACTGATTCCATACCAAATTCTATACTAAATGGAAAGAACACGAAAGATCAACCAGAACACTCTTAATTGCAAAGTGTTCATTTTAACTAAGAATCCTGCTAGCAAACAAGCTAATTCTATTGATGTTGTATTGACAGGTTTTGAAGCTTTTTAAATTATTACACAGAACACGGCAAGAAGTTTTTAGAAATGATACCAGAGCCCTTGAAGGTGAGATACTGTCTTTGTGTGGTGGGTGCTTACCCATTTTTCCGTGGTGGAACTTTCTTCTCCGAATACAGGGAAAGAGAATTCTTAAAATAATCTTCCTTTAAATTATTCCCTTCTGCATTTTATAAGTAATCATTGGGAAAACTTGTGTGTCCATTACTAGATATCCTTTAATTTGAAACAAAAAACTGGTTGTTAGACTCAGGCACTCAAGCCGTCATCTCTCTTTGGAACCTTGGTGATCTTCCCGGGATTTTTTTTTTTGCCCCCCCCCCCCCCCCTTTTTTTTAACTTCCTCTCTTCAGTCCAGCCAAAGCATGTTTAACTGTACTAAGCATTTGAGTTGATTCTCTTTATGTATGATTGCTCCTCAGGGGATAAATACTGCTTTTTTAGTAAACCAACTTTTAGTAGTGGCTTCTACATGTTAGTTATTTTTACAGCTCAGAATGCTAGATAGGCAATCATATTTTATTCCTATACCAGTCAACTTAAAATATGATATCACCTGAATTCTATGGAAATCTTATATTAAAATACTTCAGGTAGAGTGTACCAGGAAGATGCTATAAAGGGCTTAGGATTATGAGCTTTGAGGCAGTGACAAAGACAAGATAGAATTTTTTGTTCACATTTCAGTTTTTTTGTTTATTTAGCTGCAAGACAAAAGATAAATGAAGAATTCAAAAATAACCAAGATGAAACATCTGAAGAAAAGATAAATGAGGTACTTGTTATTTTCATTGTTTTTTTTTTTTTTCCCCACTTTGCGTAAGAATACTTATATAGGAGCTTTTTACTTAAAAGATCTCTAAACCAATGTAAGTACTTACTGAGACATTGTGAGAGCCAGGTGAGTTTGAAAAGGCTTTTAGATGGATCTTTGTTATAAATACATTGATACCTCCATTGGTATTAGTAGTATGTTATAAAATTTTGCACATACAAGAATACATACGGAGAAAGTGTCTTCTGGTAGTTCAATATGCTTATTTTGAAGCTTATAACAAAATTATGGAAAAAATGCTTTATGTTGCTATTTTCATGTAAATATTTTGTATACTTTGCTCATAATATTTATCTGAGCTGTGGTCACTTAAGTTTACCTGGTCTTTGTTGTATAGACAAGCACAGACAGATACAGACAGATTATTTAATCTGTTCAGCTGCTGGCATACATGAGAAGTTACTGATCACAAATGAGGCAGCATCTTTTGTAGGAGGCAAAATGCAGCCAGATGGTCACAGCTATTGTAATATAGAGGTATCAATTTTACTGCTGGGGTTTTTTGCTCTTTCTTTCCTCATGGTACATTAAAAGGAGTAGAACATTCTGTTAACTCACTGTGTAAGTTACCTTTGCTCAGTTATTCTCTTAACACTTTTTATTGACTCATTTTTCTAAAACTTACTGAGGCCTGCCTGAAATGAAACGTCTGTATTTTAGGTATTTTTAGTTCTTAACATCCATACAGAGTGAACAATTTTATCCTTGTCATTCAGCCTTTTAACAGACTGTATTTACATTGGCATTGGGCACTAGTTGGAAGAAAGTGCCTCCATCTGCCCCTTGCAGAAGGAAATCTAAACCTTTGCATCATACCAGCCGCTGGACAGTAACATGAATCGTTCTGAGCATTTAGTTAGTACTTCCTAGCATTTCTGCTTGTTATCAGGCTCCTATAGTAATAATTCTCTGTTTGTGTTCCTGGTGTCTGATGTGATAAATTGTATATTCTTTTTGTTATAGAGGTACAGGAAAAATACTTGCTGTAACTTTTAAATCTATGTTTTAGGAATGGCAACCTACAAAATACACATACGTAACTTTAATATGGGTCAATTGATACCTTGATTAAATGTGTCAGTGGGAGAAATTCTAGGCTTTCATCACAACTACAGAATCCTAGAACATGATAGAAGCTGTCATGTTTACTATATATACATACGTATATATACTGAATAGACTTGGATGCAGAGGGACTGAATGATATACAGGACTTTTGAGAATTTGGGTACTTGCTTGCATAAACATGCGGTTTTAGTGTTCTGCATTGGACAGCAGCTAAAAAAATGAATATTGACAACTAAATGTGCGTTACTTTGCCAGAATAGAAAGCTGCAATGTCTTTTAATATGACACGACATACTTACATAGTGACCTAAGGAGGTGGGAGTAACCATCTGCAGTATTAGAATGTGAGATGTGGCAGCTGAATCTGCTGCAGTGTTTTACTTCAGATCAGGAGTCCGCTTCTGAAGTTACCTTGGTTACCTCCGCTTCCTGTGATTTGGCTTGTTTTGTGAGGCAGTCGCAGAGCAAATGGCAGAATTCCTTTAAGATGAATCTGAAGTGGAAGTTGTGCTTCAGGAGCACGCAGCCTAGCTGCTAATGGGCATCCGGTAGGGGGAACTGGTCCAAACCCTTAAAAGGGAAAGGGGGGAGAAGTTGTTCAGTGTAGATATCAAGTCCTGAGCTTTAGCTCTTGCAAAGATCCACTTCTGTTGGTACACGCTACCTCCTAGTGTACGCGTGTCTCCCAAAGTGTCTCACTTGTGCAGTTTCATTTATTTCTGAGGCAGGTATCATGCAAGCAAGTATTTGGCTTCTCTTAATCATTCAGCAAAACTAGTAAGGGTGCTTCTGCTTATCCTCTTAATAAGGGAAGGAATTCTGGGCCCTTTGCCGAATAATAATGCTTCTGCTAATCTTTAGGTAGTGCCTTGTTCCTGTACTGTTTTTCTGTGAATCCTCAGTATTCTTAATTCTTGTCATGTTTTGCAGACATGAGCAATTCATTTGAGAGCAGGAATGTTAAAAGAACCAGATTGCCCTTTCACTGGGGGTAGTCAGATGTTATTGAGGCATTCACCAATGTCTTTGATCACTGGAAATTAATTACTTGTTTTTGCAGTTGCATTCTCCCTCATTCATTTGCAGTTTTAATTGGATATGTAGATTTTATACTGCTGTATGTTATTAAGCAGAAGTTTCCTTCCTCTCGTGCTGTATATTGAGGTAGCTTATGTATCAAGCTGTAAGTTATTCCAGGATCCCCAAAGTAAAAGCCATGCATAGATAATTCATAACTAACTGAATATAACTGAATAATAGAACTGATTGGTTTTATTTGAATAGCTGTCTAGTATGGAAAATACCTTCAGGAATAATTATGTATAATTTAAATTACTTTGTGTTGTGTTTTTTTTCCTTTTATTAGCTTCTGAAAATAGCTTCAGATGTTGAAGTGATTCTCAGAACTTCTGTTATTCAAGCAGTTCACACAGATGCCGACAAAATATGTGAGTAAAGCTGCATGCTAAAAAGATGTTTAAAAATGTTGTGGTTCAGTAAATATAAAACTTGAAAACTAAGTAAAGGGATAGAGAGGGCAAAAATCTGTCTGTCTGTTACTTCTCTTCCCAAACCCTTAATTTACGCCTGTTGACTGATGTCACTACCTAGGACAGGTGGAGGTTTCAAAGGTATAAAGTTTCTACACGAATATTTTGAAATACGGAGGCTGGTGGAAAAGAGGCAGTGTCTGAATTTAATACCCTTGTTGAGAGAAGAAGTTATAACTTGGTACCTTGACTGTTGGGAGTGGCAGCAATTAGGTAGCAAGTCGGCGTGCGTGTACTGGCTAGTCAGTCAGTGTAGGTCTAAATGTAGTAGCCACAGTGTCTGTAGGTGCTTGCTCTACCAAATAGGTAGAACCTGCCTGAGGAGAATTAGCAAATGCCATATGTACGCTGTCTGTAGAGTAGCTTTTTCTTTGAGGACTGAGTGTTCTTTTCCAAAAGCTTGTTCTGACAATTTAAGTTTCCAGTTATGCCTTGGAAGATTTGTGACACAATGATGGCCTTGATGCAAAGCCTATCAAATTCTGAAATTTTTGTTCCTGGTTTAGAAGTTCTTTTGTCTTGTAGTCAAACACAAGAGAACTAGTAGGTTCTGCGTACAGCTGTGTGTTAGAGGGTAGGAGAAATCTTCAGCTCAGTATGTCGTTTCCTTTCACTTCTGTTCAGTGGTGTCTGCAAAGCTTTGTAACTGTTTTCAGTTTTAGATTTGGTAAAGCATCTAACTTTAGAAAAGCCCTTATGATCGAGGCCAAAGATATGTCTAGACCAGTGTTGACCAGTGTGACTCCACAGTGGTCTGAGGCAGATGACAAGAGAAGAGCTGGAACAGAGGAACTGAACTTTCACATCTTCCAGCTGTTTACAGCTGGCAGCACTTCCTGAGCCAGGGATGGTTTCTGTTTTAGTTATCCTCAGAGGGTTTCTTGCTCATGAACTTGTTCCTGTCAACCTACACAAATTTCTTGTCTCCAGGAACCTTTGGCAAAGAATTTACTCTGTTTTTTATGAAAAATCACTTGCTGTACTGGTCCTACTCTTCAATTACTACCCATTTTCACCAAGCTGTTCATGAGTTAAGCCCCTTATTGCTCCCCCTTTTGTTTCCAGCACCCCCAAGGAACAGCTTCTCTGTGAAACAGCAGGTGGATGCCTGTGATCATTCTGTTGCAATTCTCTGCACCCTTTTCAATTCTGCTGTATCTCAAGATGATTAAGAGCTTGCGCTCTCATTCAGAACTGAACACAGTCATCAAGCCATGGGCAAACCAGGCACTTACGCACACAATGATGGCACAATGATGTTTTCTCTTTCATTCTCAGTTGGTTTCCTAGTCACTCCTAATTCCAAATTTCATTTTTGGCTGCTGTGCATACATATATTGATTTAATTTTACAAAATTATCTTGTATTCGTTAAACTAATCTGAGTGGTCATAGTCCATTTTGAACCTCTTGCTTTCTTTGTGAGGTTAGGTTGGGGTTTGGTTGGTTTTTTTTTTGACCTGTGTGCATTGCATGTCTCTACATATAATTTCTTCTGTCATTTTACTGGTTATTCAGTCAAGTCTTAAGCTCATCCTGCAATTTTTCACAGTAAGCCATTTTCTTAAAGAATTTACTCAGGATGGCATCATTAAAAACTGTTCTTTTCCAGGTGACTTACAAATGTGTTGAACAGCACAGATGCCAACAGAAATACCATGAAAGGTCATGGTGATTAAGGGAGTTGCCCGAGGAGTGGAAGAAAGCAAATGTCACTCCTCTTTTCAAGAAGGGCAAGAGGGAGGATCTGGGAGACTGGTCAGCCTCGCCTTGATCCCTGGGAGGGTGGTTGAGCCAATCCTGGAAGCTGTTCCGAAGCTTCCAAATGTTCTAAGAACCGAATGAGGACTGTGAGTAGTCAGCAAGGATTTACAAAGGGGAGATCTTCTCTAGCCAGTCTGATACCCTTTTACATTGAAATTACTTGACTCAGCAGAAAAGGGGCGGGGAGTGGTGACCGTCTGTTTTGACTGTAGCAGAGCTTTAATACTGTCTCTTTTAAAATATCCATAAACAAAAGGTGATAGGATTGCCCCCTCCTAATTTTGCAGACTTCATAAAAGGTGGCGTTGTGGTTTGTGTGGAAGAAGGAGGACTTCCAGACTCTAGTAGTGACCAGGAAAACTTTGTCCTGCAGCAAAAAATCTGGAGTGCCTTTGTACACAAGGTGCATTTGACCTGCTTATGAATGCAGAGGATGTCATTGCGCACTCTCTTGCCCATTTGTTTTTTTCTATATGTGTTTTGGATAGGTCTCGGCTTTGCTTCTTATTCTGTAATTGATCTTACTGCAGTAAGAACAAAACAATAATCCTGAAAAAGCATCTCAGTTTGAGAGCTGTCTGTTTTGTGTGTTTGGAATATATATTGAAGTGACAGATATTTAGTCTTGATAATGTAGTGAATTGCCAGTTAAAAGATCAGGAATGCTTAGAGGAGAAATCCAGAGCATCATGATAGAAGTTCACAGCAGAAGAATAAACAGTATAAAAAAAAGTATAGAATGGATAGATATTCTTACTTGTCCTGGTATAGTTAAAATGTAAAGAGCGTTCAGTGAAGTTGGAATTTACATTCAAAGCTAACACAAAAAAACGCATTGTTATTTTATGCAGTAAAAAGATCACAGCAATGAAAAATCTTTGTGGTCAGGAGCAAGGTATTACTCAAAATACAGAACAGCAGAAGATCAAACTTGATGCTTAGCTTGATACTGTAGTGAAAAAGTAAAAGCAAATCTCCTTACAGAAGGAATATATAGACCTTTATTTATACCATGATAAATTGATCAGCAACAGAACTTTATTCCTAAGTGCCATTCTCTAAGCAGGCTTCTGATGTGTTTGGATCTTCCTTAAGAATCCAGCTTTGATTAGTCAGCACCCTGAACTAGGCAAAATAGCTCTTATTATATTATTAATCTCACCAGTACCAGAGAGTATGCCATTAGAAAATATCTGAAACCAGAAATTCAAAATTTTTAGGGAGTTGTGATAATTGTCACCATCTTTTGATAGTAGTTTATGCTGAATAGCATGGTCAGTGCACTGTGTGAAATTGTACCTATAAATGGGTGTGGTTTCCCTGCTGCTCCATTTTGTTGAATATCTCACCCTACTGTTTCCATCCTTCCTTGTTTGTAAAGAAAAGTTGTCTGAGATTAAAAAGAGGAGAAGCTTGGAAGTGGGATTTCAACTTCAGTCAAATCTATGGCTAGGTGGTGTTGTGGTTTAACCTCAGCCGGCAGCTCAGCCCCACGCAGCTGCTCACTTGCTCACTCCCCCACAGTGGGGTGCGGGAGGGAAACAGAAGGGTAAAAGTGAGAAAACTTATGGGTTGAGATAAAGACAGCTTAATAGGGAAAGCAAAAGAAGGAATTAATTCTACTTGCCATCGGCAGGCAGGAGTTCAGCCATCTCCAGGAAAGCAGGGCTCCATCATGTGTAATGGTGACTTGGGAAGACAAATGCCATAACTGCAGCTTTCCCCACCTCCTTCTTCCCCCAGCTTTATATACTGAGCATGACATCATATGATATGGAATATCCCTTTGGTCAGTTGGGGTCAGCTGTCCTGGCTGTGCCCCCTCCCAGCTTCTTGTGCATATATTTGATGAAAATACCAAGTGGATCTTCTCATTTTCCTTTGCTTTTTGGCGCCTAGGAGCCAGTTTCTGGCAGGAAGTTTGTTGTAGGAAGTGCCTGTGTAGGTGTATGAGTCTGCTTGGGTAGCACGTTGAACGGGTATTCAATTCCAGTACAGCTTTGATTAAGGAAGTTTTAGCAGAACAAAATCAACCTTTTTGATCCTTCATCTTTATGGTCCATTGTAACTTTTACAGTGCCGATAGAATTAGAGTTAGCTCCCTCCATGCTTTTATACTGTCATCTTGTATTAAATGAGAGGCTTGGGACAGATTTATTACTAAAAAAAAAAAAAAGAAGGAAAAAAAAAAAACCAAAACCCCCAAAAACCCACCAAACCAGAAGTGCGCCCCTAAAGTGGCTGCTTGAGTTACTGTTGGCAAGTAAAAATAAGCAACCTCAGTTGAAAAGCTTGCTTTTCGTAGTGCTTCTATCTTAGGTGCTACATGTTTGTTTTGGAAACTTTGTAGATGAAGGTTTACTTTGCTGTAATAGAAAGTATAGTGACCTATTTGGAAAAAAAAAAAATCTTGTAAAATACTTACATTTGGGCTGTATTTAAATTAGTATTATGTCCTTGCTTCATCCCAAGCCATCACCCACCCAAAAAAAGATGGGGTGACCAGTTACTATGGTGTATGAAGGAAGAGCAGGGGAAAAAGAAACTAGGTAAAATGTTTCAGAAACCTATTTCTACAGCTGGTTTGCTTAAGTTAGTTACTGTCAGAATCTTTTGACTCTAACTTTTTGTGTTATAGCCGACAATATAAAATTTAGCTACACCTGGTGTTTTTCTTTTTTTTTTCCTCCAATCCTGCCTCTCTAACTATTTAATAACTGAAAAGAAAAAGTCAAAGATTTGTTTTAGTGAGAACAATTATTGCTAAGGGGAACATTTTCCCTCATCAAATGAAGTTATTCTGTGCTGTCACAGAAGCAGTGTACAGGGCAATGTTATTCTTTAAAAAGAATTTGAGACACAGTGATGTATAGTCGTGTTGGGGTTCAGTGGCAAATCTTCAAAAAAAGAAAAAAAGTTAGGCTGAGTCTTTCTTACTAAAGAGAAGACAATTTCAGTTAGAAGCATGTTAGTCATATTGGGCAATTCTTCAGATTTTTTTATGTTTCAGTCTGAGTTATGTTGCTCAGTAGTATACAAATGTCTTGGTTCTATTCATTTCACTTTCATTTCACATTAAGGTGTTACAAGTAGAGCTTACACTTCAGTAATATACCACACATGCAGTATGTTGTGATGATTTTGATTTGGTGTGTTGGCAGTGTATGTTCAAAACTTAGCTTTGAAAAGGAAGGTTAAAAATTCTTTCAATCTTTATTTGTTTGGACTTTTGTTTTTCAATACTTTATATCCAATTCTGTTTTTCTTTGGTATTTCTGTTTCATGTACCTATTCTAAGTGTGTGGATCAACATGGTCTGTCAATTTACTCACAAGATTTTATCTAAAAGAAATGCAATTGAAATGCTACTTAAAGCTTGTAGAAACTTATTAAATGCATCAGTATCAGTACACAGATGCAAAAGGAACATACCTTCAAGGAAATAAGTTTTCTTTCTTATAAGATAGAGGATATCAGTGCACTTGGATAGAATGTTACTACACACACATGCACACAAACACAGACAGTTTTACAGGTTTACTCTACCTTTCACAGCTGTTTGACCTAGTCCAAGTACAGCATTATGATTTCAGGTGTTTGTGCTGGAGCAAATCTGACATGACACAGCTCTTACCCTTCATGAAGAAAGGACAAGCTGATTTCTGAAGAGCTAGATGGCAAGAAATTAGAGTCGGGAAGAGGTTAAAATGGCGTATAACTAGAAAAACCCTAACACACACTACTTCTGTGATGATACAATGGCCATAATTTTAATTTGATGCTTTCTTTTCCTGTTGGCCTCTAGAACAGGTGAGACAATGAATATTACAGATTGGATTCCAAGGCATTGGGAGAGAGGGCTAAGTCAAATTTAGTATCCATTTTTGGAACTGTTAAAGTAAACATAATCTGACTCAGGCATGATAAAATTGCCATTCTCTCTCTTGCTAGAAGTTACTGCAACACTTTACCATTTCTTATGGATTCTTAATACTATTAAAATATTTTCAGTGCTTTTAAAAGGAGAAAGGGGAAGGCAATATTCTGACCAACACAAGGTAAAAATAATTTTGTCTTGGGTAGATACCATGATGCTGCCTGTACACTCACCGGAAGTTCAGGTTCTCATTTTAGTAACCTGATTTTTTGTTTGTAAATGTAAAAACAACTTTAGAATCCTAAATAGTATTTCCCATAAGATTATATTCTTACAGGTTTGTTTTCTTTTACAGTGCTCATACCCAGAAAAGATCTGCTACAAGATAACACTCCTTACTTTGATAAACCAACAAAAAAGCATGAATCCTGAGGAAACTATGTCCTTCTCCCCAGAAGGTTAATATTCTGTACTGAGATGTCTGAAAACCAATAGTGGATACCTTTTTTAAAGATAAATTTTAAAAACAGTTAAGTATTTTTACCAGGAAAACAGAGACTGAGACCAAGTCACTGATTTTGTTGTGCGCTGTGGTATCATCATGCACTTCTTAGTATTGTGGAAGATACTAATACATCCACGGAAACTCAAGACGCACAGTTCTCTTAAAAATTCACTGTTGAATTGTGTTACTTCAGCCAGGAATGTTTTTAATTATGACAGTCGTTAGAGAGAGCTTGTTTCCTAGCAATCCAGAGTTCTTAAAAACTAAATACCAATTAAATGCAGTTCTTAATCTTGATAATATCTATTTATAAGTTTACTGTCAATCATATGCTGCTTTGAAGTAATGAAAAACCATCTTGTGGCACTTAACGTTAAATTTATGCTTTGCACCAAAAGCATGATTTCTGGAGTTGTCATTAATTGTACACTAATATACTGTGATGTTTGAGAGAGTTCTTAAGGTTTATCTGAATAAATTATTCAGGTTTTACAGATGGGAGAGGGTGTGTAGTGTTTTTCTCCTCCCCCACACCTTTGAATGAGCAGGAATGGCAGGGTTTGCTTTCTTAGATGACAGTGGAACAAGAGAACCCAGCTGCAACATAACCTGAGGATGTTGTTTTAGATAATGTGGTTTATGAATTTAAGGTTTTCACTTTATCTTGTGATCACCGAGTAACTTACCAAGGCATTTTCCAAAGAAAAGAGGCTGTTGCTTAGTCACAAGTCATCTGACTTGCCTAGAGTGAATTTAGGGTGAGTTTATTTACTAAGCCCTATCACTTCCATTTTTTTTAAAGGAGACTTATTTGGTTTTTGTGGAATTCATCACAATGATCTGTTCACTTTCATTTTAATTGGATAGATCAGATACAACTACAGTGATACACAGAATCTTCTCTGTGTGAAATCAGTAACAGGCACCATACTAGGATCGAAGTACCTCACACAGGAGTGAGGTAGCCCAGTGATACCTCTCAGCTCTATTTCAGGTCCCAGTGGTCCTGTTTATTTTTAATAAGTCTCCAAGTTGTCAATATTGCACATCTGTGTGGGTTCTGACATGGCTTCACTGACTGAGTAGAACAGAAAACTAGTGCCTGCGTCCAGACTCCTTTCCTCGCACAGCACATCAGTGCGGTAAGTACTCCTTTCTTTAAAACTATTGCCTCTGGCTGCTGTGGCCAGGGCAGCCAGCAGCAAGTACATGGTCAGTTACCCACTTTCGGTTGCACTGATACTGCCAGCATGGTAGCTAGAAGGCAGCAGGCAAATGATGTGAGATAGAATGAAATGAGTGCAGTTCTTGCTGTTTGTCACAGTCTGGTGGCTCCGCTACAAAACGGAGATCTCAGTCTGTAGGGGATGTGCTGTTCTAGGCTGCTTGTGTTGTTTGCTTTCCTAAGGACAAGGCATATTCTGTGTCTAGTTTCCCATCCTTCTGCAACCTGCCTACAATGACTTTTTCTTCCATAAGGAGCATAAGAGAGGGTTATGGAAGGGAGAGAAAATAGAAGGTAGTTGCAGCTCTAAAGATAAAACAGAACATCAAGCGAAGTGCCTAATTTTTAAGCAGAAATAATTAAATGGGGGTCTGGCAAGAAAGACAAATTATAGAATCGTTAAGGTGTACACCCCGTGGCATGCTGGAATTGGGGGGAATTAATCTCTCATAGGCTATGGGAGTAGTGTATTAGTGATTTTATTCTTCAGACTGATTTCATAGAACTGAGGCCTGGTAGGTCCTCACTCTTGTTTTAGTGATATAGAATAGTATTGCCTGTTACCATGCAAATTATGTACTAAAAGACTTAGTGATGTCAACAGTAGATGGCAGTCTTTTGTATGATATTTGAGGAAACCGCAAGTGGAGAAACTTTTCATGTGACTGTTGCTTCAATATTTTTCTGCTGTCATGTGTTTTAGGTTTTTATGTTTGACAAGAATTAACACATTAATAGAAAGATAGTGTGGAAATGCCAACCTGCAGGATCAGGCTTGGGATTTGACAGGCATTTGCGTGCTTCATCTTACCTACACCTTGCACACTTGTAGTAAAAATACAGAATGAATCACCTGAATAACATACACAACTGCTGAAAATAAAGGGCATGATAAAAAAAAAAGTTGGTAGAATTTAATGGTGCTCAGAACAATTCTCCTTACACTCCTGTGTGGTATATTTATGGTCAGTGCATTAACATTCCATGTTCCCGCTGTCCTTGTGCATTCCTGGGCAGCAAAGACAAACTGAATTTTGCAGTGCTGGGATGTGGAAAATCCAGTTGATAGGCAAAAGAATACTAGTGCAAGAGACTGACAGGCCTGTCAAATAATGTTAAAAAGACAGGAAGTATTGTTGCGTTCCCTCTGCAAAGTTTGAAGTGTTAGCTGAAATTGTTTGAAACTACAGGGGCTTTCACTTAGTGATTTGGGAGGGGAACAGGTTGGTTCTTTACAACAGAAACGGTAATTTAGTAGGCTCACAATAACACTATTCAATCACATTAAACTTTTTCAGGTTTACTGGAACTACAGAATTTTAGAGCAGCCATATGTGCCTTTTTCCAGAGTATGCATCATCAGTCTTAAAAGATAAGCCTTAAATGTAATAGTTAATTAAACTACAGTTTAATGATGTCTTGTATCAAACAGATCTTGTAGAGATCTCTTGCAGGCAGGCAGGAAATTCTGTTGAAAAGGGCTTACTGCTTGTTCTGATCTGGTAGAGTTTAGCTGCTAGAGCCAAGAGATCAGTATGGTCTGATCGCTGGGTATTGCTGTCTGGAGGTGCCTCTCTGACCTGTACAGATACACTAGCAGTGCTGCTTAGCAGGACCTGGTATTTTAAAGGTTGAGTTTCAGGTCTACTCAAGGAAGTCACATGCTTACACAGAGTTTGGCAGAACAGATGTCACCTCAACGATTAGTAAGAAAATTTGACGACTTCTGACATCATTCTGATGTCAACTTTTGACATCATCTGCTAGAGATGTGTCTGTTAGAGCCTTCTGCCCTGGTGTTCTCCTTCAGAAAGTCTTGACTCTGTGTACACTGTAGCTTTAAGGAAAGCATTAAACATGTCTGAGGAATGTTTCCTGCTCAAATTTTAAGTTTTGGTTTTGTTCTAACCACCTTTCCCTCTCCTTTGTTTAACAGTTTCAAAATAAAAGTTTTCTTCAGGTTTTTTGCTGCAAGCAGTAGCTCAGGATAGGCATCAAGCACATTTAGTACATTTGCTATACCCTGAAGTTCATAAAACACAGGTGATAGATTTAATCTATTAATTGCTTTTGTTTGCATGGGTAGGATTTGTGTTGAAGTCTTTATGGTCTTCCGGTGAAACAGGGTGGCTTTTCTAATTTAGCAGGGCCAAATTAATCCCCTTCTCTGTTCCTGTGCTCTTTGGTAAAGGAAGCATTTAGTTGCTATTTTTACAGGGTGTACTGTTGTATGCCACAAAGTGACTCCACAAAGAGTTGATCTGGAAGTAGCATTAGAAGTTTAATCCAGAAAAGTGGCTTGTACCTTCCTCAAGGTGCCAAGTTCTCAGGCAGTTTTTCTGGTAATAGGAGATCAACAAACCTGTGGCAACTTCAGTGGCTAAATCTAGTATTAGCATTTTTTCTTTTTCTTAGAGGTCATGCCAGCTGAAGGAGCTGGACTAGTCTGAGTGCTGCATAGCATCATCAGTCCTGTTTGTATCATACTGGACATGTAAATAAAGTAATTTAGCTTCAAGTACTGGCAGTTCTTTACACTTCCTTTACAAAAGGGAAAAAATATTGACAATTGAAAACTAAAAATAAAGGTGGACTAACATACAGGAAGAGCTGAGTCCTAGTACTTCCCTGCCTTAGATAACTCTTTCCAAACTACTTGCAACAATTTAATCCTAAACTCCAGATTTTGGTGGGCTGTCAAATCTTTCATCTTTAGCTTTATGGAAAATTAATTACTTAACACAAAGCACAAATTGCAACATGAATTCAGTATTAAGTCTGGTATTTTTGAGCTACAAAGGTTTGATGTTTTGGTAACTCTAGTAGAAATCCAGTCATTTTTGAGTGTAAGATATATGTTGCTTGTATGGGTTGAATCTGTGGTGTAGATAACCAGATCACTCTAATTCTGTCGAAAGACTTCACTAGTGAAGCTTTGGGATAGCTTTATTCGGTTTCTTAAAAGTTTAGCTTTCCTGTGACTTCTTTTTTCTGCAGGCAAGATAAATCTGAGGTGAGGAAAAGAGAGGAAGAGCACATTTTTATACTTAGATAAATAGCAGTGAGTTTAAATAATTTGCTCTTTTTATAAGCAAATATTTCCATTTAGTTAGCACTTCAGTAATCTGTTTTGCATCAGTTAGAGGAGTAAAAGCATCTACTTTTCAAATTATGCTTACCTTTTTCTTGCAGTATGTGCTTCAGCTTCCCATCTTATCTACCTGAAAGGCTATGGCTTGAGTCCAGGATTAGTCAGGATTAAATAAACAGCTGGTGAAACTACAGTCTGTAGAAGCTGGGAAGGAGGATGGCATTCTCTGCATTAGGCCATAAAAATGGGAACAGTTCTACTGTTTCACCGGCTGCTGTAGTAGTAGCAGT
Source organism: Morus bassanus (assembly GCA_031468815.1). Taxonomy (NCBI): domain Eukaryota; kingdom Metazoa; phylum Chordata; class Aves; order Suliformes; family Sulidae; genus Morus; species Morus bassanus. The sequence goes on from CM062600.1 coordinate 37,033,264, forward strand.
CCTGTTCCCTGAGGTCAGTGGCTATGTGCGAAGGGTGATTCAGCTGCCCCTGAACTGCCCTCTCCAGCTGAAAGACATCTCCGTAGCTGAGCATGGGAATTCTGTCACTCTGCTCTCTGCACAGTACAACTGTAGTAGTGAAAACAAGCAGGCGGTGACCTGTTCAATACTCTGCGCTTTTTCCAGTCAGTTTGTAAAGGAAAAAATGAAAAGGTCATTGCAATGCTTCCTTCCCTTTCTAAGTGTGTATTTAAGATAACAGTCTTTGGTCCCTTGCTGTCCACCTGCACGTGAGCCAGCACTGATGTTTCTGTGTAGGTCTTTATCAGGCCATTCATACATTTTGTGTTTAGGAGGGCTGCTATCCTCTGCTTTGCATTTCCTCCTGACACTTGCAGAGGTACGGCCTGAAGTCAGTTTCTTGGAGGATTTGTGGAGACTCAGCACAAACTCTGCCCGTGAAAAACAAGTGCTTTTAAGGAGAGGGAACAAACCTGCACTTTTCAGTTAGCTGTATCTAGCTTTGTCACAACACAAAGAGTATGGCTTTCAGGCTGTAATTCCTTTGGATGTGATTTCAAAGGCCACATATATAGTACACTTTCTGTAGCAGTTTGGCCAACATGTTATGCTGGATCAGCAGGGAAGAGATCTCCTATATAACAACATAGAACTGAAAAAGGGTGGAGAAGGAATTCTTACCTAGCTGGAAATAGTCCCTGAAGGAATTTCCTCTTAATGTTAAGAACATGCCAGAGTTTTTTGGTCACTAGTATTTAATTATGCATGTGATTTCCTCAACAAATATCTTCTGAACATGCTTTGTGGAAATACAAACAGACAAGTGGTCTGCAGTGGGCCCTGCAGTGCTGTCCAATAGTAGCTGAGGTGAGGCTGGCTCCTGTCAAACCAATCAATGAAATGCAAAATAAATGAGCATATGAATGAGCACAAGAGCATTAAAATTCATAGAAGGAAGAGCAAATGGAATAAAGGAATATTAAGGACAACTTTTGCACTAGTGAAACAAAAATGTCAATGTACTAAATGGTTCTTTAAACATTTTTCCGCTATAAATGTCAGATTTTCATTGTTTAATTGTAGTGTGCAGTGCAGACTGGAGGTGAAAGGAAGACTGATTATATGTGGACTGAAGAGAAATAGAGGATTGAACAGAGAAATAATAAAGGCAAAGAATTTATTTAATTTGCACTTGATTATGCTTCATTGCAGTCATAATGAGGACTGCAGCGTGTGCAGGAAAGTAACTTCTTTGAACAGAAAGATTTAGGGTCAATTGTCTGTTTTGCAGCCATTTTTCTGTATAATTTTGCCTAAGTTTTTGCTTTATTTCAGTTGCATTCAGTGGAACTGAGATAAATACTCAGCTGCAATGACTTGCAGAGGCTTCTGTCTGTATTTTTATTCCTTATGGAGAAGGAAGGACGAGAATTACCCTACAAGGGAACTGTAAAACTCTTAAATGTTATAATAGGGAGGATCATCAAATGTACCCATACTAGTTTCTGGTAACATTGTATATACATGCACATTAGGTAGTAAGCTCACAGCATCCACAATTTCATCCAAATACAGAATTAAATAGATTATAAGCATGTTAGGTACAAGAAAATTAAACATGGCAACTTAATGTCGGACTAACAATACAAATACGTTTTAAAAAGAAAAGAAAGAAGGACTCTAGAAATTGTTTCATTTTGCAATGCTGCTAATTTGTGCGTTTAGAGAAGACATGGAGAAAGGCCTCAGGCGGGCAGAACTGTGGCAGGTATGCTCCTCAGTACCGTTTCGCTTTAGCTACTGTGTGAAAGCCAAAATTTAGGGGATTTATGACTCCAGTGACAAAAGACCTGGGACAGGTAAAGGGTGCGTTACCTGCCTTTGTCAGTTGGGATATATATGTTACAATGCACCAGTTACATCAAATGATGAATCACACTGCAAGCATGCTGTTTTTACTTCCCGTTCCCCTACAACAGATTTGTAGTTTGAAATTCTGCTTTAAGATGGATGTTGGGATTTCTTTCTCTTTTTAACCATGTTTCAATGAATGCTTAAAACTACAAACACTTAAAATGGAGAAAAAGCATGCAAATGCTGGCACATGCATTCTATCATTTCAGGACAGAAGACCCCAAATACGCAAGAGAAAAGGGGTGCAACCCCCCCCAAAACCAGGGAACAAAGTATGCAACAGTGTTTCTGTGATCAAGACATCCAGTAAAGCTTGGTGCAGATTTTATCACCTTGTTATTGTACAGTTCCATTTATTTAAAACTTAATTGTATAGCAGATGAAGTAGTTAAGTGATTTATTCAAATGTACAGTGACTCAAACCACAGAAGTTAAGTCAGGTGATATCTTGGGGATTTCTCCTAAGTGCCATTTCCTCTGCTTCATGTCAGAGAAAGAAAATAAATAGGGAAAGCTGAAATTATAACAAAACAAAAAAAGCATCTGAACTGAACTGCCTGTAACATCTGGCACACTTTTGAAACTAAAATCCTATTGACTCCTAGAAAAACAACCTCTGTGGAAGTAATGGGACTCTAAATTTTAGCAAGAAGAAAAGAAGTATTAAGAACTTTGAAACAGTCCTCTAACTAATTCATAAAATAACATATTTGGAAATCACTAAGGGTTACTAAACAGAGGTGCAAAAAGCTACCATGATATTTATTAAAACAGATCAAGAAAGAATGTTTTATATCCATTCCAATGTGAAGTTAGGAATAAACTAAGATTAGCTAAACAGTAATCTCCAAGGAAGTACCCATATATGTAAGGAAATGAAGATGAATGAGCTGTAGTTTTGGCTGATGTAGAATAGCGTACTTCTGCAATATGACTACCCTTCAAATGTATGTCCTCAGAAGGTAAGGTATGGCTGGGATGGTTTGACAGCCTATAATGGGGGCTGAGAGGAAGTAGGGAAAATATAGGCTGAATATCAAGAAAAGCATGAAGTGCAGCTCTCTTTGATGGCAGTTAGGCTCTGCTCAGTATCTTCTCTTAGCGAAGTATTCCCTCCAGGAAAGCAGACACCCTTTTTGTTAGGGTGTTTGAAGTCTCACCTCCCACAATACTAAAGCATATGCAGTAGTCGCATTAGAATGAGTAGGAATGAGGACTCAGCTGGGTGCTGGGAAAATAATGAGTTGTACCAGCTATATTAAATGTATGTTAAAGTCATTTAGAAGCAATGTGCTCAGCCACACCGAAGGCAGAAGCTGAAAGGAAGGAGATTCTTACGCCTCCACCACTGCTTACCAGAAAGTTAGGAGACGAGGATCGTACAAAAAAAGATGTGCTGCACTTGGTTCGGCAGGAGTACACCCCTCTGTAATACCCCACTGTAGCTCATGGTCTCTACAGCAGGAAGTCTTCTTGCCAGGTGACTTCAGATGAAAATTGTGTGAGCTGCTAGTCTTCATTTTTTGTCTTAATAGTTTATGTATGAATATTGCGCATTTGCCTTCTCCTACTTGTGCCCTTCAGGAACTCTGTGCAGAGCCAATTTCACAGATGTTGTCAAGTACTAACTGTTAACACTGTATTAGCATGGGTTATTTAATCCTTACGCAGCAGATGGATTCTGAATATTCTGCTCCTGAAAAAAATCAGCTAGAAATCATTTGCAAGGGCTCTGCTGATATTCCCACCAAGTTCAATGTGAGGAAACACAATCCCACTGGAAGCACTGCACGTTTCGAGTTCATTTAACAGGTAGTCCAGGGTTGTGGGAAGGTTTCTTGTAAGTCTGAAGTTCTGGTCCTGCTAACCTACGCAGTGTTGGCCCACAGCAAACTCTGACCTGGGTAAAATAATCAGAGCAGTCTTAGCCTAGGTACAGAAAAATGTCTTTTGTTCTCTATCTTTTCTTTCTGCTGGCCACTGTCCGTCTTGGTCTTCCTCCCTCAAGAATTCTGTCATTCTCTTGCTGTCTGAGAACCGTAATGCTCCTTTTTTGTCCATATATGGGCACTGATGCTAACTGTGTGCCAGATATCTCGGATGATTCTTTTTGAGAAGTTGATGGTTTTTTCTGCCCCTGCTGACCTGTGGGAAGAGTTAACAGCAGCCTGTTCTGTGGCAGATAGCTGTATATGCAACATGTAAATCATTGTGGATATCCTGAGTCCATTAAAACCAGAAGGGCCAGTGCTTCTTGGTGCCTTATCTTTAACCAACAATCTCACAGCAAGGAAGTAGAAAGGCACTGTATGGAAATACAGGTTTAAAACCCCTGGGTGGGTGTGTAGCCCTCACCCACACCGTTACTGCTGCAGCAATGGGAGAGGGCTCTCAGTAAGGAGTGTCTTACCTCCTTAAAGCATGACTTTATATGAAAATTCCAGCTATAGCACAGAATTTGATCTGGTCAGCATTTGAGCAAATACATGTTCCTGCTTATATAAACAGCCCAATTAAATGCAGTGCTTAAATGCTTGCTGAACTGGCAGCACATTTTATAACGACAGTTTGCCAAGGAAATAAGGAACTTGGGAGTAAATATTTCCTGCTTTGTGCACAGAAGCAATCTCATTGAATTCACCTCTGTGCATAAAGCAAGCAGGATGTGGCATAATCTTCAAAGCGTGCCAAGCTCTTGTTTGCACTGGGTGCCTTTGGGTAAGCAGCAGCCGAAAAGCATTAGAGAAATCAATAGAAAGAACGTGTAACCACTCATTTAATTTCTGGAGTCATTTTAAGTTTTTACCCTGGAGAATATCTGTATAGATCTTCACCATGGTGATTGATCTCTTTTCAAAGAAAGTAGCTTTCTGACTCATACCTTGTGTGTTCTAGCTCTGCTGACAATGTGGCTGTTATCTAAGAAGCATATGTAGTACAGTTACCTATACACGCATAGGGTGGTAACAGTCCAAAAAGATACAGTCACAGATCCAGCTGCAGAGAGCACCAGCAAAGCCTTCTTCAGACCTTCTAACCTGCACTTGCAAATGGCATTTTGGTATGGAGCAACAAAATTGTCAAAGAAACTCAACAAAGGCTCACACTACTGAATGCTTGCACAGCTGTGAACATGCTGCTTCAGAAAGCCAAGTTACACGCTGCGTCAAGTGTTTTAACTTCCTGGGTTTGTAATGCTCATCTTTATGCCTTTATGTATGGGACACTGATGCTTTAACAGATATTACCTGACTTAAGGAATAATTTGAACAATGAATAATTTTCATAATTTGAATTTTTTGAACTGAACATTCAACATACTAAAGTATTCTAGTTTTCCGTCCATCTGTGTACCTGAACATCCTCAGATAACCTTCGATGAATACAAACACATCAAACACCAACACACAGGTGTTTCATGGCTTTCGTCTGTGCACTAGGCTTTTTTATTATATGTCATCATGTGTCCTTGCAGGAAAGACAGGAAAACTAGAGATGTGAATGGAGAACTGATCCTTGGCATTCTAATTAAAAACCTGATTCCGTATTTTAGAATTGCTTTCTCAGAGCTCCAAATGGCAGACAGTATTCTGGCCAATTTCCAGTGGACCTTAAGGAACCCAATCTCCTGACCTGTGGATGAAACTGGGTGAGGAGGGTCCTGCGAGCGGGGCAGTCCCTGGGGCACTGCTCGGAGAAGTGCGTGGCATGGGAGCAGGGAAGGCTAGTTGTGCTCATGCTCAGCCCACAGTTGCTATTACTGGTATTTAGGAGCGTGTTGTGCAGGAATTGGCAGTGCCATACTTTTCAGTGTCCTAACCTCCTTGCACAGTCAACCTCAGCCCCCATACTAGTCACGGTTTCTATATCCCAAATGTTGCTGCTGCCTTAATAGCCTCTCTCATAATCTAACAGGCAGGGCTAGATCCTCCCAACATCATCTAGCACCGTGGTCGTTAGAGCAGGGTAGAGGCAAGGGGGCTGCAGGCCGGTCCCTAGCCCTGTTAAACAGGGGTGGTTAGCAATGACCAGCTCTCTGCATGGCAGTTCTCAGTGTCTGAACACGAGCAGAGGGAGAGGGGTACTGGGGAAGGCATGGGAGATGACAGGGGATTTGCGGGAGACAGACATCGCCCCAAGATGAAGACCTGGGTAAAGCAAAATTGTGGGGGATTTCTGAAGAGATCAAAATGCTTCTCAAAGCTCCCTCCAGACCCCTGGAAATCCACAGTGGTTTATAATTCTCTTCAGTGGCGTTAAGAGCTTCCTGCTTGGATTTTCTTTGTCAGTTAAGCCAGGTGAGTGGAGCAACCTGAGGATTAGTTAGGAAAAGAGGATTACATGATGATACTGACCACAGAAACTCTTCCTTGTTTCTCTTCTTCTTTAGCCAAGAAACTTGGCATGATCCAACAGGCTGTGGGCCCATGCAACCCCCTCTCATTGCACAATCTATCAGCAGCAGGTACTGCCTGTAGCTGGACTGTTTACAAACCACATGCCATTCAGGAAGCTCAGATTTGTCCCTGCTGTTGCATTAGGTGTTAGCAAGTACTGTTTTTAAGTTGCAAATGCTGCATAACTATGCAGATTATTATGTTTGCATTTTGAAGCCAGCATACAGGCTGAGGACTAGGTACAGTCATTTCCCTGAAGATTTCTTCATTGTTTCCTCCCGATGGGAACAGTACTCCAGGCTAGAAAGCATTTTAGGGAAGGGGACATGGTCTTTTTCTTTTTTTTTTTCATTTTCAGGATTTTTGTGCTGGAGGCAAACTGCCAAAGGCGGTGACTGTATTGTACTTTGAATATCAATACCAATAAATTAAGCAAAAGAAAGTGTGTGTCTATTCGTCTTTATGCATGTCACAGTTGCAAAACTAGTTAAATTGGGTACTTCAAAGGAGGATTTTTATCCTAGTCTCAGTTTGGTAGGCCAGCTGTTGAAGGTAGAGCTATAGTTATTAAATGGACAAAGAAAGTAACAAGAAATTGTGTGAAAGGTCTCAAAAATGGTAGTCTGTTGGATTTTGTTACTCAGTGATATTTGACTGCTTCTTCGTAGTCTCCAAGAAGATTAATTTAGTGGTTCAGACCAAACTTTGCAAAGCCAAAAGCTGCTGTATAAATTAATAAAGATTACAATTATTTATCATTTCTAACAGTAGTAAAAGCAAATGCCAGGGGGAGGAGGCCTTAAAACACAAAAATGAGATTATAAATTAGTTTCGAACATAAAGCAACAAAGGGAGAAATGGAGCTGAGTACAAAAACCACCTTGACCTAGCTGCTCAGCCTAACATCAGCAAGTTTTATTTTAGGAATTATATGTATATTTTGTTAACAGAGACACATAAACTAGATTGAGGTATAAAATAAAAATAGGAACTAAGGAGAGATTTTCATGAAAGAAAAACCCGGAGATGGTCAGAAAGAGAACAAGGGCAGCTGCAGGAAGACAAAACCATGACGTAGGGTAGCAGCCCAGCAGCATAGAGGATGACATGCAGCAGAGGGTGAATTTGTGGAGGGGAGCTGGCTGGCACTTGACTGGGAGGTCAGAATATCAACCTTGAGCTAAATGTAATGAAGAGGGTTGACAAGGTCAGGTTTATAGCCGAGACAAGTTTTAAGATCTGCTTTATAGATTAAATAGCAGTGGGGAGTCAAAGGAAAGGAAGTTTCAGTAGACATGGTAGAAGATCGGGGGAATTTGTATTCACAGTTTGCTTACCAGAACAGCCAAAAGAGAGCAGGTCTTAAAATCTTTTATGGAAAAAATATTTGTGTGTTGTTATTTCTTCGTATTCTGCTTATAGCAGTGGGCAAGTGTTCAGGTTGAAACCTCTCTGGCCATGCTAGGGTAGTCATACTGCACTGGTTGTGACATACGACTGTTTTGAATAGAAAAGAGGAAATTAATCTCTGATTGAGATCTGTTTCTTATCACTCTTGTCCTACTTTGAAGTTCTTATATCCAAAGTATTTTCCCTGCAAGCACAAAATTGTTTTCTTAGTAATAACTCCCCTCCCTTCCTCCCTTCTTGAAATTAGCTGTTGATTCTTTTGCATATACTGTCTGAAGAAAACGTCTGGAGCCGAGGCAGGGGCGAGGCATCAACGTCAGGGTCTGGAGGGTCCATCTGTGTGGCAGCATGGGGGCACCAGGGAGTGTAATGAAACCTGCCCACGCTGCCTGTTCCAGAACCAAGGAGAGGTCAGGTGCCACTGAGCTGCCAGATGCCTGGCTAAGTGGGGGGATGAAGGTTGGCTGTGTATCCACAGCGCATTAATGGCCCATGCATTAACGGCAGCTGAGGGTAAAAAATAGACTCTATCAGCAGAAAGGACTAGAGCAGGTTATAGTTCCCAAAAGTAGAGGAAGCAGGATTGCTAGCCAGGGAGCCACAGTCAGGTTGTGCTGTCTGGGTGACACCACAGCTGCATGCATTTCAGAGTGACTACGTCTTTCTTTTGTCTTCTGTATTTAGCTGCAGGAACAGGACCGCTATAAAACTTAGCAGTGACGGGAGTGCATTTGCATCCACAGCACACAGGTAGCAGGGCGATGAGTGTGCACTTAATACAGTGGCTGTGCAGAATAACAAGAGATTGCTCTGTTACTTGCCAGAGTACCCTGCACAATGTCAGGGCAAAGGGACACGGTGGGAGTAGGTCCATGGAAGAAGTGAATATGAGTGATGAGCAGCTATGCACATAACCACAACACACAAGAGGACACTTCTTAAACTGGAACAGAATATGCAACACCAGTAGCCAAAGAAGCAGAATAGCACTTGCTCACAGCTGGCGACAAGCAGATCTGTGAAAGCAGACTAGGAGAAAGAAAGTGGTTATGGTGGCATTACACAGTTTCCTTAGGAGGCAGTATCTCCTCCTCATTAAAGGAATCAAGAGCTTGGCCCTCAGGGGGACAGGGGTAAGGCAACCTGTTTAAAACCTCTGTTTTTCAGTATGTACTCCAGGACCTGCTCGTGCACCTGGATGGCCTGCTCTGCACAGCTGGTGTGGAGATGTATCGGCAGAGGCAGTTCTCATCTCTCATCTTTAAATGAATTTGCCCACAAAGAGGAGGCTTCATGAAATGACGTGGTTTTTTCCACTAGTTCGGTAAGAAGAAAACACCTGTCTTTGCCTCTTTACCTGGCTTTCCCCTGACACGTCAGCAGATCTAAGACCTGGATGAAAGGTCTGGAGGAAGGGCAAAGGTCTGGGACTTGGGGTAACGTTGTGGAGGCCAAGTCCTTTTTCACAGTGTGTATCTTAAGGTGGATGTAACGATGCTGTTGGGGGAAAAATGTCCTGCTCATACTTCTCATTAGGCTTCAGTGCTTGAGGTCATGTCCTTGTTATTTTTGTCCATTTTTGTACAAAGAACTGTACCTTGTCTTATTCATCTTGTAACCCCCAGTTTTAGTACCCTCCTTCCTTATATGAGGAGACTGGTACCTATGTATGTGATTTGCATGTGTGTATATGCACTCAAAAACACATCTTATACGGAAAAAGTTTTGAAAACAGCCTTGTAGCCATCTTGTCATATATTAGGCTTGATAAGGTTACTTTCAAGGGCTTTTTACAGTTAAGCAGTAGTATTTTTAGGGCTTTATATCTGGAATAGCAAATCTGGGAGCTGAAGAATACATCTGCAGGGACCCAACACTGTTCTAATTTTTCTGCTTCTCACAGCAGGAATTTTTGTTAGAAATCACTCATTAAAGTTGATTCACTGAGATATGGTGCAGTACTACAATTCTCTGGTGAATTACATACATCCTCACTGTGCTACAAAATAAATATTTCACATGGAAAATACTTTCTGAGCAATATATTTGGCAGACATGCACTATCCAGAAAAAAAGCTGGGGAGACTTTGCTGGTACCCCCAACAGGATAGCAATGATTATATGAAAAATTTCATGCTGGAAGTTTATAAATCACTTTAATAGTTGTTGGGTGTGCTGTTTGATGTTGTACACTTCTACAATGTAGACATAAAGAAAAAACACTACATGTTTGCGTTTAGCTTGTCCTAGAAGCAGCTCTGAAAGTTATTATGTTGTTAATAAAATGCCTAGATTATGGTACATGCTGTGTGTGTGCTTGCATATTCACATATAGGTAATTCTTGAATGTCTTGAGCCATGAGGTGAGACTTAGAGAAGCTGATCACAAAATAATAGCTTGTGAAGCTCTGACACTGTGTAGCTGCACTTGTGAGTGTGGAGCGCAACTCAGGGTCTGAAATGTGTCTCCGTGGGCTACTTGCTCCACAGCGCAGGCTAGCCCTTACCTCAGCTGCGCAGGGCCAGTGCTCTCCCTGGGGTGTAAGGACAGACCCAAAGACTTCCTGCTGCTACATGCAGGTTTGTCATGTAAATGTCATGGTTGCGTTCAAAGTTGGCTTAACCGGATGCTGACACTATCAGGCTGTGTTTGACATAAATACATTTCGACAAATGTAATGCTAATGGAAGTTACACAAGGGAACTGAAGACATAAAACCAGGTGGCTCTGGTGGAGCAAAGCATGTGTTCAAGACACTTTTTCAGCATATCGTTGTTGGGCTAAGCTGCTCCGAGATGGAGTTGCCACTGCAAAGGGTGATTATGCCTTCCTCCCAGGTACATGTTCTTGCTACCTGTTTCCTATCAAAACTAGGAATTGTTTGGCAAGTCAGATCAGCTTGTTGATCTGGTTGAAAACTATGCCTTCAAGAATTAAATATTGGCCTTGAGCAAGATCAGAGGGCTGACATGTCTCATGGCTGAGGGATCACTTCAACCAGTGCAAACGTATGGCAAGCTTGAGCAGCTGGATGTCACAGGAGGAGCAGGACTGCTCCTTTTAACAGCAACATGGACTAACACTGGCTCATGGTGACACTGAAACCATACCCTCACTTAGGATCCCCGCTTGGTTCAGCTCAGTGCTGCTCCTGTCTCTTGGGGGTATAACAGAGCTCCTGACAAAAACAGCTCCTGACCTCTCTCAGGAGGAATCTCTCTTTTGGGATGCAAAATTCTTAAGAAGCCACAGGTACAATTTATGCCTCTGCATTTCCTAAGTGAATTGGATGTAACTCCTATTAATTGAATACTTTTCTTCTTTCAGCTACAGCTGGGGACATTTGCAGGCTGGCTTCAAGTCCTCTGGAGGTACTAGTAGTCTTTATGGAAATTTTAGCTAAACTGGCACAGCCACAGACAGAGTTCAATCCTCATTATTGAGGGAACATAAATAAGGGAAAATAAACGAACTTTAGATCTAACCCCTCCTAGCAGTCCTCACAGCCTACACCTCCATTTAAAATTATCTTAGCACCTATTATTGTGGGGCTGGTGTCTTGCTCTGTGACCTCTGCCTGCCTGGTCCCAGAGAGTTATTGTGGACATCTATCACATAAAGATTTCTTTGCTTACCCTGTGGTGAAGTGAACACCATTGGACAAAAATAACTCTGTCTCTGCCTTGGTTACAGTATGAGGCTATTTGTCTTTGTTCACTATAGCTGAGCTTGTAGAAAACATTAAGATTTATACTATTAGCTTTTCTTTGTGCCTGAAACACCTTGGGAAAGAAGGAATTTCATGGCCTTCTAAATGCTGTACTCAGAATTGTTGTCAGAAGTAAACTGATTCATAATCAATATTGCCAGGAAGGCCTGCTTGATGCAAAGGAAGCATGAGGGCAGAGGAGTGAAATAAGCCCATTAAAGGAACTAACAGCAGCCTCCATATTTAGAAGTCGGTGGTAATAGATACCAAAAAAGAAAATTTAAATAGATGATTAAAATGAAATGTATGATTCTGGTGACTGATACATGATTCTTTTTCTTTTCCTTCCTTACCTCCCTTCCCTACCGTAAGGTACCTAAATAAGACCTAGATTGTATGATGGAAATGTTCCAGCTGTTGTCACTTGAGAAAAGACTAGAGGCATCTCCACAGAAGGACAAAGCCGTTGCACTGCTGAATGTTGTATCCCCTGTATTTTTGACGTCTAATTTAGTAGTGGAATGGAGTTTGTACCTTCGACTTTCTCTTCAGCACTTTAGATGAGCTGTGTGCTGAGGAGTGGAGCTCATAAAGGCCATCATTAGTAAGTTCTCCGTATGGGACTACATAAGTGAGAAAAAACAAGTACCAAGGTTAGTCTGCTCCTTTCAGGTAGGTGACTTTCTGTCTTTCACTGCACCTCTAAGAAACTAGCTGCCTTTCCTGACCCCATTCATAAAACAATCCTGAGGTAAATCAACATTGGGTTTTTGATTTTAAAAAAAATGGTTAAATTTAAAATAAAAGATACTTCATTCAACCAGCTGTTACCCCCTAGTGTTACAGCACAGTGGTATAATACAGCACATAAAGAACTGAAACCCATTCTCTGCTAGTGTCAGGAAGATGGCAGTGCTTTAGCAGAAGCATGGGAACTGAAACACCAGTTGGATGGCTCTTGGGAAAGAGGTTGGGGAGGGAAAGGGAAAGGAAAGGAAACAGAAGAGTGAGTCAAGGAAGCCAGAGGGACAGGGGAGATTGGCAGAGTGACAAGCACCTCTTCTCAGCATCAGTCTCCACTTTTAATCCTAAACTTTCCCCAAATCGTCTGTATGTTTCTCAACTCCAGAAAATCTTCAAATCGAGAATCAGATTGGATATATCCTAAAAATGATGTTCATTTTCAAGATGCACCAAAAAATGAGCCCAAGACAATTTTAATAGATTAAATCCCTGGGAAAAAATAATTGCTTATATTTTTAGTTTGGGGTTTTAAACCATTCTCTGCCAGGTCAGTATATGACATCTGCTAACAAAATCATCTTTTAAATAACCTCCAGATCTACAAACCTACAAAGCAAGTTCTGCAATAAAGTGACTGTAGGCCTCTGCTAGCATCAACATGCAAAGCAGTTACGGCCAGACAGCTGCATATCTGCAGGTCAGACCAGGGCTGTGTCCATCCCTCGTACTGTGCCGAGTTCATGGAGGCCTGGGCAGTAAGACATGGCTCTTGTGAGACGTTCTGTTCTAACGAGTTGCAAAGGTACTTTGTAAAATGTTAATCAGTGAGTTTGGAAAGTATTGCCATTCTCATTTTATAGGTGGAGAAATGGATATGGAGAGGTTAAGTGGTTTATCGAAGGTCTTAGAGGAAGTAGGTGGCAGAGCTGAGAGTGTGGTTCAAGAAGACTAACTCTCATGACCTTGATCTAAGTGACACTTTGGAAGGCATCTCATTATTCACACCTGCTTCTTTGTGTAATAGAGACATTTAATTCCAATTACAGGAAAGGAGAACTATAAGAAATTGTCAATTACGAAAATAAGGCTAAAATCACTAATAAAATAGAGGAGGATGCTTACTGCTGAGTACGGTGTTGAGTAAGTTGGGAACATGAACACTATTAGTTCTGACTTCTGCAAACAGACTTTGTTAAATTGGCAATTGGCACAAGGCATCCTCTGCTGCATTTCCAGATATGGGCTTAGTTTCCCCAGGGCTGTCTTCCATGCTTTCATGTTTTAAACCATATAAACTATGACTTCCTGAAAATAAAAATAGCTTTGTTAAACTTAGACTTTCAATAAACTACGTCAGATTACATGAGACAGGAAAAGTATTTCTTTGAATAATAAAAGTTTCTGGCTAGTAACAAGAGATTTTAAGACTTAAAACATATGCAACGTCCTGAGCCTCCTCTCATATTCACCAGTTTAACTGTGAATTGAATGAATGCTACTTCTGTGCACACTTAACTTTCTTCTCACACTGAAGCCTTTAACAACAATAAAACCGTAAACCCTACATCTGAATTTTTCTATCAGACAGAGAAGTGAAACAACTTAGAGCAGTATCAGCATTTCATATTTTCTTGTCTGTGCACAGCAGCACTTCAATCTACATGCAACTTTTTGAACAGTCTCACTGAAGGCAATGACCCTGTTCCCATACAAGGGGATAAAGAAGAAGAATCCATATTTTTAACTTGTGAGGCAGATTGCCTTTCTAGAGATATCCACAGGTCACATGTGTGGTGAAACTGCAGATCTGGAGGCTGACTGCCAAGTCATGTAGGCCGGGTTTAACTGCTGGGCTACCTGCACTTCCTTCAGAACAGGCACTCAGTGATGGCAAGCAGCACACAGTAGAGCCCTGTGACAGGCAGTGTCAGATATGAATAGCTTTGCATTTTCAAACACATTAAATAAATGAGACAAGTTCTCTGTGTGAGGTTTGACATGGGTCTGTGAAGGGCTAAGGTCTTAATAATGTATTGGAGTTATTGCAATGATATTTGCAGGAAAAATTAAAAAGGAAAGCTAAATCCTACAGAAGTCTCCTGAGATCCAAATATAAGCAACATTCTATACCATCTTCCTGAGTTTACTTGCAGGCCTGAATCACAGGGGGATGCTTGGAGTGCAATTTTGTCTGTCCACCACAATGTGTGTTTCAAGCGAGTTAGGGAATGTGTTTTTTACTCACTTTGTGTGGTTAAAAAGGGACCCTTTGCATTGTCAAGGAATGGACATTCATTCAGTCTAGCACAAGCCCAGAAGATTATTTCCTTGCTGGAACAGGACAATGAAGAGGGGTCTCCTTCTTCCATGGGTACTTTCACTCATCCCTGTCAGTAGCTCTCTTCCTTTCATATCTGCATTGCTGTGGGAGGTCTGTAACTGTTCGTGATCACATACTAACTTCACCACTGACAGCAGAGTGAAGAGGCAACTGGGAAAGACGAGTAGGAGAAGCAGCAGCTAAGAACACAGCTTTCTGCAGCACCTTGCTGCCAGCCTGAGGAGAAATTATAAAGCTGTGCACAATATTTTCTCCAATAATTATTTTACCTGGGGTAATAGAAGCATGAAATGAGAAAAAGTCAGCTTGAAAAATTAGCAGCCTTGCAGTATTAGCATTTTGTGGCCATATAAAGACAGCAATCTCTAACATTGCTTCAGTTGTTTCTCTCCAGATAGCACCATTGGCAATGACTCAAGAATACAAAACGAATTACAGCAGAACCACTGATACAAAAGGGAATAAAAAAACCCCAATGGGGATGTTTTTAATGAATCACTTGCCTGTTATAGACAGTTTTCAAAAGTTATTTTTGTGATTAGTTTATATTTATACAGTTATTTGCAAATCTGTTCTTGCTAGTACACACCAGTGACTCAGTTTGTAAAGCATTTCTCCAATTTTTATGCCCTCACAGGAGTTTACGTTTGTTGGAGCCTCATGGAACTGATTCTCTCTCTCTGTCAACCATGCATGCATGCACGTGTATTCGATGTAAATATTTATTAATTCTCTGTAGAGAATACAAATACAACAATCAAACAGACCTTGAATGGCCAGGGTCCAACAGTCTCATTTTCGACAGTCTCATTTTTGAACAACATGGAAGTGAAACATTCTATGCCCAGCGGTTCAATTTACATCTTTTTTTGTACGTCAGTGAATTCAGATGGTCTAAGTTAGTTTTTAGGGCACTTCCACATTTTAAGGTCTCTGTGTCACAATAGGTTTTCTGAAAATTAAACAAGTATATATGAATGCAGTTTTCTTTTCTGTATTGCCAAATGAGGATCCAGCAGTTATCTTTTCAAACGAGTAAAATAGAAAATAAATAAATATCCTATGTGCAGGGTGGGATTGTAAGATGTCCTGAATATAGGTTGGGAAGCCAATGGTCCTGAGTTCTGAGCCAGATTAGAGGTCACTTTCAAACTTTGATGATAAAGTTACATATGTAAATATATACTTAGGCATTATAATAGGGTACATGGTATGTCAGGGCTGCTTAGAAGAGACAGAAGGCCTAACACACTCTGGCCAAGCTGTGTCCATGGGTTGCTACAGTCTGCTGCGTGATGTGCTTACTCTAAATCTGAAATAGTTCAGAAAGACAGGTTCTACGTGAGCAAGTAGCATGGTGCAGCAGCAGCAGCACAGTAGAGGAAAGCACTCAGTGCAGAGGACCCAATGTCTACACTACACACATTTTGGAGGTTTGGAAGACAAATGCAGGTGTGAATGACTGGAGACTCCTGAATCCTCAGTACTTTAAAGGAAATATGATTATAAGCAAAAGAGACAATTGGAAAAAAGAAACTGCTAGAAAAGATGCCTGTGGCCAATTTTTTTTTCTTTTTTTTCCCTTGGATTATAGTTCTGCATGAACTGAGCACCAGCAAAGGCATTTTTTTGCAGTGTCAAACTGGGTTGAAACAGACCATTTTGATAAAAATCCGGGGAGAAAGATTTGTCTTTCAGTGGGTAGCCTGGAACTGTCAAGAGTGGTACCAAGGCCACCCAACTGGTCATTTAACCATCATCACCTCCTCCTTCATGATTGTTTTTTACTTTTACTTGCTCCATCTTCTTCTTCATCTTGACTGTGAGCTCCTCAAGACAGGATCTATTTCCACATGTGTAAGAACTTTCTTGCGTGGGTTTTAAATATGACATAGTGGGGCTTTTGGATGCTGGCCCAAGGCAAACAGTAAACAACAACAAAACTAACAGTAATAATATTTAATATCCTGAGCTTCCATTACATTTTCAGCCTGCTCCTGCCCCCCTGTTTTCAAAGCAGTTGACCACCTTGGGAAATGAATGGATACATAGCCATTTCCTGCTTCTGTAGATTCTGTTTGTCATGCATGTAAAAATTGTATATGCAGCGGTCATACATGGGTGAACTCCAAATAGACAGAAAAGCCAGAGAAACTGGTATCTTATTCAGGCACATACATATCTGTAGTTATAAAACTTGAACCGAAATTTAACAGTTTTGAGATTTTCTAACATTAGTATGGGACACATAGGCTGTGTCTTCACTGTGGGGTAAGTGTCCTTTGTGGCATGTCCCATGTCTTGGTTCACCATAGGACCTGCTGGAGCACATTGTAAGTCCCCAATGGGCTGCTAATCCTGGCTAGCTCTGTATAACAAGCAAGGTACAGTGGGGAACAAGAGGCAGGTACGGTGTGTTCCCATATCCCTGGCTGTCTCCCAACTCTATCCTGGAATAAGAGTGCACTCCTAGATTGAGACACTGGAAAGACAATCACGGCCCAATTAATACTATATGGTGAAATGCATGTAACTGATGGTGGCAGGTAAACATGAAATTCTCAGCAAAGCTGAGGTACTTTCTGAAACAGAATCTGGCCTGTAAATTTGTATGTGTGGAAGAGCTGTTTGACAGAGAGGGAGTTTTGGGGAGGGAGGGAAGAATTTTATAGCTTCAAGAGGAGGGTTTGGGATTTTTTTTTTGTGTGCTTGTGTGTGTGTGTGTTCTTTTTAAGTGTCATTTGAGAGAAGTAGTAGGAGGAAATTTGTAAAGGAAGACCAGAGCATATTTAATTGTTCTGTTCCCACACGAGATTGTCAGGGCATAATAAATGGAATATGAGCCCCATGTCTCTAATTGGATACTCTGAAAGTCCCTCATTCTCTTTTTGCCCAAGGCAGACTTCTATTCTCCTATTAAAGTTCCTCTAAAACTAACTAAGCTTAATCCAGCTTCCACTGAAGTCAGTGGGAGTTTTTAAATTGATTTCACTGGGAACAGAAATAGGCCTCTAGGATACATCCTTGCATTATTATTTATTTCTTTTTTTGACAGATCACATCATCATAAGTACCTCTGCATTCTTGAGGAGGTGGCATGGGAGTTAGGTAAAGAGTTTCACTTCCCAGGAAATCTCTCATTTTTTTCCAAATCTAGAATGGGTTGGGAAAAAACCTGGGAGACAACTCCAAGTCTCTCCTATGACCCAAATGAGTTAGCACATTTTTTTGTTTAGACACCTGTTGACATATGCCTACTTATTAAACCTAGTTTGCTGTTACAAATATCTCATAGATAAAGTATCTTACAATACCAATCAGTAAACTTTTGCTAGAGGCCACCAAAAGTTTTTTTGTCAAAAATTTCCAGCCATTCCTGGTGGTGAGAATCTGCTGGTGCAACATTACAGGGAAAGCTCTGACAGCTATGTGGAACAGGTTTGAGCAGTACTGGTTGCCAGCAGCATGTCTTTGCTGATGTTCCCACTTGTTCTCAACATTACTGAAGTTGCCCTAGCACCGGCAACGTGTAGGTTAAAAAATACCTTTAAACAAAATCTTAGTGCTTGAGTGGATTTAAATGGTTTTTAAACGTGATCCCACATTGCATAGGTAAATTGTGCAAGCTATTTTCCAGCAAGATTTTGGTTTAAGCCCAGATCTGGCTATCAGCGCTTGAAGTGCCTTAGGCTCAGGGCCTCAAAATAGAACTTCTATATATAACCAGATGGTGACAAAACTGTAAACATTTGGGGGAGTCATGAAGCAGAATGTCTTTCCCAGTCCTCCACACACTGAAGGAAGTCACTTGCTTTTGGCGTTCTGCAGACCCTCTTCTACCCAATACAGCTAGCAAAATAAAGCCCATAACAACAGCCTGCGTGATACACTGATGTTACCCTGTTTTGAATTCCTTGCTCCCTGGATAGGGCAATGCAGTGTGTTAACAACCAAGACATCTCAGCTGGTTCTGGTTTTGTCATGCAGGTAGGCTGCGTACCGGTCTCCGTGAAACAAGTGGTGGTTAACCTGCTTCCAAAAGTGTATTTGGACCAACAGGGCTAAAAATACAGAAACCAAAAGGGAAGCAATCACGTGGTGGACACAAAGCACCAAAGTACATACTGACTTTTCAAAATTATACATCCTTATATCCTCCAGGGCACAGTCCTATTTAGGTATTATTGCCATGTGCAGCTCAGCTGTGGGTTGTTTGAGGAAAAGACCCTTTACAGTTTCAGTGAGGTATTCAGCATAGAAATCCTTGGAATGTTTTCCTAAATATATAAATGGGCGGGACATTTTATATAGCTGTTCCCTGCTGCTATCCTCCGCGTTTTCGCTGTAACTTTTTTTATTATTTATACACACTGTAATCAGTCTTTTTGTCAGAGATTTTCAAAGAGGAAAGCAATTCATCAACATTTTGCTTGGACTATTTTTGGGATGTTAGAAAAGTAACAGTTATATTATTTAGCAAGGGGTAGCCTGTCAAACTCCTGAACCTGGTCTGGTAGCATACTTGCTTTGCTTATGAATAGTACCTACACTAATATGCTTTGTTTACAGAATGAGCTGTTCTGGAGTGAATAGCTGAGATCTACTTGGGTACAATAAAAGTCTTATTGCTTTTTAATAAGAGATGTTGCTGAAGTTGCTGTAAATTCCAATGGGAGTTCAATATCTGGAGCATCTCTGAGATCTGGCTCCTAATTTGGAACCTGAGTTACATTTAGTATCCATTTAAAGCCTAGATTGTTTTAAGGTTTGTACACCCAGTTTTATCATGTAGTGCCTGCTTTTTCTTTGCAATTACTCAGAATCCACCAAACTCTACTAAAATTGCAGGACAGGGGTATGCCAATTAGCAGCAGCTGAATACTTCTATTTACAGGGGAAAATCAGGCGTACATTCCTGCATTTTTTTCACAGAAACTTACTTGTATGAACTAGTGTGGTTTTTTTACTACTTTCACCTCAAATATTTTCTTTAAACAGTTCCATAACGTGATGGAGGTAAGACTTGGGTACAAGTGGTGAAATCTGAATTGCCCAAGATTCCTCTGAATGATTGCAAGGGAAGATGTTCCTCTGCACTGCAATCCCCTTCTGCTGTGCTACTGTGGCTGCCTCACAAAAAAGGAAGCTCCAGGGATACGTGAAATACAACACAGAGCAATAAATCTTAATTAAAACTACTTTCAGTGCCATTTAAAATGTTGGTTATCATGATAAAGACCATCTAAGGTCTCATCTCACTGGACAGAGGCCTGATACAAATGCCAGTGCAGTGGGAAGGAAGCTTTGGCCATCTCACCCTCATTGCACCAGTACCAGCCTACTGCACTGCTCCTGCTGCTGGCTGCCAGGTAAAACCCTGAAAGCATGGCAGCAAGCTATTTCCACTGAGGGCTCATACCTCTGAAACCCACTTCTGACACTTCTCAGAAAGCCATACCTGATAATCTTTTAGTTTGCAACTTACCAATTAATTCATACAGGTGAACTATTTACTTTTTTTGCAGCATGACTTCTAAGGCATTAAATCCCCTTATTGTAGAAATAAACGTACATTTACTATTGTCTGTGGATGTAGCAGGATTATATTTAATTCAGGTTAGACATCCCGATGCTCTGATATGTTAGACAGCAATGATGCTATAGAGAGCTCAACAGCTACACTGAGGAGCTGAGGAAAGCTTCCCAGTGAGGAAAGGAAATAAATTAAGATTAAATATAGACTAGTAAAGGGAAAGAAAATGGTTGATTAAATGCTGCTTTCTCAATTTCGTGCCCTAGGGGAGAAAATGCAGTCACTCAAGACAGAGTGGAAATAGAGTTTCAGAGAATATTTGGATTTACAGTGCGATTAGTTGGCAGAACTTAATGCCACCATATATTGCTAAAGGCATAAAGCTGGAAAAAATGTGTTCTGGCTGCCTATGGCAGCTATGATTTTCATCATGTCAGCTGGGTAATTGGATAGCCCCATTTTCAAGGCCAGTTCTCCCAAATACATAAATGTGAAAATCTGAGATTTCTCTATTTTCCTGTTATTCTATTTGCTCTCTTTTTCAGTTTTGTGCTAGTTTCTCTTCTTCTGTGTCTGCGTAAGTAAGGTTGTTCTTACCTTAGTTCAAGTTGTGCATGCTGTGTATGTCTGGGTGTTTGTCATAAAAAGGTAAAGTCCCAGCTTTGTAAGTCCCTACAAGTTTCATTAAAAAACATAGCCCAAGAGATAAAAGAAGCCCTACCCAGGAGATGGAAAACTACAGAATGTTGTCTCCCTTTATTAGACTGTGGAGAACTCACACAGTAGAGACTTTGTGAATGTCTCCACTGCAAGAAAAACTTTGGTCATTTGACTTTTTACAAGACACCAGGGAATCAATCACAGGATAGAAACTCTAAGAAGCTAGAATTTAAGGGTTCCAGCATTTATGGAAACTTCATGCTATTCTCTTACTGTTAGTTCATCTTAGTGATATTTCAACATATACGCATACTTTTGTCCTTTTCTTTCGTAGTTTTGGCACAGATCAAGATTCATTTCCCTTTGCAAATCCGAGACTAGCATTCAGAATGGATGTTATCATCCATTTACATATCAGGGAAACATTCTCCTGCCGAATACTGTGGGCAACATCCAGATGACTTGTACCCCATTGTCAACACTATTTGCTACATCAGTGGGCTTGTTCAATTCAGGAATAACAAGGTAGGTGTTTGGGCCCAGCCCTGTGCAGACACCTATGGCCTGTTGTGGCAAACTCTCTCTGTCTGGCAGTGCAGCTGGACATGCAAAACTGCACCCTCCCCAAGAATGAATTAGTGAGGCTGATGACATGGTGATAAAAAAACCTTTGTAACCTCACACACGCATCTTATGTGGTGTGAATAGCATTTGAGTTCAATTTTTGAGGCAACTTCATATATATCCTGCCACTGGCTTGCCCTGAGAGTTTTCTGAAATTCTCCCAACTCTGCTAGCAGTTAGTGGGTTCCTGTTCTATGAAAAGGTCAGCACGTTTTTCCTAGCACATCATCTACTTCTTTTGTGAGACCCACCTCTTTTGACTGGTACTATGGATACGAAATAAACACCAGTTCTTAATGATAATACTATCTGAAATCCCAGTTGCAAGTTCAAAGAGCATATGCTTCAGGGCATACTGTCACTGTTCAGATGCTGAGGGCGATTGTTTTTTTCTCATGAATACGAATGTCCTGTTCAAAACCAATGTCGTCAATCTTTGGTGGCCTAGGACTGAAAGCAATTCCAAATTAATCTAGCAGGTTGGCAAGAGATCAAAAATACCAACAATATATGAGTTGATGTAGCTTACTGCCAGTTACATGAACAAGGAAGGTATCGTAACGGAGTGGCTGACGGCACAGCCAAATACTGCTGCAAGCAGGCTTTAGTTCTACCTTTCCATCAGCTGAGTAAGATTCTGTTCACTTGCTTAAAATTAAGTAACAAAATTAAACTAGCTACAATAAACACTGTACAGTGTAGGGTTAAAAAAACAGAAGCAATGGAAAATGAAATTTATAAGGTGAAATTGAATATGAAAGCTCCTGCTATGAAGAAAAAAGACACAGACACACAAAGCACTGTGATAGGAAGCTGAGCATACAAGGTAGAAAACTGGTCTCACTGAAGACAGTGGCATGTCTTTCACTAAGTCATTCAAGTTCTAAGGTCAGCATCAGATTGGGGTACTTCCCTGCATTTAGGAACCAAGAGAACGTTTCATGGAGAGGACTGAATTCACCTCAGAAGCACAAAATACCTCTGATACTGGATACAGAATCCCATTGTATTTTTTTAAAGTCAGAAATAGAATTAATCTGAAAGTATTAGAAATGCTGGTTTCCTGTTGATGATGGGTTTGAACAGCTTAAGGTAAGAAAAAGCAATGAGGATTTATATTGTTACCAGATGAAGAGTTGCCATCTTGTCACCATTCCTCAGTTACATTGAGCTGGTTCTGCTGCAGGGACAGGCAGGTTAACAGAAGCAAGAATGTGAGTCTACTTGGTTTGCACTTCATAACAGGGGTGGCATGATCGCATTCAAAAAGTGGTGAGTATAAATCTTTAATGGAAGTGGCAATTAAAAAAATCAAAAAGAAGAAGAAAATTAACTTAAAGAACAAAAACAAGAGAGCAATGTCAGCTTTCAAAGTGCTGGCTGGATCCTAGGAAGGATGATCATAAATGGTTCAGAGACCTAATAAGTCACTTACCCACAGCTCCTGTTGACTTCAGAGGACTTTTTCCCAGATGAATAAAAGCTTCCTAGGAAAATACTTGAAACTAGCCAGCAGCACTAATGAGATAAGTCTGTAAAACTCTCCATGCCATTGGCAAGGCACCTAGGAACATTAACAGCAATGGTGAGAAAAATTGGACATCACAGAGGATTCTAAGTGGTTTTCTCCCATTCCCGGACCATTCTACCCAGTTTCATAGTAGCATGTTGCAAAGCCTGTAAAATGCAAAGCCTGTTTTTTACAGTGCCTAATAGAATGCCCCTGATCTCTGGTAAAACCAATAAAAGTGTATTTTCATAAACAGGAAAACAAAGTTAATCCCTAGAGCTTCTGAAATAATAATGAATTTTTAAAGTGTAGAACTATTTTTTGTTTGTATCACAATAGCAAGCAGAGAAGCCAAACAAACTGGGAGTTGCTTAATACCAGGCAATGTGCAAACATAGCACAAACATAACAGAAATATGCAACCTAAACAGACCAGACAGCCAGAGGGTGAGAGAGAAAACTTAGATGCATGTTAAATAATTACGACTTTCCAAAGCCACGTACCTGCACAGAATGAAAACTAAGAGAAGTGACAGAAAATATGTTAGAAACATAATTAGCAGTCCTGGTTCCTGCAAGTGTAAAAAATGCTATTGTTTGTGGGGTGGCATTTCTGTCAGAAAAAAGGACAATGAATGAAGGTATCATACAGAGATTTCATTGCAGGCTCATGATGAAGCAACTAAATTACTGGAGCTATTTAGCAAAGTTCTTTTCTGATAGAACCAGTACTATTATCTGAGAAAATCCCTTTGGATTGTCACTTGGTGAACTTCTTTTGTTCAAGGATCTTCTTTTTATTATGCAGAAAAGCTCTGAGCTACTTTGCCAAGTTCAGGTCTTTACATGTTGAGTGAGAAGTGACTGAGTCAAGAGGACACAAATCCTTTTCAATTCTCCCCGCACTTTCTTGGTGAGTGGTAAATTTGCCTCACACTGCTCAGTGAAAGAGCACCTCAGCTTACGTTTCAGGTCTCTGGATCTAATTCAGAAAAAGACATATGCTACCTAGAAAGCCATAAGGGAGCAGGCATGCATCAACTTCCACAGGGACAGTTATCAGGCCATGTAGAAGGGCTTGTATCCAACATGCATGCAGATTCAGAGCATTTGTTGGGACTTCCACGTGAAACTTCTGCCTCTTCTGGAACAAGCAAGTTTCTCCCTTACCCAGACTCATCCCCAGGGAAGAACCAGTTAGAGAAAACACTGGAAGGTGAATATCGCCAGTAGCTTCCTCTTTTAGCAGAGGAGAAGACAAGGAAGAAGATCGCCTTTCTTCTGCATCCCCAACCCTCACTCATTGGGCTGATCTCCTCTTAAAACTGGTGCTAATGACTGGACCAGTTCATAAGAACTTCAGTTGTTCACGAAGTTCATGAACAACTTCCACATTGGTCATGAACAGACCCTTGCAACCAACTGAATGAGCAGAGTGTAACATGTTGCCTCATGTTAGCTGAGCCACATTAACGGGCTGTACTCCTGGTTCCTTGCCTGTGGCAATTGCAAAACAAAACATATTTGCCTAGGCTGCCCTCATGAAGGCACACAGTTGCCACAGGTAAGGAATGCAGGTATGGTCAGCTAACGCAGCTCAGTGAATAGCTACCTTAACCACTTGCAATTGCTGGTCCACACCTTTGCTGGCTTGTATATGGCTACACTAGCAACAGAGGAATCCCGTGGTGTTCATGAGTGTTATACTCACACACTGCTGTTTAGTCAGAGCTAACATGTTCGTTTTATTGTTCATTTAAAAAAGGGAACAACACATTGTTAAATTTGGAATCATAAAGTAATTTTTCCCATTTAGAAAGCAATCTTTTTTCACAGGCATCATCAAAGCCAGCAGTGATGGATTTCTATTTGCTGTGTTTGGTATGCTAACGAGCAACCACCCTGGCCCACGGGGTGGGAAGAATGTCATTTATCATCAAAGCTTCATATAAATATTGAGTTATTTCTGCCTGATGATTTTTTCATGCTTCGGCATGAGGCCCTGAGGACAGCAGGAAAAAGTTTTTTGAAAGATAAAGTTTCTGCCTAACTTTGTATATAGAAGAAGTAATTGGTAAAAGTAGTCAGTAATATGGGCAAAACTCTCACTGGGAGAAGAACTCAGGGGAATGGTCAGTATTTAGTCAGAAGGACACAAGAGAGATACTTGAAAAGTGGAAAGGACAGCGTGACTGTGCTTTTGAGGAACTAACCATAATAAAGCAGAGTACAAACTGTTGGTCAGAGCACATTTGTCCAACTCAGTTCAACCTATTGAAGGCCTAACTGAGTTTATTTGCAAGCATCGTGGGCTCTGTACGCACTTTGTTCTCACACACAACATGATTAGTACTTTGTTAGTAACTGGCAGCTGAATACGTACCATTGCTGCCAGAAGCAGCCTGGCACATGACTGTTTCTGACGAGTACTTGGCACATCGTTTTCACAATGTAGATGAATTTCCTGACTCTGCTGCTGGACCTGGTTCGGGGAGGTTGGCTTCTTACAGGTTTATGCTGCTGGGCTACACAATGTGCCTTTGGGCACTCTAGTATCTGTTGAGACACGTGGTAGGGGAGATGCCCGAAACTCTGAAGATGAACCAGAACCATCTAACACAGATGACTATGACTGCATGCACTTGTTCCTTGAGAGGAATTGCTGTGGGGAACAGTTCAAACTGTGAGCTACCACAGGGTCTGATGAAAATGCCACAACTCTTTAGAACACAGTGGTACTCCTAATGTGGACAGTCCTTCATGGGAATCCTTAATGTGTTAGCAGCTTTGGCCTAAGATTCCTGCAATGTTCCTGTGATTTACCTGCTCCTGCATGAAATTTGGCCAGTAAAAGGTAGAAGTTCTTACTAATATCACGTCTTAAATGCACGATATTGAAGTGACAGGTTGCATGGTGTTCCCCTTCTTGGTTTGTACACTTACCAAACCAAGATAATGCTTCTGCAGAAGCCTTCTGTGTAAATATGCCTGCTTGCAACATTTCCATTTAACTACACGGTTTTTCTGCATGAGTGCAACAGAATTTCTGTTAGTGTGTCTTCTTCAATATTGCTTTGCTCTTTCCCCCGAGAATTTTTCAGGAGTGGAGTCCTGAGAAACAGAACTTGAGAAAGAAGATGAACTTGTGGTTAGACTGACTGGACCTGCACCCAAACTCTGGATTAAGTTTCTGGTTTTACCATATACTTATATGCATGACTTGAGGCAAGCTATACTGCCTCTTTATGCTGCAATTTCTCATCTTGAAAGTGGGGATAATACTACTTTCTCTACATCACAGGATTCTTGTGAAATAAAGTCCATTAACAGTAATGAGAAGCTTAAGCAGAATGGAAGCAACCATCGCAGCTGGTCTTCGCAGGCATCAGATAAGGGTGTTCATCATCCAAACACACGCAGCTGAAATGCCACTGGCAGGGCGCTGGGCTGGGACTGTTTTTCAGTGCCCCTGTCTGTGCAAGGGGATGTTGCAGACAACCGCAGACACTGCATCCTTCTGAAGGCAAATTAGACATAACCACATCTGGTACCTCAGTGGGCACAAATAAAGACCTCTTAGAAAAATGTCCGAAATCGTAAAAAAGAAGAGTCTGGAAAAATAGTAAAAACCAACCACGTTGTCAGTTGATGCAACTGTCAGTCTTATTAAGGACAAGAAATCTATATTGTTAGCAAGCATAAATGTCAGGGATTCATACAGACTAAAACAGAGATCAAAAGTTTTTGAACGATTTTCTTTATATGCTTGATATCCTTTTCAGACTGTTTTACAACAGTTTGCAGATTCAGGTATAGAACAGGAAATTTTCCACTCTACAACTGGTCTCTCCAGCCTCTTTCCCTGTGATGCCGTCCAAATTCAGCTTACTGGCAACTCGTTAGCACTGCCACATTTTCCATTTTCACCCACGCTGCTGAACCGCGGATGATGCGCAAAAGCAGGACAAGCAGCGCACAGGCGAGACGGAGGAGGACGGCAGCCTGTCTCTGCGTGGAGAACTGCATCTCAGCAGCACCAAGGTGCCACTGGGTAGAGCTGCTAGCCGCACTTCGCCACTCGATCTTGCACGTTTGTTGTGTTTTGTATTTGAGTCATGCTTGCCACTTTTAGCTTTTTTCTCCCCCCTTTTTCCTTTTGAAAGACAATGTATGGTCCAGTGGAATGGAGAGAGCTCCTTTCAAGAGTCGCAGTGGTGCCATACCTATTTTCAATCAGTAAATCAAGTGACGAGCCATCACGTCTCTGCAAGGTCTGGTTCATATTGCTGTCACGGACTGAACCGGTTGCCGGCGGGGGGGATGCGGGATGGGGAAGTTTACCAACGTGCGGAGGGGTTTGCTGCTGTCAACAGCCAGGGGCCAGAAGCCCCCACTCTTCTCCAGGTCCGACCCCAACCACACCAGCTTTCGTTGACCCGCTTTCACTACTTTTCCCCCTCCTTGGCCTCGGCAATGCCAGCACAAAATCTTGGACGGCCGGCTAACGAACGGCCAGCCATTTGGGCTAGCTGCCCCCGGGGCGCGGAGCTATCTCCTCAGGGCGCGAAGGCGGGAAAACCATCTGAGGAGGCGAGATGAACCCGCCGCCTTCGGAAGACTCTGGAGAGGGAGAGCCCATCCCGGAGACCACGATCGTGCCAGCCCGGGGCCGATGTCCCGCCGGGGTGCGCAATAAGGGCGGCGGCGGCGGCTCCGCGGACCGCACCGCTCCGAGCGCCCGGGCGCGGCGGGTCCCCTCACGGGCTGTCGGAGCGGTGCGGGCAGGGGGCGCTGCGGCGCCGGCCGCTGGCGGCGGTTTGAACGCGCGGCGGCGGCGGCGGCGGCGGCGGAGGAGGAGCGGGCGGTACATCGATAGCGCTGACGGGCAGCGGCAGCCGTCCTCGCCGCCGCCCGGCCTCCTTTGTCCCCTCCCCTCCTCGGCGCGCCTAGGCCTGGGGATTCCCTCCGCGCGTCGCCGAGGTCGCCATCTTCACCCCCCCCCCCCCGCATATCTCCCCTCAGACCCTGCCGGCCGGGCTCACGGCAGCCCGCCGGGATCGCGGGGGGCCTGCGCGGCGCCGCGCCCGCCCGCTGCATGTGATCGCCGGGCGGTAGCGGTAGCGGCCTCCTCCGCGGATCTCGTCTGCCTCCTCCTCCGCCCCCGGCGCGGCGCGGCGCGGCGCGGCGGGGAGGGGGCGCGGGGCGCCCGGCAGCGGGGGACGGAGGTGCCGGGGCGCGGCGGGCAGACAAAGGAGCGGGCGCCGCCGTGGGCAGCGGTGAGTGGCGGGGGCGGGGGGGGTGTGTGGAGGCGGGCTCCCCGCTCTCGACGCCCGTATTTCCTCGGCGCGCCCGCGGGGCAGGTAACCGGTATTCCCCGGGCTGCGCCGCGGCCGCTCCCTTCACCGGGGCGGGCGGAGGGGCTCGGGCGGCTGCCGGGGCGGGGCGCGGCGGGTTGCCTCGCCTCCGCCGCCGCTCCCCGCAGCGCCAACCCCGCGGCCGGGCAGCGGCGAGCGAGGTGTCCCGGGGGCGGCGGCGGCTGGCGGTGTCGTGTTTTGGGGGGAGCCTCCGGCCCCGCCGCCGCCGCGGGGAGCGGGGCTGGCCGGTGCCGCGGGCGCGGCGAGGGATGCTCCGCGGTGATCCCGCCGGACGCGGACAAAAAGGCGCAAGCGACTGATTTTCTGGTGGGGGATAAGAAAAAAGGTGAAGGGAGGGCGGGGGTGTTGGGTTTACCCCCCGCAAGTCCTTGGCACGACGTGGGGCGGGAGGGCAGGTGCTGCCGCGGGCAGGTGGGCGGGCGGCGGGGCCTGGGCTCGGCCTGTGCCGGGCGCTGGGCGTGGTGGCCGGCCGGGGATGCCGCCCCACGCGTGCCCGCGACACCGCCGCGGGGAGCCCCGCACAGCGGCGTGAGGGGCAGCGGGCCCACGCCGCGGGGGCGGGGGCGCTGGGGTATAGCAGCTGCGACTTCGCGGTGCATCCGGAGAGGTGAAGTCGCGTTTAACGCTGTTGTTTGAAATGTGGCGCTTGTCTTCTGGGCTAAGCGTCTGGTTTTCAGGCAGCTCTTCGGCGTGTGTAACCTTGTGCTCTTACCGAAGTTACAAACCTTACTTTCGTAGGCCGGGGGAACATCAGGTTCTGCGACTTCTAACGCCGAAGCTGGAGATGCATTAAACTGTAAGTCTTCTGATTTTGTTTTGAACTCGGATGAACGGAGTAATTATTTCGCGTTTGCGGGACAAAAACTTAAGAAGTGATTTAAATGAAACCGGTAGCGGACTTTTCCCACGCCCATTGCAAATATATCCGCCCTGTGATATAACTGGTTAAAAATTAGAAAAGCAAAGAAAATCTGTAAAGCCTGGGGGGGAGGGGTTGCCTTAAGCTCTTTCCTTGGGTATTTTTTTGGCGATGGGTCTTATTTAACCCCCAAGGGCTGACAGTCACCTTTTAAGCTTAAATGAATGTGTAGGAACCACCTGTAAGTGTAATACTGGTACGTTTCCTTATATTAAACTGAAGTAGTTGAGATTAGATGGTGCTTCTTCCTCACTCATACGGAATGTTTAGTCAATTTGCTTAGGTAATCTGATTAATAATAGCTCAGTGAAGGTACAGATGTGTTTCTGAAAGTTGTTTTTTACGGTGTTAAAATATAGATGCAGTTTTGAAAGATGTAATAAAATACTGAATTCCTATTGTAATAATTTTTTCTGAAGGGTGAAAGGGGCTATTGTAAATGAAATTTTATGAAAGTGATCAAGAAAGTGATTACAACCACTAAGGAACTAAGTAGCAGCTCAAATAAGCAATGAGATAATTCACTGTAAAAATTTTAGTATGTACATAAATTTAATTGTGTGTCAATGGTTGCATCACTTCTCTCTTAAATTTAATTTCTCCCATTAGCTTGGGTGAGAAGCTAGAATCTGGATATAGCTGTCAGGATATCTAAAATTATTTTGCTAATGGGTAATAACACTCTCCATACTTTCTGCTTTGAGGAAAAGCTGGTATCCTTTCTACAGCAGAGAATCAGTTTTTCTGCATTCAAGAAACTTCACTAGCAAGTTTTTTGTATAACTAGACCAAAGTTGTATAGATCAGAAATTACAGTGTACAGTCTATAAAACATTATAATGTGTTTGTACACCAGAGGAATGAAGAACTCTGAAACTCTTGGTAGGTGTAGCTTGGCCAGAAATGTTAAAGCTGTGTCAAATGTTAGCTTTGATTTAAAGGCTGTTTTGCTGAAAAATAATTGACAATTTGCTTATGCTGTCATACAGCCAGAAAAAAAATAATGTTTTAGAGCTTCCTAGTAATTCTGGCCTTACAAGGTTGTCTGAAGATCTGTGGTGTCTTGCAGTGTGGTGGTCTGTCGGAAGCCTTGTGGACGTGGTGGCTTGTCATGATAGGGAAAAGACAGTTAGAAATGTTTTGAACATCCCATCATAGTTTCTGCTGTCCAAAAAGTAACTTGAGTTGATTTAGAAACAGGAAAGGGAGAAGAGAAATTGAGTGTGTGTTCCAAGTGGCTTTCTAAATATTTTACTGTGACTTCTTTTACTTAGATATCAGAGCTTTCATTGCAGTGATAAAACGTTAACCCTGGAGTAGTGTCGAGAAATCAGGTCATGTCCTATGGCGGCATTACAGTAAAAAAAGAAGTGTTAAATGTCTCATTTCATATTTTTCCCCAACAAGAAGTGTAATTGACGCTTTCTTACATTGCTAGAAGGAGTAATGGCTTGTGGTGGTGAAATAACGTTAACCAGCAGTTGCTGCTATAATTCATTGTCCACAGGGGAGGTGGCTGTGTAACACCTGGTAACTTGAGCAAGCCTTTTAGAGCGAACATGCACAAACCCTTCAGATATTTGTGCCAGACCTTTTGACCCTCAAAGGTGGTGTGAGAAGGGGTTTCTTTTTTTTTTCCTGTTCAGTTAGGATTTCTTGCTAGCATTACAATACCCTATTAGAAAAATACTTTTTCTTTACACTATTGACATATGAATTACAAGGAAAACTTATTTCATTCTGTGGTATATGACCGAGGTGGCAGTTTCTTGGAGTTCAAGATTTTTTTTTCAAACTATTAAGAATAGTGTTGAGACATTTGCTTTGCTTAATGTGATTTATAGACCAAACTTTAGGTATGAAGCATAATGTGGAATTAAATAACTCAATGTAAAAAAAAAAAAAAAGTTAAATAATTTCCTGGAAGTACATCTCTTGCAGGTCTTTGTTTGTTTCATTTTTGGTTAATTTAGCTTGTTGTGGAGTGGCAAACTATATGCAAACTTAGCAGACCATATTGCTAAAGAAAATCTCTTGCCAGTCTGCTTTGCAAACTCTGTCATGATTTGTGTTAGCTGTATGTGCAGAACCCCACTGGGTTCTGGTCAATGTCACTGAGTACTTGTACAGTAGTATTAAAATATGACTTGCTTTTAAGTGATACTTTGACTATTCAAATTCGCTTTCAGCAACTTAGTTGCAAGTCTTGATTACACTTGACAAAGTAAGTCCAGGAACTGAATAGCAATTTATCATCAAATTCATTGCTGCAACACATGTTTTCACTAGATATGGTTCTAGCTAATGTTAAAGACTTATGTAAACATGCGTCTGAGTGACCCAGTTATCTTTGGTCACCGCCTCACCTCTGGGTATCTGTTTCTCACTGTGCACCTCTCTGTGTGCTTAGATAGAGAAAATGGGCAAAGACTAGTGTGGCCCTTCGTAAAGCCTTGTTGTACCTTGCTGTGTCATATTCATTAAAATGTGTTTGCTAGTAACTGCCATATCTGTTTAATATTAGTCGTCTTGTTTCTTCTAATCTTAATATTGGCCTGTAAAGCAAATAACTGAGTTTTAAAAGAACTGATGGTGTTGTGAAACTGTTAGTCACTGCTTTGATAGCTTAAAAGTCAGAGAAATGCTTTCTTATATCTGCTGAAGGATTGTAGGGAATTGGCTGCTGTTCACTCCACAAATGTAGCTGATACATATATGCCTGTCTTCTAATGCAATTTTATCAATTCTTAAAGTACACTTAGCAGGGTTAACATGAAGGAGTTTTTTAAATATTATAGCCATCTTGCTGTATTACTCTTGCATTAAAAGTCATGAAGCTAAGTGTACATGATGATGACTGCACAACTGAATGATTTTTTTTTTTAAGAACAAATTTTTGAATAGACTAGATGGAGATGCATTAGAAAAGCAGGGACATGGTGTTCCTTCCTGGAGCCAAGCCTGGGAGGAAAAAAAAGGGGGGAGGGGAAGGAGGAATGCTTCTCTAAAGGATGCTGATCCTGAGATGGGTGGGTTGGATTCCTT
The DNA here is from genome assembly GCA_031468815.1 of Morus bassanus. Classification (NCBI taxonomy): domain Eukaryota; kingdom Metazoa; phylum Chordata; class Aves; order Suliformes; family Sulidae; genus Morus; species Morus bassanus. Next base: position 37,065,467 of record CM062600.1, read on the forward strand.
TTTGTTTAAAAAATGTCAGTAAATCTGAAGAGATGCTTTTGAGTATTCACAGTCACTTAAAGGTTTCAGGATATTTTGACGAAGCAAGTTTGTCTTGTGTGATTAGTGTCTCTTGTTTTATTGCACGACTAGTGATGATGTCAAGAAATAATGACAAATTCAAGGAAGAAGCAACCTGAAACAAATGAAAGTGGGCAAGAGAGCAATGAAATAGCTGCACTGAAGATATTGAAGCGGGGGCTTCATGTAAAGAGCAGATTGAAGAGGAAGTTTAGCAGTGAGAAAGCTGGCTGTTACTAACACAGAGAATGTAGGAAAATTAGGGTGGTAAGTGGTCCTATGAGAGAGTCTGTTCTCAGTGCCTGTTGCCATGCCTGAAGACCCCTTTGGTCTCTCTCTAGTTCAGTGTTTTGTGAGTGGTTTGAAGTGGATGTGTGAGATGAAACTACTAGTCCAAGGGTAATGGTTGTCCCAAGAGGAACAGAAGTTTCTCTTGATCACCTCTCAACTCCAAGAGGAAGAGGAGCTCTCTTGCCTGTAATGAAGGCATAGTTAAGGGAGTGCAGACCTCCTTTAGAGCACTCTTCTTTTGTCAGTGTCACATTAACAGAAGGGTTTAGGAGGAGATGTAAGGAGGAAGACATAAGGTGTCAATGTGATCATCAGCAGGTTTTGCAGGCTTCTTCCTGGAAACATGACTATACTGTATTAACTTCCTCCTTTGATTTAGTTAGCTTTCTGTTCAGTCAGATTGGTAATATTTGTCATGAGATGTCAGAGGGAGAACTGATTACCTTCTCTCTGCATGTGCAGTAGTGCATCGGAGTGGTACATGGGAGAAAGCAAGCTGCTGACAGTTGCACTGCCTGAAGAGCTAGGAACTGCTGTGCAGCTTGCTTCAAAGTTATGGTTAAGGTATACTCAACAAACAACTGAAATGGATCTCTGTGGGTTGTGTTCAGTGGATGGGTTGGTTACTTGGCTGATGTTGAAAGTACAGATCATGGTATAGGCCAACATCTAGTTATGTCAAAGGCCCACTGGATTGCAGTTACTATAGCACTTGATCTGATACTGTGGTTATTAGAAAACTGTCAGCTCAGTCCTTCACTGGACAGAGTTTCAATCCTCTCCCTGCCATACATAAGTTGTAGCAGAAGTGTCATGGCCCGTGATGAGGTTTGTTTGCGCTGTATAAACCACTGCCTCCAGATTGGAGGAGAAACTGCTATTCATCTTTAGATGAAAGTTTCTCCTGTACTATGCTAAACAATAAGGGGCTTATAATGCTGGGAGAAGGTTACACGTGATGATGACCACTCAGATCCAATAAACTTTCACAGCAGAACAATTACAGTACTTACAGTTGCACTTCAGGCAAGCAGGGATAAAATATTGTAAGTATCTCTAACCATTTAGGCTAAAACAGAGAACTATTTGTTTTATCAGTATATAAATCCCAGTACAAGGGCAAAACAATGCATGAACCAAATAACTGATTACAGACTGCATCATTGTTTCCTGGCGCCTTGTGCTTTTTTACAAATTGCTGTACAACCCATTTTTTTTCTGCCTGTGTGTGCCTTGAACTTTATCGGTTATTACACAGGGTCCAGAAATTATTTCTTAGAAAAACTTTCTTTCCACAGAATAGAAACTGTGTTGTCACCAAAGCCTTCCCAGTCAAAATCCCAATTGTTGTCACAGAAGAAATAAGTGTGTCTGTCTTTTGAATGAAGTTGGTGATTTCTGTCTTAACCTTAGTGCCTTTTCTGTCATAAAGTACAGGCTTATCTTTGTATGGGCTTGATACACTTTTCCCTCACTTCCTGTTTGGAAGGGGATCTTTTGTCATCTTCCTTGTACTTACCCACTGAAGTTGGAGACCAACTGTTTAAATCTTTTGCAAAAATAGGACTCTCATAAATTGCAGTTGCTTCCTCATCAAAGCAGTCATGCTAGTAAGTATTGAAATATGACATGTAGAAAGCTCTGTGTTGCATTTCTTGGTTGCTTTTATCTTATGGCTCATGTTCAATAACTCTTGTGCTGACCGATAACATCTCTTTTAATTGGCCCCACGTGATGCAGCTCTTCCCATCAGACACCAGTTGCTAAAGGAATTCTACTTACTCCTTTAAAGCTTCCTGAGAACAATTTTTCATTTAAGCTAAACTACCTATTTCCCCTGTTAACCCTTCCAGTGAATGGTATCTTGCCCTGATTTTCCGTACTGAAGTCCTTTTCTAATAAGCTGAGTTTTATAAGGTTTGTTCTGCCTCGAGATAATAAAAAGAAATTCAAATTGAGGTGAAAAAAGTAATTTGAAGTTAGGAGTAGTCCTGTTCACCTGAACTGTATAAGCAGATTTTGAGATATGACAGAAACTGTTTTCTCCAGCCAAAAGTATGTGTGAGTATTTAAGAAGCAGGAGTTTTACCTGTTTTTTTTTATTTGGTGGTGACATATCCAAAAAGTCAAGCTTCAGTGGACTGAAAGAAAGGTTTCGAAATACCTGTTTTAAGTAACCTCTGATTTTTAAGGGCAGGGAGGAGGGAGCAGGGAGTGAGTGGTCTTCAAATAATTGCTTTAGTTTTGGTATTTCATGCACTCCTTGCTCATCAGATATTTTTTTTTTTTTAAATTGTCCTCAAGCATACGCGGGGAATAATTTCTGGAGTTAATACAAGACTAAGGCAGTAGCTGTAGTGCACTCCTTTTTTTTTTTTTTTTTTTATTTTGTGTGTTGTCCTGTCAAGAAATCATCTTACACAAATGTTTAGGTGATCTGCGCACAGTGGGAGCACGTCACTGATCACGTCACTGGTACAGCCAGGGTTTACTGCATAATCAAGTCTTTTTATTTCAGTGTTTATATAGTGACTTATTCTGAAAGATAAATCTAGGTGTCTCCAGCTCTGTTATTTGATGCAGTTGTAACTTGTTTTCTGCTTAAGCTGTCTTGTAATGGGTAAAGCCTTGTGATGCTCTTGAAAAATGTTAGTTGGGCTTAAGACTCTATAGAGGCGAATTCAAAGGGGCAGTATGTAAGTCATGCCACTCTATCATGAAACTGATTGACCTAATGCAGTTTTTCCACATGGGCCATCCCCCAGGGCGCACCATTGCCAAGCTTCATGTGAGGGCTCTAAAGAAGAGCCTGTAAATCCCTGCACTGGTGCCTCTCCTTCACCCATGCGTGATTGTTAAGTGGTGCTTCCGCTTTCTGCAGGCCTTTCCTGGGAAGTCAGTAGGAGTGGTGAGGGATGACTTTCAGTATTAAATGTTTCAAGTTAAACCCTGGCTATGATGAAGTTAGTGGTGAACCTTTCATTGAGATCCTAAATACATTACAATTGTGTCTGTGAAGAAAGTCAACGGCATCTCTGCAAGAATCCATTTGCAAGGGTAATATTCATAATTACCTGCAGGTAGCAGTTATGGTAAACTCTTGTCACTTGTTTTTCTTCATTAGAGTCATAAGTGTGTTAGTTGTATCCCAAGGTGCTTACAAACTAAAGTATGAGACATTATCACTGTATATACAGGACAATACAGATGCAGAGGTTGTGGTGGATTTGTTTGTTTAACCTGTTGTTTGGTTGGGGCACAAAGAACCAAGAATTGTCGCCTTTGCTTCCAGTCCTGTGCCCTCTGTGTTGTCAGCATATGTATATATTCACAGTAAGATGATCCTAATTTTTTAGGATTTTTTTTTCTATTTATTTCCGTTGAAAATTAGAATAAATAAAAAAGGAAACTGCGTCAAGAGTGATCCTGCTTGTGGGAAACTCAACAGGCATAGCCCTATTGTAGTCCAATCAAGCGTGCATTTTAGTGAAATAGTATTTAAGTTAAGGATTCCTTCAAAGAACAGGTGTTGTTCTGAAAGTGACACTTCCAGAGGTAGCTAGTCAAATGTTGAACAGAGATAATGGGCAATTCTAGATTATGCTTTTTATACTGAATGTATGCTATTTCTTTTCTTGAATCCTTAAACTTCGTTTCCTTCCTTTCAGGGACAGAAAGCATAATGTGAAAGCTTTGTTGCTTTGTTTCTACTGGTCAAGGTCATATTAAGATATTTTTGTCAGTGTTCTTCTGTGAAGACAGCTTTATCAAACTATTGCGGCCTATTGTCTCTTTAAATGTAACTTAATTTGTGTTTGCATCTATTCAGAGATGCTGAGGCATTTCAAATACTGTACTGTTCCAAAATCCCAGGCAGCAAATTTTGCAAATCACCATGGTAATATGTGTGTGCGTGTGTGCCTGTGGGAGGAAGGCTAAAGTCAGAATCTGCATTAACAGAATCTGTTAGTATTGCATATGCTCAGTGCCACTAGCACTGCTTGTTCTTTGATGTTGATACGTTCTTTGCTTAATTAAAAACAAAGTAATATGATGCAGCTAATACTGCTTATAGTATGATTTTTAATCAGAATTTTTTTGTAGTTCTGAAACTAGTCCACTGAAACAATCAGGTACGTGGGTAGTCATTGAGTTTTCTTTCTGTTCAGGAAATGGCATGTAAGAGTCTTGTAATCTAGCAAAGAAACTTCAAAATTTTTTTGTTGCCTCTCTAAGAACTTATGGATAGGCTCAAAAGTCAGTGTTTTACAACTGGAGCTATGCACCAAGAACACTTACTACTGATAGCTCACGTCCTTGTGATTTCTGCCAAGTCATTGTGAATGTTTAAGGTTCTTGGTTTTGAGTAGGCCTGTCTGGATGCTTTGGTACATGCAGTTGTTGCCTTAGACACAGAATTAGTTCTGAAGTGTAGTCAATGCTAGTGTAAATTAAAAAAAAAACACCAATCAAAAAAAAGATTTTTAAGAGGAACTGTATTCTGTTTTAAAGTGCTGAAACTGGTTCTTAAGTTACCCTTATTCATTCAGTGCTGATGACAGATAAACTTACAAATTCCTATGGATTTATAGGAAGATTGGCTATTGCTTTGTGTGGGGGACAGGAGAAGGTAAACCTGATGTTTCTTGGCTCTTTACTACTGTAGTCTAAATAAACTGAAAAAAATAGGAGACCTGGATGAAAGATCATTTATTTTCCCCATTACTATATTGATTGTCTCAAATTTTAATGAGTTGCAGTAACTTACTAGTTTAAAAATACTGGCCCACTGCTGTTGAGAATTACAGAGGCGTTGATACTGGTTCGAAATACAGACTAAGTTATAATGACTTTTGTGTTACGTGGCCTGAGAGAATGGGCTGCTTCACTCTTTCATTGGACAGATAAACACTATAGCAAAACCACCAAGAGGGATGTGGAGTTGGAAGTGCTCTCCCTGCATCAGAGTTCAGATGAGTCAGGGGAGGCTCATGAGAGCTGCCTGTGCCACCAGCAGAGCGGAGCGATTAGCCTGGCATGACATGGACACTCAGTCAGACTGTCCTGAACTTACACAGTCAGCTGTAGGTCTGAGCCATCCATGTGTGCATTCACATCACTTGGTGTACTTTGTTTTTACAATGCTATTCACTTGTTTTATGCAGTCTGTCATAGCAGTAATAATGCTTATTATTATGGGATTTTTTTCTTCAAAATGCCAGGCCTCCTTTTTGAGAGGTTAAGTGTGGGAAGCGAAGACTTCAAAAGTCTTTGCCATAGAAAAACAAGTCAAGGTCTTTCAAGGCTGTTTTTGCGAAGGCTGAACTCCACTGTGAAGGCAGTAGCTTGTTTGTGTAGCTAGTGACTTGCTAGGTCCTTTCTTTGTTTGTTGAAGATGATGTTTGATGTCTACTAACAGGATACGTCTCTTTCTAGTTCTTTAAAAGACAAAACTTTAGGGTCGATAGGACTTCTAGCAATGATCTGTTATAGTTTTGGGTGGGTTTTTTTGTTCTGTTCATTACTCCAGCCTGTCTACTTCTGTTAGTACAGGAGTTGTAGTAGCACACAGGTTGATTGTCACCTGTGTGATTTAAAGCAGACAGCTAAGGGGTTACTCATACTAGATTTTGAAGCAAGAATTTAAGTAAATTACATCCTTTATCTGGTAAATCAGTTAAATTATTCATGTCAAATTCTAAAAGTCTAAGTTGGCAGGTATGAAAACACAGTACCTGCTTTGGAACAGCATAATGTTAAATGCCCCTTCCTCCCACCAAAAATTCTGATTGTATTAGCCTCTTTCAGCCGTTTCCTTATGGAAAAGGAAAGCCTTTACATACAGCAAAAGAGATCACCGTTAGATTTAGGTTCTATGGTAAAAGAAACTGAAAAAGAAGTATTAGCACAGAGATACTTTTTCCTTCTCTTTGTGAAAGGCTTTGTCTCTCAAACATGTAGTACATACTGAGTTTCTCCGTACTAAAAATCCAGTGTGTCTAATTGGAATGAAATAGAAGATTTCATGCCTTACATAGTGAATTTCTGCAGTCCCAGCCTCTGACCCAGGTATCTTTCAGTCTTCTCCTTAGTGTGTTCATACAGTGTTGTCCATCTGTCATCCAAGTAGACACACCTGTGTCACTGATAAGCCAAATAAAATTCATTAGAACAGAGAGGAAATAGGAAAGCTTGATGCCAGCACAGATGAACATGACCTGGAGGTCAGCCTTGTATGTGTCTGACTCCTAGTAGTTTCCAAGAGGATTATTTGCTTTTTTTCTTGGAGATTTCTGGAGGCCAAGGGAGGTAAATGAAAACCTTATAAGATATTGAAATGTCTTAATGTTGCTGTCTTCTACGGATCTCTTGAAAACAATGTTTGAGGTGGGGAAAATGTATTCAGAGGTAAGTTCAAGTGTGCTGCTGTCCCAAGTCCTCTTCTAGGCTAAGTTGGTAAACTGAGATACTTTCCCGCTTCAGATGTATCTAAGTGTAAACTCCATCTCTATGTTGTCCTCTAAAGGACTCTAATTTTGAGACTTATATCCCTCTGATAGGAATCGGAGAAACTAAAAGGAGCTTTCATGATTCTTTATGCCTCAACTTACATTTAATGTTACATGCCTTATAGCTCTTTTGCTTCCAAATATGCACAGCTCTGAATTCATTGACATTTATTGACTCCATTCACATTCATTATGGCTCTATTAAATGAATTGGTGTACCAGTTATAAGCTTCATAATGAAATGATAAAATATGCTCTACTGGCTATTTTTAATTTTCTGTATGTATGTGACTTTGCCATTGACTGGAATGGAAGGTTGATTGTAAATCTGTGTGTATATACTAATGTGTCTATAGCGAGATGAAAATTACTTAGGTGCAAAACTATTCTGTGGTATTTTTTCCTTTTCTGTTCTTAATAGCTTGCAAAAGGATGAAGAAGTCAGATGTTCTAATGAAGATAACTGTATATTTGGTTTCATTTAGATTATCATTTTCTTATGGATAAACTGGTGAAACAGGGCTCAGTGGTGGGGCTGGTTCTGTTTAATATCTTTGTCAATGATCTGGACGAGGGGATTGAGCGCACCCTCAGTAAGTTTGCAGATGACACCATGTTGTGCAGGAGTGTTGATCTGCTTGAGGGAAGGAAGGCTCTACAGAGGGATCTGGACAGGCTGGATTGATGGGCTGAGGCCAACTGTATGAGATTCAACAAGGCCAAGTGCTGGGTCCTGCACTTGGGTCACAACAACCCCACACAACACTATAGGCTTGGGGAAGAGTGGCTGGAAAGCTGCCCGGTGGAAAAGGACCTAGGGGTGTTGGTTGGCAGCTGGCTGAACGTGAGCCAGCAGTGTGCCCACGTGGCCAAGAAGGCCAACAGCATCCTGGCTTGTATCAGGAATAGAGTGGCCAGCAGGAGCAGGGAAGTGATCGTGCCCCTGTACTGGGCACTGGTGAGGCCACACCTCAAATACTGTGTTCACTTTTGGGCCCCTCACTATGAGAAAGACACTGAGGTGCTGGAGCTTGTTCAAAGAAGAGCAACAAAGCTGGTGAAGGGTCTGGAGAATGAGTCTTGTGAGGAGCAGCTGAGGGAACTGGGGTTGTTTACTCTGGAGAAAAAGAGACTCGGGGGAGACCTCATCGTTCTCTACAACTACCTGAAAGGAGGCTGTAGTGAGGTGGGTGTTGGTCTCTTCACCCAAGTAACATGGGATAGGTTGAGAGGAAATGGCCTCAAGTTGTGCCAGGGGAGGTTTAGATTGGATATTAGGAAATATTACTTCAAAGGGTTGTCAGGGATTGGAACAGGCTGCCCAGGAATGTGGTTGAGTCACCATCCCCGGAGATATTTAAAGGACGTTTGGATGTGGTGCTTAGGGAGATGGTTTAGTGGTGAACTGGCAATGTTAGGTTAACAGTTGGACTTGATGATCTTAAAGGTGTTTTCCAACCCATATGATTCTGTGAAACTGCTGAAGTTCAATGTCTGGATTTTTTTTTTTTTTTTTTTTTTTTTAATAGAAAGGACTGAATGTTTGCAGGCTACTTAACTCTTCAGCTATCGTAAACTCATGGCCTCTTTAGCTTAGTAAATACTTTTCCGTAAGACACAAATGCATTTTTAAAGCTTACACTTTATGTACATAGTGTCTTCAAGTTCTTTATCAGATTTCAACCTGTAATGTAATTAGAAAACAACTTAGAAAATGTTATGGGGCTGCACTAATTATTTTTATCTCTGAATTTGATACACTTAGCAATAACAGCATTAATTTTCTCAAGTGTGTTACTGCTTATGACACTTTTGTAGCTGCCCCATCAAAACAGACTTCTTTGGCATTCAGGTTCTCTAAAAGAATGTGTACCTCTTCAGTAGAAGCATTGTACTAATAGATATGTTTCACCTTTCTAAGGTAATCTGTATGTCATCAAATTGATTTGTACTTTGTCATCTTTGTTTTCGTGCACAGGTTTTATACTGAACTTCTCAAAAAAGCTAATGTGACTTTTAAGCTATGATGGACTAATTCAAATAAATCATCTGAGCGGATAATGTTAGGATAACGAGGAAATCGTCTGCTAAAGTTGCAACATTAGTGATTTCTTGTAACTGGTTAAATCAGTAATTTAATTATTTAGAAATACAGGAAGTATACTGAATTGGTAGCTCTGAAAACAAGGCTTTGGACAAGGATAAAGCTTAAAATTCTTATGCAAATGCTAACACTTAGACAATTGCTATTTATAACTGACATTATTAATGAATGAGTGATGTGGGCAAGTCTGCAATAAGCTGTCCAGACTTCATAGAAAGTGGTTACAGCCTGATTAGTAGTGTGCCTTGGCAGTACCTGCAAACAACTGTTCTTTCTACTCTGCTGACTGGTATTCTATGCCAGTTCATTTAAGAGCCTTTCAGGCCAGAAGCCTACCATTTATAGAAGTGGTTTTGTGAATGAAATTGTCCATTAGGATGTGGGTTTAGTCTACAGGCTTCATTCATCTGGGACTCTAAATAGCCATGACATGATGACTTACAACTACTGGTCCAGATCTCATTTGTGACTGACTTTTAAAAATGTTATTGTACAAGGACGGCTTTTGTTGTTCTGTCCTGCTGCTCTTACTGCATGGCCCTAGATTTGTAATGCTACAGTTTAGGAAAGGGTAATTAGTTTATTTTCTACTTAGTCTATTTTACTTCAAGGAGAGGGGTGGAGGAAGACATTTGGCTTAGAAGTCAGAAATACAGATATTCTTATATCCACCATTATTTCATTTGTATAAATGTTGTTATATATTGAAATGGCTTATACAGAATTGCAGTCTCTGCATGTTTTTAGGATGCTATTTGTGCTATTAATGTGTACTCTGTGTCAGCATCTCATAACACAAAATTGCCTGTTTTCTCTCAGTAAAATTTACTAATGTGAATCTTTCTCCACTTCGATTTCAGTTGCATTGCATTTGAGTGAGGAGGTCCATGTTTAACTACAGTTAAATCAGTTGGTTCTCCTACGTATATATCAGATATTGTCCACAGAGTTTTTAACTAGAAGGTAGCCAACTTTCAGTGACAATTCAGTTAAAAAAGTGACATCTACTCTAAAAATGTACGTTTGTTTTGCTGGCTTTAAGGATATTATTTGCTTTGTTATTGAACTTGTTAGGCAACCAGTGCAGTGTCCTGTGTTTATAAGCTGGTTGCTCAGCTGTTTTGTCTGAGAAACAGCTTACTGTGATATGGTTATCTTACCAGGGGAAATAAAAACCATCAGAACTCTACTTACAAGGTATTCTGAATATAGTTTATGTGGAGCCCCAGCATGATGATATTGAAGTGTTTCCCCTGTGTGCCTCTGCCGCTATGTTGATAGCCTTCTGCTTTGCTCTGACTAGAAGTCCCATCTTAGGGACCTGCAGTTCTCTAGCCCTTCATCTAGTAACTCTGCACCTTTTATATAGTCTGTCAAGCTTATTGTTCTGTCAATTAAAGTCTACTTTTGTCTCCTCCTCATTATTCTGAGGTAACTAAAGGTAAATAAAGAGGAAAAAGCTGTTGTTTGAGTCATTAGCCAAAGGAAGAAAACTCCAATCTCATTCTTTCCACAGTCTCCCCTTGTGTCACTGTCAAGGCTATGCAATCATCAAACGTTATTTTCATGAAGGCAGTTATAGCCAGTTCCCAATACTGTTCCTCTTAGTAATCCACTGTTGTGCAGTCTTCCTTTTTTGAACACCCAGATTTCTATCCTAACAAAAAAGGTGATCAAAGCTTTCTGTCTCTGACAGATAAAGCTGTCCAGACAGGTTTCCCCATTCACTCTTTTCCTCCCCAGCATTCTTCTCTTGATGTACCATTTTTCTTCATTTATAGTCTATTTTACCTGTTCTCATCTGCCTCAGCTCTTTGTTTCTAGTCCATAAATTTTCTGACAGTCTTTTCTGAAAAATACAGGGCTAAAGATAAAAAAACCCTTAATTTTACTTTTTAAATCTGGCTTGTGTCAAGTCTGAGAAAAAACAGAAGACTCGGTCCCCTAGTTTGTGAGCAAGGAAAAGCCGAAATGTAACAAACAGGCCCCCAGTGAAAGTTGGCAAGCAAATGTCTTGCCATGTAGTGTGAAAGATAAAACGCCAGGGAGCTCAAGTGTAAAAGAGAGGGTTTTTGTTTTGTTTTGTTTTTAAACAAAATCTACAAAAGATTGCCCTACCTAACATAGATGCATAAAATTTAACTTACTACTACTTTTGCCTTATTTTACATAAACTTTTGAAGTGTGAAGTAGATTGTTTGGAGTTTTCGGCTTTCCTCACAGCTTCTGTCTGTTTTGAAGCCCATTTCTGGTATATGAATGCTGTTATGACAGTTTGTTATTACTGGTGGATGCATTCTGAATACAGGGGTGTTCTGGTTTGTTGGGTTTGTTTTCTGAACACAGGTTTAACACTGGTAAATAATCCACTGCTACTTCAACAACAGATTCTAGAGCAGTGATTCTTCTCGTTGCTCAGAGCCAGCTCTTATGAATGTGTTTCCTTTCTGTTATTGCCTGCAGTTCTTGTAATCCATCCTTCCTTTTACTGAGAACTGCTGAACTTGGTAGCATATGTCATGGACAGTAATTCAATAACAAACTTGTTTGCTAAACCTCACACATGTCATGAGACTTAGCTGCCAAGTTACACATTTTTATTGGCCACTTAGTACAAACCAGTTATTTCCTGAACTACCTGGCATTGCCAGTGATCTGAAGGCTGATCAGTAAGAAGGATTATCTAACTAATCTTGCACACAAAAATGTTGGAATATACATCTGGTTTAGGGCCTTTCGACCAGCTCTTGCTAATATTAAGGTTTGATTCTAGCAAAGGGAGCAGCCAAAACTATGTAGTTACTGCTTTTGAACCCATGCTACTTTTTTACTTCCTTAAACTATGGCATACATATGTATACACATACATAAATTATTTTTTTTGTATATATATAAAAATGATGTGTAAACATGTTAGAATAAGAATAAAGAACACCCGAGAGTGCACAAGTCAGTGAAGGTTTCTTCCAACACTGCAGTGAACAAGGTAGGCTCTAGTCCTTGAATTCATTCACAAATGGCAGTAGCTGAGCCATTCTGACATCTGTGGTGCTCTGCAAAGGTGAAGAGTTGGAGAAACTCCAGACTCTCCCTCTTGGTAGCTGTTTTCTTCCTGCTAACATGAAGTTACATTGCTCTCCATTACCAATAATTTGCATTAGGAGCTGTAATATATAGTTACTTACGCCATTTTTCCCTCCTTCCTTACTTTCTAGAATTGGGGATCTCTTCAGTGAATAACTTGCTGCTTAAAGAAAGGACTAGAGTAACTGAAGTTGTGAAATTCAGGTAGGCAATACTGTTAGTTTACCTTTTGCTTTAAATGTTGAGGTAAACATAGATGACAGATCTATGAATATTCATTGTGATACCAAAACCATCAAAGCATGATAGGGATTTTAACTTTAAGTACATTGGATCTGGTTTCATGGCTCTTCTCATGAATTCTAAGCAGCATTTCATGTGCTTCCCTGGTGATGGGCCCCTGATGAGAAGTCCAGCAGAATTATGGTATGTAAATGTGCTTTGTGCTCATAATAAAACCAGATTGATTAATATTCATATCTAATTCAGACTAACTTTGACAGGAGGTCCAGATACTTTGTGACCCTCAATTAATTTAACAAATTATTTTTGACAGCATTAAATTGTCTTGTTGCCCCAACAGACTCTGCTATTCATGGTATGTGCAGCCACATATACTTTATCTAGATTTCCTTTCCTAATTTTCTTACCAAAATGTATTCTCAATGGATTTGCTTATTACTTCATGTCAATTTCACACTCCTATTCCTTTGTTCAAAGTAAGGCTTTTAAATAGATCTTCAATACCTAATTCTTCAATAAAATGACAAAACTCCTTTGGTTTCTTTGTGTGATACCTCTCATGGCTTTAATAATTTAACTTGCAATTTAATCTCATATGCTACTGCTTATCTTCGTTTGCTCAGCTTTGAAGGACCCATCCAGTTTGACTTCACTACTTTCTAATTCCCATTAAGTACATGTGCTTTGGTGTGGTGTTAAATAATGTAGATGAATGGCCAGTGTTTTTAATCAGCTGAATTTGCTTCCAGCAAAATTCTGGGACAGATCTATTCCTATTTGACTTTAGTAAGTGATAACGATTGCAGCACATTTATGTAGGGTTAACTTCTGTGGATTACATGAGTACTGATGGACAGTTAAACCCTGAAACTACTGCTGGTTTCTTATGAACTCAGTTCTATACAGCAGCTTGAATTTTAAATAGAAGCTTGTAAATTCTACTTTAATGTTTTCCTTTACTGTTTCATATTTTACTGTCTCAAAAACCAAATGATCTGTTGATAAGGATTCTGTTAGGTAACAGTACTTTAGGAAATGCATAAAAATCTCTTACACATGCTGCTTCCTGAGAAAGAAGTGTAACTTGTGGAATGCATTGCACAATTCTCTGCATTGAGAGCAGGGCCTGCAAACACTGTTTCATTTCTCAGGTACTACATAATAAATATCTTTCTACTTTACCTTACTCTTTGTGCTTCTGAGCACCATTCATGAAGTACATAATTAAAGTAGCAGTCAAACCTGATGCTGTACCATAAAAATACTCAAAGAATGTTGAATTTTATTTAAATACTGGTAAATGGCTAACTTTACATTTTCTGTTTCCTTCTTTCTCTTTCCCTTCCCCCTTGTTCCTCTGACAACCCTGATGTGTTTTCAGTATGACTGACAATACCAGACACGTTTGGGCTTATCCTTCATGTTGTGCACTTCCTTCCTATGAACACACTTGGGGTTTTTTTTCAGCTGATTTCACTATTACTTATAAAATCTTCCTGCTAGAGAGCCTGAGTAAAGAAGAGTCTGCACATGAATTTGCCCTGGAGAAGTATGTGACAAGGAGGTGGTTTTATTACTAGCATGTGAAACTGGAAGTGTAAGTGGCATCCCAAAGTGGGAGCAGGGGCTGCAGCCTCCCTGGCTGGCCCTGCGGTTCCTCCTCGGGCCTGCGTCTTGCAGCTATGCCTCAGGAGCATCCCCAGATGTTTATATACCCACCCTGTGAAGAAACATTTCATTGCAGAATGAGAATGGGGTGCGGGGATGAGGAGTCTCTGTCCTCGAGACTCTGTCAGGAGTGGGGAGAGAGAAGGAGGAAATGGTAGCCCAATCAGGTAATTTTAAAATAAATTAAAAAAAAAACCAAACCCAAAAACCTCACCCTGTGGAGATGGATAGAGCGGGGAGAAGAGAAGGCAGGCAGTTGGGTAGCAGACATAGGGGTGATAAGGGCAGGTAAAAGATGGTGATGTCTGAAGAAGAAGACTGAGAGGAAGAGGAGGAATATTTACTGGAGGAGGAGAATAAGGGCTGTACTGCAAGCAGCAGGAGGAGGGCATGGGCATGGATGAGAGCTGATGCAGGAAGACCAAGTGGGGAAGAGACAGGACTTCTCCTGGAGCACTGGCATCAGTCAGTGGTGATCCCCCCTGGAGCAGGGAGAGGCAGGGAGCAAAGAGAACTCTACAGTGCAAAAATATGTATATTTCATTCTTGTGCCAGAAGCAAGTGAAGTGCACTGAGTGTTCCCAGAGTGTTGGCTGCCCTTTCTGTACATGCTCCACAAGTGTCTGCAGGAAGCTTCAATCACAGGTCAGGAAGTACAGCCTTCCTGACTTGCCTCACTGGCAGCTATGAAATGGGTGAGTGTAAAATCTCCATAAGCGTCTTACACTATGTCCTATTCCAGCCTAAAAAAAACCATGCTTGAAGGCCTAATATTTTTCTTCATTTATCTTAAATGTTTTGAGGTTCAGACTGACAGTTTGTGAGACAGTTGAGTGATGCATGACAGTGCACCAGGGCCATTCCCAGCTGCCTCTTTACCTAGAACCCTGCAACTTTTCCGTCCCCTGTCCCTCTGCAATTGTGTGGGTGGACTTGCATCTTCATTCACATAGCCAGTGTTTCTTTTCACATGACTTCGACCGCATAGTGGGTGGATGTTCCAGTCACGTGAAGGAGAAGGCATTAAGGCTTGTGGCTCTTCATCATAGTTAGTATATTCTTTATTTGGTCTTATGATACTCTGAAACATATACTTTTTCCAACTGCTTAGAGCAAACCCAGAACAATCTGAAAAAAAAGATAAAAATGTGTTTTCCTTTTCCATTCTAGTATTGCTACTTATCACTTAATTCACTGAAGGTCTAGAATACTAGGGTGGGGGAGAAGGTAGAAAAAAATTCTCTTCTCCCTTCTGGAGTAGTGTCAAAATGGTGGTGAGTTTTAGGTAAATGTTTTTATACAAGTAAACGACTTGAGTTTGTCAAGGAAACCCTTCCTCCATTCATGTTTAGTACTAAGCTTCTGCAACACTTCTGCAGTACCCTCTTGCAGCCAGAAGTCCTAGCTTAAAATGTTAGCAGACTATTCATGTGTTGTGTTTGTGTCCACAGAAGGCCTGCATATCTTCAAAATCTGAAATATATCTTTTCTATTACCTTCTTTTGTAGCACATGGTTTTCAAATTCGGTTCATGGGCTGTCTTTTCTCAGTAAGATTTTCATGGATTTTAGTTTCCTGTATAAGGAAGTGTTTAGACTTCATCCACCACACTTTTATTAATTCTGTATGATGCTTAATTTTCAATTTAATAATTGATTAATGAAGCTGGAGCAATGGCAAGAAGAGAAGTTTTAGTTCACTTATGTAATTTAAATTTATATGTGCTGTTCACTTTAAGGGCAAAGGAAAAAATTCACGTAAGATGTTGGATTTTAACATTTTGTTTAATGAAGGACTTCAGTTTTTCAGTTTAGCTTAACTTCTACCTGTGACTCCTGAGTTCTGATCATTGCATTAATCATGTAGAATAACTCTCAAGTAACGTAAGTGCAAAAATGTGCTCCTCTGTTACTCCATTTCAGATGCCCATTTGTATAAACACTCACATTTCATTATTGCTGTCTCTTGCACCGTGTATCTGACTGTCCTCCACTTCCTTCATTGTTAAACTTGGGTCAAATCACTGGGGTGCAGCTGGATTGTGTGACTGATTGTTTCTTACATAGGTCTTAAAAAATGGTGTTTTTTTTTTTTTTCCCCTGAAACGTTTTGGTTGCATTTTGAAGTAGAACACAGCTGGTCCAATTGAACAATATTAATGCAGAAGTCTACAGCAGAACTTTTGCTGTCACTTTTCACAGTAAAGTGGAACATGAGGAACAAAGTCACTGAAGCTTTGTGCCAATGGAAACCATAAAATAGAAGAAAGCTGGGATTCAAAGACAGTCAATAAGAAAATTGTTGTCATGGAAGCCAACTTTCATTACACCTGTCTGTATCAAGAGAACAGTAAACAAAAAGTAGGATAGGAAAGTGTGTCAGGAATATTGGTTGATGTCTAAATTGGATACTTAAACTGGTTTGTCCTCCTGTGTGGGTAAGCCATCCTGCAGTGTAATGGGAAGGAAAGGAAAGCATGAGGCCCACAAAGAAATGATGCTAGGAAATACACCTACATGATGCTCGGTTACTGTAGTTTGAAATATTGAATATTCACCCTAAGAGATCTTTAATTTTCAAGGTTTTATATTTAGACTTCTAATTAGCTATAGAGTGTAATTCATAACAATATTTAAAGTATCTCTAACAGATTGGGAAGTTCTGTTCTATGAGGTTTTTTTTTTTCTTTCTGGAAGTACAGTTGTACGCAGTAATCTTAAATTGGCTAAGCTTATGTACAGTGTGAAATGTGGCATCCTGAAAAACGTGTACGTGCTTCCTGCCCTCTTACACACACTGTACTTAGAAATCATATTTTTGGTTTTATATGTGATTTTATGCAGGAAAAAATCTGCTGTTTTTTAATTAAGGCAGAAAGCCCAAGAGCGTAATTCTGGCTTTTACCACCATGAATAATCACGTCTCCACAGAAAATGCCCCAAGCCCATGTGGTGCGTAACCTTCAGGACAAAGTGCTGTCTGCAGTGAGAATGCCAAGGACAAATGTCCTAGGACTGCTTGAATGCTGTCATCCTGTTTCCTGGGTGACCCCAGGCTGAGTGTTAATGGTCCTTGTCTCAGATTGTTTAGTGCTTCCTGTCTGTCTTCTGTACATCAGATTTGTAGTTACACCCTCCAGTGTGCAATGCCTATCCATTCAGAAAAGCTACCAGACAAGGTACGTGCATTATATAATCAAATTAGATTGCTGTAGGTGTCAAATAATTAAGGAACCCTATTCTACAGTATGAAATTACTTGAGATACTTAAAAATCTAGTAAGTTAGGTAGCTCAGAAGCAGAGACGAGCTCATATGAAGTCTAAGAATCTGATATTTACAGCAAGTTGGTTGCAAAAGTGAACACAAGTGGAGATCTGTTTCTCCTACGATATCTAAATCTTGTTCTTGAATTTCAGGCGGAACTTCTAACCATGGCAACTGTCCATTTTCTTCCAAAGAAGGAAAAGGATAATATTGTCTCTTATTAATGATATAATATGAAGAAGGAAAGAGGAAGTAATGAACAGACTTTTGCTAATGGCCCAATTTAACTTTCAGGTTCATCTTTGCCACAGAAAATAATCTTCCACTCTGATGCCTTCTTTTGGACCAACAGTTTTTACAGCACACTGAAGGACAGAGAATGGATTACTTTCTAGCGTTTTTAAACATTATGTACAGCTTATTGGGTATTCCCTTAATAGGAAAAGCATTTTAATCTATGTCCCCTGAAGGACGGATGTGTTCCAGTAGGCACTTATTCAGGACTTTGGCACACAGATTCAAAATACTGCCTTGAAAATCTTACTAACATTCAGCTTTGGACATGCAGATTTCACAGACTTCTTGTTTCCTTTCTGTAGTTTCACAGACACCTCATCTTCATGTTTACTCATGTGCAGAATTGTTGCAGTTTGGTTGAGCCATTTGGCTCCAGTGTCCAGGAGAGACTGATATAGTTTCTTGGAATATGCTTCATTCAAATCATATTAGGCTTCTCACCAGACACCATTCTGCGATGTCATTTTCTTTTTAAAATATAATGAGCAAAGTAATTTCTTGCTGCTCCTGCCTCCTTAAGCATGAGCTAGTAGCTGCAGCATTTTTCAAGAATCTCATTTCTTCTTTTGACTGAGGCAATTCAGAAGCACATCTTGTCTTTCTCTGTACTGAAATGTATATCAATCTTTAATCCTTCTAGTCTTTCTTGATTCCCAGTTATTAATCCTACCAGGAATGTTATCTGTTACTGAGTAAATTGCAGAGGAAGGGTAAGCAGGCTGATATTTCCATTATTCCTATTGCATAATAGATCTGTGCCTCTCTCTGGCTGGTTGATAGTTATTTGCTAAACACGTATATGAAAAGATGGTAATTTCCTTATGCAGAAGAGGGAGTGGAGGCATGGAGAAGCATTGTAATTAATTATTGGGGGGCAGGGGTGCCAGAGGAATTGTTTGATTTGTAAAACAGCAAGCCAGATCTGTAGTTGAGTAGCACCTGCTTCTCAAGAATCTGGCAGACTTTGAGTGGAAACTTCTGCGTACTTGGCACTTCTGAAAACCTAGCTACCTAACTTTCCAGTTGTGTTTTGAGATGCTTCTAGCATAAGGCTCCTAACTTGAGATGCCACAAGAGGCTGGGGTGCTGCTGTATTGAATGCTTTCTGCCTTTTAATGGACTGTGACTTAACAAGTAAATGAAAAGCCACACTGTGATATGAATCTCTGTAGTCCCAGCTGATTTGGAAGTGCAGATCCCCAGACTAGTTTGTACACAAATGTTATCACTTGATTTATCTGTTGGAAGGAACACAAACTCACAGAAGATTGCTGAAATTTCTCATTGTTAACAGAGGTGCCATAGAAGAAAAACACAATTTACTGTCAAAATTTCATTATTTATCTTCAGATAAGCCAGTCTAGAAAATTTTGTCAACAAGTGCTCTCATGAGTAAAATGGTTCCTTTGTTTCTGTACCCTCTTTCTTCTGCTCTCCATCTACCTCCTCAGTATCTCCTGCACTATCTTTGCCGCTGTATATTTAGATAGATTTCAGCAAAGCTTCTTAATGCAGTGGGTTATCTGTTGTGATATCATTACAAGTGCATTCACTTCCCCTTTTTTCAATTTTTTATTTGTTTAAAAACAAGTCTCCAACCCAGTTGTTTTATATTGTATGAAAACTTCAGGCTTGTTTCATGAGTACAGTTTCTTTTGCTCTGCTCTGCCCTGCTTCTCTCCCTCTCACCTTCCCCCAGTGTAACACTATAACCTTTCCTGTTACCTTTCTGACCCTTCCTGTTCCTTTCAGCTGCTTGTATCTCACAATAGCTGTAGTGGTCGTTACTGCTGTGGTGATGCTGTTAGAGGGACCCAGAATTTGAAGGCTGCTGGATAACATTACATTATGAAGTCCTTCGTGGGGTGGCATGGGAGAAAACTGTAACTAATTCTGTTTTAAAAGCCTTGAAAAGTTGTTAGCTCTTCAAAAACTGTTTGTAGTGCCTTTTAAGGGTGAGGGGCTTGGTATGCGTTACTAATGTAGTAGCTGAGGTTCTTGGATGCTCTTTGTTAAACTAATGTATTGCATTGCTGTGGCTAGTAACTCCTTGTAAATAGGCATTAAATTCCCAGATGTAAAGCTTTGTTGCAGAGATGTCTGACTTTCTTATGTCTCAAAACAACCTGTAACAAAAGCATGTGCTTGTTCCAGTCTCTCAGAGACTGATACACTTTCATTTCCATATATGTTTAACAAAGTCACGTAGCATTTACTTACTGGAAGCTTCTACAGTAGAGTAGCACTGCAGCTATTACTAATTTGGTAGTTGAGCTGAATTCAAGTGTGGAAGTGGTTTTTTGTTTGTTTCACTGCTCTTTTGCAGATAGCTGAGAATCCTCTAGAAGGAAGACACATTCACATATATCCAGAAATAATAGCTTGTTTTGCAGAAACAGATTATATTCTGACGTGTTCAATAACACAGCTATTAATAACAAGCACTTACAAAAAGAAGTGTCTGTCACTTTGTAAATTAAGAGCAGTAACTTCTCAGAAAAGCTTCTGAAAGGCTTTTCACTATTTCATTGTCCTGCTACTAATATTTGTACATTTTAGAAAGAAATTAATTTTTGAGATACTGCATTTTCAATATTACAGTAAAATAGGATATTCATCAAGAAGTGGAAGAAAGTATTTTAGACTATTGTTTTCAGAACTTCTGCAAAAATCCTAAACGCTTTGTCCCTTTCCCCATCAAAGAACCAGTACAGAATTAATGAGTGAAAGTTGATGACCAGTATGTGCTGTTATTACTGGTGTTACCAGCACTATCTAAATTTTGCAACTGTCTGGGATATCAATATATAATAAAGTAAGTTAAATCAGCATTTGTTCTGAAGTCTCAGTCTAAAGTTGAGGGCGATAGCTTTGTGCACATCTCAGTAAAGCAATTGGTATGCTTGAGGTATCTATCTATGTATGCATATAAATATACACACATACTAGGAAACTTCACATGTTCAAAAATGGATGTACAAGTGACATAAAAAGCAGATTCACTCTCTTTTGACAAATATCAGCATTCTTCACTACATTGCATGTTCAAGAATTGCCGTTATTTCAGCACCACTGTATGTTATTCTGCTGCTCCTCTGACTCTTACCCCTCTTTATTCTTCTAGTTACTTCTGGCTTGTTTGCTGCCTAATGTGAAATATATGTGTTGTTTTATTGGTTATTTTCTTGGGCTCTAGCAAATGTATACCTTTAACACAGAAATTGAAGTTGTTCCTACCAATTGTTCTACTATCCCAATTACAGAGCTGTACAACAGGACATGGAGAGAGAGGGATGAGATCAGGCTAGGAAAAAGAGCAGGTGGAATCAAGTATTAAAATACATAGTATTACAAGTAAGCATAGTATATGTACCTTTTTTGATCTTGTTGTATTCCTACTTTAAATATTTGAGATATTCACATGGAATAAAGCTTACAATTGTAGGCTAAGGCATCACAAATAATGGATTAGAAGAACAACTAACTTTCTTTTGCACTGGAAGCATTTGAGTCATGGTCCTCAAATAATACCAGTTGTATTCTTCAGGATCTCTTTATTTAAACTCGTGACTATTTTCCCCCACTTAGGTTTTTAAACGCTTTGCACAGAATGGAGACAGTTAACTGTAAATGTGTTGCTTTTTTCAAAACGTGAACTTTTAAAGACATTCCTGTGCAGAAATGAGGCTTGTTCATCTCTGCCTGCCTTTGTGCCCATTCAGAAATAATCAAACGGGGCTCAAAGACCTCAGCAGAAGTACCAAGAGGAAACACGCTAGGGAAGATCTAACCTGTTTCTCAAAAGGTTACCAGGAAATAGACTAGACTGTCTGCATATGTCCTGCATCAACACAGTGTGAAAATATTTTACTTCTGTCTGTGGTCCTTCCAGTGTTAGATCACAGGTGTCAGATCATGGGACAGGTAGCAGCCTTTTAGTTTCAGACTGCATCTGGAAGTTGTCATACGCTGACTCTTTGGGAGTGCAGTAAGTGCATAACCTTGTCAGGATGCTCTGGTAATCTCATGGGCGGCAAATGCTGCAATTCATGTCGCCTTCTAAGGAGACTTGGGTTCCTCAGAGCTGGCACAGATCCCAAATGTTTCCTCCACTACTGCTAAAGAGACAGACCTTCAGGTACAGGACTGCTGTTCTGATAACATTAAGTGAAAAACTAGCCTGACTTTTGGCTAGGGCCTAGAAAAACAGTGATTTCCTTTCCACCTTTTGCTGTGTAATAGTCTGACACCCTATGTGAAAATGTTTTTGCACCCTGTGTACTCTCTGGATATGCTTATTAATGTAAAACTGGGGGTTGCTTTCTGGGAACTAAATCTTCTCAGTTTCTATTGTTAACTACTTATTCGCACATAGCCTCAAAAACCATGTTTTATGAGTTGTTACGTATTGATAGGGTTCTCATGGAGGGTTAATTTCTTTCTCTTCTCTATTAATTTTCTGCTGTTCAACAATTAATTTTTTGCCCTGAGGAAGAAGAATCCGAAGTGAAAACCAGTTGTTTCTGCCTGCTTTCCTTCCTCTGACACTAGAAGTGCTAAACAACTTCTTTATAGGAAATTGCTGACTATACTGGCATTCACAAACAAGATGGTGCCAAAACCAGTCCAAGGAACAATTAGTTTTTAATTATTTTGAATTTGTTTCTTTTAATTTATTTATTTTGCTAAATTTCTGAATGGAAACACAGCCCCTATCCCTCTCTGCTTCACAAGTGGCACGACTGTGTAAACGTGTTCATAGAATGCATCCAGCGGTTAATGCCAATAAAGATTTGAATTAAGCTCTGGGAAGGTAGTTCAGCGTGAATGAACAGCACTTTAGACTGCAGCAAGGTGTGGCGATTTGGTTGTTGTGTCCTTTCTGTTTTGTGTCTTTAATCTGTATGTCCCAGAGAAGGCCAGGACTCTCAAACACAACTGTTTCTGCAAGATTAGAAATACTGGGGGACTGCTCCTATGGGCTTTAAAAAACCAAATCTCATCTCACTAGTTCTTAAGTTGAACTGCAGTGTGAACTTTCTATCAAGTCGTGAGTAAAGATGACTGGATCATAAATGAGCAGCTTCTGAAGAACCCTTCCCTGGAGGGGGCAAGCTGTAGTGGTGGTGGCAGGCAGCCTAGGGAGGGCAGGGGATGCCTTCTGCAGCTCTTCATGTGTAAATGGTCCCGACGGTTGGGGGGTGGGGGGGGGGCGGTGCCTGCCTACTTTCTGGTGGGGGGAGAAGGGGGAATGCTCTATTCTGGCGGTGCTGTGCCTGCTCGGAGAAGCAGAGAATGAAACCCTTTGTGCCCCCCTCCAAAGACATGCGCTTCAAGAGGAATGGGCCGCGCAGCTGCAACCCTAGCAACAAGGGCCTGGAGAAAAGAATGAGGGCAGCTTCCCAAAGGAGGATGGCTGCAATTGAAGAGGAGCAAATTAAACCAGTAGCCTAGTATCCGGAAGAACCTGTGTGCCTATTATTCTTCCTAGGGATTTTTTTTTCTTTTAATTTTAACCCTCAGACTGAAATCTGTCTATGTGTTTTTTTAATACCTAGATAAATCAATGACTTAAGACTTGCCAGTGTCTTTGTTACTTTGAACCGTATCTTGGTTTGGGCTTTAGAAATTTCTGGTATTGAACATAACATTGCAGGTTTGTTCTCATAACAAGTAGTAAAAATCCTTGGGTTGGTTTGTTTGTTTGTTGTTTGTGATTTTTGAGTGCTTAACTTTGTTTCCTGGAGCATTCACAGTGTTGTTTGATACAGCACACAATTCATTGTCACCAGTTAAAGAGCATGAAGGAGTTCAGTTTGAGCTGATTTTTGTACTATAGATGAATGAAATCCTTAAAGAAGCAGTAGTTTGAGAAACTGATTTATTGTAAAAAAGGTATATATATGTGTATATATTCACGGGACGGTTTGCAAGATTTGCACTGGTGCTTATAAAGTGGTTATGCTTATTGTGACATGTTTTCTAGAGAAATTAATGTTAAATGTTTCATTTGTAAGATGCGACAATCTGATCTATTTGCATGGGAAATCCTGTGAATGAATTGGGATAATGCTACTGATGTGAATACAATAGGCTTCATTAATTACCCAGCTGTGGACAGTGATTCACCAGCCACAGTTCTGGCTGCAAGTCTGGGAGAGGGGGGCGTTTGTTTGAGGGAGAGACTGAATAATGAATACCTTAAACCAAATGATCTGTGTCTGAGTGGCAGACAAAGAGGGCTTTGGGGAAGTGACTGATTATCCTGCGTGAAAGGATCGTAGCCATATCTGGCCTTCATGCTGAACCTCATTCATGAGCCACTGCCCTTCTTTTTGAGGAGAAAAAGGGGAAATCACATCCATTTAGAAAGCAAGTGCACCTTGCCAGTGAAGGCACTGTTATTGCATCATGCTTATCTAGTTACTGTAACAAAGAATGGTGATATGGAAAGTTTGGTTATTTTAGTTCTGTTTTCCAGTATTTTGACAAATGCAGTAGCCCTTTTTTGGCAAGATAGGTACAGATCTTTTTTGTTGTTGTTGTTTTCTCTTCCACTTTTGTACCTCCTATATGCAGTCTGTAACATCTGTGCTACAGGCTGGTTGTAAGTCAGAGGCCAGAGCAAACCAAGCAGCAGATGTGACAATTCCTGGGTGTTCTCTGATCAGGCCAACGTGCTGCCCTGGAGCAACCACAGATCAGAAGCACGTTCCCTTCCACTGACTCTGCTGCACAGGCAATAATGTCCTGCACAGGAGCTGAGTGGAAAGCTAGAACAACATAATCTTAAACAGTTCAAGCAACATTTACTGGAGCTTGATTGTAGATGGGATGAGTTACTCATTTCTTGGCTTCGCTTTTTTTCTCTTGTGTCTTCCCTCACTTGTTCTGTATTCAGCCTGAGCAATGAAAGAGGACTGAAGGTGAAAGGTAGGAAGAACATGTTCCCTCACTAGGTGTATTTGTTGACTTGCTGTAAAGTGCAAAGGGAGAGGTCTGACACCTGTAAAATATTTGGAGACACCTTGAGTCTCAAATTATAGAATTCTCTGTATTTTTGTGAGGGGTAGGAAAAATGAGGGAAATGTTTTGGGCTGGGATAGGATTTGAGGCTGTACTTAAATACTAAAGTTAACAACTCTATCATGTGCTCTTTGCAGAAATTGCTAGTGAAAGTGAAGTTAGAAATTTAAAGAGCTTGACAGCCCCTAGCAACCATAACGGAAAAACATGTTAAAGAGCAACCCTAACTTCTATCTAAATTCATCTTTCTTACACCTTAATCTTAACTTACAGATAAAAATTGTTATCCCAGGCAAAGGCATTGGTGTGTGGTTTTGGTTTTTGGTTTCCAAATATATACAGGACATCTTTGTCAGCAGATTCAAGGAAAATGTCCCCCACCACACACACACAGAGAAAAGAAAAAATAAACAGTTGTGTGCCTTGGAGGAGATAGGATCTCATTCAAAATAGGGAAACTGAATGGTAAACTGAATTGTCACCTTACAACTGTTTGACAATTTAGTCAAAGTAGTCGCTGCTTGCTTTTCATTTGAGTTGATTTACTTAAGTCAGTTCTACATGCATACTTGATTGTACCCTCCAGCAAAACCCTAGTGACTCATCTCCAGACCTTTCACTGGAAAGGATTATACAAATGAAATACTATGATGATATTAAATAATTTACCAAAAAAACCCCAAACAAAACCAAACAGAACTAGGAGAAATGTGAAGGCAGAAAAGACCTTTTTATCCCCTCTTGAACAGAGAGGATTCCACTGAATTTTACAGCTTAAATTCTCAGTGATAATGGAGTTTGCCAGCAGTTCTGTAGCATGCAGAACGAATGCTCACCACAAAGTTTGTAAAGGTCAGTATGAAGATATTTACTAATTGTATATACTTCAAAGCTATTACAGTCTTCAAAAGTGGCTGCAAAACTTCTTCGGAGTTTAAGGTAACTGGGGAAAAGAGCAAAAGTCTCCACAGGAGACTAAAGGACATAGGACTAAAGAAAATAGTGCATCTTCTCACACAATAAAAAAATCTGGCATCTTACCCCTTTTGTAAAAGGCAGTGTGCTAGTTTGGGCTATTTTTATGCTTTCCAAAACTTCTCCGTTTAATTCCTGTTTCTTGGTCATTTGCCACAGCAGTTCTTGAGAGAAAATGAAGCTGTTGTGCTTAGTGCTTTGTATCTCCAAATTGCTGTGATCCCGGCATAGGACAAAGTTCCACTGTGTTTAAAACACAAGCATAAAATTATTTAAAGGGAAGCATGTACCAGTATCCAGAGGCTTTCCTGACCCTGTCAGTACCAGAAGAGGTAGTGGATTTTTATGTTAGGAATTTTTAATGGTCTGTCATGTTTCTCCATAACAACACGTGGAGCCAGGATGATCCTTCTGCATAGCTAATATATATTTACCTTGTTGTCTAGGGAACTAAGTATTTGCCAAGAGAAATAACTCTGATTAACTAAGGTTACCTGTCAGAATAAGACAACAGACAGTAGGGAACACAGTAGGCGGTGTTGGCAAAGCAGTTGTTTTTTTTTTTTTTTTTTTTTTTCAGGGTTAAACTTGGAGGCATCAGATGTTAAATGCATCATGAGCTAAGCCTTGTAATTCACTGTCTGTGGCTTGTTCTGCAGTCTTCATCGCTATAGTTTACAGAAGAGGTCTTGGAGGAACCTGACAGTCCTTCCTGATACGAAGAGCTGCAATGGTTGCTGCTGTCATTTTCCTTATGGCTTTGTCATGTGTGTCACAAAATGTTTGCCTCTTCTGTTGGCTGTCTGGAAAACTTCTGTAGTTGATCTTGAGTAAAGGAACTTGTATTTCCCTGTTTCAGGTGGGCCAATGGTTTTGACTGATGTGAGAAACACTTGAGTCTTCATGCTTATATTTATAGAGATTCTTACTCTGTGTGGCATCAGCATTCTTTTCATAGCGGGGAAGGACAAGTATACTTCATATTTGTTATTCAGGACCTTTCAAGTTTATCAGCAGAAGTACTGTATGTCTAGTGATTGTTTTGGCATGAGAAATACCATGGTCAAAACACTGTTTTTCAGGCTTCCATTAGGGTTTTTTTTTAGGTCAGAACATTGGAAAGAAGAGGGCAGTATTTTGTATGTGTGTTTTATTTCCCTTCCTTACCTGTTTACAAGCAGGTAATTAACTAATATAATGTAAGAGAGATTGCTTGGAGGCAGTATGCCTCTGATCCATACCACAGTTCCTGATACTGTTTTCAAATGTGTTTTCTTGTAAGTAATCTCATTTCTTCCCTTTCCTTTTCCTCCTTCCCAGACAAATTTTCCAGAACTAGGTCTTTGTACTTGAAAGTGTTCACTCAGTGTGGATAAGCAAATATTGTCAGGTAATGTGACAGCGGAATTGAAGGGCCCACAATAGGAAAAAGAATGTAACTTCATTGCTGTGCTGTCTTACAGTGATAAGATTTTATTTCATGCTGTGAACATCTGCTGTAAGTAGATTCTATTTTGGCCATTACAAAATGCAATATTTAGTGAATCTTTTTTCCTCACCATAGGTGTGCATGGAGGAGAGAAGTATAGATGCTCTTAAGGAAGGGATGAGAAAGGAAGAAGTAAGTAGGGGCAATGCCTGAAGACCGTGCTGGGCAAGTGGGGAGACTTGAACAATGTAGGGCAGGAGCAGGAAGCATGGCTCTTTCAGCAAAACTTCTGGGAATGTTAAGTGTAAAAGGCCTCTGTAGCAAGAAGCATCTAGTTCAAATTACTTTGAAGGGCTGTTTTTCACCTTCACTCTATGGAAGAAATGGACTCAGCACAAAAGGGTTATACCTGTGTTAGAATGCTGGGAGTATATTAAGATAAGGAAAAAAAGTTGTAGTTCTTTTACCTGCTTGATACTGGTTCTCAGAGTTTTTGCCAAGTCTTTAAATGGTTACTGAATGAATTTTATTTTTTTGGTAATGCAATTTTTTAACGTACATTGAAGACTTTTCGATTTCTTTCCCACAGAATCATTAAGAAAAATGAAATGGAAAGATCTGCTCATTCATCTGTTAATTTCTTTGCCAACATGTGACTGTTCATGTGTGGGGTTTTCTTTTCTTCTTCTTTTTTTTTTTTTTTAAGTAATGCTTTGTACAGTTTAGTACTGAATGACTCATGTGCTGGAACTTCCACCACTTGCCTACTGAGACTGTTCTACAATTTAGGAAAAAAACCTAGGAAGTGTGGTTATTTTATAATCGTCTTCCTTTTTTTCCCCTACAGTTTTTACCATTTAGCTATATACTGATATAACTTGGGTTAAATTGATTAAATCCATGTTAGAGTAGGAAGGGGACGTGGAGGCTGGGTATCAGAGTACAGAAGTGCTGACTTGCAAACCTGTCTTCAAAATTGTAATTAGCCGGTTATATCAACAATGTCATTCGTGCTTTTGGGCATAATAAATTTTTGTAAGGTGTGTTTTATGCTTCCATCTATCATCTGAAAGTGTGACCATGCAAATAAAAAACGCCATCTTTGATAAATAAACTAGATTAGTTGATCTCATGTTTATTCTTTGTAACTTAAACTTTGATTTTTCATTCATTGGTGAAAATGCTGCACTGGTGTCTTAGCTCCTGGTGATTAAAAATATTGACTTAATAGGTAGGGGGCTTTCTAGCTGGCATTAACTACAGGAGAAATTCATGTCTATGTTCAGCATAGGCACCTCTTTTTCCCCTCAGGGCAACAGAATCTTTCTGTGAAATTGAAACAAAAGCGTCATACAGAAGTGTCTGAGTTGACTGTGTGCTCAGAACGTCCCTTGAGGCAGTATGTACTAGTAGTTGAAAAATAAGCAAATGTTCTATAATAGCACTGTAGCCATAAGTGCATTTCATGCATGAAGTTCCTAGAATAAGAAGGCAAAAAAAGAGATCCTTTAAATCCAGATACTTTTTGTTGTTGTTGTTGTTACAATAACATGGAAGTAGTTATTTTACTTTTGACATGATGCAGCTTTGATTCCTTCATGCAAGATAATAATACACTGCATTGTAGGCTGTGTCTTAAAAACAAAGTTAGAGCTAGCCCTTGATGCCCAGCTATCAACTGTGCACAAATTAATCCTCTTTTCCACACAGGTGCCCATGCAGGGGGTGAGATACAGAGCCTGTGAGAGGCAGGGGGGAGACATTTGGCAAGGAGCCATGCTCTGAGGTTAGATGAGTCTGGATCATGTCTATATGTGGAAGTTGCAGTAGCTAGTTCAGGCTTACTTTCTTTAGCTTGCTCAAAAATACTGTCTGGCATGGGTACCACTACTCTGCTTGTGAAAGTCAGCTCCCTCACATGCAGCCATGGTCGGCACCTCCTGAAGTGCCCACATGGGAAGTCGATTAAGTGCAGTGCAATGATTATGCATGAAATCACTTCTTGGACAACTGAGCACCAGCCTCTTCCTTCTGTAGTCATAGTGTATGTGACAAATGGCAAATATAGTTTCATATCCAGCATGTTCTTGGTTGTTTTTTTTTTTTCTTTCCAGAACAGGTTTTCTGGTTTCTTTGTTAATAAGGTAGTTCTTAATAAAATTCACAGGTAAGAGACTTTCAAAGGCAGAAGTCATAGTGTAGGAACATAACTGTAACTGAAAGCTAACAGGAAGTAAGCAGGAAATGCTGTCTGAATTTGAGCTAAAGAATGAAATACTGTCATTTGGGGGTGAGGAGGATTGTGGTGTGGTTATGTTGGGAATTTTGGCGGGGAGGGATTGTGTGTGTAGGATTTTTTGGGAAGGTCTTGTGCTGTTGTGGTAGCTAGTTGCTAATCCAGAATAGAGCTCTCCAGTCAGTCGTGGGATCCAAGCCTGATAAAAAGAGCTGGACAGCTTGTTAATTTTTGTTTAATGAAATCATGACCTAGTTAAGACTCCAGATAACACAAGCACTGTGGTTGACTGTGGATTCAAAACATCTGTTTCTGAACACCTAGTAGCGTGATAGAAAGTACTGTTTTTCAAACTGCATTAAATGGAGAAGCAGATATCTTTGCTGTGAGTTGAGTTTTAGTGTACAGAAAACATTTTCTACCAACAAGAAGGTCAACAATTAAACCAATGACTGAGAAAGTAAACTGAACAAAAAATTTCATGCTATTTACACCTTCTTTATTGCCCTCGATAGAAACACAGATCAGATTTACAACTGTGTGTGCTCTTTGCTTTAGAATGGCTTATTTTTCATGCTGCAGCATTCTCACATGTAAAGCAAAACCATTTGCAGTGTAGTGGAGGTAGCATTAAAAGCTGCAGCACTGAGATTTTTGAGAGGAAATGTCAGTAGCTCTGTGTACCTTCTCTTTCTGATCTACTGGTTGGTTTGAGATTGGAGCCTGAAAGTTAGTCTCATTTCACGTGATTCTTAATGTCTTTTGGTGTACTTCTTTCTTTTTTCCTAAGCTTGTGCTTTTAGGAGGAAAAAATACCGTTCTGATTAATTTTCAACTAGGTCATGTTGGATAGCTGGCATGACTCTGCTTTACAAATGTCATGTAGTTCTGCGTCTAGCGGATGTAATTTTTATTGTGTGACATAGGCTTAGTCTAGAATGTATTGGGAAAAGAATAGGAAGGGTGCAGAATATGCTTAAAATCAAATGAAAAGCAGAGCTTTTAAGGAAGAGAATTAACTGCACATGCATGAGTGTGTCAAAGCCAACTGGTTAAAGCACTTTTGCAGTCAGAATAAATGAGTAAATGTGGTGCAGGTGAATCAGGTTTTTTTACTACAGAGAAAAAGCAAACCTCTGTAATTTATGTATCTATCTGGTATCTCCTCCAGCTTTTTAAAAAGTCGTCAGCCATCTACACTGGAGGGTAGTTGCAGGTGCACGGAACATCAGTGTGGCTGTACCTGGGTGCCAGGAAGCTGAGTGGGGGTCCCTGCCCCAGGCCTTGTCCCCTGGGGAAGGCTGGACTGCCTGCAGCAAGCTGGATGCCTGGTGGCTGCTCCCACCCACCCTCCTGCGCCCTCAGCCAAGAAGCTGCCCCAGATTTTGCCAATTTACCCGCTCATCTGGTTGGTGTCCCCTGCTGTCACATAGCCCAAGTCTTAAACAAACCAAACACTTGCATTTCACAGAAATCTTTCAAACTAATGGTGAAGTAGACGTAACCGAGAAGGTGGATATCTTGTAGGCGGGCAAGAGACCACCCGCTGAATCCATATGTATCCTGAAAAGTTTGTTTGGATGTGTCCTGATGAACAAACCAGAAGTGGCCAGGTACACTGTCTCAGTTCTCTCTTGCATATTAGTCTAATACAGTAGAAAATATTTCCTTTGCATCACAAAGAACAGAAAAGTCTTTAGTTTGAGAAGTGTTTGTATTTATCACAATTCTTTCCACAGGAGTATTTTTTTGATGTTTTTAGAAATTGGGGGGGAGGTTCTTTAAAAAGACCTCAAAACTCAGAATTTACAAGAGCAGTTGTTTATGTTCTGAAGCATTTTTAAACACATTCTGTTGGTAGGCTCTTGGATAAGATTGCATAGTTTGTGACACAGGATAATCTCTGCAATTTTTTGATGAAAGTTCTTTAAATTGTTGGCAGACTGAATTTGCATCCAGAAAACCATATCCTATCTGTGATATGCCTGTTTTTAAGAGGGTATATGGAAGTCAAATTTCTAAATTTCTAACTATATCCTATACAGGTATTTTCTGTCTATTACATGAGAATACAATTTTGAGTAGCTGTAGTTAATATAACTGGAAGTTCATTCTGGAGTTCAAATAGTGTCATCCTGTGGTTATTTGTTGTCAGAGTACACTTTTCACATTGCCTGTTTACCTTCTTACAGCGAGCCATTGACTAAGAATCAAGATACATAAAGTTTCTTTCCTATTTAGTAGACAAGCACTGTAAGTTGCTTATGGCTTTGTCAGCAGCTTTTGGTTTGGTGAGCTGAAATGAACCTGAGCATTTCCAGGTATAAACAACTTATTTTAAAATTCGTTGGAAAAATAACTCTTAGCCTTGACACACCTTTATTGTAGGTTTTTCTGCTCACTGGATACCTCAGTGTCGGTAAGCCATATGCCACTGTATACGAGGGCATTTCATAGGAAATTTGAGATTTACAGTGGTTTTACATTGGCAGTAAAACTCCAGGTGACTTAACCACCACTGAGATATGACCCGCAGGGCATTTTCCAAATAAGCATTTTTAGCAGTAATGGCCTTGAACTTCTTGTCGGTACACAGGGAACACAATTCAGTGCTTCTTGGCAAGATAGGCAGGTCATTTCTGAGGAGACAATTTAGCTTCCTGTGCATTCAGATTTCAGAACAGGAGTAACTGTTCTGCTGAGAATACTTACTTTGTTAAAATGTTTCTGGAATGTTTTGAAACTCCCTTTTTTATACAGCACTTCACTTCTTAACTAGGCCAATAATTCTGGTATCTCCACTGAAATTGTATTTCACTGTTGGAGATTTGTCTTGTGCACCATGTATTTTTATTTTAAGCTGACTATACGAAAGCTTGGCTACTTTTCTATATAAGTTATGGCATAGTGTCTTTTGGCTTTAAAATTGCACTTCTCTCTATCTCATTTCTTAAACTTTATTAACCTGTAATTAAACTTTATTTGGTAAAGTTGTTCATGTTGTCTAGTGTATGAAAAGATGCAATGTGTTGCAGGTGAATTAAGAGAAGTCATAGTTAAGGGGTTAACTAAAGGGGTTTTATTAATGATTAAATAATAATTAACTGATGATTGAAAATTAAATTCTAATCAGTTAAGCAATAATTGGATGGTAATTAAGCAGTCTCACTTCGGTGCCTGGTAAAATTATGGAGAAGGTTATTGTGGGAGTTATTGAAAAACACTTGAGAGACAATGCAGTCATTGGTCACAGCCAGCACAGGTTCATGAGGGGAAAGTCCTGCTTAACCAACTTAGTTTCCTCTTAAGACAAGGTCACCCATCTAGGTGATGAAGTGAAGCCAGAATATGTGGGTGGTTTGGATTTTAGCAAAGCTGTTGATACTGTCTCACAGTATCCTTCTGGACAAAATGTCCAGCATACAGTTAGACAAGTCCATAATACGTTGGGTGAGCAATTGGCTGACAGGTTAGGCTTGAAGAATTATAGCAAATGGTGTTACATCAGGCTGGCAGCCAGTCACCAGTGGGGTTCCCCAGGGCTCAATTTTAGGGCCAGTGTTCTTAAATATTTTTATAAATGATCTGCACACAGGAGTCAAATGTACATTAGTAATTTTGCCAGTGACACTAAATTAGGAGGAGCTGCGGAATCCCTTGAGGGTAGAGAGGCCTTACAGAAAGATCTGGATAGACTAGAGAGCTGGATAATTACCAACCTTGTGAAATTTAACATGGGGAAGTGCTAGATTCTGCACCTGGGACAAGGTAGTCCTGGTAATACATACAGACTAGGGGAGGAGAGGCTGGAGAGCAGCCCCAAAAGAGATCTGGGGGTTTGGGTTGATGGCAAGTTGAATATGAGCCAACAGTGTGCCCTGGCAGCCAAAAGAGCCAACTGTGTCCTGGGGTGCATGAAGCACAGCAGAGCCGGCCATTTGAGGGAGGGGATTGTCCCATGCTACACTGCACTCGTGCGGCACCACCTCGAGTTCTGTGTGCAGTTTTGGACACCTCGATACAAGAAGGACATCAAACTATTAGAGTGTGTCCAGAGGAGGGTGACCGAGAGGGTGAGAGGTATTGGGGGCAAGACTTAGGAGGAGCAGCTGAGGTCACTTGCTTTGTTCAGCTTGGAGGAGAGAAGGCTGAGGGGTGACCTCATGGCAGTCTACAACTTCATCAAGGGGGGCAGCGGAGAGAGAGGTGCTGATCTCTCTCTGGTGAAACGTCTCATCGCTTCATGCCAAAGAAGGCTTGAACAGAGGTGATTCATCTGGCTTTTCAAACAGTCAAATGTGCACCCTAGCTAGTGTCACTGGGTGACTGAGTAAACTTAACTGATCTAGTCCCACAGAACATGATGCTGCTTTGCTTACTGTAATTGGTCTCATAACTGTTATGTACTTGAGTGGGAGGTGAGGAAGTGACAGCAATAATATACTGAAGTGCATTAAAATGTCTTTAGATGCAACGGCAGAATTCTGTTGCAAGGCTGTCTATCTTACAGTAGTAAGTTAAAAATCTGCAGTAGTAGTGTGCCATGCTGATTTTTTTTTTTTTTTGACATGCAACACTTGCTGTACTGGTGAGAGCTTGCCTCTCTGAACTCCTGACAGTTTTAATGGCCTTTTCTCCCCTTGTTCTCACTTATAGCTTTCCTCTATCCTAGAAGATCTTAGAAGTAATAACAGGTAGCTCTTCAGGGAGGTTTTTGGTTTTTGGGTTTTTTTTTTTTTGTTTGCTTGGTGGTTTGGGTTTTTTTTTTGTTTTGTTTTGTTTTGTTTGGGTTTTTTTTCCTTTCTATTCTTTACAGAAATGGTACCTTGTTCAGAGCCTGCCTTGGACCACTAGTTTGCCTTGTTTTTTTTCTCTCTGACTGTTCTTACCTGTTAGAATTAACAAGGAGGCCAGCTGAGAAAGTCCTCTTTTGTGTTACCTTCAATAGGGCGTGCCACTTAAGAAGATGGTGTTATTGACCAACTAGAACTTTGACTAACAGGATTTTTTTTTTTTTAATGTAAACAGGCAGACAATATGAAATGAGATTTCCAAACCATAGGAGTGGATTCTCAAAGCCTTCTCACTTGTTCTTAACTGACTGTTTTTGTAGGTAGGGCAAAATATGTTATGCCTAGTCTATGTCTTAGGTAGCACAAAACATAGTTATTTTGTCTTTGTTTTGTCTTCCTGTTATTTAGTAAATAAATTTGGACTATTAGTTTTCTGCTAGTCCCTCTGTATTTTAATAGTGCAGAACTATTAGATTTTCTGTGCTGTGGTTCTCAGAGAAGTAGGTTCCTGTTTGCATGTATGTGTAGGAAACAGTATGAGCTAGGTATCAGCTGTTTCAGAAAGCTGCATTGAACCCATGTATATTGAAAGCAATTATTAACTGAAGACCCAGGTAGCTTTGAAACATCAGTGCTGGGGAAAAGGTTACCTGCACTGCTCAGTCACTGACCGTTAAACTTGGTTTGGTCCTGAAAAACTATGCTTTTATGTTTCAAGCTGGACACAAGGAATTTTAACAGGACCAGTGTAATACTGTCTCTTTCGTTTGTTGGTTTTCTGCACAAAGTAATAAGGACCTTTCAAGGGCTGGACCACTTAGCTGAAAAAATTAAATTTAACAGAATGACTAGAGAGTAAACGTCAGGCAATTGCAGGTGGGGGGTGTTAAAAAAAAAGGAGGGGGGCAGGACACTTTTCCAATAAACAAATGTTTGAGCTTCACAGATGTTTTAAAGATGTTTAAAGGCTCTCTGCTTTAAGCTCCCAGCTGGCACTCGCAAACAACGTGACTACTGTCACACTGCATGAGCTGTTCTTTCCTTGACCGAGTGGTGTGCTTGCCTGCCTTCACCTGCTTTACAGCTCCCTCTCATGCCATCAGTGACCTGATATGAAAAGCCTAGTATTTCTCCTTACGGACTTGCTGTAGTTCCCTTCCTGTACCTTTTGTTGCCTGCCCATGTATTATCTCAGATGAGTACGTCTGTTGCAGGGAAACTTGTGG
This sequence comes from Morus bassanus, assembly GCA_031468815.1. Taxonomy (NCBI): domain Eukaryota; kingdom Metazoa; phylum Chordata; class Aves; order Suliformes; family Sulidae; genus Morus; species Morus bassanus. The sequence continues at coordinate 37,100,673 of CM062600.1, forward strand.
TGGCTTCCTACAAACTGAAAACACAGAAACTTGGAGGTGTTTTCGTTGCAGTGAAAGATGGGATTGTTCCTAAAGCTAGACTCTGTTCTATTAATAACAACAAGAATTAAAAAAAAACAAAAACAAACCCATCTTTCTCCGTTACGTAAGCTGTTAAGAGTACTTTCATCCTATTCCACCATTTTCAATATTCTTTGAAACTTTTAATTCAGAAGCAAAGCACACTCATAATATGTAGTTGTTCATGGCTATTAATTTGTGTTAAGCTTGATTTGAAGTACAACCCATTCCTAAGTTGCTTAAGGAAATACAGTAATGAAAACCATTTCAGTATAAATAGAGGCAAAAAAAAAAGGAACTGACTTCAAATGACCAATAATCCCAAAATAAAACCCTATAATAAAATCTTATAAATAGCTTTAGTTATAATGTTTAAAACTGTGTCATAAAGACATGATTAAAATGTCTTTTTACAGAGTCAGGACCTGTGTGTTTGAAAATGCACAAGAAAGTCGAAACCAAACTTTGAAGAAGCTTCTTCAATGTCTTGAAACTAAATCCTAAAGCACTTGCAGGGCGTGGGGGGACAGAACAGATATGGGAAAGTTATGAGGAAGTGAAAAAGGGATTTCAGCCTTATTCACCCTATGTCGATGATGAATGTTGTCCTTTGTCTGGCAGGAGTTACTTGCAGCTCAGGTTTCTCAGAATCTGAAAGTGCAAAAGATAATTGGTGCCTTAAAAGCAGTGCCAAAGTCCCCAGAAGTGCCTGCTCTGCAAGGGGGGAAGGGAGGAAGAGTGCTTCTGCAAGTGCAGTGCCCTGGTGACATAAAGTTTGTGATACAAAATTCATGCATGCAGGCAACGTTCCCTATACGTAGTGGTTGTTTAAAACCTCCATTGCTTCTTGTACATATTATTTTATTTCAAAAAAAAGAGGCTGGCAAGGGAGTAAACACTTCCTTTGAGAGCTGGAGAGCATTCTCCAATTGCTACAGCTGTGAGTGTGTGGACATGCGCACCAGTGCAACCTCTCTGTTGGTTTGGACACACCTTAATCCCCCCTGCCCACCTCATTTCTTGCTGCCACTTGACTGTACCTGCTAAGCAGCAAGAGGAAATAGCATGGCTACAATAGAGATCTAAAGGGAAAAATGTGAAAGCAGTCTTAAAAGTACATTCTGAATTGATAATTTTCTATTTACAGCTTACTGGATTGAAACAAATGATAGCTGTTCAGAGCCTCTAAGGCAAAAAAAAAAAGGTGTCTTTTATGGAATGATACTTTCATATCAAGAATAATTGTAAATGTCTTTCTTATAAAATACTTTAGACTAAAAAACTAGTAGTAGTCCTGGTTGTGACTTTGTGCATACATGTGCATGTCATGGTACATCATGTCATGTCATGACATACCATGACATGACATACTTAGCCATGACTTTGTGCACACTTCACTTTTTTTTTTACACCCCACCCCCACCCCCAGTAGTACTCTGAGCTTTGGAGGAAGTATAGTTGAATTCATATGTTAACACCTGCAGTCATCTTCTTTGTCTTCCTGTGGTTTTATTTGTTTCAAGTAATTGTCAAAGAGTGTTGTTACCGCACTTCCTGTTTGAAGCCACAGTGAACAGTATGCAGTCAGAGGATATAGAGGGTTCACCCTTAAAAGGAACTTTATAGATGTTTTTTTGTAAAACAGCAGCCTGTTCTTAAGCTATATAATTAATAAGTAGCTTTATTCTAACTGACCCTCCACAGCATGCAGCATATTCCTGTTTGAATCAGCTAAAGTAAATGCTCTCTAACCCGCATTTTGCCGATAAACATTAAGAGCTTGGAGATTGATTTCTTTTTTTTGCCCTTTCTCCTTTCCTGCTCTGTTTATTTCCTACAGAAAAGTTAATACTGTTTTAATAAGAAAAATTGCTGATACTGTACGGGAATGTGTTCCACCTCCACTATCCATTAATGTAGTGTTTGCACTTACTGCCTTTATGACTGATACTTAACAATAAGCAGTAGTTTTCGTTTTTGCATTAGATCAGCTACTGCAGAATAAACTTCTGAGTAATGAAAATTAGCTTATTGGTTTTCACTTTAAATTTTAAACAATGTATCCTTTTTAATGTCTTCATTTCTTCATACTACCTAAAATTTCTATAAATGGGATGAAATGAAAGTCATACATAAGGTATAAAAGCCTTAAAATGTGACAAAGTTGTTCAGCATGATAGTCCTGTGTGCTCTTGCAGTGTGAATTGTACACGCTAAAGTAAGTTGCGTTTGGAGTTCAGAAGGTTTCAGTGGGAAGAAGCAAACAGGTGTTCACCATTCACTCTCATTAACTTTCTGGTTCAGACAGAATAAGCGCCTTGTCTTTTCAACATGAGCTGTGTGGTGTTCTGCCACTCTGAGCACCATAAATCGTGTAAAGAGCAAAAACAAAGAGTGACAGAGCTGTTGTCTAGAACTGTGTTCTTCAGCCTCTGTTGTCCTCTTCATCTGGCAAGTCTACGCAGACAAATGCAGCAACACTTGCAAACAGTGCCATAGTAAAAGCATGATCCCATGACAAAGCAGAGAACTAGCTGTGAAGTATTGCACATTTTGGGATCTCCTTAATTGCAGCTAGGTTTGGGGTGCAGTCCAGGCTTTACAGGAACACTTTCCCATGAGATTGCTAGTGGGCTGGTACTATGTAACTACCTGAATGGTAGCTGTATGTCAGTATGGTGCTTTTTTTCTTTCTTTCTTTATAACCAATAATTTGGAAAAGAACAGCATAATTTTCCTGTTTCAATTTGTTCTTCAAACAACAAGCAACTAGCAGTGTAAGAGAAGTCCTAGTGTGTTGCTGTTGTCATCGAAGTGCCGATACGCCTTTCTGTCTTCAGTTTAATTACTTTTTCTTTCCTTTTTTGTGTGGCAGATTTATACCTGATCTTTTATATTAACTTGGCCACTGTAAAAATAATTTGTTTAGCAGAGTGGGGGTGTATAAAATTCCAGTGCTCTAACAAATTCTGCTAAGCTTTTGTTTGCCGTTTAAGAGGTGCAGTTACTGTCAGTTTTCTCCTGACTTACAGGTATGTCCTCCCACCACCATTTTTTTTTTTTTAATTAAAAGACAACAGATTGAAAAACTACTTGGTACTGATTGCAGAACCATTAAATTGAAGGCAAATGTGGCACTATACTGTGGCTACAGAAGATAAAATACATTTTTAAGAATGAACGTGTTATCAGAGACTATTATTCGCAATCTTTAGGTTGGCTTTGTCATTCAGCAGCTTTTGATTTAAGGGCAGGGAGTCAATTTCAAAGAGAACTCTGTCCTGGAGGGCCCAAGTCATGCTGAGAGTGGCTGGGTGGAGAAAGTCTTCTGCATCCTTGAGTATTTTGTAACCAGGAAGAGCCTTCCAGGCTCACAGGAGCGTGCACAAACCCTTCGGGTTTGTTCCCAGGGCTTCAGCTCAACATGGTGCTTAATGCTGCAGTGAGCTGGAGGAGTGTGCCAGCTATCAGTGAGCAAATGAGGAGGTGGATTGACAGAGGAATTTCCCTGCCCTTTCCACGTACATCTTCTGCACACGGGTGTAATAGCAGGATAGAAGTTAACCCTCTGTGAGAACAAGAATTTGATATCTTAAATCTGGACATTGCCAGAAAGAGATTGTGAGGAAGCAATGAGCGTCAGAATTTCAGGAGCTGCAAATTAGAATATTGAATCACTTGCACAGCAAGAGAATCCCACTGTAATGTATCCGTTTATAGCTCTGTCAGGTTACAATATATTACTCTAACTTTTGAGTATTTGCTTTCTCAGTTTCTCCTAACCCAAGCAGCTAGCATTGGGGGAGCATTGCTGGGTTTCAGAACAACTTTGGAGCCTATCTTCTCAGAAGTAAAACCGCCAAGTTTTAAGGAGAGATAAGCTGCAAAGTTACTGGACTAAAATTGTCAACTGTTCCATGCTTAACAGGAGTTAACCATGTTTTAGTTCCAATTTTGTTACATATTGAATTACGTTTAGAAAAGAATTGTGTAGCATGCAGATTTAAAGACTGCAGAGAACAGTATTTTCTTACCAAGTTTTTCTCTTAGTCCAGCTCTCGCTATTTAAAGTTGATCCAAATTTCAGTAACCAGAAGAATTGAGAAAATGATGTGAAGCTACCTAATTATGAAGTGAGAACTTCCTTAGAGACTTTTAAAGTTATTTTCATTCTTGGATTTCATGCTGTTGGGTGATAAATACCAAGTTTTATTGCAGCTTCTTGACACATATATGGGATTTAGATGATCATCTTTGAGGTAGGAAAAAAAAAATCTTCTAAGTGTTGAAAATATGTCAGATTAACACTGTACTAAGGCCTTTTTTGAAGTGTCTCACAAAAGAAGGGTTGTGTAGAAGGATTTTTGGGGGTTTTGTTTAGGTTTTTTCTTACCTTCAGGGTGTTCTGTTTAATAAAATTGCTTTTCTCTCTATGGCGTTAGTGATAGGAAAGCTAGCAAAGCATTTTTTTCCCCCCTTCCTATTCTGATCTTTAGGCAGCAAATGCCACAAACAGGCATATAAACTTAACTGAAACACTAGCATTAGCTTTTTCAAAGCTAAGAGAGACACGTACTTTTGCTGGGGTTTTGCTATATTGATGGTGTTACTGCAGTATGCGTTTATTTCTTGAAGAGCCTCTGATAGTCTCTAAAAACGTAAAAAGTGGAAAGCTTCCCAGAGGCTTTGGACTTAGTATGGGAAAGATGCTACTGTATTTCCATATGTGTGCATTGTAGCCAACAGTCCTGGAAAGCACCTGGCTAGCAGTGGCTGCACAGTACAGTAACTTGGCATTTATGTAGTAAATGAGGGACCTTGTTGCATATGTGCTTGGCTTGGTGAGGACTGATGAAGGTAGTAGCTCAGTGGGGCTGCTCTGCCACAGAATGTCTGTGTATGTACATATATGTATGTAGTCTGTGTATCCCATGGAGCCTCCAAACCACTTCATGCTGTGAGGAATTGCATACAAATAATGATGTACAGTTACACACACATTTCTATGAATGAAGATGGAGTCGTATATAGAATTATTAAGGAGCATGCCTGTAAAAACTTCTGAATACTCATTATCTCACTTTCTCTGCAAGTAAAGTTTATGACAGATGGCAAGATAAACGACCAGGGTGAAATATCACAGGAATTTTCATTGCACTCTTAGTGAAAGAAACTGGGTTGGAGATTAACCAATAAACATTATTTTAGCAAAACAATGGTTGGAATCTGGAGCCTCGGTTGTTCCACATGATGAATTTTAGAGGTTTAAGGAAACAGTTTCACTCTCTACAAGTAATGTCCTATTTTGAAGCCAACTGTATGTGAAGCAGGAAGGGAGAAAGTGTGAAAGGAAAATACCTTGAGTTGTCCAAGTCCAGCCATTTTGCAAATTTTCCATATATAGAAATCTATTTATTTGTTTCCCCAACATTTAGAAAAGCATGCCTTTGCTTGTCAGCTGTGCGACAGTGTTGGGGTTAAATACTATTTAAACCTTCTGCTGTCAATGGACTGGGTAACTTTTCCATTGAGAAATACGAAGTGTCAATAGGCACAATTTCCTAAGAAGTTGAAAGATGTGTATGGGCAATCATCACTTTTTAAAATGACATTTGAAAGTTAGAAACAGATCAAACAGAGATGGCTGCCAAAAGATAGGACACCAGTTCTTGATATCACTTTATCTAGCCAAAGCTGGAATGTAAGCCTCATGGATTTCTGGTATATGCCATTTTTGGTAGTCACTGTAGAAATAAGCATGTGACTTGTTTGCTAGTGTCTCTTCAGTCTGTGGTTCAAGATATTACGAAGAAATCACTGGTGTGTGGGTGGCTGTCTGGGAGCACGAGATTCTGTGTTTTCTTTATTTTTGATGTAATGTACTTCTGTTTTCAGGTTCACGTAACGCTAGAGACCAAAGAAGCATACATAACATTTCTGTGGTGCTGGGACCAACCTTCTGAAAGAAGACTCTAAAATAACTTTTTGCCTTCAAGTTGTTTGTCCTGGGACTGACTTGTCTTCAGGGAACAGCTCAACAGAGAAACGACTTTCACATTGGAACCATTATAAATAAACCTATTTAAAGAACTTGCTACCTAAAGACAGATTTACGGAGGTCGAGTCCTGCTTTTCATCTGTGTTCCCACTTCAGACTGGAAACAATGAGTGAGTTTTGGTTGTGTTTCAACTGCTGTATTGCAGAACAGCCTCAGCCTGTAAGTATGAATATTGTCACTGCTTTGTTTTTGTATAATTTACTACATCGATCACATTTTTCTGGTTTTCTTATGGCTTTTTAAATTAGTGCTGTTTGGCCAAGCTCAGTGAGAATTAAGCAATTAACTAACATTCTGACTTAGTGGGGACAAAAAAAAAAGTCTGTTCTAGAATGTTCTCAAACAGTTGTTTTCCTGTCTTTAAGATCAAATCTATCCAAAGTCTTTTGAAAGAGCCTTTATTTGTTTGAATAGAGGAGGAGGAGAAAGGAAGGGAAGGAAAGGGTGAGGAGGACCTAAACTATCATTCCAAAATAAGTCATTTTTGAGTGGAGATCTGTAGATGTCCTGACTTCTGTATGGCTTAATGCCTGCCTTCAGGTGTGGCTGGACAATGATGGAGGGAAATGATTCTGTTAAAAAGTCCAGAGTGGAATCCAGTCCTACTCCCCCGTAATTTAAATGAGGATTTCAGCCTTAATTGTTTTGTTAATTTTAAGACGAAACCTTAGGAGTGAAGGGAGGCACTCATACCATAAATACTTTTTTTTTTTTTTTAAATAGAATTTGGAATGGCTGTTGTGTAAAAAAAGTACATAGCAAACAGTTGGATAAAAGAACATTTCAAAGCATATGTAAGGAAGACAAAGTACAGAAATATGCTTCGGTTTCATAGACTCTACCTTCAGAGTGTGTCCCTGAGTCTAATGCTGCTGGGAGAAAGTCTGCCTGTACGAAGGTGAAATTAACCAGGAATATGGTTAGCACTGTGAGAAAAATCACTGTATGGTGTGGCATCCAGATCAAGCTAAATGAATTTATAGAAAGGACAGCAATCTTGCAAATATGTGGAAAAGAACCCGGTTACTACTAAAGGATATGCTGGAATTACAGTGACCAAGAGGATCCCAGAGTGAATAGAGCAAACTCACATTAATATGCTCAGATGATAATATTTGGCTTTAGGGAAGCCAAAGGATTTAAAAAAAAAAAAAAAAAATCTAATGCTAGACGTTGTCACTGCACAAAGCCTGAATGCCAGACTGATCCTTGGGTGGCAATGCAAATATTAAAGTGTGACCATTAACATTTCTAACAAATGAATGCAACTTTATCTCAGTCTTAGTCAAGTAGAGTTGTGGGAGATGAATTCTGAGATAACAACACGGGAAGCTGCAGTCCTCTCCTGTTTCTTGAATACCACGCAGTCCTCTAAAATGCTAGCTGCATCTATATATAGCAAAAGTTTATTTGCCTAGTTTTTGGAACATATATTTCAACTAAAAATAAGGTATGACTGTTAAAAATCTTTGAGATAGAAAATGGTGTATTTGGTTCATTTACAAGACTCCTGAGGCTCAGTCCTTATAAAATCTTGACTCAAGCTTTATGATACGGTTAACTTATTGCCCAAGAAGTACACGGTATGTTAATACAGCACATAGTGATCTGTGGGTCATGACTCTTGGAAAGGGTGGAGAATGCCCTTCAAAAGTGGCAAAAAGGGAAACAACTCCTTTTGGTATGTTTCTAGTGGTGTGCATTTGCTTAAAAAATTAAAACCATCCTTATGTTTAAGATACAAATAGCATGTTGCTGAGCATTGACCTAATTCCTGAAATCTGCCTTTCACATGTTGTAGGAGCCTTGCTCATTATGAAGTGCCAAAATTCTTCGGACACATCTCAGAAAAAAGTTGTGGGCCCTTGCTGGCGTGCTTGACAAATAGGTGCTTAGTTGTCCTTCCCCTGCAGTTACTCAGCTCATTTTGCTGTGTTGTGTTGTACGGCCGTTGGTCTGGCATGCACTGATGCAGTAAGGGGAGTATTTAAACAGATACGTATACATCTGTGTAAGTACTTGAATGTTTTTCTTCTCTGACACGTAGCAAAGCCTGTACTGTCAGTGTGAGCAAACAAGTAAACCAGAGAAGTGGTAAGGAAGCAGTTTTTCCCTGTCTCTGCAGGTGTTACGTGATTGCATGTCTGGGAGACTTACATGCTGAAAAACATGCTAGTTTTTAGCCTCAAAATACTGGTACTTTTTGCCCTGTTGTATCAAAAGATAGGTGAAACACGCAAACTTGCATAAAAGCCACTTGTCTGTCCCCTACGGTACATTCAATCTGTCAGTTTAGTCCAGTTTCTCAGGAGAAATGCCTTATCTGCCCGGTGTCATCTCTTTCATTTTCCTTCTTTCATTTTAGCTCCTGCACCTCAACTTCTTCATGGCCTGACTAACAGCGTCGCAGCCATCACTTTCATGTTCAGCCATTACATGTTCAGGATGCTCCTTCTCTGGGAGGACTGATGTGGTCTTGTAGCAACACTAACAACCACCAGCCTCTCAGAATAAAGACCTCAAAAGCAGGAAGTTACTTAATTTGCTACTTGTTCTGATCAATGTTAAAATGTTCCTTTTGTTTTTAAACTTACATTCTCTGAAATATGATTTTTTTCTCATTATCTTTGTCAGGTGCTGATATCTGGGACACCTTTAATGGCATGGATATTGACATAAATTTTAAGCCTCTTCACTGGAGAAGGAAAAAATGGAACTTTTAATACTTGTGTGTTTCTCTGATATTTATAGCTTCCATTGAGCTAAGGAGTTTTCCTCCTCTCTTGAAATCCAGGATGCAGGAACTGTCTCTGTTGCTTTCTTCTGGCAAAATTCTAGTGTAATATATTAGGAATCGTCAGTACGGCATCTCTATTCTTTGCACCTGTAGTACACTTAAAATGAAAAACGTGTACATGCACTGAGTCATTTCAGACAATTTTACGGAAGACTATTACTCGGACTGTACACAAAGGCATTTTCTAGGTTACTGCCAGTACTCTGCAGGCCTTCCAGACTAGCATACTAGTGCTTTCCAGTTTCATGGTTTTGAACCATGCCTTTTTAGATAAGATTTACAAACTTTATGGCAATAAGAACATGTTACTTGCCTAATTTTACTGCCATCACTTCCCTAATAGCATACCCCAGAGCAGAACAGTAATAATGTTGCAGTTATATATTAGTGCACTTTAAGAGGTTCCTTGATTAAAACAGAGTATTCAAGTATTACCATCATCTTCTGCTGAAATGTATCACGGCACAGCTTTTTGTCTTTTGTCAGTGCTAAATGGATGCACCGCACTGTGTTGCTGTGAAATAAAACATAGGCGTCTTGGAAAGCACTGTTCTGCTCTCTCTTCTAATGGTTGGTTGCTAAATGTTTCACTTGGTGTTTCCAAGACTGCAGTATTCATAATAAGATCATGGAAGTGGCATGTCTGAACATGGGTCTCTATGCTTTCCTGAAATAGGGTGGTAAACGAATTGAGTATGCAAAGAAACAAAACTAAATAGTGATACAGTTGAAGGAAGCATGGTCTTGATGGTGGCTTAGCTCTTGCCTTTTAATAGCCTTAGGTCATTACCATGGTAGAATGCAAACAAAAGCCAAGGGAAGGTGTTCTCATATCAGCTTCTAGTTTTATCTTGTCAGATTTGGATTGATAATATATTTTACCACAATGAAGACTTCAGACAACTAGTTGCTTTCACATCTGTTTTCAGGAGGTGATATTAATCTCTTAATAACTATGTTCAGGTTTTCTTGGTTGTTTAAATAGCCCGAGTTCAATCGCTTATAATCTGACCCAAACCGTTTTTTATTTTGAGAAGAGTATCGCTTTCTGTGGTGGCAGCAGGTTTCTCACACCTCCCACTGATCCCCTTTATAGACTCTGTAAGCTGATCTTGTACTTCCCAGTGACAAGATGAGTCTTTCATGCTTCCTGTGAGCTATCATCCCATCCACTGCTACATTTCAGTAAATTCTGCCAAATCCCCACTACCAGATGCATTGCTTAGTAACAGAAGTTTAGAGAGCCTTTTATCTTGCAGGTTTTCAGAGAATGTGTCCATGGTTTCTCTCCTAGGCTGAGCTCATCGCCTACACCAGGAATCTGTTATTTTCCTCCACTTTTTTCATGATCTGTCCATTTTTAACTTGCAAAGTTAATTTTTGGTCTGAGTAGCCTTGGGTCATGATCTGGTGCACTCCCACCTGGTTTGGGCCACCACCCAGTACAGCTGAGCTCTTCAGTTTCCTTTGACTTGGCAGCAAAACTACTGCTCTGCTGTAAAAGAATAAACTTTGCTCTCTTCCTTCTTGCTCTGAGCTTCCTTCTCTAGTTAATTAGTTTCTGTTTTGTTGCTTGTCTCTCATTTAAATGATTTCGATTTTGTATTTTGTCAAAGGGCTCTTACGGTTTTGCTGCATGTTATGCTATAAATGTTTAAAGCGCTTTAGAACGTGAAGTTTGTGTCTTTTTTGATGCATGGAAGAGGATTGACAGACCTGTATTTAGAGTGGGGAGGCCTATCTTAAAATACAGGCAGAGAAAAACCCTGCACATACTGCTGTATTTATCAACTGAGCTGAATGCTGGATGCAGAAGACATAAATGATCTTGACTCTGGTTACTTAAGTAGATTAACTGCTGATGGATATTGTCAGCTCTAGGTTTTTTTCTAGAGAAAGAGTCCTAGATAGAGCTAAGGATACATCTACCACTGCAACTCTTGAACACCTGAACACAGTAAAGATAACAAAGCATTCAGTATGCATAACAAATGCAGAATAAATCACCCCCAGTAGGCATGCACAGCAAATCACGTGTTTGCTACTGAAGAAGTACTGGGCCAGGCTCCCCGCTCAGTACAGGAGTGCTGCGCAAGCGCAGCTTCTGGCTCAGAAGACTAAAACTCAGGCTCTCTTATTCATTAAGTTTGATCAGCCTACCACATTCAGTAAGCCTATGAAAGATTCAAATGTAAAATGTGAGAACTCTAGAGACCCCTCAGGTTTCAGTGTTGTCATACTCTGTTACATACTGAGCTGCCTGTTCAGATGTTTCAAATTCCTCCTTTTTCCTATTCAGTGCTGTTGTAGAAGTAGCCTGAGGGAACACCTTATCAAAGGGGGCAGAGTTAAATAAGCAGACAAATGCTTGGCTTTTATTTCTCAAGCCTGATCTGTTTGTACGGCTTTCAGCCTGATAAAGCTGCTTTAGATTTTTCTTTTACCTTTAAATTCACCCCCACACATCTTAAAATATCTATTGTGATGTTCAAGTATTAAATTGTTTGCAAAGAAAACAAAAAAGGCGTTATTTTTTGTGTTTATGTATACATACCTGAAAGAAAACTAACTGAGTATTTTGCGATCCTTTATTATGCTGTGAAATTTTTATACTACTGCTTGATGGGATGGAAAATAGCTCTCTGGGGGGGTGGAAACAAGAATTATGCCGGCTTTCTGTTGATGAGAATGTCTTGACATTGTCAACATATTTGAAGAAGGACATAATATCCTTCTAATATCTACAGGCTCTAAAGAGCTCAGGCTTTCTGTTTAAACATGGGTAGGAAGTAGATTGTACTCTGTTGATCTGGACACCAGTGATAGAGCCCTTGAATCGCTTGTTTCTTTTAAATCTCCAAATTTTTCAGTGAGAAGACATCTTCAAGAGCAAAACCCACTATGAGTCACTGACAAAAGGAGCTGCCTGCCACAAGAAATAGTTGATACTGGCTAGCAATAGTTGATAGTTTTGCAGCCACTCTTGGAAACTGTGCTGAAACATTTCTGAAATTAACAAATCCAATGCAATTTTTGTAATTTTTTTTTAATGGAAGTTGAAGCTGCAAAGCCCTCATATTTTTGGTGTGCCTTAATTTTAATGCGTGGTAGTTCAGCTGTTTTCCCCCTGTTCTGCTTTTCATGTTGGAAAAGGGGAGATGGGCAAGCGTGTGGGTTTAGGGACATTTCTACTTGCCAACAGCTAAAGGCAGAGGTAACCTGGACATAGTCTGAGAGATGTGCACTTTTAGTGACTCCGTATGGAAGTATGCTTTGTGTTAGTGAATAGAGAAGTCAGTCCTTGCCCCGCAGCTGTGTTCAGCCTTTTACCTTTAACTGGTTTTGATTTGAAAGGAAGTGTTGAGACTAGAAGCTTCCTCTGCTGCTAGCTTACTGTATTTTTATTGTAACTTCTCTGTAATGGATCTGAGATAATCTGTTGGAGATGATTCTTAGGACCAATATGCAATCCACAAAATACACATTTTTAAATGGCTATTTTAAAGATCTCTGCCTGCACTTACATTTTTAATCTCCAACATTAACATTTCACAATGATGAAAATTTTCCTTTTTCAGACTGTTCCTCAAATCTTTGGTTCTGCACTTCCTGTCATGACTCTTACTTATGTGTGAGACAGGCATGATATCAAAGTTCCTGTTGAATTATATTATAGCTGTTCTTCATGTATTCTCAGAGATCCTGAAATTTTAAGTTACCCATTAAGCCGCAGACTTTAATACGTACTCCCTTGCAGTGATTTTCTCACTTTCATCTCCAGAGTGGCTTAGCTGATCAGTCTAAAGTGCTGACTTCTGTAATTCTGGGTTAATATCCTGCCACAGAGTGAGGAGAATAGAGGAGTGGAGGTTAGGCAGAAAAACTGAAGCTGTGAACCGCACTCTGCAGATTCAGGGAAGTAGTGCCTCTCTGAACCCATCAGTTTTATTTTTGTTTTTCAGATAATTTTAGAGGGTGTTTTTAGCCACTTGGGTGTACCCTCAAGAAAGCTGTAGTTTACTATAGCTGAGGAAAGATACCATCTCTCTTTGTGTTTCCTCCCTCAAATAAATGTGTGAAACTGAGTGATTCGTTGACATGTCATGCTCATGTGAGAGTGACCTGACATCAAAAGGGAGAGGCTTGCATGGAATTTTTTTAAATAGTTTTAAGCTACATTACCTCTCTTCTTGCAATTGTAAATTAAGTTCATTCAGTGTCAGAAAAGTGTGGCTTTATAATGTGCTGTCTTCAGCAGGCACAGGGTCTTTTTTCATAATTGTTCGTTTCTCTTGCTTGTGGTATGACTATTTTAGTATGAACGTAACTACCCTTTGTGTTCTGCTTGATGATTTATCATAAACGACGACCTAGTTCCTAGTTTGTACATTTTGGTACTGGGATGCTCTCAAACCAGAATATTTTAGTTTTGCCTTAGCTTTGGCAGGCCTACGTAATGGTTTAGGTGTTTCTAACCTGCATGAAATGGTTAAAAGTTGGTATGTGGCTGCCTTATCTCCAGAGATGGAGAAATAAATTGGGACCAAATCGTGATTTGTCTTCTAAGTTTGCCCAGAGCAGCACTTCTTTGCTGGCATAGCGTGGCACTTCATGCTCTGCTGTTCTAGGACGGTGATATTGGCTGGCTGGAGCTCTCCACCTCTAGAGCAGAGGGGCAGAGCTCATTTTCATCATCACGGTGCACAGTGGGATATACCGTTGCTTATTGGAAGCTGCCTTCCCTCAGTTTTACGCCCCTCTCTGGGGGGATGTGGTGCAGCACAGAGCTTTGTAGTTTCACTTTGTTAAAAGAAATTGTGACCATTTAATTTCTTCTACTTACTTAAAAACCAAAAACATTTCTGATGGGCAGTGACTGTGGTGATGGCTGAGCACAGGTTAACGCTCTGGAAATTTGTGGCAATCTCTTATTCTGGCCTCAGACTGCTTTAAGCACAGGTTAAAGTCTTGCCTCCACTGAAACCGCCAAGTTACGCGGTTTTGAGTTCACTTTTCTTGCAGCTCAGGCCTGACTCATTTGAGAGGTCAGTATTGCTATCCTTGTTTTACAGCTGGAAGATGTCAGGCAGGTTACTTTGGGAGCTGTATGGTAGTCCATTGGTGGCTTCAGAGCATCTGACCTTAAATGAGGAAAGAACAGAAAACTTGTTTGGGGCATATAGGATGATGTGGTGGGTAAAGAAAAATTAATCGGGTTTGAATAAAATGGAGGAAGATACTTCAACAGGATTGATTAATAGATGTTAACTGGGGATTACACCAGAATGATAGAATTTTAGAGGTGATGTCACATCAGGGTTTTCAAAAAGACAGCTGCAAAAACTGTACTTATTAATCTTTCCCTCATTATGTATATTTGCATTAAACTTGCCTTTTGGGGGGCTTTATCAGTTTTGTGAACTGAAAAACTGATGCTATCAGGAATTAAATTATCTAAAGAAAGCACACTTGGCTACGTTCAACTGGGAACTAAAGTTTTGTATCAAGGGAGTGTATTATTTATAAAAGGAAATTACTGTTAGGACTCATCAAGTTCCTCTAAACATAGGGGGCTTCCAAGCCAAATCCACTTCAGGTAGATTTCCGGGAAGATTTGAGTAAAATTAATATAGGACAATGTGGTATTTAACTCTGTCTGGAAAAAATATTACTTTAAATACAGCTTGCTGTACTCCAGTTACTTAAAAGGCATTTAATACCTAGGCTCTATGATGACGGTTAAATAGTAGGTTGTAGGTAAAATGGGGCAATAAATCCTGCTAGGCACATATTCCAAACAAATCTGCTAGGATATGCAAACGCACACACATATATGTGTGTGTGTATGTAACATACTGGATTGCTTGTGTTTGTGGTAGCAGCTTGGCATTGCTGAACTTGTAAAGAGAAGAAGAAATGCCAACACAAGAATAGGCGTGCTGATCTACAGAATAGTAGGCAAAAGAGCCTACAGGGCCTTTTATTCTCCATGGAAAAATATCAAATGCATATTTTCTTTTTTTTAACATCAGAATTAAGCTTTGAAAATGAAACGCCTCTTCAATTTCTAATGCAAAGAAAGAAGATCTGGGGGAGGAAAGAAACTAACTGCAATATGTGTACTTCAGAGAATAAAGAAATGGGACTTAGATGTGAGAGAGAAGAACTGGGGCTACTTAGTTATTGCTTTTAGAAACTTTTAAAACCTGTCAAAGATTTCTAAGCCCATTACACTATGTGGTTATTATCTTTTCTGTAAGCTAACCATGAAGACAGTGCAAATTTCTAAAATGCTGTGTAACCAATGCTAGGCTGCTACCACTAGTGAGTATGAGGGAGAAGAAGTGATTGAAGTGGCCACGGTGAAAACAGTGTGGATTAAACTGACTGCTGGAAGATTGGAAAGGATATAATCAAGGACGCATCGTATGACCCTACCCCTAAAGAAATAAAACCTGTGCACGGATCTCAGGTCAGTGGGATACAGCTGCTCTTTTTAATTCAGGAATAAAATTCCAACATTTCCATTATAAAAGGAGGGTAATGTTCCTACACAGAGAAGATAATCAAGAGGAAGTTTACACATTTTAATACATACACACCTAGATTAAAATCTAGCAATAAACTGACTGATGTGTGAAGATAGATGTGTGTTAGCTGATTTAGTGGTTAAAGAACTGAAGGTTATGGGGTTTTCTGCAGGCTGCAACACTTAAATGTTTTTCTACATAGCAAAGGCATACAAACTGTAGTTCCTGGTTTCTCTGATTTGTGAAGTATGTTTTGGATGGTAGGTTGGATTTGGTGTTTTGTATTTTTGTGTGTGTGTGTGTGTGTGTGTGTGTGTAGGAAATAATCTGCTGAATTATAGCAAAAACCAAAACAGTATTTTTCTGAGTGCTTGCCTGGGATCCTGCTAACTGTGCCTTGACCCTCTGATGAAAGGCTCTACCAAATAATAAAAAATACAAAACTCTTGGATGTTTCACAGCAGGTTTTTATGTGGCATGTGTATAAGCATTGCGATTTTTTTTGAAGGAAGCACAGCTTAAATGTAAAGGCAAACATTTATTCTAGCTAGATTTTAAAATGGATTATGTTAATTATAAACTGCATATATATATTTTTTTAGACTAACTACTTGATGTTCATTATAAACACCTTTTCCATATCTAAAGAGATTATAATACAAGAGGAGTTTCTGCAGTGCGCAATACTCCTGTGAAATAACTGCTTTATAACATCTGCCACAATATTTTAAGAAAGTGAGGGCATCTTGATCGTTCCTTTGAAGACAGTAAAATTACTCTCCTTGTATGCTGCTGGTAGCATGCTTCGTGTAACCAAACTGATATTTTGCAATGTCTTTGTCTCTTGCTCGCTTTCTCTGAACTTGACACCAGTGTAAATACTAATTTCTGTTTAGTCAGAGTGAACAGAAGAGGTTACATCAGTCTGATCTATCTCTACTTTATATAATAGGAAAAGTGATCAGGTACTCTATAGTTCCTTGCTTTACATAATAACTTATGTAATTTCGTGTTCCAGAATTAGTCAGCTCACATTATTACCTGGTGAAAAGGAAAGAAAAATTGTAAAGGGAATAAGAGGAGTTTATTTGGTTTTGATGTCCTTGTACTTTTTTATCTAAAAAGACAGACAAAACTTTCCCTTTGAAGCATGCTCTGAAATACAGCTTGAAAACCTGTTTTACCATGTGGTGGTTTGTTGGTCAATAAAACGTACATCAAGTGATCGACTTTTACAAGGAACCACTTTTGAAAATAAATAAAACTTCCAGTTGCGAGGTCTACAAATGTACTCTGGCTTCAAAGAGTCAAGCTGCATCTTTTTCCCACACTGGTACAGTAAGTTTTCTGCAAGTAATCCCTTTGCTTCAGCTCACTGGAATTTAGTAAATAATTTGGTCATGCCCAAGAAGGAATAGAATTCAACTTAGGCTCTTAGCAATGTTGGCTCTGCAGGCATTGCAGGGGTGAATATCACTGACAATTTGGTTTTTATGACAAAATGTAGCAGGCACTTAGGTTTGCAATGCTTTGCAAGAAGAAATGCTGCAGGATGCACTGACTGTGGTATGGTTCATGCTGTTACAGTTCCCTAGATAAACAGTCACACCTAAGTTTTAGATTGTGGTATATGCAAGTTTACTTCTTCTAGTTTCTTAAACAAAAATGAACTCTAGCTGTACAATCTCAGAACACAGAAGAATGGTCTGAAAATGAAGCCTGCAGGGAAACAATTGGGAAGGGCGGAAGGGTTTGGATTTCTTAATTTTTTCCTTAGTGATCCCAAAGAGGGAATGTTGAGTGTCTTGATAATGCATGCATCTTTCTGGTTTCTGACTTTTTTAGCTTTGCAGCTGGAAAACAAAACCCCTTTGTGCCGTTCTTAGTGGAGAAATTTGTTTGCCCTTGAGTTTTAAAGACTATTAGACTCATAAAGTGTACTTAGAATGTATTTGCATTTTCAGTATAATATGTTAAAACTAACACTTTAAAGCTTAAGAAATTATGTTTAAAATCGTCTACAATTATGTTATAGAGAGAACTAGGGTCACTTCTGAAGCTGTGATGTTTGGCTTTGCATAAAAGCAGCTGGAGCATAAACCAAGTATACATTGTTTTTAAGACAAGCTTTTTAAGCTTCTGAAGAGCTATAGCAATCCCCTTTCTTCAGGAGGGACTTTAACATAGTGGTTACAGGTGATTTAGGACAAAGAAAGGTGAGGGAATAGGGGAGGTTAAAGTGGCAGGATTTCTTAATACTACTCTATTGTTTTCTAGCTGTGCAGCCTTTGGGATCCTTTATCGAGGTAACTTGTAAATCAGTTGTTCTTTCCAGTAAGAAAAGCCAGCAGTGTTTGGGTAAAATTCCTCCCTGGATGGCTGTCAAATGACAAAGTTGACCAATACCTTTAGGGGACCAGGTCAGAGGTTAAAGTTACTGTGATAGAGAAAGGCAAGGAGCAGAGGCAGGGAGGGCTCCCGAGGAATGAGTATGCAGTGGGCTGTAAATGCCAGTCACCTGAAAGGATAAAATCTCTCTGGCTGCCCGTGCCAGCACATGTGTTCATTCCACCAGGCAGGGAAGAAAGGGGTGTGGAGCCAACACCAGAGGGACAGCAGGACCACCACAGCCCTCTGATCTTCAAAAATGTTTCTAATGTGCTATTTCCAGCCATCTGAAGTGAAAGGTTAAAGAAGCAACTCTCTGTAGCATAACTGTAAAGTGACAACTGGTGTTTTACTAACTCCATGTTAGACAACTCAGATTCTGCCTATTAAAAGTGAGACCTTTCATGTTGATGCATCTCCTTGCCCTAAATTATTTCGATGTAGTGTGCAGCTCTCCGTAGTGTAAAACTTTGAAGCAATTGAGAAGCACATAAGTGGCAATGTCTGTTCAGGACAACAGTTGTAGGCAGCTACTATAATGCCTGTGTCCATGGATCTTCACAGAACTTCCGGGGAAACATGGTGAAATGGCGAAGCATGTTTCAGGCATAGAAACCATGCAGGAAATCTGGGAAGAAAATTAACTTCTTGCAAATTCTGTGCCTTGATCATGGAAGCATGTTTCTGGGTGGTGTAGCCTGATGATGCTGTGGCATAGGAAACTCTTAAAATAATCTGATATGATCAGAACTTGGCAGTTGTCACGCTGGTGAGACAGCTGTTCAAAACCAACTTGTTTTATTGGCATAGCTGCCAGAGGCCACTGGAGACCTGTGTGTTGCTAAAGAGTACATGACACTCAAGCCATGAAATATAGAGTGGTGGTGGTAGTGTTTTAGCTTGGCTGTTGGTTTTTTTCTTTCATCTAGGAATGAGAGGTATTTTCCTACCAACAATTACTGTTCAGTTCTGTGTTCATAGCTCTAGTTGTTGGGAAGATGGAGTTGTGTACCTGTCTTTTTAGGTATCCTATGGTTCCATTTGCTGAAGAGTAAAAGGAAAAATATTTACTATAAATAATCCACCCCTATTGTTATGCACCCCATTTAGAAATTCCCAGGCTGCAGCTCTTTAGAAAACCTGTTTTTGTTCTGTATGTTTACTGCTTTTTCTGCTCTTCATTCTGACTTTTTAACTGCCAGTGACTGTAAATCTGTAGCCAACAGCTGATGTTGGCTGTATCTTGTTTTTGATAGAAGCTGACTACACTTGTGGAACACGGAGGCAGTTGCCCTGAAGTTGCCAATAATGCAAGAACTGGAGGAGTCTGAGAGATCTCAATGGTACTCAGTGTTGCAATGCCAAAGCTTCCCATTTTGCTGACTGTTAAAGAACCATGCTTTCATATTCTTCATATCTTAAGAAGCTCCTAAATACAGGCATATTCTGGCAACACCAATAGATCTGACACACTAAGAAAGCCACTATATTTCCTGGATTTCTGCAGTGGATCCAACTTCAGAATTGCCAGACTGAAGGATTGGTGTCAAAAAGTATGCAAGTAGGAAACAACAATACAATAATAGAAGTTCTGCTCTCACAGTAATAAATTTATCATAGTTAACTTAGTGCAGAAGACCTGCAAGACAAGGAGGGATAGGCTTGCTACACAAATGGATTAGTAAGTAGAAAGATTTTTCTGAACATTATGAGCAGCCAACACTGCCTCTAAAAATGACCGTGTGGTGTGTTGTTGATCCTACTCCTGAGTCTGGCAGTAAATTCTGAATAATGAATGTACCTGCGACTTTGTCATCAACAAAATTCATGTGTCTTCTTAGTGCAGCCAGTGGAAGAGTAAGGAGCTATTGCTACTGCCCCTAAATACTTCTTTTCAATGAGGCTGTATTTAGAAGAGTAGAATTTGACATATAAATTAGGAATATGGGGCACTCCCTGACTTGATGAAATTTAAATAGTTAATGATTGTTTACATTCAAGACCTGTGGAATTGTGGCATGCCTCAGCTAGACTATGCAAAAGTGCCTGTACATGCTTGGAACTGGTGTTTTCCTTTTGATAGGAGCTTGGACAAGGCAGCAAGGATTCCTTTGTTTTGCCAGGGAAAACAGAACACTACTTGAAAGGACTTCCTTTTTATGTTCCTTGTTGAACTGAAGTAGGTAGGAATACAGTGGTTGACTAGAAGTTTTCCTTCACTATGGCCTTTTTTCTTCATTGTCTGTCTTTCAGACAATGGCACACCATGTTGCTCTTCCTTTACCCCCATGCTTCTGTTGGGACTTGTTAATTAGCTCCTGAACAGCTTCCCTTCCATCTTTTGGGGGTATTTGCTACACTTTGGGCAGAGGCTTTTGTGTTGCTGCTTTGTGTCAGATACTATTCTGAATATGTCAAAAGGTGAGCAGAAAGCTATTTGAAGTCTGAGCACAGCTGTTCTTAAGAGTTGCTGGTTGAGTACTCTTCCAGAGATGCTTCTGGCCATGCTATGTGTGGACTCAGCATCTAAGCATCCCTAAAATATCTACTGGGTCATCCATTGCTAAATTGTCTTGGATGCTTGTTGTATTGTCTTTTTCATTGTGTATAATGCCATCATTGCCACGTCCACTGGTGTGATCACCTTTCAAATCTGTGATTATTTTTCATAGTATGGGAAGAATACGGGAGTCTGTTCCTCCTTCCCTTGTGTAGGTTGTAACTCCTTTTTGCTTTGATGTTTCAAGAGCAGGCAGAGACAGGCTACATCATAACATATTTTGGGATGCACTTGTTCCAGTGACTTACCTAAAATGAACTGGATGAACAGATTCCCAACGCTGACAGTCAAATTTGGGAGCTTTGCGTAAGTCCTCACAGGAGCAAGAAGTGCGATGGCCACTGAAGCAAATTCGTGATTCCGTGTTTATGAATGCTTCTCCCCACTGCAAAACAGGCTACCCGAGGCCCTGTGACAGCGCTTATATGCTGATGAGGTAACTGGTCAGGGTGCATTTGGAGCAGCAAGGAGAACCCAAAGATAATGATGAGTTCACACAGGTGACAAATAACTTAGCAAGGAAATGCCAACGGGAAGATTGCCAGAAAGTTCAGCAGTCAGGAATGTGTCTTATGGACCTGACACACACAAAATTGTAACAGGATTACTTCCCTTAAAAAAAGGATTTGTAAAAAAAAAAAGTATCTTCATTCAGAGCAAGGTAATTTTGATAACATTTCACTGAGAAGTAAGTAGTACAGTACACCACTAGAAAACCAGGTGACTATTGAGGTGTTTCATTGTATACTTATATAAACAAACAAGCTGCTGCAGTTTGGGCAAACTAATGTCCAGCTTCTCAGATGACATTCACAGAGGTATTTAAAAGCTGTTGAATTCACTGTTTCTGTGTTTGTTGACTCTGCAGGATATTATTGTTAAATATTGTGGCTTTGTTTCTGTCTGTGGCACAAGTACTAGAGCTTCCACCCATGAATGCTACTGCTAAAAAACATCAGCGCCATAATTCCTGAAGATCCATCTTACCCCAGTAAGGGAATTACTATGAGTTGGGTGCGGAGGTTTTCTGAAAATACCACGTGTGCCCTGATTTGTTGTCATAGTTGAAGGTGAATCACAATGTGCAGTACCAAACTGCTGCTTGCAAGCACATATGACAATGTATTTAGAGCTATTATCTGCAGAGCAGTAGATGTTAAAACTAGCTGATCCAGAGAAAGTGTTAGACTTACGAAGTGATTGGGTTTGTATGGTGAGTGTGACTGAGGATCCTGTATCTGGCAGTGGTTATTACCTGTTCAGATGTAATATCTCAGTTTATTTTTTGTTCTTGTACTTTTCTGTTATGGAGTTTGGTTTGTGCATATCATTCTGATTTAGATGATTATACCGAGTGTACATAGGAGTACAGAAGGCTTCTATGTAATGTATCTTATGCAACATGTATGTTTCCATATAGATGCATATGTGTGCAGATGCCTGTGTAGGCAGGACATAACAAACCTGTTTATATTAGCCAGCTAGCTCTAGGAAGTCTTACTACAGGATTTGTGAGCCTGAAATATAATTTCTTAACAAAAGAAATTCAATATGTGGTGTACTTAAGGACACCCGAAGCTTTTGTTTGTGTTGTAGCTGGTGGGGGACGGGGGCGGAGGGTGCACACATTCATTTGGCTGAGCAGGAGGGGGCTACATGTTGTAATCCTGACACGTGTCCTGTGGAGAACTACAGCTCTCGTAATGCCAGATGTCCTTTCAAGTATTTCCTGTGTTCTTGTTGGAAAAGGTCAGCGAGTGAAAGGAAAGAGAGCTCAACACGATGCAGTTTGCAGTGTGTTGTTACCAGGACTTTGGGCTTTGCTTTTTTTGAGAAGCTATTAGAAATTTCCAGAAAGTTTGTAATGTGGTGTATATTTACATCATTTGTTTAATCTGTATCTCTTAACATTATGATTTTGATCACTGGGAAGAATATACTGCATCTGTGTTACAGCAAAGTCAATTCCAGCCCGCTTTACATTCTTCCTCTTCATCACCAGCTGAAGTTAGAGACTTGGAAAATAATCTAGGTGACAAGAGACCTCTGGATGCCATCTAATGCAATGCACCTACTCAAAGCAGAGCTAACTAGACTGGCTTTCACAGGGCCATTTCCAGTTGTGTTCTGGGGATCTCCAAAGGTGAATATTCAGATTCATTGATTCTTGGTCCAGTGTTTGACTACCTACATAACAACTTTTTTTTTTTTATTTAATCACTATTTTCTATGTTGCAACTTCAGGTTGTGGCTTCTTATACTATCACTGTGCACCTCCAAGTCTGTCTTCTGTACCCTCCTGTTAGGTAGTGGAAGACCATTAAGACCACAAGCAGATGTCTCTTTTCTTCTTAAGGCTGAACAAACCCACTCCTTCAGTCACTCCTTCTATACCATGTGCAGCACAGTTTTTGTCCCTTACCTGTGTCATAGCTCTGGATTCACTCCAAAAGGCGCAGTGAGAAACTTTATTTGCAGCTGTGCGGGCTGGTAATAAGCACTTGTTCCAAGCAACAGCTAACGCATTGGAAGTTACACAGCCTGGCATCTGTAAGAAAAGAATATACATTAAATGCGAAGTTCTGATTTTTGCTGAGGTACCACAAGCCAGTATTACGGACTTGTTCCTTTCATCACACCCTGCTGCCCTTATCATTGATTAATTACCTGTTACTCTACAATCAGAGTGCATATTGTGTCTGAAGACATTAAAGATGTGTGGTTGCGGTAGTAGAAAACCAGTGTTACTATCTTATATGAATGTTTTGGTTTTTAAATTATGATAAAGAGGCATTAGTCACCAAAAGTAATGAAAATAAACTTTTTGGAAAGAGAAGTTAGTAATCTTAAAATTGTGCTCATGTATTTTGAAAAGGACGGTACTTATTATACTTATACCAAGCAATGGATTCTGATTTACTGTGTGATTTAAAGTTGGTTTAAGCATCTGGAATGGAACAAGTTCCCTTTAATGTGTGAGCTAAACACATTTCTTAAAAGACCTATTGTCTTTCAGAGTCATTTGACCTCATCTGGCAAATTTTCCTGTTTATTTAGAAAACATAGGCTACAATTGCCAGTTTTGTCACGTGATGACTAACACCATCATAATATAATGGAACATTGTGTAAACAGATCAAAAAGCGTACACTTCAAAAGATTCAAGAAGGTGCTCAATTTGCTAAGAGCAAAGGAGCTGTTTGAGCTGACAATATGCAATCCAGTTTGAGGTATACATTTAAAAAATTAATTTGATGTGAAGTTGTACTTAAAATCAGGCTGGAAGATTTGATAAAGTCAGCTTCTCTGCTATTTTAGTTTCTTATATTTTCCCTTTACTTTTGTCTTTCTGAATATGAATGGAATTGCTAGTTACTTTGCTTGGGAGTTCAGAAAGCAGTAAGATTTGCTCATTCTTTTTTTTGTCACTTGAATCAGTCAGTAAATGCCAAGTGATTTTGCCTAAAGGCTAAATCCAGTGTACTTTTGATAATCAATTTATTAGTTGATAATTTTAACAGCTTACATAATTTTAAAACTTACCTCTTTTCAATTCTTTGTCTCAATTTCCTAACTCTACTTTAGCTAGAGAAGTCAGGTAGCATCCTGGATTTTTGGAAAACTTGATGAAAGCTGAGTGTGCTGGAGGCCTGCTACTTATCCCTGTTGCTTAAGAGCTGGCATGAAAACCTGTGCTGGTTTCCTCCTCCTTCTGTGCTGATGAAACCATAGTTTGTAAGATCCATAAGCAATCAAGACTCTTTAAGCAATCTGCTAGAATCTGCCCATGTAAGGGACTGCGAAAAATGTGTTAGTAATGGTGGCAGCTTTGGTGTTTCACAGATGATGAACAACATCATTACACTGGGCTTAGATACCACGTTACTGCTTTAGAATAAATCTGTCACTGAAATATGGTGGTTTGGAAGGAGTGGCTAGCGTTTTAATTTATCTTGCATACTTGCATATTATGTTAGTTGTGCTCCTCTATGTTTCTTCTGTATGGTAGACCTCTTGACACAAGGCATTGGAAACTTAAAGGTCTAGCTCTTCATCTTTGCTCCTTCAGAGAGTATGTGGTCTCCTGCAGTTCAGTATAGTCAGTGTCACTTTATGGTTGAAAAATTAAATTAAATGTTAAAACTTTAAACATATGCTAGTGCCTGACTGGAATTTTAACATTACTGTGGATGGTGCCTCTTTAATTTCATCAACTTTCATATAGTACTTGCAGATTATATAAATGTTGGAATTGGCAGTGTAAGCTCACAGGTTTAAAAAGCTGAAAAAATTTGGAGAGTACTGCAATATTCAGGGAAATGTTTAGGAGGTGTGCAGCCTTTTCTTCTTCAAAAATATGTTACTGACTATATGGTGGTCCTACACATCCAGCCATTGGTTTCACAGTACTAGTTTGCTACATAATGATCCAGCTGCTAGAGGTGAGAGTGTATTAGCATTGCAGCTTTATATGTGTACATGCTTTTTAACATGAATCTGTAGGTTCCTTACCTAGAGATACTCAGCCATCCTCTGCACGTCAGACTATTTTGGGAGCAGAACAGCATGTAAGTGGGAGGACAGGAAGCCACATCTACAGGGTGATCTGATACTTCCTATTCTGAGCAAGTACCTAGCTCTTCCTGTGTGTTAGCGTGTGGAAGATCAGCTGGGTGGCACAGCACAGGGACTCCTTTGTCACTGGTGCTCTTTTCAGAGCAGATATAAAAAGTAGGAAAGATCAAAGAAGGAAGACAAAATGAAGGGTGTTTTCTCTCTTTCAGTTTCTCCTGTAACCATCCAAATCCCCCATCTTGAAATGGCTGACTATCTTGTCTTTGATTAAATCCTTTCCTTATATTGCTATCTTAGTTTTATCTTTGGCCTGCACTGCTTTTGAAGTTTCAGCTGAGTTCTTGAATACAAAGCTGGCAAACAGCTCTATTTCAACAGAGAGTTACATAATTGAAAAGTTTAATAGATCACTTTGTCCTCAGGGAAAAGCTATGAAACACCTGTCTTGATTGGTGGCAAAGATCCCAGAGAGTAAATTAGCAGATTAAAAGAGATTGCTTTTTCCATTGGGTTAGCCTGAAATTAACACTAGAATAAATGGTAACAGAAGTTCTCCAAAAAGGGTTGCTGTTTGAGGGTTATTTGTCAAACACAAGGTCAAACACAATAGCTGTGAGCCTCCATATAAATCTGATAGTTCCTATTTAAAAAAAAATGAGCAAATCACATACTTGCCCATCACTGTCTTGTTAGCGCATCCATACAGTGTTGGATGTGTGAGCAGACTAGCTCCTAATCATGAAAACAAATGCACTAGGCAGGTACAGAGGAGAACCAGAAGCATATTCCTTGTTTGCATTTGTCTACCTATCTACCATAAGAACAGCAGTTGTGGTGGCTCTACTGGGATTTATTTTATTTTAGGAGGGTTTGAGATCTGGATTGTTTCAGTACGGAAAGATGTATTAACTCTAGATCTCTTAGTGTAGCAAAGGATTAGATCATATGCTTAAAAGTTATTATACTTCATTATGCTCAGATAACCCCGCTGTTATTTAAAAATCAAGCTTGCAAAGAGCTGTTGTAGAGAGTGAATTGCTTCTTACTGTATTTGATGCCATTTTAATGTCTGAGATAGTGGTGGCCAAGCAGTCTGAAAAACTGACCCTCGTGTTGTGGAGAAAGTTTAAAAGCTGTGTATCTTTCTAGTGTTTATGAATTCACAGTCATATTCCTGCTTTGAAAAGAGAAAAATTTTTGGAGGTAATAAATGTAAGTGGTCATTCTTTGACCACAGAAACTCATTCTGCAAAGGAACTCTTTATAGCATCCAGATGGATCGTTTACTTCTCTGTTCACCAAGGACAGTTTCCCAGGGGGGAGTTAGCAAGTAAATTTATTAAGTCTTGAACCAGGCTTCAAAGAGGAATTAAGCGTTCTTTAGTTAGCTTCTTGCCAAGAGAGATAAGCCTGTTTTATGACAGCAATCATTTCAGAAAAGGGAAAAACTATTTTTTGTCTTAGATAGGTTGCTGAGCCTGCAAGCCAGCAGTAAGCATTGCTGACTATATGAAGGCAATCCTGACAGGTGAATGGGCCCCAGTGAAGCCTCAAATGATGCTGTGATAGCCCACTCTTATGTGGAATATTATGAATACCTTGATTTACACAATCTGCACTCCTTTTAAAGAATGTAGTTTTTTAAAAAATAGTGTGAAATTAGAGAAGAGACTGATACAAGACTGGAAAATGAGTCTCAGGAAGTTGATGCTTTCACTTTGCATCAGATGAGGTGCTAAAGCATGGTGCTTTGTTTTGGTTTTCCCTGATTATGTATGAAGGCTGTTTTGAAGTTAAAATACAATAAATGTTTCTCATCATTTTATTCAGAAAATGAGACTATAAAGGACAGGGATTATGCCTCAATAAATAATCACTTCTTAGATTTTCTGCATGTCAGTCTTTGTGGCAAGCTTACAAATTTTGTATTGAAATAACAGAGAAGCCAAAATAACATGTCATGAAAAATAGAGATAGTCTTGCAGGATAAGGAGAAATGATGACAAATTTGAACTGAAGTTCCTTCTCTACAGATAGAATGAAAGACAAAGAACTGTGTCAAAAAAAGGAAGGTGCATCACTTGCTGTTTTATATATGGATTGCTTCATATTGATTTGGATCTGGTTAGAAACATGTTGCACAAGATTAGACTAGATAGATCAGATCATCATGCTATTTCCTTTCTAATTTAGTTTACTGTGCTTTACATTTTTGGAATGTAAATAAATAAGAAGTGACAGAAAAATGCCTTGAAATGCAGTGTATGATATATTAATATATATTGTTATGTCATACATAAATATATTATGTACAATCTAGTTTTATATGCAGTAAAAAAACATATATATGGAAGCACGGTCATGAAGAATAACACTTGTAACGCTTTGGTAAATGTTACAAAGTTAGCAGTAGGAAAGCGTTATCCTTGCCTTGTGGTAGCTTGATATTAATAAATAATAATAAAATGTTCTGCTCAATAGCAAAGCAACTGTATCTGTGTTTAGTTTTAGAGAAGAATGATCAAAACAAAGATTTACTACTTGTGACTTAAATATCAAAATTTGTTAGTCTTAATGTGAGGTGTGAAGTTCCAGTCTGCCTCTGCCACTAATTTGTTGCTAGTGTAGACGTGCTCTGTTGTTCCCTATAGCAGGCTCGCATTGAGGGCAGCAGGTATTCTGTTGCCTGGTTTCTTACAGTCTACTTGACTGAGATCCTAAGATGTAACAAGCCAGGACAACACACAGCTGGGTGAAGAGCATTGCTGTGTGGGAAAAAAGAGCTGGCAGTTTTTCTTGTGTGTAAAGTGGAGATAAATTAAATGGTAGGTTGTAGGACAAAAGTGCCATATGCAGGAACTGTTTTCAGAAACTCTACATATTTGCAATATGGCAATAACTTTCTTCAGATTCCGCCATGTATCGCTTTATCCTTTGAAAGCTCATTCTTCATCTTGCACCCATAAATGCTTCCATTTGAGGGCTGACTGGGGCTGAGATGGAGCCTTCTGCAGGTCAAATCCATGCAGACTTTTGTGTTGCAGCATTCTTTGAAGTGCTGTATGTCACTTCTATTTCACTCGGACTTGGATTTGGGATATGTATCTAGCAGCTATCTCAAAAAATCTGGTGTAGATTTAGCAGAACGTATTTTCTGCGAGCTAAACAGAAGAGTTTTCTTTGATTTTGATCCCCAGCTTATGTAGGTTTGTACTTGACTTTGTGATACTTTTATATGATATTCTGTTTGACTTCACTTGTGACTTCTACTTCTAGCAGCTTCCAGTGTCATGGTTTAGCCCCAGTCAGCAACTCAGCACCATCCAGCTGCTTGCTCACTCCCCACCAGTGGGATGGGGGAGAGAATCAGAAGAGTAAAAGTGAGAAAACTCATGGGTTGAGATAAAGACAGTTTAATAGGGAAAGCAAAAGCCGTGCGCACAAGCAAAGTAGAACAAGGAATTCATTCACTGCTTCCCATCAGCAGGCAGGAGTTCAGCCATCCCCAGGAAAGCAGGGCTCCATCACCTGTAATGGTGACTTGGCAAGACAAACGCCATCACTCCGAACATCCCCCCTTTCCTTCTTCTTCCCCCAGCTTTATATGCTGAGCATGACGTTGTATGGTGTGGGATATCCCTTGGGTCAGCTGGGGTCAGCTGTCCCAGCCGTGTCCCCTCCCAGCTTCTTGTGCACCTGGCAGACCATGGAAAGCTGAAGAAGTCCTTGACTAGTGTAAGCACTACTTAGCAACAGCTAAAACATCTCCACATTACCAAGACTGTTTTTAGCACAAATCCAAAACATAGCCCCATACTAGCTACTATGAAGAAAATTAACTATCCCAGTTGAAACCTGGACATCTAGAAAAATAATTATCAGCCATCTAAGTGACATCACTCAAATATTTTGTGATATATTTGAGACCTTGATGTTACTCTGCATGTCTTTTCTTTTTCTTTTTTTTGAGAGGGCCTGTCGTGAACAGCAGAGAGGGATGCATAGCCATGCAAAGGAGAAAAATTTCCAAAACTTTTCTTTTTTATATGCATATGTACAGACAGAGAACTTGTCTAATTCAGAACTGTTGCCATCACTATGAAGTAGCTTGAGCTAGAGAAGCGCAGCCCAGCCCCTGGACAAAATTTGGAGATAGTCAAAAAAGATCACTTCTTCAATGCAAGCCAAAAATAGAGGGGAATAAAAAGGAAATTTTACATGCCTCCAGACCCATCAGTGGCAATTATTTGTTTAAAGAAACAAATTACTGAAAACGGTGTTTCAGTAAAATGCTTGTGGCTTTGCTGAAGGGCAGGTTGAATGAATGGTATGATTAGTTCAATTTTTTTAAACAGAAGTTTAAAACCATTTATTGAAAGTTTCAAGAAACTTGCGGGCTTAAAATATTTTCTGTATGATGCAACTGTTGGTGGCTTTCTGAATTCTGATATTGCACTTGGAGAGAGATGCTACCACGTGTGGGTGCAAAGCATCACTTACAGATTAAGAATAGAAGAGACATCAGTTGTTGACTTCATTACTATGGTAACTGAAATGTGATCCAGTTTCATTGCATCTAGTATATGTTCAAAGCAAAGCTTCTGAGATGGGTCCTCCTCAGACTGCTTCCATTCCTCTCAAACATCTAACACACAAACCTGCATCTCTTCCACTTCTGTTTAAAGATTATTTATTCTTTTCATGGCTTGTGTACTTTGTGTGTACTTTGCCATTCAAATTCTGTAGATTTTTGTCAGGGGAACAAACTGAGTAAAGCCATTAAATAATGACATTACATATATCTACTTCAGGAACCCTTTACAGGTCTTTTCCTCTCATCTCACCTCAGTTGTGTTCCTTGCAACCCCTTCCCCCCTTAGTAAAGGGGGAAGTGCCTTGGGACAAGGCCGGGTGGGATGGGGGAAAGCAAATATTACAATTCAGATTCTAAACTTTTTTTGGTCATTAATACCAAATGTTTCAGTAACTTGACCCAAACTAACAAGAAAGATAACAGACACGTTAGCTAATCGTAATGTGAGCTTTCTTCTGCTTACCCACTGCTATGAAAACATCCACAAGAAACACAGATAGAGGACATAGGGTCTCATTGCAGTTAGGCTGCCAGAGTTGGGACATACATGTGTTCCATCAGAAACATCTTTAAAACAAACCTTTGGATGATACAGGTCTGTGTATGTTGTAGTCCTTTGCACTAGCATCATAAACAAGCAGTTGTGTTATAGATCATCTTTATAGTCAGATCTCATTACTGTAACAGTTAGTGGTGTATATATATTCTAAGGCTAATTATTTATGGTATGCTGTCAAACGGAGTTTGGGGCATGGGTGAAGGCTAGCGGGAATTCATTTTCCTGGGCTTTATCAGCTCAGGCACATGACTTGCACGAGGAACAAGCATGGAAAGGCACAAGGGATACACAGAGGGAAATGAGCATAATTGTACAATTCATTTCTTCTTAAGAGATGAATGTGTTGCTTCTCAGCTTCTCTCAAATTAAATATACTAAATTTACTGAAGAATCAGTCTGTGTGTTCATTCTTATTGTTTATAGAGTAACAGTATTGCATGTATTCTTACAGGGCCTCAGAAAGTACAACTTCACAATAAAATCCTGGCAAAGCTAATGTTTATGGTGTCCTCTGTAAAAGCTTTGTAACCTTTCCAGGCATGCTCCCCTACTCCTGTCTTCTGTATCACATTCCTCGAAAAGAGGTGACTTTTTACAGTGCTCCCCATGTCCCTTCACCTGTGCTAATTGGTCACTTTGGTTCTGGCTGAGGCTGTCTTTACAGAAATAGCACATCCTAGTAGAAGCAGCTATGTAGTAGAGCAGAACAGTTAGTGTTGGGGAACCATGACATGCATTAGATGTCTTTTGTGGTCAGCTTCAGACAGGCTCACCTGGTCCCTTGGCCTCAATGTCCGATAGCAGTGGGAGTGCATCAGCTAGTCTTCCAGTTCAGCTTCACCCAAGAAGTCTAACTTGTGCACTCCAAGATTACTCTGAAATTAAAACTGAAGCATGATAAATAGGGATTGGCAAAGTTGCTTCAAAAGCATGCTCATGATCCAAGCTGAAACACTAATGTAAATGTAAACTGAGTGCTCCTGCAGCAAAAAAAGTTTGATTTGCTTTCAGAGTGAACTGGTTTGTGGTCTTAAGATAGCAGCGCATTTAAATACTGTTCCATTGCTTCAAGGAGATCCTATCAGTGGGCACATGCCAGGGTGTAACTGGCTGATGCCCTCTGGTAAGAAATTTGCTTAAGATAAAAACAGGGTTTGATGGCAATTCACTTTAACTAGTGGTTACTGGTTGACTCGCTGATGATTAGCGAAGAATCATTTATCATTTACATTCACAAGATCCAGCACTCTAATTCTGTTACTGGCATGCCAGTGATCTTAGCAACAAGTAAAGGAGGAAAATAAGTAGAGTTGCCCAAAGAAAGAGTTTGGTTGTTTGCAAAACAAAAAACAAACAAAAAATACAAAAGCTTTGAGATTGTCTACATTTTCTCTGCATCAAAACCCTGCATTTCAAAGCTGTACTAAAACCAAGAAATAATGGATGTATTGTTTAGACATATAAGTGAATCTGACTCTGGCTGTTATTTTTTTAAAAGGGGGAGAGAGGCAACTACTGCAGACCTGAAACAATTGAAAGTGTTTTAATTGCAGCAGTGTGTTTCATACAGCTCTCTGGAGCTTCTTTCTGTGTCAGAGTCACAGCATACTACAATACTATATTGTGTAAATAAAGCAAGGTCTGTTTAAAATAATCATCACACCTGGCGGAGATGCTCCTTGTCCTGAACATGTCAGATGAGCAGTTCTCATCCAGTGGAAGTGTAAACCTGGTGTGGGGTCTCTCCCCCCAAGTTAGTCACATATGCTTTACTAGCTGATATTGTGCATAACTTAAATCTTAATTTGATGTTTAAGGGAGCTTGACTTCCAGATTGAAATATTAATGCATTGTTGGGACATGGTAATGATTCTGTTCTGGTTATTTATGGCTCTATGAACTCTACTACTGTTTTCTGTAATTGAGACATCTCGGTTAAGTTCCATAAATATTTTCTCTGTGAAAGC
The DNA here is from genome assembly GCA_031468815.1 of Morus bassanus. Lineage (NCBI taxonomy): Eukaryota > Metazoa > Chordata > Aves > Suliformes > Sulidae > Morus > Morus bassanus. The sequence goes on from CM062600.1 coordinate 37,132,762, forward strand.
CCTCAAACTACATGAAGATGTTTTTATAGCTATGGTTATTTTATTTGGTTGATCTTGTAAAATTTGTTGGGAGTAGGGAATTCACTAATAGTTTCAGCATAGATTGGGTCATTTTGTTTTGCTGTTTCTATGGGAGTGTTTTATGTGTTTCTCCTCACCCCAGCTATTAATATCATGCAGTAAGGTATTGGAACCTACTGAAATCTGGTTTTAGTAATAGGGAAAAGGTACAGGAAAGGATTAAACATGTTTTGTACTTGCTGGCTAAACCCCATGATGTATTCTCATAGTTGTGGGCTCTGATTCATAAAGATTTAATCTGTAGCTGTATTTCAGTCGCAGCTAGCCCACTTGTGAGGCATGTACCTTCGTGTCTTGAGTCTGGGTGGTCTTACAATCTCATTGCAGATTAGAAACGGAGATCCCTTTAAAAATGAGACTAAGTGGACTTGAAGATAATGGGAAGCTTTTTATCGAGCTTAAGTAGTTTCTTAGCTATTACACTGTATTTTGTATGGTACACCTTAAACTGAGATATTCATACTGTGCATCATGGCTATACGTTTTTTTCAAATACACTATATGGGCAAATGGCAACTGCACAGTGCATGGTTTGCTGTTTGCTCTGTGTAAGCTCCCTGGCTCTGGCTAAGAAATGAGGACAGGGTTTTCTTGTTCCATTCCTTTAGATGCAATGCTTAGCTGGAGGCAGGCAACCAAAGCAGCTTTAATTAGAGGAAGTCCTTACTGCCTCCAGTTTTTCATTTGCATGTTATTACCTTAATAAAAAATGAAGCTGTGACTCTGAGAAAGGGGAGGCAGACATTAAGCAATTCTTACCCTCTGTCTCACGGCACAGGAATGGGAGTTCCTAATCTGGCATCCTGCCTTACTATCACCCTGCACCCCTCCAGCTCACACTCTGCAATCATGCAGACTGGAAGTTATCTGAGTGTACAGGGTTCAGTAAAGATATGTCTGTGACTAATCCTGATCAAACTCAAGGCATTGTTCTGAACATCACTCTGAAGTATATTACAAATAGTGATGTAAGTTCCTATGGCATGCAAATCAGAAATTCTGTAAGTTAACGGTTTCATAGACTATACTAATGCTCTTTGATCCCGAAATCTTGTTCTGAGTGACTAAACCTCAAATTTGGTCTGTCACATCATGATTTAAATACAAATATAGGGAGAAGTTATTGTATGAAACGTTGCAACTATTGCTTAGTAAACCGTAGAATGTAGTAAGGTAATTTACAAATGTTTTGGTGGCCTAAACATTAGGAGTGGTATCAGTGCTGGTCTAACGATCTGCCATAGATCCTCCAAGGAAAAACAAAGGACAGTACTACCAATGTCTTGGTTAACCTGGAAATTTGGACTCTGCTTTTTGACTCTATGAAAATATCTTACGGTATAAGAAATATCCTATGGACAGTTAACTTTCATGTTTATGACACATATTGTTTTTGCCTTCTCAGTGACTCTCAGTTAGATGGTTTCTTTACCTTCCTTTCAGAAAAGACGACGGCGGATTGACCGAAGCATGATTGGGGAGCCAACAAACTTTGTTCACACAGCTCATGTAGGATCAGGAGACCTATTCAGTGGAATGAATTCAGTAAGTATGAGTGGATGAAGAATATTTAATCTTAGATAGAATACAGGAACACAGTATATGTATATTGTGGCTGAAGCAATGAGTCTTTCAAATATAAGAAAGAATCTCTATAAAACTGAAGAACAACCTGCTAGTGTCTTAATTCCAAGTCCTAAACACTTGCATTCAAGATTATGGAATATAACTTTTAAAATTCCTGTTTTTATTGACAATACATAGTAGATGCTGTATAAATTATACAGGCTCTGTGTAGAAAACTTTTCAAAAACTCGTTCTGATGGTATGTATGAACTAAAATAGAGGTATATTTGAAAATATACTAGAGTATTTTAGAGAAAACTTTTAAAAGCGTCTTATAATTTACTAGATTTCTTTCCTGAAATGCTTTAAGCTATTTTAAATATAGTTCATGTAAAACTCTAACTTAACCTTGGTTTATGGTGCACACAGATATTTTTTTGTGTCCTTTTTGAGGTTTTTCTATACTCTGTAGCCCTATTTGCAGTGTGTGAATTATTTCCAGAGCAAGCAGCAATGTCACAGGCAAGGTTTTGTGGCTTCTTGTAGATGATAGGAACAATAAATATTTTTATCTCTTTGAAAGTGAAAAACAGAGGCTAAGATAGATACTGAAAATCAGCTTATGAGGGTAGATTTCTTTTATACAGCTTTGTATTTACGTGAAATGTCAGTATGTTTTTAAGGTCAATAATATGCAATCTAGAAAAGGGTTGTATGTAGGTAATGATGAAAAATACTTCTTGACTTAATCCTCTTTAAAGGAAAAAAAATATTTTGAGATGAAAATGATGAAGAAAACTTCTTGACAAAGGAGAAGAAAGAGTTCTCTCAGAGGTATCAGAATAGAGAGCAGAGCTGTTAAGGAAAGAGATGGTTTTAATGCAGGCAAGTGAGGTCATTTGTAGTCTCAACTAGTTTACAACTTATTGAGATCAGACAAAAACTTTTGTAACTCTGTACATATTGGGGAAGGGCAAAGCTAGAAAATCTGACATGCCAAACAATATACTACATTTTCCCAGAAACAATGTAATGGATTGGAAGTTATTTGTACTAAAACATCCATAATCAAGTTAAATGGACAAGCACAGCTTCAACTTGATAAAGTTCAGTTAAAGCTAATTACTTTTTTAATGCAATATGTTGCATTAATATTTAAAGCTGTTATAAATTGAAATAATAAAGCAATAATAAAGTGAGACATTTTCTTTTTTTTTTTTTAAAGCATGCCTTTTTGCCTTTTAAATGTTTGTTGTCCCTCCTGTAAGAACCTTCCTCATTCTCACAGCTGATCTGCCTCATGTGATGTTTGTGGTGATTGCTGGAAGCTTTGCTCTTTCACCTCAGACTTTCCCCCTGCTAGCCCTCACTCACCTTTGCCTTGCGTAATATCCAGTTAATCTCCACATAGTAGGTAATCGTTATTGTCTCTCTACATAGACTTTTTAATTTTGAATGCTTATAACTGGCTCTCTCTTTCTCTCACTTTTTTCATTTGGATAATGTGCTGCGTCAGTGCCCAGAGTGATATTTGTGATCCCAGATAGAAAGGATCTATATATGCAAAAAATAATCCTTTTTTCCTTTCTCTTTTCAGAAGCATAAATCTCTGCTTTTTCACACTGCTTATTTTCCTGCCTCATCCGCGGTGACATACTGTGGTAATATTGCATCCAGTCTCCTTGTTCATTCTTTGCAGTGTAAATTCCAAGATTACAGTGTTAACCTCCACCTGTTTTTCTGCTGCTTAGTTTCCTTTATAGTATGGACATTACACTCCTTCATGAACCTCCTTGTGCCTTCTCTCTTCTTAGTACCTTTGGAGGACCTCCTGCGATTTCATTAGCTTTTCCCATATAAATTTTGGTTTGCATCCACTATCTGCTCTGTGCCTTTTTTCATCAGCTTTGTTCTTCATTACATATCCTTTTGATTCTGAATACAGTAGTTTTCTGACTACTGAAATATTTTTGCTTTTTTGTTTGCCTTCTCTCTGTAGAGCACCTTGCTCCTTTGTCAAAGGTACACTTAAACAGTAGGAACCCTCTGCACACTTTCTTTCTCATTCCCATCACTTTCTAATTTTACCTTCATATTCCGTGGTGAAATCTCTCACTTTCTTCTTCTGCTTCATATTTCTCACTTTAGTCTTTGGTTTCATGTATTCCGTCCTTTTCTTAGTTTTCCCTTGTTTTCTTTCTCAAGAACCATCTGTACTATTCCCTAATTCTAAAAGGGAGGGAAAGAAAAGGAAAGAAGGAACTTAATGAGATAGATAAGCAGCACAACAGATTGTATGATCTTTAATTGGTGCAATCCCCTTCCAGAATCTTTAAATCCTTATACTATCTACATTAGACATAAGAGAGAAGAGCCTTACTGTTACGAATCATCAAAGGAAGGCAATGGCATCTTTGGGAAAGAAAAAAATAATTGCATTTCATGGCACTTGTTCTTGTAGCCCAGATTGCCTCAAAAGGAGGATGCTTCAGAAAGAATACCACCCTATAAGCCTACAGTCTTACTTTCTCCTCAGTGTTTTTAACTTTGTATGTCTCCTATATTAGTTTTCATATACAAAATAGCCATTGAACTGTTAATGCAGTCAAGTTTAATTTGCTGCATTCTCTTTGCTTTAGGTGTAACAGCCTCTGCATTTTAGCCTGATACTTCCTTACCCACTAACACAAACATCTGTATGTGCGAATCAAGTACCAGAGAAATTATTCTAACCTTTAGGAGAAATAGTCATAAAAATTTAACACTTTAGCCTTGCAATTTGTGTTCATTTGCTGTTCTCCAAAATTTTAAAGTCATGTAGGCAAGTTGTTAGGCTGGAAGGTGACGTGGCCTGGAGATGTTTTTCTAGCTCTTTTTTTCTAGAGGTAGAGTTCATTCAGATGAAATTAATGCCATCCTCGAGTCATTCTTGTGAATACATTTACATGCAGATTAATCATTTTCTGAGGAAAAAAAAGATTAAATTCAAAATCCTTTTGTGCCAATGAGCAATAGAAGATGCTTGGTGAAGAAGACAACTAGCTTGGTGAAATGTGAAAGTTCTTAAACACCATCCCATGAATGTGATTGCACTTCTCTGCACTTCCTTACTGAGTTTGTAGTCTCTGATGTCAGACCCACTGGAGTATTGGCTCTGAACACTTTTCCCGGAAGAAAAATGTGAATGTAACATTGCTTTGCTGCAGCTGTACCACTCACTTGAGCAAAGCACCAAGGTAGAAAATGGTCTTATATTGTGCTGCTTAAATACATAAAAATCAGACCTTTTGCACAGCACTGCAATATGCCATACTGTTGAAAACAAGTATCCTAAAATAGGCTCTTTTTTTCACAGTGGTTTGAGAAAAGTGTGTTGGAAAGAGTTGTGCTGATTCATTTTGTGTGTGCACTTGTGTTTTGCTTTGCTGTGAATATACTTCTTTTGCCTTTGTAGACAGGGAAAATATTGTGCAACCTACTTGGAAATATTTCTCCAGTGCTGTTTTAATACAGCTTTCTAGTGATGTTTGGAGGTCTCTATGAAGGAGCATACATGTAATAATTGCAAGTGGTGCCCTGCAGGCGTAGGCTTTGCTGCAAGTTCAATTTCAGAAGCTGTAGCCTTGACTGAATATGTTATTTTGTGCTCATTGCATACTTGTTATCTATGCTCTGGGGTGCAGAGAGGAAAAGGTCAAACTTTTGAGACTGGAGTTGACTTCCTGCAGGCACTTGGAGATGATTATTTTGACTGATGCAACACAAGCAGGAAAGAACTACGGATTCCCTTCCTTTTTGTTGATAAAGGCAATGAAAGCCATACAGGGATGTGCATGTGTCTCTGTGTATGTGTGTGCATGAGTTCTTTATGTATTTATTTGCATCAGGCTAAAAATACCTTCAAATAAGCTATTTCCAGGGAAGTTGGTAGATTGAGTACGATTTAAACAATAAATGCCCTGCCATTTAAAGGAATAGTAGCATTTAAGGAAAGCAGTGTATGCTGTTGTGTAAATAGATAAATAAAAAACCTTCCACAAACCAAAAGGTCCTTTTTGGTTTAGAAAGTCCTTTTTTAATTATCTGAAGTTAGCCATACAGTGCAGATACTATCCAGATATTTTGTAAGTTGTCTGTTATATTTTTAATGTAATGGTGTAAACATCTCTGGTTTATCATACTTTGCAAAGAATGTTTTCCATATAACAAGATAAATTACAGCTTGTCAGATGGAATGGAGTTGGATACCAGTAAGAGATTTGATAAATTCTTTTTGAGTAATCAAGCAGGTCAGTGAAAGCCTGAATCAGCCAGTTTTCTTTGGGAGAGAGGGAAAACTTCTGCCTCAGCACCAGTTCTTCCATCTCTCCTGCTGAGCTGCCTGCAGAAGTGAAAATTCCAGCAAGCCTATGCTGCACATGTCCTCATGCAAAAGTAATGCGGCTTTAATGGTAAAGGAGCACTTGGAAACCAAACCTAAACAAGAAATAAAATTGGAAGCAAGAAGATGCCATAGTGCACTAACTGCCTTTCTTGTTTTCTCGACTTCTCTTTCCCTTCTGTCTCCAGGTCAGCTCAATTCAGAACCAAATGCAGTCCAAGGGAGGCTATGGAGGTGGCATGTCTGCAAATGTTCAGATGCAGCTTGTAGATACAAAGGCAGGATAACCTTGGGGAAACCTTTCCAGTAAGTATTGCACTCTGCTTTTTTAGGCACTGTTAGAGTAGTAGGGTGAACAATCATACTACTTCATAATTAGCTCCCTATAAATAGCTGTGTCTTTACGATGCCCGATTTTAAAATGCATTTCTGAGTTAAAAAAATTCAATGTCATGTAAGCATGTTAATTTTTTTACACAATGAACAAGAAATTGTCATGACTGCATCAGTCTGTCCATAAGCCTGTTTTATACCTAAGATGATATCGTAGGCAAATCTTTGCAAGTGAAGCTGGTTATATAACAAATTCCAGAAGAATTTTGTGGTATGATTAGGGTACTATTTTTGCCACAGTTCCATCCATGTAAGCATAATATGTATGGTGTTAAGTCCATGAATAGCAATATTACAGTAGGAAAATGGTCACTCAGAATGTTCAAAACACACTTAATGTGTGTTTTCTGTCTTCCAGGTTTATGTGAGTTCCTGTATCTTCTTTCCTGTGTCCCCTCTTTTGCCTTGGTGACTGCTTTCTGTGCTCATGACAAGAGAAGTGATGGCTAATTGTTCACCCTTTGTGATTACTCCAGTGAAAAGTTGCTGTTCTGCTCTGATGATGCCATTTGTCAGATTGGTCTGACCGTGCCTTTCAGTGGCATGCACACATTGGCCTCTACCAGTATCATGGACATAGAGCTGTTTAGGATTGGTTTTAGCTTTTTGTTTGTTTTAAGGCAAACTAAAGCACCAACCTTAGCTTCCCTCATCCATCACAAATACTAATGCACAACATTCTGTTGCTTTGTAGTCTTCAAATCTTTTCTCCACTCAAGTAATTTAGAAATGAGTGTTCCGTTCATGTCTTCAATCATCTATTGTTCATACCCATTTTTGAAAGGTCTGGGACCTGCAAGCACAAATGATTATTTCATACAAAATCAGCAGAGTAGATGACCGCATGCTTTGTGAGGTTGCTTTGTATGGTGGCCTGCTTGGTGCTAGAAGAAAAAAAAATTGCTTATTGCAGACTGGTGAAAAATTTTGCTGTGGCACCAAGTCAAACCTATTTCTGAAAAATGACTTTTAGCTTACCTGCTTCAGAGTTATGTCTTTATTTTAGTTTTTAACCAACTGGTCTTGAAATAATAAAGAGAGAGCTTGCATTCATGAGGCATTTGTTGTAAATGTTCGGTATATTTATTTTGAAAGAGCTGACCTTGAGACTGTAAACCAGTGTAGTACCGTATCTAAGTGTTGTGGAAGCGCTTTAGTCTATTTAAAAAAGAAAAGCATCATGTTTTGCTGCTTCTGTACAATTTTTCTTGATTTAGCCTGTATGGTCATTTCCAGTAGCAGCATGTCAGACTGCCTGCCATATTAGCTGAAAAGTTTAGTAGACCTCTCTAAGTAGTTGGCAGTTCCTGTGTACTAAATATTTAGGGGCCATGGAAGTTGCTAAAAGCAACATACTAATCTGGCAGAACAGATGCCAATGAAAACAACATACAGGGTGACTTTTTACAAAGTCAGTAAAACGCCTTTTGCTCAGGTTCCAAAGCATGTTTCTTTCACACGTTGTGAAATTGTATTTTAATATTGCACTGTTTTCAGATTATGTCTGTAAATGGTCCCTTTTTTCCCTCCTTGTTGGTGGTTTGAGAGAAATTGATGATTTGAGTCCTGGTTGAGTTAAATTTTCATGTGAAAAAAACCCAGTCCAAACAAGTAAGGCATAACTGAGCCTAGTCAGATCCATTTTTATAGGGAGACACACGTGTTCATAAATATAGTTTGCTGTCATAAATGATTCTGTATTCTTTTTCCATCATTTCCCTGATTTCATGTTGCAACAGCTGTCAGGTAGATTTAAACATGTACGAACCTACCTACTCTTATTTCTCAGTTCACAAACAACACACAAAACACAGGGCCATGGAGGTAGTTTGCCTTCCCTAAGTTGTATTCCAGTGGTAGGTGTCAGTTATCTGGTTGATTAGTTTGAATTAGGTTGGATAGTCTTCACTGATAAAGGTACTGATTCATGACGACAGAAGATCAAGATGTTCAGTTGTCCGGGTGCATAAACACATGGCAGTGCAGTGATATGTTTTTTTTAGGGGTCAACATTTGCAGTGCCACTTTACCATTGAGTCGTAAATATACTACGATTACAAAATTATTTGAATTTTGTTATTAGTAATAGCGGCTTAAATTTGTTTGCCAAACCTATCTTGCACTTGTCAAAATGTTTTCAGCTCAATAGCCAGGAAGAAAAAATTGACATATTTTTATAACAGACATACTTTTTTTGTACATTGTGTTCATTCTTGAATAAAGTCAGTTCAGCGTTGGCTTGTAGATATTACAAGGAAAGTATTGACTTTGATTCAATAAATGTTTTCTTTCAGTTGGTGGCCTACCCTTTTTCTTTTTTGTAAGTTACATTTGCATTAGAAAAACACTTGCAGCCAACAGACAAATTTGTGGTGAAAATTCTCTGAAGAGTAACCTACTAGTGTCATTAAGTAATTTGCAGGCTTGAGTTTTTTTCATGCCACTTGACCCTTTTGTTGCCGAGTGGGTTAAACCATAATTTTATTAGCAGTTTTGTTGCATTGATTTGGCGTGTGTACCAGGGGCTTCTGCAAGGATCTTCAAGGGAAGGTGACTTAAAAAATACATTGGAAACCTTCATATACAGGATTTCTTTCCTTTCGACTGCAACTGGTATGTGTGTTACTTTCTTGATTGTGATGCAGATTACTGTGGTGATCAGTAGAAGACTTAATTGTACAACTAACCATCGTAATATGCACATCTGCATTAAATACACCTGCAAGGCACAATATTGTCTACTCTGTATTTGGCTCAATTAATTTTTGTATTTGACACTCTCAAAGTTAATTCCTTAAGCACTAATTTACTACTTTAAACTTCATGCTAAATTGTTTTAAAGACTGGTAATGAGTTCTTTAGCTCCTGGCAAGTTGAGGACATTGCCAGTTGAAGAAAAAAGATAGTTGTAAAGGGAAAGAAAGATCAACATAAAGCCATGAGATATCAATCAACTAGAGGGTTCTTTTATTTAATTGTTGGGGTTATAGAGGCTTAGTACTGTCTCCAAAGGTGTGTCTTGAAGAGCAGATGTTTTACGATAACCCTCTATAAAAATAAAGGGGTTTGACCTCTTAAAGAAGGGGCCAGCCTGTTTACACTTAGTCTTTAGTCTGTTTAGCTGCCTAAAGCAGTTGTATGAGTCAATTAATCCCTTTTGTGCCTTTTTTAATTTTTAAGTGAGAAGGTGCTGCATTAGCAACCAAGTCTCTGAACGTTGTCTTGGTCCCAAATAGCACTGTACTCTGCCATGACTTGATATACCAGAAAACCCGTACCCTTAAGATCCAGAAAATTAAGTTGTTAGGAAATCTTGCCCTGTCTACATAACGACACATTCTTACCAAGTACAATACATGTTTCACCACAAGACAATTATTCTGATTTCAGTATTCCCTGTCTTTTTTTTTTTTTTTTTGGGGGGGGTGGGGTGGGGATGGTGTCAGTTAAATACAAAATTGATTTTCAAAGTCTGATTTTTAAACCTATTCCTATTTTATGTGTGTGCATGTGAATAGGGCCCCTTCCTAGAGAATGGAAAATGATATTTGATCTTCCTAAGGATTCTATGGATCTTCAGCACTTTATTGTATTTCCTTATCTCCATCTTTTGTGAAGATGCCTATGCATGCCACTCAAAAGATTTCATGAATTGACTGTGCTTTCTCTCCTTATATGCCTTAAAAAAATAAAAAGTACTATGTCCCCTTCTGAAACGAGTAGGAAGCAGTATAAGGTTTACCAAAGAAAGTTCCTTAGGTTTTTGTATTTGTGAAGACAGTTTAATGGAAGAGGCCTGGGTAGTACACATTCCCACGTATCAAAAGCTTTTGGTGAGGATTTCACACTGATGTCCTGGATTTTGCAGTTTAGGAATACTGCGTTTATTTGAATTTCAACAGTAAAATTCCCATTCCATATCCCTTTTTCTATGATCACTCCTAATCACAGAAAACTATGCACAATTTTGCATATTATTATTACCATATTATGCGCTATTTACTCTGTAACTTTTCTTATTCCTTAAAAACAGTTGTTAACATGATGAAATCTGGACTAAATTCCAGATTTAGTTGTATAATGCAATTCCATGAGCACAGTTACATCAGGACACGAAACACTTTCAGAGTAAAAGACGTTATAGGTTCAGTATTTGGGATGAGAGCTTGAGGCTTTTGTGTTTAGTCTATAAAACAAGCAGGTTGCAGCCACAGGCTACAACTTCCCTATAAAACTATTCTACTAATGGGAAGAAGATGTAAAAATCATAATCAGCAAATCACTGCCTTATTTCTGAAGAAGTTCACCTGCCTGAGGCTGATGGCACATGCAACATGTGCCACTGGGAAGCTAAGATACATTGAGCCAGGGAATTGCTAAGCAGTGAGCAGGGTTCCCCAGAATGAGACATAATGAAAATTTAACCATTTCCTGGTGGCAAAAATCTGTGCATCGAAGTAGCAATAGGTAAATTTTAGATGGTTCTTTCAATGTTTACTGTTAGGGGATTAGGAGCTATCTCTGTGCGTAGACGCAATAAGCCAACATAACGATAACATAACTGGAAGTTATCGTGAACTTGAGCAAAAAACGCTCTAAGTGCAAGCCGTATTTCTTGAATCATCACTGTGAATGTATCGCTCTGGCTAGATTCCTTGAAAATCAACAAAACACACGACCAGACAAAACACACAAAAACATCCTTCTCGCTCTTGACAGATGTCCTACCTTATGCAATATTGGCAGATGTTAAAATGGTATTTTGGTGAGCATATTTTAAAAGTTTTTGTCATGGAGAAGAATTGCATGTGCTTTTCAGTATTTCAGAAGAAGATGACCCATTCACCTTCACTGTATTCATGGCATGAAGCAAAGAGCTCATACATGTGCAGCTCATCACTTAACATTATTAAATCAGCTATAAATTATTTAAAAATGTGCACTACTCAATAAATAAATTGACAAATATTTAATTGTATTTAGCATCCTGAATAATAATGATGTAGTCCTGACTGTAGATCGATATACGGTTACTGTGACATTAAAGCTGATTGAAAATGTTGTCCTGGCTCTGCCAATGATTAGTAGAAGTACTTCAAAGGCATACCAGTAAACCTGATTGGGACTGGTCCCATCTACTTACTCTCACAGTCCATGCTAGCACTGACACTGATTTGGCAGCCCAGCTGACTGTATAGGGTACTGACTTACAGTAAAGGTTGTTTTTTTGGCCAAATTGGTTAGTTTTAACCTGGATCAGTTTCTAAATATTTATCTAGAGTAAGCATGGGAGAGAATGGCATGGGATAAGAAATAATCTGTTGTGGGGAATGCTAATAGCTTAATATGGCTGTGGAAAAGCATCAAGCTTTCTGAATTAAAACCCACAGAACATTCAGTCTAGTGACAAAATATAGCTGCAGCTGGGGCTGGGAATACATTTACTGAAAAGCTACTTCCACTTTTTGGGAGCTCTATTTCCATGTATTGGGCTCACCAGCTTTGCCCAGGGTATTCTGTTTGGTTTGGGGGTGCAGAGCGTGTTGAACACATTGCCAAATGGTTAACTACTACATCATCACTGAGAGTCAGCCAAACTCAGGCAATATGATTCATTTCTGCCATCATTGCTAGTTCCATCACCACTACACAAGACATGACTTTCTGCCTTCACACAAGCTAATAGAAACAATGATTTCAGACTTAAAGCAGGTTTCCTATTAAGCCCAAACAATGCAGAGTGCTGGTTTGGAGTTGGCAATAATTTGCTGAGTACCAAGCTTGCTTACTTAAATGTGAAGCAGAATGATATAACCACATTTATGAATGATTGAGATGTCATGCAAAAGGCACATTCATTTGTTATAACATAGCTATTTAAGCATTTGTAGGAGCTTTTCATGGCATGGGTTGTCTACAGCCAAATTTTTGTTTTTTTTTTTCTTTTTCAAAAGTCTGATGATCTGTTTTTAGACACAAGATAGTAACAGAGCCTATTAGCAGAAAATAAAAGTAAAGTGTTATGTTTGGTTTATCAGTTCTTTCAAATGGAGTGGATGCTTCAGTTTTGGACTCGGCTTATAGTAGAAGACACTCCTGGTATGCCATGACACATGCACAGAGCAGGGCTGGAAATCTGGTGGATAACACTGAAATTGGCTTACTCTGATTTTTGAACAGTTCAAGAAGGTGTTGGTGTATGCAAGGGTCATGACAAGCTTTATCAGTCCAGCTGTGACTTTGAGGGTAGGAGATGTTTCAGCACAAAACAGTGAGCCACCCACTATGAATACATGCCATTTTTCAAAAGGTGGAAATAAGGAATCAACAATGACTTTACTTCAGCGAGCAACACTTTGTGTTTGGAAGGATGGAGGACTGTGGGGAGGGCAGATATTAATGGTGGGTGAGCAAAAAGAAAGGAGGGTAAGTGAGGGAGGAGGGTAAACTTTGATAGGTGTCCAAGCACTGTACCCAGGCCAATTCCCCATGGTGCTCTTTTCAAGAAGGAACTACTGGCGACAGCCACAAAGCCAGAGCCCAGTGCAGCAAGGCTAGTTCATTTCTCACTGTTTTAGGTAGTAGGTTCCAAGCCAATTACTCTTTCCGCAAGTTGCAGCAGACATTTGGTTTCCAGCTGGCATAAGCAGGGTCCATCATAACAGGAAGGTTAGGAGCAGCCATGGGGAACCAGGCTGCATGGTGAACAGAGCTGGGGAATGAGACTCTTTATGACAATTTTCAAAGACTCTATTAAATACAAACTATTTTTCTTCATGTGAACATACACAGGATGGTGCGATGGATGCCTGTGCAGCTCCACAACTCTTAAAAAACTTTCAGAAGTCTGTTTCCAAATTAATTTGCTGGAGCTGGACAACATCAGGATGATATTGCTACTACAGATCCAAATCCCAGTATTTCTTTTTATTGACTAGAACCACCCACTTCTGTTTACATCTATCTGCAATTGCACAGCTGTGGTTTTCCTCAGAGGCTGCCAAAATGCACCCTGACCAGTCCTTGGATAGGAATTAAATTGCTATGCCATGCTTTGGTTAAGAGCTTCCTCACTCATTCTGTGAATCACAACCAGAGCACTGGAAACATATGACAGAAGGAAGCACTGTGGCTAATGCAACAGCTTTGTAAAACCTAGCACCACAAAGTTACATACATCAAGATGACTTGCTTACTAAAACAATTTTAGATAGGGTTTTCAGCCTCTTAAAACATACTTGCATAGCCAAACACTTAGAGCAAAATTAAACTGTTCTGACCTACATAGATGCAGTGGCCTACACTGTCCCCAACGTACATGCTATAATGAGGCATAATGATTTCTTTAAGAATGAGTGCCTAATGGTTTCTGGGGCACGAGGCACTTCTCAGCCGTTGTGTGAGACATCCACCTGCCTCCTGTGAAGCAGTGCCTCAAATATCCATCTGGCAGCAATGCGGAGGCCAGCGCAGCACTGATAGGACAGACGTTTTGTCCCAATCCAACATGCCAAAGCCATTTGGCACGAGGGACTTGCAACTGTTTTTGTCAGTGCTTGTAGGTGTTGCAGCCACCGGCGGGTAAAGCCTGCCGCAAGTGCAGTGCGCCCAGCTCAGCTTCTGTGTGGGCCAGTGGTGTCTGCTGCGGCGAGACTCGCTCAAACACGTGCAACCACAGCAGCTGCCCTGGTCCAGGGGCAGCTGAGACAGCCCCCGCCTCACCCCAGACTAAATGAGTGGTTTGCATCACACTCCTGGGCAGCACTGCTACCTTCCTAAGTGCAAATTTGCATAGTATTGCACTGAATTAAGAAAACCTTTCTCGAATCAGATTTTCTAAGTAAGGGCACTTAGCTAACTGCACAAAGAAAAGTCTGGTCCTCCTCCTCCCTGACCCCATTTGGCTGGGCTATGCCAGCACAGTCAGTGACTGGAGCTGGTTATTATCAATACAATAATCAGTGCTGTCACTGCTTGGAAAACTGTGATCAAATATGTGCAGCTGCTCATTTGGATAGCTTTCCTCAGTAGGAAAGCTATCCACACCCGTGAAGAAAAATCCTGCGTGGGACTGACATGCCTTCTAAATTTAAGCTTCTTTGTAAGAAATTTCCACACTTCTGTCCAACAAACCATGCCATAGGGCCCATAAACCCCCACCCCCTATATTATCAATCTTGATGTTCACATTACAAGATGTTTAAAAAGCTGCAATAAATATTTGGATAATTGGAAAGTGGGACTGGCCTCCCTGGATGGGCAATTGGTTTAGATAGCTCACTGTCCCAAGGCAAAGCCAGTTTCACAGCACACTGGACTGTTTCCCAATTGAGAAGCCTACAGTCCAATCATCTGACCATAAATGAACCTGCAAATGAGAATGGCCTTTTCTAATCAGGCCAAGAGGATCCAGAATCAGAAGGCTGCAAAAAGGTTAAAGGATTTTACAAAACTAAGAATGTATTTGCATGGTTCAGGATTTCATTGCCTTGCTTTTTCCTCTGTACTACCTTTTGCCCAAATTTCTGGTACACCACATCATCTGCATTTTTATTCCTTCACTGTGTACTACTTAAGGTTTTGGGCTTCTGAGAACTATTTCTTAAGACTTTAGGTGCTACTGATGTTGCTTGTTTCCCACCTGAGGTCAGTCTTAATCCTCCCATCACAAATGGCATCATAGCAACATTCACACGGATTACCAGGAATACGCAGAAGGAGCTAATGAATTTAAGTGAGGCTTGAAATAACACACATAGGGAAATTGCCCTTAAACATCTCCTAGAATGCTCTTAGCAATATTTTGAGTCTAGTGCTAACATCCTCTAAAGGATAACAGCAGTGCCACATTTTGCTTTTGTAGCATTGTATCAAGTGACTGCCATCTCGGGCCTCATCTTCACTTCAGTCAGTAATACTTATTGAAAGGTCACTTCAGAGCTTTGTGAGGTGCATAAGCACACAGGGTATAATAGACACTTTGAAAAAGAAAAACTAATTTATTTTTATTAATAATTATATAAATCAGCTAATAGGTTTTTTTTTCATAGATTAATTGCCCTGTCCCTTGCCTGTATTCTGTACCCAGAAAGATAAGACCGCTTCAGAAGTAGCAGGGTGACAAGAGAGTTCTCTACTGCTTCAAGCAATTACCACAAGGTATAAAAAATAGATCTGAGAAAAGTAAAAAGAATCATAGCACTCTTGTCAAAAAGCCTCATTTGTTTTAATGAAATAATTTATTTGAACAAGGACTGCAGGATCTAAGCCAGGATAGGACAACTTGTCTCATCAGAGGTCACTGCAACTTACTTTTATACTTAGCTAATTTATATGAGTAAGACAACTTAGGGTCACATGGGTGAACAGAGAGAGACCCTTTCACTTCTAATACAGCTTCAGATACAGCTTTTAGTCAATTCTATCAGAAATGTTCATTTGATGGGACATGGGAAGAAGAGCTGTCCTCTGCCAAGCTGCTGCAGAGAGACAGTCCTGTTACCAACATCTTGGCGTGATGGAAGAAACACCAAAACACAAGAGGAAAGACTAAGGAACTTGCACAGATAGACAGGATAATTCTTCTTCCTCTGGTTCCTATAAGCAACACTTCCCAGGAAAGCGGGGAGGAGAACAGATGGGAGCCGTCGCAGTCATGCCTGCTATAACTGAGAGCTCTGTCCACAAGACTGCTCATCTAGCATTTTGCTCACACACCCTGACCTGGTATACCAGCTCTTCACAAGAGACAGAAGTCTCTGACTGTGGAACCTTGCATGGTTTCAACAAGTATCTCTTTGTGAGTGTGCCTGCATGTGATCAGAGAGGTTGTTTACAACACTAAGATGCCCCCTTACTCAGCCCCAATGATACAACATTGTCACTCTGATGCAATACCATCTTGAGCCCTTACGTCTGAGAACAGAGGTTTCAAAAACATAGCATCTATTTTCCTTTCAGACAGGGTGATTAATGGAGGAATGCTATTGTGAACATAGCACCATGTCCTCATTAGAGCTAAATGCTTCCCATCTTGCCATTTTGTTCCTGTGGTTAAATGCAAAGTGAATATTGATTTTGATTGTGGTTCTTTAATCAGCAAGTGGGTTTAATGTTTGCATTCATGAGTTACGGGAAGCAACAGAAAAATCCCAGCCTGCCTGCAGGTGAAAGTGCACAAAAAGGTGTGTGCTGCAAGATTAGTGGTTCTCTTAAAAGCCATACCCACAGTGTGGCTGCCCAGCTGCTGCAAGGCTGAGCAGAGGGCTCACTATAAAAGCCGACAAATACAAGGAACCTTTGGCAGCAGTTCTTTGGAGTGAGAAAAGGAAAATTCAGCAGTTTCTGCACTTCCAGGCTTCACTAGCTTTCTTTGGTCTACACAGCTAAACCTGCCTAGATAGAGGAAAACTGGAAAGGTGTTCAGAGCGGTCCCACGGCTGGTCCCTGAAGGAAGGAACACTTTTGGGGCAGACACCTAGTCCTTCTGGGCTGATGAAAACATGGCAGTGCGCAAAACCTCAGCTGGCAGATGACTGTCAGCACCAGGACTCAAGGAAGATGGTAGGCTAAGTGATGTGAGCTTGTTGTAGCTCATGTAAAACTGGTAACTTATTTTGAACTCTGCAGCAGCCTCCTTCAGAAGGGGCAAAGGGCTGGGTTTTGATGCAGAAGTGACTGAGTTGAATGACACAGAGATGCCTGCTGATGAACCAAAAGATTTAGTCCATTGCAAGATCACTTGTGCAACTCTGATTTCCTCATCAACTTGCCTCTTGTCTTCCCATCTGAACTAGATATGAAATACACTGTTTTTGAAATAGGCTGTTCAAGAAGAGTGTACACGGGACAAAAGAGTACATGCATAAGCATGCCTGGTTCTCAGGTCATGCTCCAGCCTGGTATTCATTTTCAGAACATTCATTGGCTCTAAGCTGCCAATCCACGTGTCCTGAAAAATCCCGGCCTACCATTGCTTATCCACTAGATCCTGAACACTCATTAAACTTCTCTCTGCTACAAATCAGCTTAAAATGGTTGGCTCGGTTGAGCTGAGTGAACCTGGGACTGCCCCTGTGCTCCCACCTGCACTGTGAGCCCCTCTTCCTCTGGGTTGTGCCTTTCAGCAGAGCTGTCAGATTTCAGCAACCCACTATGACTGGCTCTGCAATGATGCTTTTGGAGCTCTCAGCTCACAGAAGAGGCAAAAAAGGCAGCAGAAAACAGCATCCTCTCTAAAGGCTAAAACAGAGTTGCTATTTGACACAGTGCCATATGTGCCATATTACTGTCTGCTGTACTCTTTTGCTTCAGCTGAAACTGAAAATCCTAACTGCCAGTGCCCATGGTTTTCTGCTGGCAACTCCACCTCCTGTTGCACTGAGTCTTCTCGCTTCTAGCTGTGAGCCTTGCTCCTGGGCATTTTAGCACCAGTTCCAGCCAGAGCCCATGACCTACCCATTTCCCACCAGACACTGAGAAGAAGCATTTTACTGCCCTAAGTTGTTTACCACCTCAGAAACACAGAAGTTCTGCTGCTTGTCCCTTAAGACTGTCCCAAATCTCTGAAGACCAAACTAAAGAAGTAACTAGAGACTGTGCTTTTTTTCTCCCTTCCCCAGGGCGAGACACTAACAAGTTCTAACAAATACATAACCAAGAAAAAAGCTACATGTTTTCTGCTGTGTTTGGCACTCAGAAATAAGCACTAATTAGCACAAAAATAAGGGGGAGGGAGAAGAAGATGTGTAACTCAGATTATGATGCTATCCTCTTTCATCAAGAAGTCTGGCTCAATTCTGGATCTCCTCCTCCTGCCTCCTCTTAGACCTGGCAAGCAGCTGACCTGGCAAGCACTGTTGAAAACCATTGTTGGTTTTGGACATTTTCCACTTCTGTTACTTCACTATAAATAAATTCAAAGAGCTCTTGTATGCAACCACCTTTATTCTTACTAGGTGGAAGAAAAGGCACTTTTGAACTAGGGAGGAAATACACTGTTTTTGAAATATGCTGTTCAAGAAGAGTGTACACAGGACAAAAGAGTACATGCATAAGCATGCCTGGTTCTCAGGTCATGCTCCAGCCTGGTATTCATTTTCAAAACATTCATTGGCTCTAAGCTGCTTGTGAGAGGTTACATGAGATGATATTAAGTAGTCAGGCAGCACAACTAGCTTCCAGCCTTAGCTCGGGTCTTCCTGCAGTGCTTTGTTCTCACATCCCTCTCCAACTTTCTTGCCCCAAAGCTGATCCTAACAGTGTAGGACATACAGAAACAGAATAGCATGAACAGCTCAAAGCTTGAGGAGTGGGCACCACATGGAGCACATCGCATCCACAGTAGCCCCAATGGCCTCGTGCTGCTCCAACACTGCCATTTCCCTTGGGAAGGCTCCAGTCCCTCTCTGCTTGGGGATGGCAGAGCGAGTGAACAAGCCTTTCCCACTCTGGGTCCCTGCAATTGCTTTGCCTTGCAGTGCTCCTCCACTAGGACAAGCTGGTTTCTAGCACCATATGTAATAGTTCCCTACCAACACCGGGAAAAGAAACTTCCCCACCCCCAGCCCTGGCAATGTACACTTTGTACAACAGCAAAGCTGTCAGGCATGCTTCTCCAAATTGTCACCTAGGATGAGGAACCAGCTCTGTGGACACATCAGTTATTTTGAGAGCAGATGTGAAAGCGACCTGCCCAATTTTCAGGGCAAGCACTGCTGTGATTCTTGATGAAGCCATTTACATTTAGGACACTCTGGCCAGCTACAAAGGAAGTAGCTGCCCTGTGCTTTGTGCAGCTCTGCTGCCTTGCCCATTTCCTGCACACTGAAAATGGAGGCAGTGCCACCACCAGGTGCAATTGCTCCATCAATCTACACACCACCCAATTTTCCTCTCCCTGTTAAACACGGATCTGCACACCTTAGACCATTAGAAGGTGTCAGGCACATTTATCACATAGATGAGGCCTCAGGTCCCTGCAGTAAAGAGAAAATAAAGATAGTGCACTGTAAAATAAGAAGCAAAGTAATGAATGCTGCAGATATAGGGCATTAAAAATGTCGCACCTGCATTTCATCTACCTATAAAACTTGTTTTCTTGTACCAGTCTGTAGCAAGGTAAACTTCAAGGCATCTGTGCAGCAATCGGTTTCTCATCCAACCTCCTACTTGCTCCCACACTCCTCCTACACTGGTAAAACCAGTCCAGTCTTCCTCTTGAGCTGCATTGCACAAAATGTGACTGAAGAGGCTTGAATGAAGGCACCAGAACAGGAGCATTTTTAAAGCTCTCCTGAGGTCTGAATGGCAGCTCTAAGCTTGGGTCAGTGGTGTCAGAAGGAGCCTCTCTCCCAGTCCCCCTTCCTTCCCCCTCAAGTCCCTGCATGATGCTGCTGCCCTGCATGTCCAACCCCGTGGCCAAAGCTCTGGCTAGGCTGCTGCTGCTGCCACCTTACCCTCTTTATGCCTTGCCTCCCTGCTCTGATAGTCCCCTTACTTTTTTTCCTCCATGTGCTGTTCATAAAGATTTTCCTTTCCCTCTTTTTGGCATTATTTTAGCCTTGTGTTGTTGCAGCACCCTGTGGTGTGTGTACCTCTTTCCTGTTCCTCTGTGCATGACCACAAAAGGGCAGTGCAAAGCACATACTCTATTTTCTCAACTTTTGACACAGCAAAAAAAAAAAAAAAAAAAAAGCGTGGGGAGGAATAATGAATGAGTATATGGACAACACGTCTGGACCTACAATTACTGGTAAGTTGTCCCATAAGTGTGATCACCCCTATATACACAAATTCACACCATAGCTACCAGCAACTACATCCTCTAGGGTTCAATAATTAGATGCTCTAGAAGAGATGTCCCATGACTCTTGCTCATATAATGCAGGTTTTTCATGACAGCAATTAAGTACTTGGCAAAAACTGCTCTGCAGAGGTATAGAAGAGAGATATTTTAGCTACTTGTACAGTTTGATCTCTGGTGAAACATGTCCTGACCTCTGATGTTAGAGTTATTTCCATAGCTCATTACCTCATTTGGGTAAGCTTCTCTTGGGTCCCATCTGCTTTAGGGGAGCTTTTTCAGGCTGAGAGGTCTCAGGAAGTGGTGCATATCAGGGGTGGAAATTTATGGATGCCTTGATCATCCATATTAGATCTATGAGTTTTTCTTCAGTGCTTGAGAAGCAGTTAGACACTTGAGGAAAGATGCAAGGAAGATGAAGTTTTAGTGTTAAGAGCTCCCAGGTCCATGATAGAGCACAGAGACAATAGCATTGTAGATACCACTCTTGCACTTGAACTTCAAGCATTTGTGCAGAATACGGCGTTGTCCTCAAACACTGCAGACCTCTTCCACAGGCAGTAGTGATGGGAATGTGGCTGTTGCAAAACCAACTGCTAAGTATACAGTCAATTCTTTTATTTTCTTTTTGTGACTTTGATTCTTTAGGTAAGAGTTTTACTAGGGATGAGGAAAGAGCACTCTAGTAGCATGTATCATAAGAACAAATAAATGAGGCAAAATGGAGTGAGCTCACAGGGCAGCTATGAACTCAGCTGTGAGGTTGAGCCTGTGTGGAACCTGATGACAGCTAAGAGGAAATAGGGACTGAATGCAGCCTGCAGCTACTAACATCAAAAACTTCCAACGTTCATGATACAAACATATATATATGGACTCAGACAAAAGGTAATAACCAAGGGCAATATTCTAACATTTCTTTGTTCCTCTTGCCATCAGGGATAGTCAGGCTTCTCAAATGCCTTTTTTGTAGTCCATATATGGATGAACTTTTCATATACAAATAGTTTTGCCAATATGAGCCAGGACTGAGCAGTACGGTGAAAAGTGTACACTCATTGGCCAGTAGCTGATGAGACACTTCAGGTACTACATGCCTGTATTTGATGTTCCTCCATCTGGTTTTCTGTCTTTCATGAAATATTCACCCACTGTATCAGAGTAAAATGAATCTGCCTATATACAATACACATATGCAAGCAAACAATTACTACCAACAGGAACTTGGTTGCTACACTTTCGGACAACGTGCTGGAGTACCCATTCATTTCTTTTCCATGACTCACAGCAGTAAATGCAGTAAGAAGCAGATGTGTGTGATCTGCATACACTCTGAAGTAGTTATCCGCCAGTGCTACTGTATACCACTGGATCCTAATTATAGACACTTCTGAAGGTGTTGCACACCTTTTGTGATGTTTTTGGACAGAGTGGCAAGAATATGCGGACAGAAAAGTCTTTAATAGTGTCAAAAGAGGAGCCAGAGAGTCAGAAAAATACATACCTCCCAGGAATGAGAGAAATGTAGTTTTGATTTGGTTTGCTTTTTCCTTTCCTAGGCTGTTCTTTTTTACTTATACTTTCAATACCTGTGCTGACAAATATCTATAAAGCTTATTATCAGTCTTGCCAAATTAAGAAAACCATTGCCACGTGCAAGCTTGAATACTCTAATGTTGGCTCTAAAGTGAGAGCAGATTGAGTCAGGACAGTTATTTTGAAGTGAAACTTGGAGGCTGTTTCTTGTTGACAGTTTTGGGGACTGTGGAGGAAGAAGAGATGGGCAAAGACTGAGAGAGGAACAGAGGCTGTATCTGGCCAGCTGAGCACAACTCCAAGCCAGGCCAGGTCATTCTAACCTTTTCTGTGTTTTTTCCACTCCTCCGCTCCATTTAAAAGCAAGCCCAAAATACAAGAGGTTAGTGTCATAAGCTAATACTGGGAGTGGTACACTTCTGAAGTCTCTGCTCGTGTATAGATCTTCCTTAACTGCTCAAGCCAACTAAACTTTCCAACGCTGCCAGAAGAGTAGGCTGCAATCCTGACTTAGAAGCATGCATAGTGCATACATTCCCTCAAGGACAGACAATGCATGGGACAGAGAAGTGTATTAGCAGCAATCTTCAAACTACATCTGCAATGTCATGCTTGTTAAATAATTAACATACTTAGAAGTTAGTCTCAAGGGAGAACAAGGGCTTTAGGACATCAACATCTACAAAATCATTCCTGTAGTACCCTGGACTATTTTTTGTATTACAATTATGCCTAGAGGCTCCAGCTGAGACTGAGGACCCCATTCAGTCAATAAGCTCTGCATAGTCAGAGTAGTTCCTGTAAGCTCTCCAGGGAAATCTGAAACAACAAAGCAAGAGATAAAATGTTACTTTCAGGTGTCAGACCAAAAATACAAAAAAAACCCCTTTTTCCCCCCCAAAAAAAACCATTGAGTGCCTTCAGGTTATGGCAGAATCTCCTGTGAAGGAGGCAACAGGTCAAACTGAGAAGTATTTCTGCAGAAATAGTTTGTAATTTATTTCATCAGTCCTTAAAACATGTCACATTTACAGGCTTTATCCTCCCTTTCTATTCAATCACAGAATATAACTGATGCCCATACTGAACAAGAACTGCTGGATAAATAAGAAATCACCAGAAGTTTTTCTCTAGGCGAGGGGCATGCCAGTCCAAGCTTTAAATTGGCATTAATCTAGTTCTTTTTTTCCTCCCCATAAACCAACTCACAGTAATGAAATAAATACAAGACAGAGGACTTAGTATTATAGGTGGCATCTGATGTAATTTAAAAGCTAGTTCAAAGGAAAACCACAATGGTTTCTCTGTCATTCCTCCTAGAAATAGCTCTTGGGGAACTTTTCCAATGAAGAAATATTTCTTAGAAGCTACTAAAAAGTAGGAAATAGATGAGACAATCTCCAATCCAAGGTGCTTTCTCATATTAAAATAGCCTGCCTTCTTCAGGAGTGTATCTGCTCATATCTGGCAGACCTGGAGTACAGAAGATGCTTTATGCATTCATTCCATGCAGAATTTCCTTATGTTGCTACAGAATGGTGTTAGGATATCTTCATAGCAAACAAACCAAATCTACTTTATATTCTTCTTCCCTGTCCCCTTAACTATATCAAGAGTTCCAGCGTGTCACCTTCCTCTTGGTCAGAGGCACCAAAAGCTATTCTGTCCTTCTGAAACTCCTTTGCTAAAAGAAAAAGTGATTTTTGCCTAGCTCAGATTGGGCCATCCATGCAGAAATGGTACCAGTAAGGAGTTTCTGCTATAAGGAGACTAGATGAGGGTAGCTGTGGCATTTCATGAGTCAAGTCCTAAGGCTGAAGAAAGACTCAACAGTCATATGTAGATTTTACTCAAATAATGGAGAATATGTACAAAAAGACAGAAAAGCTTTCACTTAATAAAGGTTTTATTTATTTTGCACCTTAAGTCAGCTGTCCTGTCAACTGGCAAGTTTGTCACTGGCTTGAGCAAGCCTGTCTAATGCTAAATGTCTTAGTCAGCAAAACAATGCCACTGCAAACAATAAGTTTAATTACTCCCATGTATGCAAAGAGGTAGTTTCCATGCATGTAAAAAATGCTTGATGAAAGTATATGGAGTAGGTTGCTGAAACACAAGCTTCCCCATATGTTCAAATATATGCCTGACTATAAACAAGTGCATGCAAAAATGTACAAATCTCAAATTTGTCAGGGAAATTTTTAGCAACTAGCGGGGGACAAGAAGTCACAAGGACCATGACAGTTTATTCCAAAGCATTGTATTAGGTCATGCACAAAATGTTGCATATTCAATAAGCCAGTTTTCTTTCGAATCTCTAAGATTAAAGAGAGAAAAAAAAAAGCTTTAAAAACCCCTCTTTCTCTAATTTTATTAGGTATAATTCAGAGACTATTGAAAAATTTTCATTTTACCAACATCAAGAGAGGTGCTGTAAGTCTTCAGATAGTTTAAGTTATTAGATTTGCTGCCTTATTGGCAAGAAAAGACCCTGTGGCATTTGGTGAAGACAGAATTCCTGAGGAATCAGCTGTCTTGGTGTCTGGGTCCTATGTGGCAACAGAATAATAAAAGGATATGGGTCAGAGAACCCAAGCAATAATGGAGTTATTTATCTTGATGGATGAAGATATCAACATTCTGAGTTAAAATCATGCACAACAGTTGAAGGAACAGTGATGTCTTCCCCCAAAAATATCTTTTCTCATTGTGAATTCCCAGCAGTGCTGTTAAAAATTAAGCATTTATTTTCAGCATGAAAGATAAAAATGGGGATATTAAATGTTTTACCCCAACAGCAATTCATTCTTGTCACCCAGCATATAGTGTATTCCAAGAACTGAGAGATTATTTTTAACAGTAAATTTTTTGAGTGGCCCTGAACAGAGGTTTCTGACAATGAAGGTGGCAGATCCTTTTTTTTCTGTTTACCAGATAGAAATTTACCAGAGAAAATCTCATTCAGCAGAATTAAATCTGATCTCCCTTTTGCTAACCAAATATGACACAACATCTAGGAATTAGCAGAAACTGCTGATTTAATGAAACATTAAGGAGGAGATGGGAAACAGGTTTACTCCAAAACAGCTGAAAACTACACAGCAAGCTCAGCAGGTAGCAAGAATTACATCTTCTTCCATGTTCAGTTATTGAAAAATAAGTTATGTCACATCATGGAACATGCACTGGAAACATTTCCCCATGTGGTTACTGCTCTGAAGCATAGAAGTGCTACAGACAGAAAACTGGGTAAGCATCTGACCTAAAGCATCAGTTTGTCTTTGCATACACCACAGGAGTTTTTTTCTTCTTTGTACTTCTTGATTAAAGAATTTGGCCTAGCATGAGGCAAAAAGTTTGACAGCCAAGAGAAGAACTTTGCATCTCCTCAACATGAGTGTGTTTAGTCCCCAAACAATTTATGGTATCTGCCTCACGGTGTTAAAGATAACCAAAGTTAATAACCCATACTGAATGAGGAAGATAAATTTAAAGAAAAAGGCTTAAAGTATATTTTAAATTTTTGAAAAAGAACATCCTAGAAGCTTGTAAAAGCAATTAAAATATTTTTCTTTAAGGGAAGAGAGACAAAAATTTGGAAGCATTACTGTGTTCTGTGGTATAGCAAGAACACAAAATGTGGAGTGGGTATTAGTCACACACTGTCTTTTTTTTGCCTAAAGCTACCACCGAGGGACTGCCTGGACCATCATTAAATGCGCCTTTCCAAGAGCATACATATTTCAGTCATTCCACTAAAGACTGAACCACCAGCAGCACCAGAGGAACAGCTGAAGATGTGCGAGAAACAATGCATTACATGCTGTGACAGCTATGGGAGCAGCAAATCACTATGCAGGAGGAACCTGTTGGTTTGCATGGGATAACAGTCATAGCAGCAGGAGGAAAGCAACAGAATTAGATGTCTGCCCCAGCCAACCCCTTTCCTTTTGGTTCTTTCTTTTGATATAGATAACTCTTCATGGCTTCTGAGCATCTCTGTAACTCAAATGCCCTGTCCTAAATCATTCTGAGGAAGCAAACCTCCCAGAACTACAGTTTGCTGGCTCCAGGCAGAAGAGTGATAAAAGCTACAAAAAGTATTGTTATGCTGTTTAGAATTATACAATCACAAGCCCCAGGGGTCTTTACTTTAGAAGCTTCCTGTTGGCAGTAAATCTCAAAATCCTAAATAGTAAAAGTGCTCTGCTGACACAGGAATTGAAACAATTTGGGGATGCTTCTCTGAGCCCTTTGACTCGCTGACCTCAACATACTTCTGTCTTACAAATACAAACCTGTGAGACATCACTCTAGTTTTCCTCCATCGTCAAACCAGTCACAAATTTCCAATTAACCTGCTGACCTAGCACTCGCAGATAGGATTGAATTGCTGATCAGATAAAGGCTTTGTCCAGGACAGCAAAGAGTTATCTTGTGGAACCACATATAAGCATTAGTGCTAACACTGCACTCATTCCTTGTACAGATAAATAAAAGCTCTGGGCAGCACTGTAAGTTAGGAAGGCTTGTTATCTTGCTTCTGTATCTTAAAGTGCACATTCTCGATAATTTTTGTGGTACTGCCACACAGCAGGATAGCTTATTTCCTGCAAACAGTTGTGGAGTAAGCATTTTTCTATCCAAAAGA
The DNA here is from genome assembly GCA_031468815.1 of Morus bassanus. Taxonomy (NCBI): domain Eukaryota; kingdom Metazoa; phylum Chordata; class Aves; order Suliformes; family Sulidae; genus Morus; species Morus bassanus. The sequence continues at coordinate 37,159,174 of CM062600.1, forward strand.
TTCAAACACCAGCAAAAGGAATTGACAGTATATTGACTTAGCCTGGCGATGGTTTTCTCAGCAGGTGTAAAGTCCTCCTTGTGCCCTGACTCACCTGTAGCCCATTTTTTTATAATTTAATAGTTAGGTCTTCTCAGGTGATGCAGAAACAGGATGTTTTCTTATGAGTAGTTGCATAGAACTTGGCATCTTCATCACCTATACAGTGTGGAGCAGCAATTAAAAAGGGCAATACATCTACTTGACATATATGCAAAGCCAGGAGTTGTTTGTGTTTATATAAGCACCATGTAGTATGCTCTGCTGTGGGGGCCAGATAACAGGCCCCAGAAAAAAGGCTTCTCTATGTAAGAGTACTTCAGCATTTACACGACAGACAAATTTCCCAGATACACAGATTATAGGAATCTGAGTTGGCAGAGACTCTCTAACAAAGTTTTGCTGTATTAACCACAGCTCAAGGTCTCAGGAGTAAAGTCAAATTACTTAAGAAGATTAAAAGTCACCCCAGCATTACAGGATAGAAATTCAGACACTTTTAAAAATGGAGGTGCTTATTTTTTAAAATGAAGCATACAATGATGCAATTTGTGGTCAGTGGTCTTTTTTCAGATATTTTTAGCTCCATGCAGATTTATGTACTGATGACGGGGACTTCAACACTGAAATCCTAAAGATGGTGCTCAGAAACAGCTGGCTTCTGAGTTCAGTATAAATGGAAGCAGTTTAACGCCTAAGAAAGAACTTGTGAATGGGGCTAGGAAGATTAACAGGGTATTCTGCAGAACAGCTGACTAGAGACACAAATTGCTATGCACTGCTGAGCTAGTTCATCCTTGAGACGAATGACGGAATTCACACGCTGACTAGACAGACAGCATTTAACTATACTTGCAGTAGGCTCAGCTGCAGTCACAGAAGCCGCTCCTGTCCCCCACAATCAACACTGTCCCCTGCCATGCTACTGGCTATGGTGATACAGACATTTCCTGGCAAAACTGATGCAAGTAGTTCCTGCCTCCCTGTCCTGTGGCTGCTTCCCCCTGCCACGTTCTCCCCCAGTTTTGGTAGTTGTGAAGTTTGTGAGACTGCTTCTAAAGCCACAAGTTAACCAAACCAAGGAACTGACTAAGGTTAAAAATAACTATCAAATAAGCAAATAAAATTTAGCAGCTTTCCTCTGGGGTCAGATATCCAAGGACCTACAGCTTCCATAGTGAGGATGGCACATTCTTTACAGTTCTACCATTACTTCCAGCCTGACATGCATAAATTGCTATTGACATTAGCTTATATTATGAACTGAGGAGAATAAGGAGCAGATACATGTTCTTGTTGGCTGCTCCTGCAGTGCTGGGGACAACAGCTTCTGGTGAAGACTGGAGGGAGGAAAAGAAATCAACCACTGGAGCTGAAGTTCCTTGTGATGGTGAGTCAGCACTCTTGGGCTTTAAGTAGCAGTATGCATCTGGTTCAATTTCTCTCATATTTGTTTCTCCTTTTCACAAATAGCAGTATTAAAATGAAATTCCAAATTCTGGAGTGCAATTCTGTGGCAAGGGCTTGTGCAGAAAGCCAAGGAGACTTGCTCAGTAAATTGGGTAGGAGTCTGTGGTTGTTTGCTTCTGTAAATGTTTTACTTCCTATCACTTTAGAATAATTCTGGCTTGGTGCTGGGTAGCTTTTACCAGAGTTTTTCATTCCTTTAGAACATGAGATCAAATTAATCTAAAGCCACTCAGTAGTGATGATTTCTGTTCCAATTCCTATACATTCAATAATAATAATCAAGTAGTTATTCTTCCTCACTCTCATAACTGATCAGATATATCTCTGATTAGTTTTACATTACAGACTTCTGTCACTTAAACATTGCTGAGGCATCTGAATTTCTGTCACTGGCCAAGAGAGGTAGGTCAGCAGAATCCCCTTATGGAGGAGGTACCATTGCATTGGTCTCTCTTGTTTCTGCAGGAGATGAGCAGTGAAAAAAAAAAAAAAAGCTTTTATGTTACCATTACCACGTATAGTTTTGTCAGTATAGCTATGCCTGTGCTATTGTCATTTTCCTAGCACTGCTTCACTTGTTACTGTGAAGGACAGAACTTTCTGTTAAGCACCAGAAGACTTTTCATTAAGTAGCACGTATCCCTTTCAGTAAAGCCTAATGCCTTTAATATATTAAAGCATACCTTCTTTGGTTTTTTGTGAAGATCTGTCTGTGAAGATCCTTTGGCACACAGAAAATATCTAAAGAAGAATAAAAAAATCCTAAATAATATATCTTGCTTTTATCCAGAACTTAAAAGTTAAAATAACTTACAAAAACTAACTTAGTTTTTATATAAAAACAAGTGACACCACTAATGTATTTAGTGCCCCAGATCTTACTCTTGGGAGTACAGCTTAAAAATGAACATTTAATGCATACTAAGCAATAACATCAGTTAATCATTGTCTGCAGTCATATAATTAAAAAGAAAGGCTTTCACTAACTAATTCCAGTATATTTATAACAAGCTGGTTTTAGTTCTGTAAAACTAAATCTGCTTTCACAATGTCTCCAGATTTCCCTCTGCTGGGATAATGGCAGCATTGCTCACCAGAAATAAACCACTGCAATCTGTTTCAATAGTTTTGTAAGGGACACTGGTTTTAAGTTTATAAATGTAGGAAGATGGTACAACTTTCCTTATGCATGTGCAGAGAACTGCAATCAGACTGATCAGGTATTACAGTCTTGTCTCTCATGACAGCTTAGATGGCGCCGGTCACTTTAGTCTTCCAGGATGCACCTGGTTGTTTAGGGCTTGAGAGCAGACATAGCAGAGGACATGCTGAGAGATACATAGATCTCAATGCTGCTACCTCTTTGAGAATTTTAGCTTTATGTTTTCATACAGGTGTAGCATTAGCTGCTGCCCAGCACAACACTAAACCCTTGCTGTCATGACCACAGCATCCAGCCTTCCCTATTTCCTGATCTCCCATGGGTAAGCACTTGCTCTGAAGGCCCCTTGTTCATTCACATTCATGCCAGCAGAACTGGCATCAGCAGCTCTGGCTTTCATTCCTGTTAAAGCAATTCACTACTGGTACAAGAAGGTAACATTACACATCAAAAGACTGACTGACCTGAAAAAAAAATTAACAGGCTAGGTCCTGTTCTGCTCACTGGAGCTAAACAGAGCAGCGTAAAAAGGCATAGTGTTCATCTTTGCGATATGCATTTGTTTGCTCTGTCGGAGAAGAGGGTAGTTAGTGAATTCAGCCCAGTGAGTTTTCCAAACTTTTTTGGCTCAACATGATCACAGAGGGTCACATGTTAGAGGATATAACTCTATGTGGGGGAAGGAGTCGTTAACAGAGTTTTAAGGCCAGTTTGACAGCTCCCAGTGAGAAAAACTGTAAAAACCCTTTGTGCCTCCATGAGAGACCAAAATAGCTATGCTCTGGACACAAGTTGGGAAGCTGTTTTGTTGAATATTAAATTAGGTACTCTACATATGTTTTTCATGTTAGATAATATTTTGCTTCCCCTTAGTTTGCAGTCTCTTTCAGATAGTCTTTTTTTCCCCTACTCTTGCATTTTCTAGAGAAAAACATGCAGATCACTGGCATTACTCTTATTCCAAAGAGGTCAGCATTTTTGGCTTGACCCTGCACTCCCACTAGCTGGAAGGTTCCTCTACAGCTCTAGACCCTAGTGCACACTGTGATCCTGCTCTGTTGAATGCAGACTGCATTTGCACTGCTTGGAGATTATTTCAGTATTCATGCACATGGACAGTATTATATTCATACAACTAGGTACCAATTTGGTTCAGGTATCATCACATTACATAACATTTCTTTAGTTACTTACCGCTATAATTTTTGTATGCTCTTGCTGTTACTCTAAGACAAATAACAGAGCTCACTCAGTTACAGTGCGGTATGTTTGACTCCAGGATATGGATCTACTCATTCTTCCCTATACTGCAGTAGTAGGTGCAATAATGCCAAGTAATGCACGTAGAAAACATTATTTTCAGCTAATACTTTCCATTAGCTCCCATACCACCTCCCTTACCCCTCCTTTAAAGGTGTATGAGTTTTATTGGCTTAGACTAATTTTTGGATTGTCTAGGAATCTAATTTGTCTCAACTGACTGGGAAAATTAATCTTTTGCAAAACTGGGAGGGTGAAAACTGAAACAAAACCAGTTCAAACAAAACTCCCACCACTGACTCACTACTGTATCATGCATGGCTGGTGTATTGGGTCTGGCAGGGATGGAGTTAAATTTCCCTATAGCAGCCCTGATAGTGCTGCGCTTTGTATTTGTAGCTAGAAAGGTGTTGATAACACACCAGTGTTTCGGCTACAGTGCTTGAATAGCGTCAAGGCTGTCCTCCAACCCCCACCCCCCTCCAAAGGCCAGTAGGCTGGGGGTGTGCAAGAGCTTGGGAGGGGTCACATCCGGGACAGCTGACCCAAACTGACCAAAGGGATATTCCACACCATATGACATCTGCTCAGCAATAAAAGCTAAGAGAAAGGGGTGGGGGGCATTCATTATTAAGGTGTTTGTCTTCTGGAGCAACTGTTACATGTTCTGAGGCCCTACTTCACTGGACATCGCCTGCTAATGGGAAGTAGAAAATAAATTTTTTGTTTCCCTTTCTTTTATTTCCACATATGGCCTTTGCCTTTTCTTTATTAAACTGCCTTTATCTTGACCCACGAAGTCTTTTTCACCTTATTTTCTCCCTTGCTGTCCTGCTGAGGAGGGGGAGTGATAGGGCAGCTTGGTGGGTACCTGGCAGCCAGCCCAGGTCAACCCACCACACCTGGTCAAAAGCAAATTTATTCCTAGTGTTGAGGTTACATTAGCTTTCATGCCTTATTCAATCTTTCATCATTCTGCTCAGATCATTGGGGAGGTAAAGCCACCTGACTGTGGGTTTTACAGCTCAGACATCTTGTTCAGGATAACTGAGTTTGCTCAACCTATTCAACTCACATTGGTTACAGGGTGATACCCAATGTCAACACCTACCCACCTAAGCTCAGTTCGTAGCAGTTTCTGATAAAGGAGTCAGACACACCCACAAAATCCTCAGAACTGGCACTATGTAGTTTGCTCTGGGTATAACCTGGTCATCTTATCTAGGGCTGCTCCTTAAGGTGAAATATTATTGCTAAATATTTACAGGTACATTTACCTGTACCCATCTTACAGGTGGATTTTACAGTCCATTGTCAAAAACCACAGTATACACAATGGCAGCATGAAAAGAGCTAGCACAGTAATATTACTGTTAAAGGAATGGACTAAGGAAAGCAGAGAATTGAATGCATGACCAAATACTATTGCATGTACACAGCGTTTATTTGTTCTCATTCTACAATTAAAGGCTAAAGAACATTCACATGTCTTTGGTTGGATTTTCTGTAGTAACATTTAAGTAACAATAACATTTCCTAACATTAACTAACATTAACATTTAATTAAGCTTTTAATTGACACCATTAACGTCTACATTCTCCATTTTTAAGATGTTTGATATAGAACAATTAGATCCCAGAATGTTTCTACTAGCAGACTGTAATCCACGGAGCTGCTTCCTGCCCAGGAACACTGTGGCACACCATTAGCAATTAGGCTGAAGTGTGGCAGTCTGTAAGAGTGTGGTTTGCGCTTGCATCCCAGTGTCTGCTCTCATATACATCAGAAAACCAGGTCCCACTTGGACTCCTATTTAAAGCTACTGAACATGACATTATTTTATTGTTGCCTCATGTTCTAGAAAGCACTCTGCCATTTGGAAAGGAGAAAACAATTCTTCCTACATGTGGATCTGTAAGGCAGAATAAACAAATCTAGGTATATCTGAGGTGCTTAATTAAGTTTTGTCACAGCCACATTCACATTTTCTGCATTGCTGGGTGACGCTGAAGGTACAAATCATCAAGTTTAGAGGACAAAATTTGGGAAACAATTTCAAATCATATAATTTTATAGTATCAATTTCATGCTATTAAATGGTCCTGCTATAAGGGTTTTATCCATCCAGGGACAAGAAACAACAGCATGACTTACTAGTTAACTGAAGAGCAGTGAACAGTTTTGCACCTATGACATTCACATAAACCATCTGGAATGAGGTACAGAGTGCCCACTGTCATGGAAGAAACAAATAGACTCTACCTGCCACTCTTTCCTCAACAAGTGTACAGCCAGATGAATTGTAATAGAACTCCATAGCCTGTAAGCAATATGTGGCACTTATCCCCAAAGTAATACTGCCTACCATCCCCAAAGCAATGCTGCCAACCCAGCATCTCTTTTGTAGGAGCTAGAATTTTGCTCTAAAAAGCTCCAGAATCTATATCCTCAAAAAATTCACAGCCCCTTAACTGTCATTAAAATCAAGTCTAAGCAGTTAGGCATCATCCTTCTTTATGGATCAGCCCTCCTTACAACGCTGCTACACAGCTGAGCTAAGGTCAAGCCATACCCCAGCTGGTTATAAGAGAATACCTGAAGGGCATCCTTCCCGCTGCCTTCCTTTTTTATTTACTTTGGCAGGCACAGACCCAGACAAAGCAACTGGAGTCCAAAGCGTCCTCGGCATGCTGTAAAGCCTATCTCTGTGTGTGTGTGTGTGTGTGTGAGAGGGAGGGAAGGAGGGAGGGAGAGGGACGGAGATGAGGGGAGAGAGGTGTTCTGGCTGGCACAAGGAATACTGAATTGAATGGCACAGTGCTGGAAGGAGTGGAACAATAGGGTAACAAGGATTACTCCTCTGGTTTTGCTTCCATAAGGATTCCTCCACTGTGTTTGCACTTAAGGTCAAAGCTACTGGGAGACGTCTCACTATCGATATCTACAGACACCCCTCAGTACGGTTCCTTTCCCCCTCTGGCCTTCTCCAAATATGCTTCCAAGAAAAGATCACACTAAAAATTCTCTTCAGGTACAACTGTGTGGGAAGATAAATGGCCTGGATTTTCTTTAGTTACTCTTATAAATTATTCAGAAAGAAGGACACATTTTAGTGCACTTACTTAAAACATTGTTTTGTTTCATTCCTAAAAATACATGGGCTCAAACTAGCACACTAAATCTTTTTAGACATAAAAAAAAGAGTAGTTTCCTCCAAACAAAAATATCTCAGGTCAAACTTATCTCCATGAGAGTAGCTACAACTTAGACTTTTGCCTCCCCCAAATTTTATACATATTTTTTTAGCTTTAATCCAATAGTAAATAATAATAATAGCAGCAACAACAACAACGACAACAGCATATAAATAGATAAGTTGTATGTACAATTGGAAATATACAAGACAACTTTCTGAAAAAAATACCAAGCCAAGCAATCTGGCAAACTAGTGTCATTCTATACTTTTCAGTATTATTTTTTAAAAAATTGTTTTATATGTAGTATTTATCCTTCTGAAGCTATTTCAAAGTACTTTTAATGAAACCAACATAGAAAAGCCAAAGCTGAAGACATTATACATGAAGAAATGTTATAGACTAGGATTTATAGATTAGAATCCCAGTATAGCATGACACAGTAACAATGCCTTTTTACTGTTTTGGGCAAATCTCTTGATTTAGAGTAACACTACATGTTGTGGTTTTTAGACCTTCTAAAGCTACATTTTTAAAATTTGTAAGACAAGCAGTAGTCCGACTGTATTCTCTCCTCAAACAGTGGAAAGGAAGCTTTGCTTTCCATTTGGAGAGGTGTTTAGCCTCATCTAAGGATGAAAAGTTAGATTAATTTTAAATTGGTTGCAGTCTAGCTTTCTAACCAAACTAAGCTACCAAAACTGTGCCAGTTCTTTGGCTTCTAAAACACAGTTAAGTATACAGACTCAAGTCTTCAATTTGTAAGAATAAGCAGGCATAAGGCCAGTAATTGAGAACAAAAATTGAGACTTTTTTTCTTTAAATTACAAGATAACACAAAATGCCTGTGGAAGTCGTATGTGTGGAGGGGTGGGAAATCAAGGCAAATTTGTACAAATTTTCTCATCTCTTCCAAATTATGATGGAGTTAAATGCATTACTAATATTCTAATAATGGTAGTTTACCTAACAAAAATAATGTAGAAAAGAATGTTTCTCTGTGTAAATGTTGAATTTCTCAAGCTGAATGAATTGAACAGGATGCTAGGGAGAAGTGTATTTTAGTGTTAAAATAACTTCTGAATTTAAAAAGTTCTATTAAGTAATGCAGAGAAGTTTCTTCCTACTTTTTTTTTTCTTTAGAAAGTAAACTATATTGAAACTACTACAGGTTGGCACTGAAAAATTCAAATGCCAGACATTATTAATGTGAGAATGACAGGGTTTCCCCATGCAGAGCTTAGAAAAGACTCAGCTGAGGAAGGAAATCTGAGCTCTGTAGGGAAATGCAAGCCAACTTTCACTACTGAGCCCACTGGTAAACAGCCAACTACTAGCTGCAATGAAAGTTCACTAGTAATAAACCAAGACTTAAAAAGTACAATTGGCTAACGCTGAAAATCTGAGCCAGCTGAAGCTTTTAAATTTTAGCCATTTTCAGTAGTAATTTGAAAAAAAAACCACCACTTTACCAATCGGATACAAATTCAAGGATACTGCTGATTTTCAGCTTCCTCATGCTTATCTAAACCCTGTGGCAAGTAAGGCTTTTTTCCAATAAGGGTTTCCAACTGACATTATAATTTGGGGTTTTCAACTCCACTGGTTAAAAAAACTATTACGTATTACACTGACTTTTATTAAACTTGGCAGCCAGGGTGAACTCCCTAAACTAACATAAACCATGTGCTTGGAGAAAATAGCTCCTAAATAGAAAATATATATTTTTTTTTAAGTTAGTTATAGGCTGGCATTTTAGTAGCATAAAGCCACCTCTAAAAGTTTGACTAGTTGACTTTTTCCATTTGGCTGACAACTGCCACTTTTAGTGAAGACAATGAACAACATGAGTCATGTTGACGCATGTTCTTATTACTAAATATGAAAAATTTAAATTCAGGTGCATTTGATATGTAGTTATTAAGTGGTTTCAAAAATCTGGATACAAATAGAAATGACTGTGCAAGTGATGTAGTGAACTGACTCTCCAGTCAACTGCTATCCATATGCGAAGTTTAGCACAGGCAGCCTACCAGGAAAGAAGTTAACTCTCTCATGGGATGTCTGGCTAGGTGACTTATCTGAACCAAAGAGACAACTACAGCTCTCTGAGTGCCATAATGGCTTAGTCAAATTTCAGGAAACATCACAGCCTCCTTGTGCTGCTTGTACTTACATTCTGCCTCATTCAGGACCTCTGTGGCCAGAGATTAGACAGAAAGGGTAAGAAAGGGCTCTTTTGAAAGCCAACAGACTGGAGAAAATGTAACCATTAACAGTGAATGATCTTGATAAAACACATGTATTTTTTCTCCAACATTAACTATTCATGATAGAAGTTAAGAAAAAAAAAATCACAAACAAACCAACCCATTAAATAGGAACTTTATGCCCATTATGTATTCTGAAGTTGCTTTCCATATGCACAGTCACCTGCCAGTTTCCATCCTGGCAGTCTATTGTTACAACTTCAGTCCAGCTGCTGGTCACTTTTACAGCACTTCCATTAGGAAGTAACAAATGCATACAACCAGTGTACCACACAGCAAGAATTCAGGCAGCAACAGATAATAGTAATTGGCAGTAAAACTGTCATTGTGGATGAGCGAAGACAACAAGAACAGTTAACTGCTGGAAAATTGAGGATGCTGCATGTTACTACAGGGTAAAATGCATCTGGGAAAAGAAAGCCGGCATGACCATTTAGGATGGGAAAGACTTGAAAACAAATTCAACTATACCTCTCACACAGAAAAAACTAGATACTTTGATCAAAAACTTCTATATGAGGAAGGGAAGCAGAAACAGCTTAACTAACCCTTCTACTGCCTTCTGGGCTTCAAAGACAAGTATCAGTAATGCAGAGCAAGGTCCAAGTAAAATTCACATCTATTGCAGTCAGTAAGAGTATAAGTTAACTTTCTAGTAAAAGCTCATTTGTCCAAAAGCAGCAGGAAAACACTCCAGGCAGCTAATCTCTCACAGCTTCTTACACTTCTCAGATGGTTCAAGTGATTAGTCTTAGGCCTCTTGTTTCAGAAATTAGTTGCTTCACGTAACTACCATGAAGTACACTTAGCTTTTTTATTGCTCAGCTAATGACTGAGACAAAACCTAGCTCTAGGACTGGCTTTCCAACTTTTCTGACAGTTATGTTAGACAACAACATATTTCCAAATAACAGCAATTTAAGACTTTAGAAATTTTCTGAGAAGGCAAGTGTATGTTAAAAAACTGCTTTGCTTCTTTAATAACAAGCATTTACTTTCCTTTATGATAGAATTCATTTAGCACAGCCCATAGCTTACATAAGCAGAGATGTATTACTCTTGAGACCAAATCAACAAGACAAGGAAAGCACATCCAAGATTTTTCTTTATGAGGAAACTGAAAGCTATGTGTTTTTTCTCTCATGATGCTAATGGCTAGAGCAGTTCCCTGTATCTGTTGCCCGGTGGCAGCCCAAAGGAGACTAAACCAGACTGCTCTTTGTCTGCCCAGGATGGTCACATGCTGCTTTTCTCCCCACAAGGAGTCTATGTGGGAACAGCAAGGTTATAGTATTGGGCCTATGTGAAGGTTGTACGCCTATAAAAGATTCTCCTCCTTTACCTTTCCCTCACTCCCCCAAAAAGTTAAATGCATCAGCCCTTTGTGTTTCAGAAGCAGTTACAAAGAAGGTAACTTTGGGTTCCTTTGGGTTTGGAATGCAACTCCAGCACTGTTCAGATATATTGCAATGTTTTTTGGTGTTTAAAAACACCTAACACCTATTTTAGTCATTCAATCATCAGTACCCTTACTGATTCACAAGTTGGACTACTCTGGAACAGAAGAGAGATATCAAAGATACTTGACTAGGAGGTTTAACCATGCTATAGCTGCAGCTGGTGTTTGAGCAGGCTAATTGAGGATGTGTACATTTGCTTGATTTAAATTAACAATGCTTCACTTAAATAGGAGTGGTTAAACCATAAGAAAATGTATTTGTACATGCTGGAAGTCTATTTTGTTGGGTGGTATGGCCTTCCCTAGCAAACGGTCTCAAATTTAAACCAAGTTGTTCAGTAATATTTTCAAGTCAATAGTAGTATTCTCACCACTCCAGGCAGGATACTATGGGTCTTCTCTTCTACATCTCTTTTCCAGTGTTTCTCCCCTTTTCTTTAGTACATCTTTTGGGACAGACAGTTCACAGACCACTTGCTTGGTCTGATTTCTACCAATTTGTCTGTTGCAGCAGCCATTTGAACAGAGTAGTTATATATCAGACTCAAGAGCCCAGCCTTTTGACGGCTGGGGATTTCTTTCCTGATTCAAAATTCAGTGCTCACACAGTCTGAAAAATGTATTCCCTGTTTCCCAAAAACTCACCCTCTGCAGACAAAGGCTTACTATATTTCAACAGAATTTCTTCCAAACTGTGTGAAGTATTTATTGAAAGTAATCTGTATTCCAGCAGTAGGAAATTAATTTCTGGTTGTAAGGCCTAAGCTCATTCAAGGGGAATCTGAAGCTCTGTGCTCCGTCACACTAAGTGGATGTGCTTTGCCAAGAATGAAAATATTCTACATTTTTGTCATTGTATACCATATACAGTGTGAGAAACAAAATCCCTGGTCTGATTCCCACCCATGTTGCTTAAATGTCAATATAGGCACAAGATGCACAGTTTTTTATTCTGGAAAAATCTACTTTTTCCGCTTTCAAAATGTACACACAAAGCAACCACCTCTACTGTTTCCTGATTCATGTGAGACTGTCTAATTTCTAAACTATTGCTTATGAGAGTTTGTAGTAACTAATCACTCCTTGTAAAGAATGTTTTTTCTCCTGATCATCTTCTGAGGAAGGTGCAAGGAGGTATTTTTTCCCCCACACAATGCTATCTGATTTTCTCCTGTAGTAGAACACCACCCTGTGTGATCCTGAGAACTACATCTAAAATAAGAACATTTGGCCAGGACTATAAAAATTCAGCATTATGTTTTAATATTTTCCTTTTCTGATTCATTATCTGAAAAATAGACGGCAGACCAATTTGCTGACATCAGGCAGGAAATTTATTATATTCATTAAAAAGTAAGACACATCAACATAAATCACCAGATCATACTTGCCAGTAAAAGTGCTTTACACACAGAACAGTGCTAGCACATCAGGATTGTGTGGTATTTGATGGAAACTGAATTTATTGAGAGAGAAGTGAGGGAGCTGGGGTTTGGGTTTTGTGGAGGTTTTTGTGTGTGCATCTGAAATACACAATTTTCCTGCCTGTAGGGAATGCATCAGGTTCAGCATAAGGCTGGTACTCCTCATCACATGCAGCAGTATGTAGAAAATCAGTAGTGCTGCACAGATACTCTTCGAGGCTTTTAGGCTGATATTTCTTAAGTGCAACAAAGTTGTGTTCTGAGCAGCAATGAGAAGGGCATGGGACACAGGCAGAGGAGAGCCACATTCCAGCCACGGATTCTCTTGCCACAAACGGATTCAGAAAAGAGGCTTTTCTTACTTACTAGTTTCACTATTTAGTAATTTTAAAGTGGTTTTGGTTCAAGGGCTTCCTATTTACTCTTTCCTTTTTCCACTCCTTAAGCTTCCTTCTGTGCTAAGCTCCGTGTGAAACCACTAAAGAAATCATCTACCTTTTGAATCCAAAGTATTAAAGTGGTTTCCAAATTGGGCAATACCAGTTTGCAGAGGCTTAGTGTCAAGTAAAGAAAAGGTGAAGGAGACAAGTACAGGACTGCATAAAAACATATAGCTTGTGTTAAGAAGTACCTGAAGGTAAGGAATGCACAATTGTACCTCAACAGGTGCTATTCCCTTAGTTTTCATTGAGAAAGGACATTTGCAGATTTTAACAGACACCTGTTTCTGGACTATGTGACTAGTAAGGGGAAACACTGTGTGCTATGAATAAGGAAGCAGGATATGAATGCAACAATTAAAATTGCCCTTTTTCTCCATGTTCTGTGTTAGAGAGCTAGAGAAGACAGTAGTAATTGCCCTGATTTATTTTTGGGAAGGCAAGAGACACTTGTAGAAAACATAAAGGGAGATAAAAAGAAACTCTAAGTAAGTCTAAGTAAGATTAGCCTTAAACCTGCTGCAAAATAGTGAAGACTGAAGTGCTGAGGGTGAAAAGTTGCAGGACTCCCAAGCTCATGTGTGGCATAGTGCCCTTTGAGGGGAATGGTGTGGTGATCAGGATTGCCCTGATGCTCCAGGTACAGCAAATTTAGCTTCAAGACAAAACCACCCTGATCCTGGGGGGGGGGGGTGTTATGAGTCATTACTGCCCTTCAGGACACCTGGGAGTTAACATCAATAGGAAGCACAGCATCTCAGTAATAACTGTTGAAAAATAGGTAACCACATTTGAGTGTACCAATCTTAAACAATTAACGATGAAACTGTGGTAAAACTTCCATCTCACTGGCACATAAACAAAGCAAAATAAACTCTCAACTTCTCTAAAGTAACAAAGATCTACATCCAAGCTACAGTTTCTGTCTCTGCAGAACTCTGAGCATACAAACTATTCCCTTAACCAATTACTGTTTAAAAGAGCGGTGTTTTCTTTTGGTAGAAATCTAAGTACATAACCATAGCAAATATTAGTAATCACAAAAGTTGGAAGGCTTTTCTAATTCAAGGATTTTTTGCAATGTTTGCTTTTAAAAGTCTCTGGTAATCCTTGTAATTTTAAGTAAGAAATACCAATCAGCCTTTATAAAACAGTTGAAATTCGACCACTGTCAACTGCAATTTACATACTTAAGGAAAAATATTTCATATGCAAGAAATGAATATGTTAGTTAAGAGCTTGTATGTTTTCTCCTCAGCTAGCAGTAGTCAGTTGGAGAATGGATTTTGCTTTGCCCTATAAAGCTTACCTCTACACAGGATTAGGCCAAAAGCAACTATTCCTTGGGAGATTGACAGATTTTATGCCATAAAGTGGCATAAGATTCATTTCACCAGGCATTGATTTTGCAAGGTATTGAGAGATGCAGAAATGAATTTATGCTTAGAATTAGGTGTGCTGGTAAGTATTTTGCTGCCCTAAATTGCAGAAAGAAAAAACAAGTTCATAGCTGAACAGTGAGTTCATATCCCATCGAAAAAATCTCATAGTTTACAAGTAGGTTAAAGACTATTTTTTATTCAAGTTACTTGATAAACACAGCATCTATACCTTGGACCTATGTTACTTATAGAATCATAGACTATGTCAAGCTGGAGAGGACCCATAAGAGTTCAACTCTTTACTCCTCACAGGACTACCTAAAACTCAACCATATGGCTAAAAGCGTTGTCCAGACACTCCTTGAACTCTGCCAGTCTTGGTGCCGTGACCACTTCCCTGAGGAACCTCTTCCAGTGACCAACCACCCTCTCAGTGAAGAACCTTTTCCTAATGTCCAACCTGAACTTCTAAGAGATGCATTGCAGAGATGGAATCTAATATTGGTTAGAGATGAGCAAGTCTAGTAGAACTGAGTTTAGATAAGCATGTAAATAGCTAAACAGTTACCACAAGTTGCTGTAAGATCTTATCTTTATAATTTCTACCTGTACTAGGATCTTCTCAGACCCTGTTTGGGGGGGGGTTCATTTTTTCTCTTCCCAACTTAATATTGGTTATTATTTTTAATAGTTACATCTTTAAAAATTAGGTTTATTTACTTATTTATTTAGCATTAATTAATTATTTACTTGAGAAAAAAATCTCTTTCTAGAACAATAAGTAGGCACGATATATGATTCCAAGTCAAGAGCACTAAATTGGACATCAAGAAAAGCTTAATTCTAGTCAGGTTCAAGACTGCAACTTTTAAGATTGCACATATTTTAGTGTGACAGTGCAAAAGCCTTTTACATAATTGGACTATATCATCTGCAAAGTTCACCAGTGGATAGAGTTTAGCATCTAGGATTTTTGGGAGCCACAGGACACACATGGTTCTTATAAGCTAGAAATAGTTTTGAATCAAAGTTCTACAGATCTTATTTTAAAACTTGCAGCTGTCAGATAACAGTTAGCTAGGCTTTCTATGTTATTATGTGAAAATTAGACAAAAGAAATCAAAGAGCAGTATGAGAACAGAATGTTGCTTTAAGTGGTACTTCTTGGTAAAAGTTGAAAAAGTAACAATGAAAACATTAAATCCTTAAAATCTGGTGAATATCAAGATTTTAAAATGGAGCAAAACAATCTGAAGGATCAATATTCATTATAAATACCACAATTCCATGTCTAACAGAGGGGTGGGGGAAAAAAAAATCACCAAAACTTAGCAAGTAAATGATGCACAGATGGAAGAAAGGACAGAATAATGTCACAGAATCACAGAATCACAGAATCACAGAATCCCAGAATCACAGAATGGTAGGGGTTAGAAGGGACCTCTGGAGATCATCTCGTCCAACCCCCCTGCAAAAGCAGACACACCTAGAGCAGGGTGCACAGGGCCACATCCAGGTGGGTTTTGAATGTCTCCAGGGAAGGAGACTCCACAACCTCTCTGGGCAGCCTGTTCCACTGCTCTGCCACCCTCACAGTAAAGAAGTTTTTTTCTCATGTTTAAGTGGAACTTCCTGTATTCCAACTTGTGCCCATTGCCCCTTGTCCTGTCATTGGGCACCACTGAAAAGAGTCTGGTCCCATCCTCTTGACACCCACCCTTCAGATATTTGTAAGTATTGATAAGATCTTCCCTCAGTCTTCTCCAGGCTGAACAAACCCAGGTCTCTCAGCCTTTCCTCATAAGGGAGATGCTCCAGTCCCCTGATCATCTTCGTAGCTCTCCACTGGACTTGCTTGAGCAGTTCCCTGTCCTTCTTAAACTGGGGGCCCCAAAACTGGACACAGGACTCCAGATGTGGTCTCACTAGGGCAGAGTAGAGCAGGAGCATAACCTCCCTTGACCTGCTGGCCACACTCCTTTTTATGAACCCCACGATACTATCGGCCTTCGTGGCCACAAGGGCACAGTGCTGGCTCATGATTAGCCTGCTTTCCACCAGCACTCCCAGGTCCTTCTCAACAGAGCCACTTTCCAGCAGGTCAGCCCCCAACATGTACCGGTGCATGGGGTTGTTCCTCCCCAGGTGCAGGACCCTACACTTGCTCTTGTTGAATTTCATGAGGTTCCCCTCGGCCCAGCTCTCCAGCCTGTCCAGGTCTCGCTGGATGGCAGCACAGCCTTCTGGTGTGTCAGCCACTCCTCCCAGCTTGGTATCATCAGCCAACTTGCTGAGGTTCCACTCTATCCCTTCATCCAGGTCATTGATGAATATGTTGAACAGGACTGGACCCAGTACAGATCCCTGGGGAACACCGCTAGTTATGGGCCTCCAACTGGACTCTGCCCCATTGATCACGACCCTCTGAGCTCTGTTGTTCAGCCAGTTCTCTATCCACCTCACTGTCCACTCATCTAACCCACACTTCCTTAGCTTGTCTGTGAGGATGTTACGGGAGACAGTGTCGAATGCCTTACTGAAGTCAAGATAAACAACATCCACTGCTCTTCCTTCATCGACCCAGCCAATCAGACCATGGGCTATCAGGTTGGTCAAGTATGATCTTCCCTTGGTGAATCCATGTTGACTACTTCTGATAACCTTCTTTTCCTTTACAAGCCTGGAGATAACCTCCAGGATAAACTGTTATATCACCTTTCCAGGGATGGAGGCGAGGCTGACTGGCCTAGAGTTTCCCAGGTCCTCCTTCTTGCCCTTTTTGAAGATTGGAGTGATATTTGCTTCCCTCCAGTGCTCGGGCACCTCTCCTGTCCTCCATGACCTTTCAAAGATGATGGAGAGTGGCTTGGCAAGAACATCTGCCAGCTCCTTCAGCACTCGTGGGTGCATCCCATCAGGGCCCATGGATTTGTGAGGATCCAGTTTGCCTAGGTGATCTCTGAGCCAACCTCCTCAACCAAGGGGAAGTCCTCCTTTCTCCAGATCTTCTCTCTCACCTCTGGGGAAGAGAGAATGTCCTTCAACTTCTAGTAGAGGTTTTTAATTGCTATGTAGTATCGCAAAGTAATTATATGGGTTGGTTTTTGTTTTGTGGGTTTTTTTGTTCTTCTTGTTTTGTTTTGTTTTACAAAATACCTGTATAATTGTACAGTTTGTACCTCAATACTGGAGTCACACTGAAAACATCGTATTTGTCATTAGTATCCAAAATTATACTGTGACGCTACATATAAACTTAATGCATGCACACAATGTACATAAAAACTAAGCACTGAAGTTCAGCACCTGCAGTTGTTTATACCATATCCCAGCAATAGCTCCAGTTCTATGTAAGTTAAGACAATAGACCTGGAAAAGAAGCACTTTTAAACCATTGCCTGCATAAATTATGCAGCTAACATGCTGCCAGATCAGTACATTTAGTGAGTTCTCCGTTGCCCTTGAACAGAGAATTACCTAACTTTGATTCAGATTCAGAAAAGATCTTTGTAAATATGTAATCTGGTAGCCAGCATAAACACAAGCCATAAAACTTCCATGCATTAGGTTCTGTGTTGAATTTACCAGACAGTTTAACATACTATTTTTTTAAAAAGAAGACACACAATCTAATTGTTAACATTGTTACAAGTTCTTGAGACAGCTAAATGACTAGAAAGTCTATCTAAACATGCATCGTGAGATTTTTTTTCTCGAAAAAAGGGAAAGGAAGCAATACATAAAGGGAAAGTAAGCAATACATAAATTTAAGGATCAAGCATTTTCTTCTGGCCCAATGAAGTCCTTAATTAAAACCTCTTTTTAGAAGAAGGTCATTAATATACTATGTCATGAATTCTGTCCTTCTCCTGCACCACTCAGCATCACTGAAGTGCTGTAACTGAGGCAAAAAAATGTGTCCTGCTACTTTCCATATATATATAAAAATATATAAATATATAAAAATATATATATATATGTATATATACACACACCTCCTTTATATATTTGTACCAGGCGACTAAGGGAACAGTTCTGCTCGGACAAGAATCCTCTCACTTTCTTTCCACTTCCCACAAAAACTACAGTAAAAAGAAACAGTAAGCAGGCCAGATTCCCATCTATTAAAACATGGTTTATCTGGAATGGCTCCATTGTGGCTGACAGAAACCTTCTGGGTTCGCAGCTTGTCATTAAGATGAGCAACTGTATGTTGGCCTCAGAGTTTTTGAGAAGATGAAGCCTGAAGTCATCAGAGTCAGGTTTGCACACTGGCAACTCAAATACCTAGTGTTTTGCTTAACAGAAACATCTTGGGAGATCGGCAAAACCAAACAAAAACTAGGGAGAAACCTGGGGAAGATGAGTAGTTGCATCACTACTCTTCCATTCTGCCTCCCACTGTAATTTCTGGGAAATCTATATCACTTTCTATAGCTAAGTTACAATTTAGGGAATTATTTCACCATTTAAAATGCTGAGTCATCTTTGCTGAGACAGGGCTATAACATAATAGTGACACAATTTGGGAATAACTTGATGTACCATTTAACCCAGCATTTCATGTGGTTTGGCTAGGATAAGTAAGGGATGGATAGACAGCCTTGCTCTTTGCAGTATTTTAGGCTGTGGATTGTACCTTAAACAGTACTTACAATGTTATGCATGGCCTGGTGGGAAAAGACATGTGCGGTTTAGCTAATAATCCTGACTTCATTCTGTGCAGGAAAAGAGCTTGACTCATCAGTACAAGCGGAACACAAGATGTTCAAGAGTGAGATGGTTTTGTTTGTTTTACTAGTTATTGCCCCTGCAGACTTACTAGGAATGATGAGTTTCTCACAGATTTCTACCAAAATTCACAGTATTCTGATGGAGTATTTTGTCAGCTCCGGGTAACAATTGCTTGTGAAAACTGAGATAGATAACAGATTTACTGACAGTTTTTAATGTTAATCTCAGAGGGACAAAGGCTAATTAAACGCTGCTGCAAGCCAAGATTCAATTTCAGCCAAGTATCCTTTCAAAACCAGCACAGGATGGAAGGCTGCCAAACAAAACACATGTATTTGGCACCCAAGAAAGGAGGAGGTCCTCCAGGTTAACAATGTAGTAAAACCATACTTCTGATAGTTTCTCAAAGGAATAGGCTAGAGGATGCAAGGATGTTCCTATTGGGTTTTGTGTAATAGCTGGTAAGCTACTAAAAAGCAGGATGACAACAAAAACTCTAATCAGTTCTTAGTTTCTCTGATACACATCAAGGCTTTAGCATGTCCTCAAGCTCACTCTGTCCTTCATAGCCCGATTAAACACTAAAATCTGATTTTGGACCAGATATTTCTAAAAACAAAATTAAAACCAACAACAAACCAAAACCATAGCCTGGAAACGGGAACCATAATCCAGGGCTTCTCACAACCAGTATTAGACAACAGTCATGATCCTTCTTGCGCTTTCTTTTGGCAATAAAACAGTTTTTCCCCTTGCTTAGTGGCAGCATCAGACAAGGTGGAAGAAGAATGCTCTGCATTCAGCTTGTCCTGGTTATTTGGATCTTCCAGGAGCTACAGAGATGGATCTAGTCCTGAATCTCTTACTTCTTGATGGCAGCTTTCACCAACACCCCATTCTAGTAGGGGCAAGCAGCACCAGCAACTCACAGCAGCTTCACTGCTTTTGAGTTGGCAGAATCTCCTTTGCCAGTGATGGCTACAGTGTACATCCTGGTCTGGTGTACACTTCAGGGTGTGTTGCTGTTCTGGGCTTCATGCATTTGCTGTCTGTGCTTAGGACAGGGGGTAAATAAGACTAGGAAGTGGTTTTTTTAGCAGTTAAAAAGTTTGGAGGGGGGTGGGGTGGACCTCACTGTCGCCAAGGTAGAAGCCACCTCTGCTTTCAGCTGGCCTGACCCTGCAGTTTCCTATAAACCCCCAATGCTACTACACATTAAATAATCTTGGAGCAGGTATACCACGCCAGGCTTCCCAGTTCACTTCAACACACCACCTGAGCCATTGGGACTGCTGTGTTTCTTGAATGCACATTCTAGTTTTAAAGTGCTTAACTGTGAAAGCATCCAAGTGAGGTCACCTTTTCACTTACACAGCATTCAGATGGAGGTGGCTCTGGATTTTAGTGCTAATTATGTTTAAGTATTATTTTAAATGCAATAAAGGGCTAAAGCATATAGCCACGGACTCTCCAAAAAACTAAAACTTCTCAGATCTCTGGTTCAAGTGAGCTCAATGCTAAGAGAATAAGGATTTCTCTCATTTTTCCCAGGTTTATGTAAATGAATCATGATCATGAAACATTAACACTGCATAAGTGTAAACTATTTCATTAGTAAAGGATATTAACACCCATAAGGGCCTTTTTTTTTTTTTAACCTTTACTTAGGGGCCTAAGCACATATTTATAGTGACTGTTCCAGAACTATCTCTGTAGGGACTTCCCCTTCCTCCACGGTCTTTTCTGGAACAAGTGACCTAGGCAAGACAAAGCAGAATTGGCCCTATGACATGTGGTGGTAAGAGAGGTGTCTAGGTAAGAGAGGTGCAAGAAGAAGAAGGAAAAAAAAGGAAAAAAAAAAATCTTTCAACTTCTAAAGTTATGAATGAACCCCAGTAGGCAGAAGGCTTTTATTTCATTCAATCACTCTTTTACTACACTTTAAAAAATCTAATGCATTTCTTCAAAAGCACCATTACACAACACTAAATACTGTAAACCATGTGTGTTTAACAAGTGATAAAAAGAACAGAGAGGTTATATAGACTCAATTAAACTCAATTGTTTGAAAGGAAGTTCACAGTCCTTTTTAAACATCTTGCTGGTTTAAAAATAACTCTTCCATTAGCTTCAAAGGAAAAAGAGCATGACATCTGAGAAGTTCATTAGCTCTACAAAAAGTACCAAATAGCTTCGATACTATGCAATTGTTTAAGTCTAAGGTACAGAACAAAACCACAACCTAGATTCTATTTTCAGCAAAAAAGGTATATCATTTTAAGCTCTCATAAACAAGTAAATGGTGAAGCGAATGAATATGTGCTAGGAATATGACTGCTGGTAATGGCAGATAACACTACTTATTTAAGTTTATTTGAAATTGTCCTGGGATGGGAATATTTTAGAAATATTGCCTAGAAAGCCTGCTGTTAAACTTTGAAAAACACTGTAAAAATATACTGATATATGAGATAAGCAAAACTACTATTTTCTTTTTGTATGCTACAAGTACTAAGATAGTTTGCAGAAAATATATAATCTGTGGGGATTTTTCTTCTCACACTTAGTATAGGAGGCTTATTTCAATGTACTTAAACATCTACGAGGTAAAGACAGAATAATGATCTTTCCTCTGCTAGCTCTTCCATGCAGATATTTAAATTGTATAGTCGATGTTAAATATCTTTGCTGCTTCTTTAGCATGTGAGTTCCTCAAAGTCATATGATGTATCTCCCCAGAGAAGTAAAATTATCTGCACTGCTCTGAGAAGGAAATGAAATTGAGACACTTATAAGCTGAGAACCAAACCTCAGTCTCCTGAGTTCCAGGCTAATGCATTAATTGCTGCACAGCAATTAAAAGCAGTATCACATACACAATAGACCTTCTTCTATCTAATATCAACACAAGGTTAAAAAAATGTCATCAGTACTGTCACAAAGTATTGCCCTATATCAATATATATACCAGTATTCACTGTGCTTGAGGACTGAAGGCCTTCAGAAGACAGCCAGCAAAAAGGCTTGGATCCTTACTTAAGTTTCTACTGGAGTCCTGCCTGCTTTAAGAAATAAACACAGATGACAACTTCAACCAACCCAAAGAATCTGCATAAATCATATCAACTGAAGTTCATCTATTCCGATTAAATCTGAACATCTCCAACACACTTTCCCTAGTTAACATATTCCACAAGATTATACGTTTATATGTTGCATTGCCAGTGTGTCTTTGCAGTTTGGCATTTTAACAGTAGAAATACCTCAAGATGTCTTGGTTTGATTCTCTTAATATTAGTTACTGTTTGAAGATACTCTTGAAGACCAGTACGCCATGAAGAAAGCCAGGGTTATAATTTTTAATTCCTTTTATTAGGAGGCTCATAACATACTATTTCACATTGTGTAACCATACGTTCTACAACAGAAGCACAAAGTCAATGCTATGACATAGTCCTAGAAATTTCTTGCACATAGCAAAAGCAGGCATATTAGAAAGAATCAGAAATCCTTCAAGGCTGCTCTCAGATGGAACTAGGTCACTGGACGATAGCTCTAGATTAACGTTCAAAAGTTTAAAATAGCCCCTGCTATTTTTTCCCTGAATCACAAACATCATTCTGGAATAGCAAGAGTTGACACTACAGGAAGAAATCACAGTCTCCTGCAACAAGCAGAATCTTCTGACTAGTTACAGATCTATTTTTCCAAAATCTGTGGGTGTCTGAGTTCGGCATTTCCATTCTAAGTGCATCTCGGGACAAAATGCACTAAGAAGGACAGACAGAAGTGGCAAATGGAGTAGAAGGAAGGGCAGCAAGAACTCCAGCTTGCTTCAAAACTTGCTGCACATGCTGGTTCACTTGCTACGAACCACTGCATCTCAGTAGTCAGTGTCACTCTGTGTAACAACCTACCTTTGTCTAAGTTATAAATGTGAATATCTGAATAGCCAATTAATCTAGGCTGACATTACTCTATCAAATGGTAGAAGATGCATTCTGACTTCTAGCAGCCTTAAAAAAATTGCTGTATTATGTCACCAGAAGTAAATCATAAGGCTTAGCATATTAGCTTCTGCAAAGTAGCAAACACTGGAAAACTCAGCTGGATAGTGTAAGGCATGCAGAAGTTGTGTTTTGCTTCCTTTTTTCTGTTGTGATATGAGAAATCAGAATTTCCCACTGTGTTGATGGCCATAAATAGAATTAAAATTATAAAGCCTTTAATCAGAGAACACTGTCCCGCTTGGTCCCACTTTCTTGTGATTAATGGTAAAATAGGGAGAAATGGCAGTTGCACATACTGTAACTATAATTAAGCCCAGTAATATGCTGCCTACTCAGCACCATAGATCTGATTTTATTGGTGCACAAACAAATGTTAATTTGTTAAGGAACCATTTTGACTTACACCAAACACACTTCCTAGTGTTGTAAGTATTTCAGGGCAACAGTTGGTTTCTGATGAATTGGCTACACTTAGGATCAGCCTGGTCAGCTTTGGCACAAGATTAATACAAACTACCAGTTCCTTCTGCCATCCTTGTAGTAAGGCCTGTATGCATGGCAAGTAACCAAAGTGATAATACTTAAACCATACTATCTACATCCAGCTGAGAGTTCTAATACAGTTAAGTTAGACATAATGGACATAAATTTTGCTGAAGCTTCTCTCCTTCCTTAATGTTTATAATGATACAGTTGCCTTACAGGAATAACAGCAGTTACCACCTAAGCTGCTCCACAAATTCTGCCAGCAGCTGTTGAGGAGACCAGTTCTCCCCTCAGTGAACCCGAGCTGACATCAGCAAGGGTTACTGTTCTGAGTGTCCAGTGCTGGTTGTAGAATAATCAGATCCCAGTCACAGGTGGAGAAAACAGTAGATAAGGACAGTGACATCAGCTAGTCTATTTAAACCTCTAAGGTGTTTTACAGAGGACAGCTCGGGAAACAAACCACATGGAATGAAAAAGTGGACATATTGTTTGATGGTTTAGGAAGAAAGCAAATGAGACATCATCTCATTGCACCTCATATGACAAGACTGAGCCATATCCAATGATTCTTTCTTGCCTCCTTTCTGAACTGCTAAAGAGAACTTGATCTCACCAGTCTGCTCTGCTACTCATGGTAACTTTCAACCCTGCTTAAAATTCTATTAGGATATAATGTAAACCATGCTATTTAAACAGCATTGATATAATTGCTATTTACTGTACAGCAGCCAACAAGCTGTATCTTCCTGGGAAGTAGAGAGATATGCCTTTTGTTCCCAGTCATCTTGTTCTCCAGTAGCAAGTGGATTCTCTCAAAGGCAAGAATAGTGAGAGTGTGGTTGAAAATATGGATGCAGTGCAGCAGCATGTTAGAATATCTGAGTTACATAAGCTTTTATGGCTGAAGTTTTCCAAGGAGATGCATTTTAATTCTTTTTCCTAGTCATGTTTTACACATCTCAATTTAATTTGGTTTCTCATGGTAGCTTCAGATGAAACACAGAACAAGCATACGGGTGAGAATGTACAAGAATATGTTCGTCCATTTTTTGAGTTTAACAAGATTATGTCAAATGAATGTTTCTCTCAATCCCCTCACAGAGGGGATCTGTCACATAACTCACAGATCTAACTTGAAATTTTTGTGGCTTTTACTATTCAAGCCATGCCTCACAAACAGCTACACAACTGAAATAAGGGCTAGACCCTCTGTGCACTTCTTAGAATATAAGTAATGCTAACTGAGATCATGGGAGATGTGAAACATTCTTTGCCTGTGACACAGATCTTCTTCCAAATATTCAGAGCTATAATACAGAGCTAATATAATATAATATAATATAATTCAGAGCTATAATATTTATGAGAAGTATGTGTGTTTGAGCTGACAGGAGACCATGAAGAAACATGAATAGAAGAAAACTTCACTGTTGAAGTTCTTCAGTCATCCTGCAGTGCATGATCACAGGATATTACAAGTTGTGCTCCTAACCCAGTTAACAAATTGCACGTGAAGAATATGTACTGCATGTATAGAATGAAAAGGGTACATCCCTGTTGGCCCATGAAACTTGGTTGTAACATTGACCATGTCAGTTTGTGACATTGTTCAGCAGCACTTTTTTCCCCATGCTGTGCTAGAGAAACAAGAAAAATACCTTGAAGCTTCTAATGCCACTTTTGATATCTATTAACTGTCCTCAATTAAGGGATACAATAGCTGTAAGAATATTTGCCCCGCAGTGAAATCTGGGCTTACACGTATTTTATCATAGAATCAGCACAACCACCGATTTTAACGGACTCAGGATTATACCCCAAATATTACAGTTTTGTGGTGTATTTGGACAACAAACAGGGTTTCTGAGCTTCCCTCTTCTGACTTTGCAAAGTCTTTGTTCCTTTTAGATAGTCAGAAAGCTTGAAAACATACTATGAAAGCCCTCCCCCCCTACATATTTTGCAATACCTCAATAGCCAAGAGGTGTTTCCACAGTGCTTCTAAATACAGCTTAATGGAATGTCCAGGTAAAGGAAGGTTGATTTAAGGGAGTGAAACATTTAAGAATTAGACATAAACTAATTTGAGCTGATCAGTTTCCATCAGTTCATACAATATTTACCAGGATAGTGTACTTAAAACAGTGTAAATGAATGTTGTTCTTTACAGAATTTCATAGAATTGTAGAATTATAGAATGTCCTGAGTTAGAAGGGATCCACAAGGATCATCAAGTCCAACTCCTGTCCCTGCACAGGACAACCCCAAAATTCACATCATGTCTCTGAGGGCGTTGTCCGAATGCTTCTTGAATGTCGTCAGGCTTGATGCCATGACTGCCTCCCTGGGGAGCCTGTTCCAGTGCTCCACCACCCTCTGGGTGAAGAACCTTTCCCTAATACCCAAGCTAAACCTCCCCTGCCACACCTTCCTGCCATTCCCTTGGGTCCTATCATTGGACACCAGAGAGAAGAGATCAGCGCCTGGCCTCCTCCTCCCCTTGTGAGGAAGCTGTAGACTGTGATGAGGTCTCCCCTCAGCCTCCTCTTCTCCAGGCTGAACAAACCAAGTGACTTTAGCCGCTCCACATATGGCTTCCCCTCTAAACCCTTCACCAACTTCGTGGCCCTCCTCTGGACACTCTCTAGTAGCTTTACATCCCTGATGTACTGTGGCACCCCAAACTGCACTCAGTACAGGATAAGATGAAGAGAATTGTAGAGTTCCACTGAAGTCCTCAAACACACAAAATTTTTAACGATTACAATTTCTGAAAGAAGCAATTTCTAATAATCAGGGAAGAGTCTAAAGTCCATTTGAGAAGAAGACAGTCATGCATGCATATAACCAGGTGATTGTATTTGAAAGTTTTATGTACAGGATTCCCAGCCCTTTGACATCGCTTGTGAGGATATACTACATTTTATAGTGCAAATCTGCTCTCTAGTGGCAAAAAATTGCCACAACAATTTTACAGAAAAACCTTAGTTAATCCTGATGTAATGAAGTCAATTCATTGCTGTTTTCCAAGAATGGGTAATAAGAAAAAAAATAATTAATGACATAAAAATTTGAGTGACTGAAACTAAGAGTATGTAACTCTGTTTAGATCTCATAATCCTAGTTTACTTCTCTGGCAGTACCAGAACAATCTTTTGTAATATAGACTTAAAATATATTTGAGGTAGGCTGGATAATCATAACAAGAAATTAAACAAAAAAGAGCTAATTTACTACTGGTGTGAACTGTGCAGGATTTTATCAGGTTTGAATCAGCAAGCTTGAAAGCTTGTAAGACCAGAATATCAACTCTCAATGCACATGCATGTTATTACTCGTCAGCAACATATCTTTCCCTTTAAGCTAGGAAGTAACCATAGAAATAGGAGATAGCAATGTCATTAGATCATTTTAATAATTTCCCAATTACATCTTTCCTTGCATAAGTTTTCAAGCAAGACCTCAAGAAAGACTGGGAAGAAATATTGCACAATTAAATTTACAGAGTCTACTCATTTCACTTTGGAGACTTCTAAGCCTTATTATTAGCTCCTGAAATCATGATTGCATTTAGATTAGGCGGAGTAGCACACTCTTTATACCTTTTCAGCTACTTCATTCTTCATTTTAGTAATTCACACATAAATGGGTGTTCATGTATGAACACTGGTAGATTAAACAGTAAAATAGCTAAATTGGCCATGACTCCCATGTGTCAGTACTTGGTTGAAATACATATATGGGTTGAGGAATGAACTGCCAGTTTCCAGTCCAGGAATTAAAGGCTACCCAAAACTGGCCATTTTAATATACAGAAGTTTAGCAGCTGCTAGGTGTGCGTTTTCAACTGAGGGCACAGAGAGTAGGGTGATGACTGGTTCTGCTACTGCCTCCAACAGTTTATCTGATACTTGAGAGCATATTGGCAGGATAAAATTGAGTTTTATGAGGACTTAAGAGGATTTAAGTGACTTAAGAAATATTTGGAGTTCTCCTTATACCAATATATTTGTATATTTGGTGGATTTCTGCGATATTCAGTAAAAGAAAGATTAAGAAGAGTGGAAAAAGAGTGGGTTAACACACAAAATGAGGTTGCACTTTGTTACACAGACAGAGCCTTCCTAGAGTACAATGACTTTCTTAATTGCCAGTCCTCAAACCTGGGAAGATAAGGCAGACCAACAGCTTTTGGAAACTCTCTTTTTAGGCACTGCAGTGAAAGGTTTATATTAGTTGAAGTCCCAGCTCTGAATTTTCAAGACAGAAACTCATTCAGATGTGCAAATGCACACAGCTGCATAACCTGTGCACTTGTTGGTCAAGAACACCTATAAATAGCTAATCCTTCAGCACTTTCCTCCTGCTGTGTTTTTGCACTGCAGTAGCACACAATAGTTCCTAGTTGTGCCTACTGGCTCTTCTTATACTGTAACTAGGCAACAGCCCTATCTAAAAACCAGCTGATCCTTGCCCCAAACAGCTAGCCATCTAAGGTAACTGAATGTTACAACAGCGGAATATAATTAACAGAGTGTGGGAGACAGACAGACTGCTCTGCATAACATAAGCCGTCACAGCGCAGCAGCTGCCTAGCTAGCAAAAATGCTCTATGCTGGCATGGTGCAGAGGATGATCTGCTGGGGGATTTAGAGGGGGCAACAAGGTTTTGTGTTTGTACAGATCTCCTTGCATTTTGCCGTAGTTGCAGATTCCTGTTATGACCAGGTTACTCTACAAAGTCAGTCAAATTTATGTACAAAGTAGACACATGTATTTTGTTTTGTGTACAGAAAAAAGGTGGTTATGGGAAACTAGTGCTTGGGAAAGCAAGCTCTTCAATTCTGTAAAAACAGGATGCCTTGTTGTTCTGTCCCAAATATACCTTAGATGGGCCCTCTGCAAGCTGCTGTTAGAATGCAGATATTTCTACCCACAGTATTATTCTACAGCATGAAAAAAATATATGCAGTACTAAATTCAAACCTAGCTTGGTTCAAGATTATTCTACAATGTCCAGGGATACCAATTCAACTTAATCAAACTTAAATCCAGAAATATTTATATCATTAACTGATGTTAAATTTGAAGACATAAGTTTTTAAGAAAATTTGAGACACAAGTTTTTAAGAAAAACTGAAGATTATTTCTTATGAAGTCAGTACTACAAAACAAACAGTTAAGATAACTAACCTGAATTTTCCAGTTGGACTATCCAGGACAGGTGGTAATGAAACAGATGCACCTGCTGTTCCCTGGCTGATCTGTGTAATTGCACATGGTAAGTGTACAAGGGAATCTCATACTCTGCCCTCATAAGGTGATGATCTAGTTCAGTTCCAAATTACACAACATCACTTCTTTTTAAAGCAAGGATTGCCACTTCTATTCACACCCTCTGGTAATGGGATATTACTACTTTACATTGTTCTTTTTGCATGATGTTGTTTAAAAGCACTTGCATAACTATAAAAGATTTGTATAACCATAAAAGACTGTCCCTAGCTAAACCAGTGCAAAGTTAACACATTTTTAAGTCACCGCTTCACAGCTGTGGTTTCCAATATTTATGAGATTAGTACTGATACATCCTGAAGCTTTTAGGAAGCATTTGGGTCAGACATACTTGCACCACTTAAAAGACTTGAGAAAATACAGGCAAAGCAGTGTTGCTCTCAGCATGACTAACTGCAGAAATTGCTTAAAAAACATCCTTGGCTAATGTTTTGCAGGAGGTCAAAAAGAAAAGTAATTAGTGTGCTGGAAGATATATGTGTGTGTATATATATATAAATATATATGCAAACTAAGCTTTTATCTGGGGAGCAAGCTGTCCTAAGACATTTGTATTAAACCTGGGAGGGTGGGGGGTGATCATCAAAAAGCAGAAACACGGAATCCTGGAGAAGGGAGGGAAGGCCTCCTGGTTAAGATAACATGCCTCACAGCAGGACAGTCAGGAATGAATTACTAGCCACAGGAAGAACGTAGGGCGGAATGTCAGATACAGGAGTGATATTCTTCCAGTAAAATGGTGTCAGCATTTAATCCTTTCTGGCTTGATCTTCCTCTCTCAATTAGTTCTTTTTAATTTTTAAACTATTATCGAAAAATTGCTCTTGACAGTATAATATAATTGGCAGTGTGATCAAGGATAGAAGATGATGGGTTTGGGGCATTCATTTCTTTAGGACATTCATGTTTACTCTCTTGTAAGAAAATATAAAGCATGTTTCATAAGAATGGAAAACTGTCTTGACTGTCTAACCCTGAAAACTGGGTCTGGAATTAGATAACATCTTGGTTTTCATTCTGGTCCCCACTCATTACCAAAATTGAAATTTGACAACTGCAATATCTTCCCCCCACTTTTCCTCACCCAAATAAAATTTTTTACTAATTTCTTGACTAGAATGTGGATCAATAGTGCTAAAAGGAAAAATATCCCAACTCTCCTGCTCCTGAAAAAAACCCCCAACTACCGAACCCACCCCCTAAAAAAAACCAGCAATGAAACCCAAGAAAAACCTTTAGCTTATATTAAATTTAAATGTATTAAACAGCCAGTAAGTGTTTGTGGGCCAACTGCTATGACCTGAATAATAAAAAATAGGTAATGAATGAATTATTCTTCACGTGTTAAGCTCCTCTTCAACAGTCTATTTCCCTACAACCCCAGCATAAAAGCTTTCTGCAACATTGGTGCATCTTTCCATTTCAGCACCTTGCAACCCCCCTGAGAAATCACCTGGAGAAGACCACCTTTCTATTGCTTGTGTGTTCTCACTCAGCAAGCTCCTGCTGGGGCTTAAA
Source organism: Morus bassanus (assembly GCA_031468815.1). Lineage (NCBI taxonomy): Eukaryota > Metazoa > Chordata > Aves > Suliformes > Sulidae > Morus > Morus bassanus. Next base: position 37,189,321 of record CM062600.1, read on the forward strand.
ACAGTGTGGCTAACATCTGCCATATGTTGTTTGTACTCTCATCTTTCCCCCAGGGAGGAAACATGCCATAAGGAGTTCTGTTTTCAAGAGGATTTGCTTTTGTTGTTGTGGTTTTTTTGTAGCACATGTGGAAAATTAACTTATCAGACCTTTGGCCCAAAATAAGGGAAATTCATTCAGACTCAGCCTGACAAACATTGCCAAGTCAGCAACGTTCCCTTTGTGGGTGGCAGAGCACACCTCAAGAGCCTCCTGAGAGCAACTGCAATATTACCTTGTGGGTGGGAGATGGTCTTATCCCCACCCACAGGAGTGTCAAAAGATCAAACCCCAATAACCTGAGTTTCATGTGGAAATCCAGAGACACACAATTACTTCAGTATTAGAGGTACTTGGTGTGCAAGGCACCAAGCGGTGACATGTTCAATTTCTGAGCACTATTAAGGTTAAGATCTATGTATGGTGTTTATGGTAGCCTAATTTTGTGGTCTATGCAACTTCTTTCTGTCATTAATGACTCATCTTACTTACACAGGAAATACACTTAATCACAGCTGCCATCTAACAAGATCAACATCCAGCAAAGAGGGGGTGTGTGGTGTCCTGAACCTTCTCCTACACTGTTTTTGTTTTGGGATTTTTGTTTTTTTTGGGGTTTTTTTGTTTGTTTGTTTGGGGGTTTTTGTTTGTTTGATTGTTTTTTGTTTGGTTTTTTTTTGTTTGTTTTTTGTTTTTTTTTTAAAACAGAGCCAGCTTATATAGTTCAGAGCACCAGTATAATTTTCACTTTTTTTTCTGATCCCTGTGATCATTTTGTTTAGCCTTCTCTGAAATTGCTTTAGCTAGCTAAGCTTAAACAGTTCCTGACTGCCACAATATTTTCACCAGTAAAGCACGTGAAATGCTGATACCATTGTGATAGTGAATACAGGGACAACATGTTACACTGGGAAGCCAAAAGATATTTGAAAAATCCCTATGGCAAACGTGAGCAACACAATTCTTTTTAACATGTTAGTTTGTCTTTACAGTAACTTGTTTACAAGTATCTTGACTTTTAGGTGAAATGCCCTTATGAATAGGAATACTCTTACTGATAGGAGATGCACTTTCTTAGCCCCACCAAAGAGGAAATACCATAAAAAAAGAGAAATGTATGTCTGAAAGAAGTTTCAGCAACTGTCTCATGATAGACTACACGGTAAAGATTTTCCACATAGAAAACTAACATAACTGTGTCATCTGAAAGTTATAGAACTACAAACAAACAAGATGCCGGAAATAAATAGTACACTGTTTTTCCAGTGAAATATCAGTGTGCCCCGATCGAAAATCCCTCTGACAATCACTTTGAAAACACCCTTTACACACTGAATAGATTTAAGAAAAGTTTGTCAGTATTGCTGTTGCCTTTTACCCATTGATATATATTTGCTAGGGACTAGGTCAAGACTGCTAACCAATCCTATGCAAGTCGCATATACTTTAAAAATAATTTAGCTGCGATGGGACCACTGCCAGGTCAGATCCAAACTGGTAAATTTCTAGTCCTACTGTTCACTCGCAGCGCACAACCATTCCATGCAGGAGCATTCTAGGGTTAGGCTAGCACCTTCCTTGGTTGAATGAAAGGGCTTTCAGATTTTCTAGGGACTGCAACAGCTATACCAAAGAACATAACCATCACTTCAAACAGTTGCTGAACCATCTGGGTGAGCAAGCGCATCTTATGGCTCTGAGGTGAACGAATCAAGAAATAAAATCTGATTTTCCAGCTACCCCATCTTGCCTTCTTGCTGCCCTTTCCTAACACAGACACAAAGACAAGCACACACACACACACACAAAAATCCTCTGATCTTCCCTTGAGGCTGGCATAAATGTGTAAGGTAAGCATAATGACCTCTTATTTCACTCTCCTACAATACTACTGCATGAACTCTAGCATCGAGTGGCTTCAGTGCATCGCCTCTCGCTGGCAGCAGATGTCTCCTTGTGCCCATCAATTTGCATTTGTAAAAAAGGCTAGCAGTTGCAAAATTACATGAACAGTTTTCATCTGTGAACAGCATAGTTTTTTGACTTCACTTATTTCCACAAAGGTCTGGGAATATGCAAAATATGTTGCTTTTATGTTTTTGTAAACGCAAGACTGAAGGATCAAGAGAAAATATCAAAATCCTATGAATCTCAATTCAGTTTTTACTTTATGCTCTCAAACAAAGAAAATTAGGATGATTATTCTTAGTTAACTTTGCCAATTTATCACAAAAATCATGAGTCAATCCATAAAAGAGACTCCACTGGGATTTATTGGCTGGGATTTAAATAAATTTCCTCTCTAACACAGAACTTGTTTTTTCTAATTGGGCACCTAAATATCCATTCTCAGAGCCCGGTTTTGGGAGGTTAGAGGTCTAAATCAGAAAGCAAGTAAAGTAATTGCAAACCTTTGGATGTGATGTCTTGTACTTGATCCTGCATTTCTGAGGGTAGCAGAATTCATTTCTGAGTGGGCACTACTTCAAGTAAGCGTAAGTTCACAGCTTTGGATACTAGAAGACTACAGCTCTTCTGAGTTAGTGTGAATGGGAGTCATCCTCTTAAGTCAGTTACAGCAGACAGCCACTGTTAGCTGTCAGAGCTACTTCAGTGGAATTGTAGAAATCTACACCACTCAGCAAGAATTGCTTTGGTGGGGGGGTCTCAGGATCTAGCCAATAATTATGTTCTTTCAAGCCCTGCAATGTACATTTACAGTCTTAGGAACAACAATCTGGTACAGAAGTTTTGCACAAGTTTCTCTATGAGGCAATACAAGTGTGGTTAAGGGGGAAAAAAAGGCCTTGTTTCTGTAGCTAGCCACACATGTCCAATTTTGGTTAAAATATTTAACAGAAAAATCACTTGGAAAATGTACTGTAATTTTGGAAATGGTTTTTACACATTTGTTTCTCCATTAGGAATAAAGAAATGCGTCTGGGAATGCTGGTACCACAGCTCCAAATTCTTATTGTCTCGTTCACTTCCTGATGAGATCCATACACAAAAAGCCTTGAAATATGAATTGACTGTAAAAACTCCTGTTGCACAAGCCACCCATTTCATGATAAGACTGTTGGGCAATTTAACAATGCATGATTCTTGTTTCACTAGCTGTGCTTGGAGCAGAGGGAAACACAGGTGGTGTTACAGCATCACAAAACCGAACACAGAAATCCAAGGAACTACTGAAGGAAAAATGCCGCAGAATCTACCTAAGGGTTTGCTTTTTCTATGTAAACACAGACACGATCCAAAGAATCAGACCAAGACTTTTTACCTCCCAGGTACAGAAAGAACTAAGATTTGCTTAGGAGTACCTCTAAATGTTCTCAATGGTTTTCTCTTTTTGACAAAAAGTAAATGCATTATAATTGAAAAACACAGCAAACCTACCAGGATAGAAAGTGATTGGGTTACTTTACTTCCCGGTTTTGATAGCAACCATCAGAGCTGATAAAGTTGATCAGCCTCTTTGTACAGAAATTTAGCAAAAAGTATCTCTTTCAAGAATGAAGCATTTATCAGACTTTCCTCCAGACTTCTTCCCCTCCCCCAAAGAATCAATTATTTGCATTTGCATCAATCAGTGGTCTCTGTCATTGACACTAGTTGGAGAAAGTAAGCTCGCATCTCATGTTCTTCTCTATTTGATAACTGCCCAGATAGCGAATGTGTTTGTCCTCTTCTGTCTCCTGGAAAAATAAATGAGGATCTTTGGCGAGTTGTTCCATTTCATTACTATGTCTAAGCTTTATCATCTCACATGTTAATTAAGACTAGTGTCATCTTAAAATATAACCCATGAGCGCAGAAATAAAAGTCACAAAGAAGAAACAGCAACCGAAAACTGGCTTGCTTGTTTTCCAGACCAAAAAGGCACAGGCAATGCAAGCAAGTCCACTGCATTTCTCAGAAAACTGTTCCAAGACATTGGCTGTCCTGTTTTTAATATAAATTCTGAAGTGAAACAATGGTATAAATGGGAATTTATATTTAAAATATATTATATTATAGCTGCAGAATGACAACCATTTCCTTCAAGAGAAGGAATAAAACTATTAGGATAATCAGGAATAATTAAGAGAATATTCAGATGGAGCACAAGCTAAGTTGTGCCACTTTTTTCACTTGAAACTGCACACTAACTTCAGCAGCTGACATAAGCAATTGCACGCAGCAGACTTGTCTTCCAGTGCAAATATCATACAGAAGTGAAGCTACAAAAACAGTGTTTCACGATGCTAAACGTGCACTGGGAAATTCTGAAAAGCTTCAAAAACCAAGTTCCTCTTTTCTTCGATTCCAGCAGACTTTCGCCTAGATTTTCAGAGGTGTCAGAAACGTCAGAATCTGTCTTATAAATCCACCAACATTCAGCCATTAACAAGGACTGCATTGTTGTCTCAATTCCCTGTTCAACCCTACTGTTCAGGTCTCTCTGAAAGATACATTTCAACAATTACTTTGTGTGGGAAAAGTGCACAGAGGGGTTCTTGGTCACTTTATTTCCTGGCATTATCATTTCATCCAGTTTCTTTTATCTTTTAAATGTCAACTGCTTACAATTACTTAGTTTAGTGAAACATCTGGGGTGACTATAGAAGCTTAATAATGGAGAACACAGTTTGTATTCCACTAATTGGCTATGAAACAGCAGTTGAATAGGGAACTATGTTTTTATTCAGGCCTTGCCCAGGTAAAATCATATGGTTTAAAAGCCAGATAAGAATCTCAGAGCTTGAAAGAGCATTGCTATATCAATTCAAAAATGTTTTTAGCCACATCTGTTCTGAATTCGTAGCAGTTATGTTGCAACTCTCTGGGTAGCAAACATATGCAAGGTGTTGCCTGTCAGACTTGACTAGCTCTGCCAACACATGCACACACATTTTACCTATAACCACAAAGAATTTCAGCTTGTGTTCTGGTATGTGTTACGCGGATCTGTAAACAATACAATGCCTTTCTGTGCTTCAGTACATTGGCAGGAACGATGAGTTGGCAAAGGGCTGCTTTGTGTTCTTCTGGCTGAAATTTAGTCGCTTCTTTTACACGCAATTTTACAAATACATCTTCAAGGGAGCAAACTCCATGGTGAAAACCATGCCTTAAAATGCTAAAGTTACCGTAACTTTTCAGACTTTTCTCTACTCCAATAACACCATCTGAAGTCTCTTATTTCTAAACTCAAGTATGCTAGTAAGAGTTTTACCATTATGTGCTGCAGAGTACACTGTTACCATTGAAATGCAGAACCACCTAAACAGCAAAGGAGCCGAACTGAAGAAAACACAAACAGAAAAAGCCTCACCAACATCTGTGGAAGGTGTAACAAGAGTCAATGAATGCATTAGTAATCAGTGCTTGCTACAGTCAGCAGAATGGAGTTACTGAAAGCACTGAATATTCTGCAGACCTTAGTGAAGACACCCAGTCATTAAGGAGAAAACAAAGATTATGTTCTCATAGACAGTTCAACCTGCTCTCAAAGCCCCTGGAAATGGTTTATGAAGATTTACAGTTTCCTTAAAGCTTGAAATAAACAGTCAGCCTGAGGATGTTAAGACAGCATAGGATACTAAAATAATTTAATACCCCACACTGTTACATGGATGTAAGAAGCTACCAGAAATTAAGCCATGCACCACAATGAAGGTATGATCAAGAGATGCTTCTGCTTTTCCCATAATTGGCAGCTATGCTTTCACCATAATAGGCAACTATTTGCCATCATTCCATTCTTCCTAAGGCCAACAAAAATATCGACTGCAGAGAGCACAACTTCATCCCATTTTTGATCTGAGTTCTGCAATATTGCAGGCCTGAAAAAGTTCAATAGTTCTTTCCTACTTTTCATCAGAAAGATTCGTTGGCAATTAACTGTGGACAAATGAGGAGGATAAATCTGTTGTTAATCTTTAAATATGATCTGCTACCTGTACAGAGTTATCATGCATCCAAATTTAAGACTAGGAACTGGGTTTGTGGTACTTGATCCAAGTACTGCTGGAAGATAGGTATCTATAGCATTTCTTTGTATCAAGAGGGCAAAATTGCCATTTTAATCTTAAAAATGCAGCTTTAAATCCAGTACACCCTGTTCCCATAAGGTTCACTGCATCTGGACCACACTCTAAACCTGAAATTTTGGAGAACACTTACAGTCACAGTTCAGTGCAGGAAAGAGCTTATCTCTGATATGGACACAATCTTTCACAGGCTCTGCATAAGATTTCTTTTGAAACAGAAGTAGGAGGTGGCCACCTATCTATAACATCATGACTGTGTAATTGCCTATTCATCTGCCTATTCTTTGCAGGCAAATGAAATCTACAGTACACACTGCTCCATTTTCAAAAAATGGACTGAATTATCTTAATTCAAAAGATTCCAATATCTGACTAGAACAACCAAATTCTTACCTCCATCTAGGACTCAAAGCATACTGCTACCCTCACACCTTGAAATGGGCAGCTTCACGTTCATTTACTTTTTTTAATGGTTCCTTTCTTGAGGCATCTAGTTGCAACTATGTGAAGCAAAGGCTGCATACATGACACTTTCGTGCTTCTCAGTACTGCACCATCTAAGACTCTGTGCATCAGAATAACATGCAAATGTTTGTTGTCATAAAAGCACTCATTAGAGACCCCATTTTTATGCAAGATAGCCAGTGGACAACAGTAGTGTAAAAGTAGAGGGGTTTGTACAAACCAGTGTGACCTTTATGTAACCACACAGAGGTTAAAGGGCTATTTGGGCTGCATTAGAAGACCTAGTCAGAAGATTAAGTCCTCCTTTAAAACTTCTGTGACAAGATAGTAAGTATGTTTAAAACACTGCTGGCAAGAAAGCTTCTTAGTCATTTTGTTTTAGACTGGTGTCCAAATCTTCAGGTAAATAACCTGAATTGACTCAGGGTTAATATTCCTTTGCATCTCCTCCAGTTTCATTCTCAAGAGACAAGACCTGCATGGTGGTACTTAAGGGAGGTGTGGAATGTGAACCTTTGGAGCCAAAACTCATGAGCCTCTGCTGGCCGCCTTACCAATGGCTAGAATTTATGCCAATTGTGTTTTTCTTTCTCATCTTGCAGGTCACAAGCTCTACCTTGCATATGGTGCATACCATGTGTGTTACCTACAATTCATGTCTGATTAGCCCACTAGACCACTTTTTTAAAAATAGCATATGAAACTTACTTTTCAGCCTAGAAAAAGTCAGTCTGATGAAGACACATACCTTTATGACATATCACTCTGCACACACATTTGAATGTAGTCAGTCTGGACAATTTGCATGTGAAGAGCTGAGAGTATTTCACAATACACTGCATTACTTATTTTGACTGAATTACTCTCTTCGTGAAGTGATCCCAACTTCATTGTGGTCAACCTGCCTTAAGTCCATCAGAATAACTTTGGGTACAAGTCTGCCCATTGTGTCTGCCATGTTTCTAATCCAAATATGCTGTGGGAAACAGCAATTAGTCAATTCAGTGTGAGCAACAAGTGGGCAAAGAAGAAGTGAAGAACACAAATTCCAAGCTGTCCTATTTAATATGGTGCTTTTGTTTCTAAAAGAAATGAGATTTAAACTGACATGATTTGGAGTAAATCATGTGTTGTTTGGTCTCAGGTTTTGAAGTAAATGGTTCACATCAGTTCAGCTGCATATCGAGGCAGGGGAGAGAAACAGGTGAGCCACCCATCTATTTCCTTCTGCAGGATGGGCAACCAGCCCAGCAGAAAGTTCTGGGCTGCAAATCCCCAACCTGGATATGTCTGAAGTCTTGAATCAGAGACATGTGGGATTTAGACACCCAGGATACAAAATCTAGCTCTGCAACAGCCGTATTGCAACACCGCATATGGGTAACTGGCTTCCTGCAAGGCAAACATTCCCATTTAAACAGTGTCTGTTCTGTTAGTGGTCCCAGCAGCCCGGCTGAGCAGCTCTTACAAGTTTCTAATACAAGCTTTCTTCAGTCATCACAGAACTAGGCCAGATAGTTGCCAATTTCATTTTAAGACGCTTAGTTCTGCCATGTATTGGAAACTTACGTGTTTAGCCCAATGCTGCCAAGCCCACCTGGGGAATAGGCACTGAAGAGAAGCGTAATCAGGAGACAGACTGCTGTGCCTACATCCATCTCTGTGATAAGTTAGCTTTTTGTTCCAAAGGTCCACCTTTGGCTGAATATGCTTTAAAAAGAGGACTCTGGCTACTCTTACACAGTTACAATAGTCACTAACTCCAAACAGTTGAGGTCAAATTTGGTCCCCATTGTATGCCAGGTATTTCCACTTTGTGCCACGTTGTCACTACAGTTGTCCAGGGTGTCATGGTACAGTTTGAGATAGCTAGAATGCACCAGTGCTCTGATCAGTAAGTACCCTTACTCCTACACAAAGCTTGTGTCAAAGGTTGCGATCTCCAGATGCCTCCCAGGCATTATCTAAGACAGGTTTCTGCTGGTGAAGTTAATTCAGAGCTAATTCACTATAGAACCAGGATTAAACACATTTCCAAGGTGCAGTGGTGCATGGCTTGAGATAACACTAAAATTATCCTGTGCTTCGCTTGCCTTGTGAACAATTACTCCTCCGCGTATCAGGTAAATTACAGAACTTGATATTCAGGTTCTTCTTGGCACTTGCACAGTACTCTTGCAACACCTTTCTGCTTCCCACTAGGAGTTGGGACACGATTTTTGGGCTTAATACTAAGCTTCCAACCGACTTTGGACATTTTCTGTGCTTGCTGCCAGCACCATCTTGGTTCAGCATCAGGTTTCAAGACAACAAAAACTAAAAAAGACTAACTAGTACTACCCTGCTGTTCTCCTTGCCAGTACAGGATTGCTTTCCCAACAGTTTATTTATATTTTTTATTTTTTGAGGGTAGCCACAGAGCCAACAAGTTACAACTAGGCACACTAAAAGCACAATAATATAGGCTAAGCTTTTGCCACCCAGAACTTGTGAGAATGGGTGCAAAGACTCCCTTATGTCCCTAATCTACTCGGCCATCATACGCCTTCTGTGTGTGTGGTTGGAGGAGGCAGGGGGGAAGTAAATGACTCTCAGGACATACCTCCAGCAGTTCCCACATTTCTCTTCCCACCATCCCCTCCATGTGCGTATCTCCAACACAGCAATACAAGTAGGATGGCAGCAACCACTGCCATCCCCTCATAGTTATGCATCACTTCCTACTGCCATTCTACCCCCTTCCTAGCTGATAAAGCAGCAGGTCAAAGGAGACATGGGTGAGACCCAAGAGTGCAGAAAGAAGGTGGACATCATTCCTTCACTTCCACTTCCAGCTCCTACTATCTGTCTCATACTTGACAGAGTAAGAAAGAAGAAGCCAGAGGAAGAGCTAATAGAGCAAGCAGGATGGAAGATAACTGGCACTGGCTACCTCTGTGATATTTAGGAAAAATAAAATTCCTGTTAGCCATACCAAGTCCCATTTTTCTGCTTCTGGAGTGACCAGAGAACAACTGCAGATAACTGGCATGCCCGCGCTGACCCAGGGGAATTGAGCTGGGAATTCAAAGCAGGATGTAGGAAACGAGTGGGTTGGTGAGGAAGGTCCAGAATAAGAGCAGTTTAGGAATACTGTGCAACTGCAGGATATTGGGGGGGGGGGGCAACAAAATTTGACACTTCCAGAGCAGGAGTTTCCATAGGGCACTATCTCAATAGATTTTGTCAGGACCTTAAGCTCAGAGGCAGACTCATGTTTTTCATGTTTTTCCTCTCCCCTTTCTTCCCAGCTGTAAACTGCCATTGCAAAGGATTTCTCCCTTCACCTCCCCCTCTTTTTTGCTGTCACAAGTACAGCAGCCTTAAGCAATTAGCAGCAGTTGCCCTGTGTTGGAACAATGAAACTGCTGAACAATAGGGATAGGCTCATTATTATGAGAGACCCAGCCCTATTATAATCCAGACCAGGAACTCCTAATTCACTGCCAGAGGAATTACTGGCTACTACGCTATTAACTTCACTGCATTTCAAGCTGGAAACAATTCATCCAGTGTTTCACAAAATCAATTTCTTAGTATCCCAATCATACACATACATGTCAAACATTGAAAGTCAGGATCTGATGTTGAGAGCTGGGGTGTAACTTCATCTGTGGCCCACCAAGACGACTAATGTGGCCCACCCTTCTTGGGGCAATTTGGCCTGGGATGCATACCAGACGCATTTTTTGAGGCTGGTAGTTGCAGCCATCTCCCAAGAGCCCAAGACTCCTCTCCAGCACGATGCAATGGCCACAGAAGTACTTAAGAGTGAACAGAATAATCTTCATGCAGCTAAAAAACAAAAGGGACATTTGTTTATTGACTCTGTCTCGACTTTTTAGACAGCCTCAAACGACATTTTTTTCTCTTTACTGTGTAGAGCCTGGAATTTGACAAGCATATCATTAAGTTCAGAAACCTGGGGAGAAGATTAACTATTAGGCATTTCAGTCAGTGTTAAAGTGAAGTTCACTGATTTTAACCATCCAGTACTGTAAAACTGTAACTCACTGTTTGCTTGTAGTTAGCCACAGCACCCAAGGTTTTCACTATCATCTGTTTAATCAACTGCTGCCCCAGGTTCCTCTCCTTTAACCATGGTGAAGACTAGTGAGTGAAGCCCCAAGGGGTGCAGTTCCATGGTGCTCTCCCAGAAGACCATCAGAAGCCCTCCACAACTATTTAGCTTCAGTGAAGCAGCTCCCAAACAACTCCTTTAGCAGCAATGTCCTTTGTTCCCTTTCCATCACGTGCTACCTCGCTTCTTAAGCAAACTTCTTTCCAGCTCCCCCTGCACTCCACTGCTTTTTAGGCAGTTGCTCAAGCCCTGCGCAGCTGTGCACAGGGACTCCAGCCACCTCCCCATGCTCAGGTGCACCTGTGCAATGTCTTCACCATTACTCTTGTTCTTCATGGGGTTTCTCTCTCCCCAGCAATGTTCAGCTTTTATGGCTGCTCACTTTGGCAAGACTCTTAAAGCTGCAATTTCTCTTCTTATTTGAATTTACTCATAATTTCCACTCTACTCTGGTTTTGCTTTTGCAGTGCAATTCATTAGCCGAGTATCAGAGCGACTGTTTCTTATGGCAACGAAGTCACCAGTTACAGGTGTAGAGGGAGCAAGTGTAACGTGTTGATGTGGGACCAAAGCACAGGTTCCAGCCCGGGATGGCGTGGGGCTGAGGAAGCTCATGAGGTGCAGAGAAAGCCACACCAAGGTCACACCGGCACGTTCAACAAACAGGACCGGGTTTGGAACGTAGTGGGGATGTACGCACCAATGCATCCGAGTTTATTCTCTTATGCAAGCTCAACTTACAGCCGATTTTATTTATTTAACACTGAAGAGCGCGTCTTCCCAGTCCGGCCTCGCACCCTGATGGGGTCCACCAGAGCAAACTGCTGTTTGTGACGAGGACGGGGAGCAGTAACTGCCGAGTCACGCACGCCGCAGCACGGGGCGCCCACAGGCACCGCCAGAAAAGGCGTTTCTTTACAAACCACCATGACAGAATTTACGACGAGCGGCCCCAAACGCGCGCCTCCCCCCGCGCTGCACGGCGCGGCCCGGGACCGACCGCTGGCTGGCTGACTGACTGACTGACTGACTGACTGACCGCGGACGGACGGACGGACAGACGGAGAGACCGGCCGCCGCCGGGCCGGAGGGGGCGCTCTCTGGCGGCCCTGGCCCCGCCCCTCCGCCCCGACGCCGGCGTACGGCGGCGGCGACGCCCCGACGGGCCGCAGAGGCGGAAGCGGGCGGCCGCGGCGATGGCGGCGGGCGTGGGGCAGCAGTGGGTGCTCGTGGAGATGGTGCAGGCCTTCTACGAGGTGGGTGCGGGGCGCGGGCTCGGGGAGCCGTCCGGCCGCCGGCGCGGGGCGGCTGCGGGAGGGGAGGGCCGCGGCGGGCCGGGCGGCGGGGCTCCCGGGCTCCCTGAGCGGGGGGAGCCGAGGGGGTCCCGCCGCCGAGCCCAGCCCGGCCCAGCCGAGCCGCCTCAGGGCGGGCGGGGCCCCCGGGCGCCCCGCGGCTGTCGGGGGGGGTGGGGGGTGGGGGTGTGCGAGGGGCGCTGATGGCGGGTGCGGGGAGCGGGGAGGCGGGGCCGGGCCGCCGCGGTGGCGGTGGCGGGGGCGGTGGCGGTGGCGGGGGCGGTGGCGGTGGCGGGGGCGGGGCGGCGCCGTGCCTCGCCTGCCCCGCGCCGGGAGCTGCCCGCGGGCCGGTGCCGCCGGCCGCTGAGGCTGCCCTCGCAACGTGGTCCGGGCACGCGTGCGCGCCGTACTTACACCTTGCAAAAAATAGATGCACGCGCCCTTACGTCTTGCTCCACTTAAGTTTATAAAGCTACATTTATGGCGTATACCAGAGCGTTAAGCCTTCCTAAGATTCACAGTGTTGCGTATAAGGTCAGGGTTTGTGACTTACAAGCATTATTTACGAAGGAAAGAACGACTTTTAAATGTTTATGCTTGAGTTCTTTCCTGGAGGGGATCAGCGTGGCATGTTTGTGTCCAGGCTTTGTTTCGTGATATTAAAAAGGATGTCCTGATGATAGGCGCTGTTTTTGTGTCAACAGTCTGTTTCCCTCCCTTCCTTTTGGCAAAAGTTGGTAACTTTTTAAGAATTTATACTAGGGTTTGCAGTGCAGATATAGACGTGCTTAGCTACTGAAGCTGGTAGCACGGTCTGGTACATTGAATTCAGGGTGACTGTGGGCACTAAAAAGCACGGGAAGCAGTTTGTGTGGACCTCTACTGCTGCTGTACCATGTGTTCTTTAGATGTCATGGTGTACGTATGTATTCTTACTATGTTTGGTGAACTGAAAAGCACTCTGCAAATGATAAATTTGTTATTTGCAGCTTGATATGCCATAGGACTCCTTACTGTTTTAAAAACTTGTGTTCAGTGTCCTTTAGTTCTGGATGTGTGATGCATTCCAATTCCTTTGTTGACGGGTCAGATACCATCAGAAAACATTGATGTGTACTAGCTCTTCCACTGAGTCAAAGAGGGAGCGCACTAGCCTGTCTGCACTTTGAGTATTTTAAAAATAGTTGACACCCACAGTGCAGACCAGAGCCTTTCTGAAGCAGAATAACTAAACCCACCATCAAAACTAGGTGTCAAATGCTGGTGTAATAACTCCACATCTACTTTAAACTGGCTGTGCTGCAAGAGGAAACAGACTTTCCTCCCTCCAAGCACCCAAAGAGGCTAACTTTAACTTGGATCAACTCTCTGTTCTGGTTTGCTGTATATATTCCTAAATATAGTGTCCACACAAGAGAGTAAATGGCACAGGGGCAAAACTGGTTCTGGTGACTGTGTTGGGTTATATATAGTTGCTCAGAGTGCCTGTGAAACTAACAAAAATGGGCTATGAGGACAGGGTTAGGTTTCTTTGTAAATAATAGTAGCTGTCACTGCTGGTGGTCTTTTAAGTTCTAAGAATGTGGGGTTGAAGTGGTGTGTATAGACGACACAGACCTTCAAGCTCTCAGGAGACTTCTGCTTGTTGTGAAAGCTTTCTGCCTTCACATACACTGGTGCAACCCATGTGGCTTACTTACCTTTACTCTCAATATTCAATTTATGTGCGTGTGTGGAACTGAAACTGCTTGTCAGTTTAGAGTGCGCCTTGTTCATTAACAACAGAATAAATCCATTCAAACTCAAGTTAATAGCTGCAAGTAGTTGCAAAGCAATCCGCTTTCATGTAGTTATAATTTTTACTGATTTAGAAATACGTATCAGCTTATGATCAGCTTTGTTTTTTTCCAGAGTGTACCAATAGAGATAAAACTGTTGCGTAGTGTCACACTGATTCAAATAGAATTCTGTGTAGGCTTATTTTTGTGCTTTTATTTTCAGGCTCCTGCTTACCATCTCATTTTGGAAGGAATTCTAATTCTATGGATAATCAGACTTCTTTTCTCCAAGACATATAAGCTTCAAGAGAGATCTGATCTAACACCTAAGGTATGGTGGAAAAATATTTTTCTTTAGAGAAAAAGTTTATAGCTGTTGATATATTTGGCTGTTGAACCACTGCTGCATCACAAACTGTGCTGTTTTTTCTTTGTATTTCAAAGGGTAAGCTTACTGTGGACTAAGAAACTGGTTATTGCTTAAATGCTTTAGTTAGTGCTTTTAAAGTAGCACTGTATTTGAGAGTGAGAAATATAAAAGTACTGATGTGACTGCTAAGCTATAAAAAGCTGGCATTAGCTCTACCTAATGGATGGCTTTGTTTTAAAAATGAAAGCTACACTAAAAAAACCCCACCAAACAAAATGAACTAGAAGAGTACGGAGAGTATGAAAATGATCGATCTGTATACATGGTATCTGTGACTAATAACTCTGAGAGTTTACAGTGTTAAGTGGGTTCCAGAAAACTTTGCAGAAGAAGAAAATTGCCGCTAAACTACAATGTAGTTGTTTTAAAAAAAAAAAAAAAAAAAAAAAAAAAGCTGTACTTGTTTGAAGACTGGAATTTCTTCCTGACTACTGGCTGGAGACTATCAGGAATGAGTAGAGTTTGTTTTGGAGGCGTCCCCGGACTAGTTTGTTCGAGACATCGTCTGTAGTTTGGCTTGCTGCATAATGCCAGACGATGTCGTTGGATATATTCAAAGGATGATTGGATGCACTCTCTGATTGTGAAAATAGTGAGGCAAACAAGGATGCACTCATTTTTCTCAGTCAAAGATGAACTATAGCGATGTGTTGCAATGTGACAACCAGTTTGTGTATGTGGGAGGTTGATGTGAATGATCTGAAGTCCCATATAACAAACAACCTTAGTTTGCTAGAGCTTCACAGGAATGGTGTTCTTTGTGAATGGTGTAAACCGCTGAAATTTCTTCATGGTACTGAGGAGGGTTTCTGAAACAGATATATGGGTATTTTACCTTGTCATTCCCATCTATATCATGCGCTTGCATGCTTTTTGACTGTTAAACATGTGGGCTCAGCGTAATACATCAGTGAACATGATGCAGGGACTATAGGCTCAAAGCTGTAAACGTGAGCAAATCTGCAGGCAGTGTCCTCTTTTGGGGAGTACTTACTAAAGAGCTTAGAGTACTCTAGGGAACACTTTAGACTGTAAATATTGGAGGCATTTAATATTGGAGGCAAGAAGTGAGCTGAGAAGGAATCAAGAAAGACCAGTTCAGTTTTGGGGTTGGACAAGTTTGAATTGATCCTGGGATTCTTGAAGTGTGCCACCTTTGATTAGGATAGAGGAGGAGTGAACACGAAGGGAAGTCCAGTGTGGTGAAGTGCTGAATGTTCAGATCATCTAGGAGGCCATGCTGCTGCTTTAAAGTAGCACCTGATTGTCCATTCAGAAATTATGATAGTTCATTTAATAGAGTTTTCCTGCATCAGATGGTTTTGATCTCTGGATCTATTTTGGAGGATAACTTTTTTCTTTTGGAAGACTCATTCTCTCTGCAGTAGATGGTGGGAAAAGGCTCTTTGCTACTCTTGCATAATTGGTGACGTGAAAAAGCTGAAACCTATCTCTTTCTTACAGAGTAAGGATTTACACTCAGATATTTCTATGTGCATCTTGAATGTTATCATCCAGTTGCAGGTCATCTCCTTCATTCACTGACAGACCATTTTGCTGAAGCTGAGGTATTTAATAAAGTGTTCAGACAAATCTGGAACAGTGGTACGCAGAGAATAAAATTGATCTGTATCTTCTTAACTGCGGGCAATGAGCAATTGGGAGATTGCATGTGCAGCTGATCTGCATGGCTTATGCTTAATAACCTTCTTTTGCAGGATGACAGTAGTAAAGTTCACTGGCAGGACAGCAGTAGCAGGCTTTCTGAAGAACAGAAGCATGCAAATATGTTACTGCTGTGATACTTCTGATGAGATTTACACAAACTTTACTGAGGTTGACGGGTGGAAAGGAATGTGAGTGCTAGAAAAAAATCCAAAGTGATCAAGAATTGCATTGTATAGATACTGGATACATTGATTCACAGTTGCAAGGCACAGAAGAAAAAATTTGCAGAGTGCCAAGAGCTGTATTACAGCAAAGGGTTTGAATCGAGATCTTAAAGACATCATCACCTCTAGCTTTTTGTTCCCTGTGTCTTGACGGCAAAAAGAATGGTATGAGGGAATGGTCTTTGGTCTGATGGTATGTTCAGGTTGGCTGACAGTGAAGGAGATTTAAGTTAGTCTAGTTGGCTTTACCATTGACCTCTGAAGATGGAAGCAGTGTTTTCCATAGGAAGGACTGTATTTGGAAGAGAATGTCTTGTCTACTGGTAGTTTATTGAAAGTAAGCATAAATACAACAGTGAAGTGAAAGTCTGAATAAGTCTTTTATGGTTGGAGGACTTAAGCAGACTGGTACATCAGAGGTGTGGAGTGATTCCATCTCTTTTTCTACAGTGTAGGTAATTGCTGTGAAAAGAGCTCATTTATTTTGTGTAGGGGAATAGCAGTGGGGACCCCCACCCCTTAATCTCCACCAAAAATCCTCAGATAGTTGACACTGCTCTGTGTTGTGGGTTAACCCCAGTAGGCAGCAAAGCACAGCTGCTCGCTCACTTTCTCCCCCACCCCCAGTGGGGCAGGGGAAGAGGAAAGGAAGATTAAAAGGAAGAGTGAAAATAAAATTGTTTAATAAGCAAAGGAGAAGTGGAAGAAGAGAGAAAGAAGACAAGTGATGGGCAGCCACTCACTGCCTCCCAAGGGTGGACCAATGTACAGCCAGTTCCTGAGCAAAAGATGGCTAACTTCCCTGAACCCCCTCTTTTTTCCTTTTACTGCTGAGCATGACATTATATGGTGTGAAATACCTGTTTGGTTAGTTTGGGTCATCTGTCCGGTTGTGTCCCATCCCAACCTCTTGTGCACCCCCCAATCTGTTCACTGTGGAAGCAGAATGAGAAACAGAAGGCCTTTACACTGTGCAAACGCTGTTCAGCGAGAGCTACAACATTAGTATGTTATCAGTATTGTTTTGGTCACAGATCTAAAACAGCGCTATACCAGCTGCTATGAAGAAACTTAACACCATCCCAGCCAGACCCAGTGCAGTCTGTTTCATACAATATGGGATCCCACACAGCCAGGCATCTCTGTGCATGTTGAGCTGCGTGTAGTAACATGCCAGCCGTTCAGTGAGGAGACTGCTGATTTGCCTTCTGATTTGTCTAGTTTGATTCATGCTGTGATGCCCAGTCTTTACCACACCAGAAAGAAATACTAGGCTGCTCAGGTACAGGTGCTGGAGGTACGCCAGCTCAAGTGATGCAGCTCAGGCTACCTTTACGTCAGCTACTCATGTAATGATACTTAGAGTTTCTCTGTGAATTATTGTTGGGAATGCTGCCAGAGCAGAGCTGGCCCCCTGTAATAAATATTACTGAAGAATACCACTATTGCACAGCCATCTTAATGTGATCTGTCAGGACCAGTCTGTCCTGGGGAACCAGAGGTAGATGATCTATTGTGCAACCTAGTGCACTTAGGAGTCACGCTTCTAGAACAGTGAAGAAATCCACCCTGAAGGTGGCTTCTGGGTTTAGTCAAATGAGTAGCAAGAGTACTACAAAATCCACTGCAGGAATGAGCTTTCAACTGCCTGTCATCCTTTAGTAGCACTGTTTGTACGTATTCCTATTAGTTCTATTTCGAAATAATGAAATCTTCCAAATCATTAACTACAAAGGTGGAGTACTTCCTGTGACTATAAGTTCCTGATAGTTTGGGATTTTGGGAAGTACAAATAAGTCTGTGACTAGACTGGGTGCTAGACATGTAGATTCTCGTGGGCTTTTCACCAAAAATAAAATCTATGGAAAAGTGGCAAAGTGCCACTGAGAACTGGAGCAGGTTGTGGGAGATTGCATGGCATCATTTAGCTACAACTTTAGTCTCCACCAACAACCATTTGTGTGAGAGGAGGGTGCCC
Source organism: Morus bassanus (assembly GCA_031468815.1). Classification (NCBI taxonomy): domain Eukaryota; kingdom Metazoa; phylum Chordata; class Aves; order Suliformes; family Sulidae; genus Morus; species Morus bassanus. Next base: position 37,207,350 of record CM062600.1, read on the forward strand.
TCCAGATGTATGTGTCTTTCACTCTGCAGTAAGTGATCCTGAGCTTTTCTATCAAAACCTCTGAAGTCCTACTAGGAGCCATATCTTACCATTTGTGGATGGGAGGAGTAGTTGTTTTCTTTGGGTTTAGAGCTTTCACTGCATGGGAACAGTTTTATTAGAGTGATATTAGTCAGGAGGCTGGAAAGTTCCTGAGAGAGCCAAATGTTTAATGCACGGCTGAGAAATACTGTAGGCCACAAGAGCTCTCACTTGCAGGAACAGCATTCACAGATTGATTGGATGTTGTTCTACAGGGAAGAGCAGATGGAGTCTGTTCTTGTAAAGGTTTTCAGTCATTTTGAGCCAAGACTCCCTATGTAGGTGAAGGTTCTCTTAAGTATTAGCATGGTTTCAAAGAGAGAAATTTCTAACTAGCATGCCCATTGTTTGTGCCAATTTATGCCATGCTGATATATGATTCTATAAATTGGTGAGGTGGGCTTTAAACTGAAGGGCTTGGGGGGCAGGGTCCAAAGTGGCAATACTAATGCCATCACATCCAGTGGGGGAATAAGCCAGGCTAACCAGAGCAGCAACAAAGGTGCCTTAGCTGCCTCACGAGATGACAATCAGAAGACCAGCCACCTCAAGGGTATGACTGTAGTGGATCCTCATGCACCCGTACCGAGAAGCCTGCGTGCTAAATTACCTGAAATGCCTGTACACCAACTCATGCAGCATGGGGAATAAACAGGAGGAACTAGAGATCTGTGTGGGGTCATAGGGCCATGATCTGATTGCAATTACAGAGACATGGTGGGAACTTGAAACTAAATCTGGCAAGGGATGTCAAGGATAACAAGAAGGGCTTCTTCAAATACATCAGTAGTAAAAGAAAGACTGGGGAAACTGTGAGCCACCTGCTGAACCAGGTGGGTACCCTGCTGACACAGGATGCAGAGAAGGCAGAGTTACTGAATACCTTCTTTGCTTCAGTCTTTACTGCTAAGGCTGGCCCTCAGGCATCTCAGCTCCCAGAGGTGAGAGAGAAGATCTGGAGAAGGGAAGACTTCCCCTTGGTTGAGGAGGATTGGGTCAGAGATCACCTAGGCAAACTGGATCCTCACAAATCCATGGGCCCTGATGGGATGCACCCATGAGTGCTGAGGGAGCTGGTGGATGCTGTTGCTAAGCCACTCTCCGTCATCTTTGAAAGGTCATGGAGGACAGGAGAGGTGCCCGAGCACTGGAGGAAAGCAAATACCACTCCAATCTTCAAAAAGGGCAAGAAGGAGGACCTGGGAAACTCTAGGCCAGTTAGCCTCACCTCCATCCCCGGAAAGGTGATGGAACAGAACTGTGAGGGTGACAGAGCAGTGGAACAGGCTGCCCAGAGAGGTTGTGGAGTCTCCTTCTCTGGAAATACTCAAAACCCACCTGGACGTGGCCCTGTGCACCCTGCTCTAGGTGTACCTGCTCAAGCAGAGGGGTTGAATGAGATGATCTCCAGAGGGCCCTTCCAACCCCCACCATTCTGTGATTCTGTGAAACACCGTGAAATTAAAGACCTGTTATTTGAGGACCAGCAAACAATAAAATGTTGTTATTCTTTGGATATTGACACAGATGCGTGTATGACACTGTTTCAAAACACTAGTGCTAGCTAAGAACTGTCTTCATGAACATAATTGCTACCTTTTGTTAAAAAACAGGGTCAGCAAGGCAACTTATTTACATAACTGGGGTTGGAAGTGTTTACACCCAATATTTCTCCTACCCAAGGTATCTGGCATTTAAACAGTAAATATCACAACCAACAAAATACAACCACCTAAAACTATTTTTTATATATATGTGTGTGTGTGTGTATTTACATAAATATATTTAAAATGTTTATATGTATGCACAAATGTATAAATATGTGTGTGTATTATAATTTATAAAATATACTTATAAACATTTTATATCTTAAATTTTCATGTGTATTGTATATTAGTAATAAAAATATAAACATTTTATGATGTTATTCATATTTTACACAACATTTATGATTATATAAATTAAAAAGAATTATAAAAGGGAAAGAGGAAGAGCTGAGAGATGAGTTCACTTTCAATTTCCACTCTCCCGAGTTGTAATGTAAGTTTTGAGTTAATTCTTTTCATCAAGTGGATATTTTTGGTACAGTGAACTGAGGAGAAATAATTGAATCAACTATATATTGAAGATGTTACACTGTGAATTAAAATCTGGTTTCTCTATATGTTTGAAAAGTAACTTTTTTCAGACCACTTGATACTGGGCTGAAATTTGGTGCCTGTTTAGGAGGCAGAAGATAAAAGCGCTGTTCTGAATATGGGGTCACTGCATGAAAGGCTGCTTCTATGATTCTATGATTCTGCTCTGCCTTTTTTGTCAGAGGGAGATGGTCATGTTTACCCTGAAAAGTCAGCAGGACAGGCCAGTGTACTGAGATGTTTGGTGAATGGAAAGAGGAAGGAGTATGGACCGTCCCATCTGCAGTATGAATGGCCATTTTAAATTGAGATTGGTACTCATTTTAATCACAAATATCTCCAATTCCCCACCGTAATGAAGGAACTTCTATCACAGAACCTTTGGTAAACTACTGCCTGTGCTAAGTACATGTGGAAGCAGAAGACGTAAGATGTGAAGATGCAGTTGTTTGTCATTTATGTTCCTGTGTCCGTCAAAAGGCAAAATGCCATGTACAGATGAGGAGAATGAATGTGAGCAAGAATTAGTGAAACTGTTGTTTGAAATGAGAATTTGTCTTCTGTATATTTTATTTTGTGTTAAGAAAAAAATCAGGATATTGCCACATCTTATCTGTGGCTTGTCACCTATGCCATTAGTTTGTGTGCTGCAAACATTTCAAAGGGAAGAATGAAAACCGCTTACAACTTAGTATGAATGGGGGAGAGAAGTACTAGGGAGGAATTGCTCATTATCTTTATGTTCACAGATCTCAACTGCAATTGTACTACGCTAATTTATTGTAGTTACAGTGTCCTTCTATAAATACTATTTTTCTTCCTGCTAGACTCCATGGCAAAAAGATCTTAATTGAATTTGTGTATCAGTTACTAAGCTGCTTGGTGATATTTTGTAGCTTTAGTTCAAAAAAATTAGTCTTGACTGAAAAAGCTAAGTACATGCTTGCACAGCTTTAATTCTGCCCTCTTTGAAGAAAAGGTGTGTATGTTGCCTGCTCTGCCTTTGAACTATGTGTTGTATAAAAACTGTTCAAATGTTCTTTGCATTCATGTCTTAAACACAAAAAACACCTTGCTTCCTAAGTCCTTTCCTTTTAGGCATTTCATGTCATCTAATGTTTTTCTTATTTATCCTTCCATAACTGACAGGCTGCACCACTTCTCACCTGATTTATTCTGCTTCCTGATTAAAACAAAAAACAACAACCAAGAAAACAAAAAAGCCCCTGCCCCTGTCCTCTAAAATGAACACAGAATCACAGAATGGTAGGATAGTGTTGGCCGCCTTGCCCACAAGGGCACAGTGCTGGCTCATGATCAACCTGCTGTCCATCAGCACTCCCAGGTCCTTCTCAACAGAGCCGCTTTCCAGCAGGTCAGTCCCCAACCTGTACTGGTGCGTGGGGTTGTTCCTCCCCAGGTGCAGGACCCTACGCTTGTTTTTGTTGAATTCCATAAGGTTCCCCTCGGCCCAGCTCTCCAGCCTGTCCAGGTCTCGCTGGATGGCAGCACAGCCTTCTGGTGTGTCAGCCACTCCTCCCAGCTTGGTATCATCAGCCAACTTGCTGAGGTTCCACTCTATCCCTTCGTCCAGGTCATTGATGAATATGTTGAACAGGACTGGACCCAGCACACAGACCCCTGGGGAACACCGCTAGTTATGGGCCTCCAACTAGACTCTGCCCCATTGATCACGACCCTCTGAGCTCTGTTGTTCAGCCAGTTCTCTGTCCACCTCACTGTCCTCTCATCTAACCCACACTTCCTTAGCTTGTCTGTGAGGATGTTATGGGAGACGTGTCAAAAGCCTTGCTGAACACAAAACTGTTGATGCAAGCTACGCTGTACATCAGGGATTTGGAGCCTTTTGACACCAACTTTTGTAGGAGCAGAGTGAGGGCTGCATGAGCATACATCCAGCTTTTTGATTTTCAAAAGTCTTTCTGAACTCTTGTGAAAAGCTATAAGATACTGCTGGGCAACTGTAACTCAGGATATGGTTTCCCAGTAGCATCAGCCAGTCTTGGCTGGGACTAGTTTTTTGTGGGATCTAGTTTAGCTATTTATCCATCTTGCTTTTGCTGAGTTAGTCTTCATCTGGATCATTTTTCTGAACAAGGTTGTTGTCTGGTTTTGTAAGTGCCTATGCCAACACAAAGAATAGGAATGTACTTGTGGCTGGGAGAGGACTGTACTGTAGCACCCGCTGGCTTGCAGTGCAGTGGGTCAGCACGCTTAGTGTTAAATTACATCTTAGTATCAAAATGGTAGAAAAGTAGTACCCAACTTCAGGTTAATTTCAGAGTGGAACCACCACTGTAACCCTGTATGCTAAAGTCCGTTGGTCCAAGACATAGAGTGGCAATTACATTTGTGTCTCAGAACAGGTACTGGTGTACATCTCTATACCATATTGCTATTTGAAAAAAAAAAAATCTGTGTTGTATGTTAATCTTTAAAGGCTGTATCATCTGGTAATCTTCTCCCATAGGGTTCTTGAGGTATTTGCTGAGTCATGTCAAACATGAGGTTTGATAATAGAATGCAGTAATGAATTGTAGTCAATAATATTTACATGCAGCTTAATTTATTGCTCTGTTCTCTGATGCTCAGTTATCTGGATTTTTTTAACTGAAGCATTAAAATCTGCTATTTGTCATGCTATGAATGGCACTAGCACAGGGTAAATTAATAAAACCCCCTACTTTAATACTTTCCTTAATATGTGGAACAGCATTTCAACACATACACAACTGCATGCAAGGCTCCAGCTGGGGTCTGTCCTATGGTGGCTAAAGAAACTAAGCGCTTTTTGTAACATAAGTGTAGCCACTTCAAAATATTGAATGTATTCAATTCTGTTGCACATACTAATGACATTGTATTTCCTTTAAAATATATGCCCCACAGGTTAAATTTCAGTCAGAAATCTAACATAATAAAGTTAAATAAAAAGGTATTTAAATTATGTCTGCAAAATATTAGAAACACAAGTGACTATGCTTACATAATAAAAAAGATCTTTTCTGAAATACAGGGCTATTGAAATTTCCATTTGTGTTTTGAAACAGACTTTTGTGGAGCTCCTGGGATATTAATTAGTACTCTGGAAATACCTAGAAACAAAGTTATTCATTAGCTTAGTAAAAGGAAAATTATGAAAATGCATGAGACTAATTTTATTGTTGTCTGTAGTTTCCTTTTGATTTTTTTTTTTATTTTGAAGGCTTTGAAAAGTGTATTTGGAAAAAATAAAAATGGAAAAAGATATTGATGTGGTGTTTTCAAAAATCGATTGTAGAATTTATATTTTGGTATTGAAATAAGTAGCCTTAAATATTCTCCTGATTTTTAAATAATAGAGAAATATAAACCCATTGTAGTTGTACCATTCAAAGTTAGTGTGTTAACAAATATGCTATTAGGTATGTCTTGCTGTACTAGTAGATGATCCTCTGGGAAAGTTCTGCTTTCATGGTATGAAGGATGATTTTGGTGATTTGCCTGGGTGGTTGCTAATTTATGTGGAACCAGTTTAATGCACCTGTTATGCTGGTCCACTGCATGGCCTTTGGAAAATCATCTAACTGAGGTTTTCCGAAGCACTTCGAAAATGAATGTGTGTTCAGTATTCCTCCATCGTTAGGTGGAGGATACATGGTTTAGTAGTTGCTGTTACCATTTCTTGAGCATTTGGCAGTTTTTCTCCATTGTGTCCTGCTCATGTATGCATTATTTTGCTAAGTGTTTTAATGTCTCAGTTGTTTAAACAGCACTTTTGAAGACTTGAGAATATAAAGGGAGGCAATTTATATTCAATTATTATGTAATTTGTGTTCAAGTACATAAACTGTAGAGGAGGATTTTCATAAATTATTGATTGAAACAGTATTGATTAAAATTTGGCAGGGACACCAAGTTAATATTTCTTCTCTTGATTATTGTATAATGAGATCTTTAATGAACAGGCACAACTGGGCTATCTTTCTTTACAACTCCTTCTGTTTGAAGAATTCAGAGCCCCTCAGGTGAACACACTGAGATAATATCAATTCTTAGTGTCTCAGAAAGGTGACACGTATTAGCATACATAATTTCTCATGCCACTATTACCAACTATTTCTTAGCACATAATGTCTTTTCTAATGGAAATCCTTTTTAAGCAGTATTTCTTTTCTGCTCTTCAGGAAAAAGAAGAGTTGATTGAAGAATGGCAGCCAGAGCCTCTTGTACCTGCTGTACCAAAAGATCACCCAGCTCTCAACTACAACATTGTTTCAGGGTAAATGTAACCAAAATAAATTCTGTTTTTTATTTCAACTCAAATACTTGCTGTCCATATTTTTAAGTGTATTTCTTACTAAGCATTTTCATATCCTTAAAACCTTTCATAAATGAATTGCATTTTTAGGTAGCAGGACTGAATTTGCCACTGAAGAGATGGTCTTGGTTTTGCAATGTTATCAAGACTATCTTACTATGAAAATCTTTCTTACTTTAAGTGTTGTAATTAATTTTTTTTTTTTTTAATATTTGGGGGGGACCCTTTATCTTTGCCTTCATTGTGGGGTCTGTATTGTTTGGTAGTAATTTGTTTCATTTTTTTCTGAATTATGTAGACTTAGACCTCCAAAAGTGGTTATCACCTTCTCTGTAGGGGTTGGGGTGAAACTGTGTCATCACAAATTACTTCAGAAGAAACTGATTTTGTGGCTAGCCACTTGGCACTTCCTGCAAAGTTGTTCCTCTTTGGACAATCAGAAGTGGAGGTGCTCGACAGTGAAGTTGTTTTCTGAGGAAATTATGGCTCAGCATTAACTTTCTTGTGTGTTATGAGCTCTTAAAATGTGTGCTGACTTAGGCAAGAGTCACAGTATTTCAGAAAGTGCTTTGAAATTTCTTTCACAAGCTTCAGATTTGTTTATGTCTAACTTCTACAATCTAAGCATTTTTAATATCATTCTAGTGACACTAATAATTTAAATTAATTTAGTGACAGAGCATGATTATTTGCTGTCATAGTGAGCTCCACTTTGATGGTTCTGCCACCACAGAAAAGTCTGCCCTAGAAAAGGGATGCCTATTTTAATCAACTGTGATGTGAACAACCCTTCTGTTCAGAATTTTGAAAGAAGCAGTGCTGCTGAGTTTAAGGAAGTGTGGGATGTTGAAAAAAAAAATCTGAACAAATAGATCTTTTTAGATTGATTTGGAAAATGTTTAAATTGTTTAGAACTTCACAATGCTTACAGCTAAGGAACGTATTGTGACAGAATGTTATGTGTTGTGGCTCTTACTTAATAGTGGCTATGAAGAAAACTTGACATTCGTCTTGTAAGATTTAAACTGCCAACTAACTACCTTCTATAAGTTGCTCAACAGCTATGATACTGTATCTTGGGCTATGAACTTAACCCACGTTTCAGAATTAATGTGAAATGAAAGTGTCTGCATCCTAATTCCAGCTCAAGAGCATTTCTGTTGCCTGTTCAGTTAGTATTTTAGGGGGACCCTACTGATGCTAACAAGGTAGTCTTCTTTCAGTGATTTTCATGTGTTAATGTCTACCATGAATGGTGATTTACAGAAACCGTAATTATCCTAGTATGCGGCGGTTTAATATTGCATATTTGCACTAATGTGTGGATAGGGTTTATATAGGCTCATAACTACTTAGGAAGTATTAAATATTTCAGTAGAAATTTTTACCCACTGTGGGGGTGAGGCAGACTTCCTCTTATGTCATTATGCAAGGCAGTTTGTGCTTTATGTTAGTATGTTCCTTTCTGCTGAACACTTGCATAATCCCAGTAACCTTGCCCATTGATAAGCAAAGCCAATAATGCAGAGACTTGTCCAATCAGAAAAAGTAACCCATCTTGAATCAGTGGTGAAGAAGATACCGATGATGGCTCAGTCACAGTCCAGAAACTAGTTACATCTTGCGGTAGCCTTTCTGTGAACTAATAAGCAAGATAGCTTAGTTGTACAAGATCTCATTCAGAAAATATAAACCTATTTCCTAAAACAGCATGTCTGCAAAATTCTCATGCTGATTCTCATTTTGCTTTAAAATAAAAAGGCACTAATGGTGTGGCTTTTAACTTTATCATCTTCTGCGACTGATTTTTCAATACATGCAACACTTATCTCTTAAGTGAGAGGTCCAAGTACAGATGGAGTGCTTTCGGTCCTTAAAGACACAATTTCTGAAGGACTTGCTTGATAGTTCTTTGACTAGAGCTTGAAATTATATTTTTATTTATGGCTTCAGCTGGATCACTCAGTATCTCATAACTGTTGTCCCTAACCATGATAGCTAATGAACTGTGCTATAGTAGGGGAAGGGAGATACATGAAACTATAATGAAATTAAGTGTTTCACTGTTTTCCTTTTGTGTAGGCTTGTTTTTGACGTTGCAAGGAAGATTTTATGATATGATATGATATAGCCTGGGAGGAATAAAGAGAAATTGTCCAAGCAGCCAGGGATCAGGTTAGGAAAGCTAAAGCCCTGATAGAATTAAATCTGGCCAGGGACATCAAGGGCAACAAGAAAAGCTTCTATAGGTATGTCGGTGATAAAAGGAAGACTAGGGAAAATGTGGGCCCTCTCTGGAAGGAAACAGGAGACCTGGTTACCCAGGATGTGGAGAAGACTGAGGTACTCAATGACTTTTTTGCTTCAGTCTTCACCGGCAAGTGCTCAAGCCACAACCCCCCAAGTCGCAGAAGGCAAAGGTAGGGACTGGGAGAATGAAGAACCACCCACTGTAGGAGAAGATCAGGTTCAAGACCATCTAGGGAACCTGAAGGTGCACAAGTCCATGGGACCTGATGAGGTGCATCTGCAGGTCCTGAGGGAACTGGTGGATGAAGTTGCTGAGCCACTGTCCATCATATTTGAAAAGTCTGGTGAAGTTCCCAGTGACTGGAAAAGGGGAAACATAACCCCCGTTTTTAAAAAGGAAAAAAAGGATGACCTGAGGATCTACAGGCCAGTCAGTCTCATCTCTGTGCCCGGCAAGGTAATGGAACAGATCCTCCTGGAAACTATGCTAAGGCACATGGAAAACAAGGAGGTGATTGGTGACAGCCAACATGGCTTCGCTAAGGGCAAATCATGCCTGACAAATTTGGTAGCCTTCTACAGTGGGCTTACAGCACTGATGGATAAAGGAAGAGCAACTGATGTCATCTGCCTGGACTTGTGCAAAGCATTTGACACTGCCCTGCACAACATCCTTGTCTCTAAATTGGAAAGACATGAATTTGACAGGTGGACCACTCAGTGGATAAGGAATTGGCTGGATGGTTGCACTGAAAGAGTTGGGGTCAACGGCTCAATATCCGGATGGAGGCCAGTGATGAGTGGCATTCCTCAGGGGTTGGTATTGGGACCAGTGCTGTTTAACATCTTTGTCAGCAACATGGATAGTGGGATTGAGCGCACCCTCAGCAAGTTTGCCGATGACACCAAGTTGTGTGGTGTGGTCGACATGCTGAAGGGAAGGGATGCCATCCAGAGGTACCTTGACAGGCTTGAAGGTAGACCCATGCAAACCTCATGAAGTTCAACAAGGCCAAATGTAAGGTACTGTGTCTGGGTTGGGGCAATACCAAGCACAATACAGGCTGGGCAGAGAATAGATTGAGAAGAGCCCCGAGGAGAAGGACTTGGGGGTGTTGGTTGATGAGAAGTTCAACATGACCCCACAATGTGCACTTACAGCTCAGACATCAGAAGACCAAATGTGTCCTGGGCTACATCAAAAGAAGCGTGACCAACAGGTCAAGGGAGTTCATTCTCCCCTTCTACTCCACTCTTGTGAGACCCCACCTGGAGTACTGTGTTCAGCTCTGGGGCCCCCAACATAAGAAGGACATGGACCTGTAGGAGCAAGTCCAGAGGAGGACCATGAAGATGATCAGAGCGCTGGTGTACCTCTCCTGTGGAGACAGGCTGAGAGAGTTGGAGTTGTTCGGCCTGGAGAAGAGAAGACTCTGGGGAGACCTTATAGCAGCCTTCCAGTACCTGAAGGGGGCATACGAGAAGGCTGCAGGGGGACTTTTTACAAGGGTTTGTAGCAAGACGAAGGGTAATGGCTTTAAACTGAAAGAGGGTAGATTTAGATGAGATATAAGGAAGGAATTCTTCACTACAAGGGTGCTGGAGCACTGGACCAGGTTACCCAGAGAGGTTGTGGATGCTTGGAAGTGTTCAAGGCCAGGTTGGATGGGGTTTTGAGCAACTTGGTCTAGTGGAAGGTGTCCCTGCCCATGGCAGGGGGATTGGAACTAGATGGTCTTTAAGGTCCCTTTCAACCCAGACCATTCAATGATTCTATGATACTGTTAGCGTCCATGTTTTGGGTATAATTATTCACTGGAATAAGCTTTTCCATGAATGTTTTCTGCCTAACCAGGAGTGTTCCTTTAGAAGGCTGAGTAAAATTCTGATAGCAAAACGTGGCCATGTTTTCATGAGGGCTGCAGCTTTGTTAGGGGCAAATTGTTGGTGAACATCAGTGTATTTTCTAGGTTTGAGAGGTGGAGCTGTGGGAGCAAACTGTAAATTTACCAGGTTTAATAGTATGCTGGGGATATACTGAATGTCATGTTAGTGCCAAAATGCATAGGTATAGGTCTTTTCTTGTGAATATCTGTGAACCTAAGTAGTTGTTTTATTTAATAGGACTTCCAACATTTGGTACATTATGTTGATGACCAAGACAGAGGAACAGATCCGGCTATATTTTTAATGTCAGTCAGTTTCCCAAGACAATTTGCTGCGCATTTGTATAATGCTACTACTATGCAGAAGATGCACTGTAATAATGCAGGACTGCTCCTTTGTGGGGTCACTTTCAGCTTGTGTCAGTTTAATGTCATAGAGTGACAGTGATGGAGACGCGTGGCACATGCACTGTCTTAGCAGAAAGCTTTCCAAAGCTGTTTTTTAAGCTTTGCAATTGCTTGGTTGAAGCAACATGTGCTTAATTTTTAAAGTGAACAGATACAAAACAAAATCATGGAGGTTTTTTTTAAGCAAAGTTCAGGCAGTTCAGTGTTTTTCTTAACTTGTAGTGAATAGGTTGGACTTGAAGTTTATTTGCGTTGCACAGCAAATGCACCCATTGAAATACTGTCAGCAGCCAGATTTGGAGCAGCTGTGCACAGGCATTTGACACTTGAGCAGCCCTGTTTAATTTTGATTGTGAAAATTGCTCAGTGCTAGGTTCCACATGGGAAACGCTTGTTGAAACTATTGTGTCTGAAGAATAGTATAGGATCTCAACTCTAATATTTGACAACACATACAGAAATGGGCAGACATAAGGTTTTGTATTTGGCTTAGCTTTGAGACTTCTCAACACTGAGTGATTAATTGAAGCTTTTGATTTTGTAGTATTGAAGTGTACAATTGCCAAAACAGGATTGCTTTTAGAGTACAGCACATAGATATGATGTTTGTGTTCAAAGGCATAATAGCTATTTTTACCTTCAATTTTTGGATAACTTTAGCTAAATCATAATTTTTTAGGGCAGAAAAATTCTCTGCCCTTTACTCCATATATATTGTGCTCTTCTTCATTTGTTAATATTGGATGTTTTCACACTTTCTGTGTTTCCTGATCACACGAGTTAGTCCAACTGTTACGAATTAAACAGAATCAGAAACTTGACGTGACAGGTAATACAATACTTTTGTCTGCTTACAGCTAGTACCTATATTTCAGGAGCTGTATTCAGTACAGGATTGGTATTGTAGGTTTGCTTTATGACAAAAATATTGGTTTAGACTTAATTTTTATTATGCAATAAGAGGCAATGAAATTTCCTTTTTATTTGTAGTATTCCTTCTTTCAAATAGCTATCACTTTGCTTTTAGAGGAGAAGCTTTATTTATCTTTTCAGGAGTCATCTTTGTATGAGTTAAGTTTTCAACAAGGAATCATTAAACTAAGTATCTCAGGTATTTATGGTTTCTTTATTAAACTACAGGAATACAGTTTTTGCTGACTATGGTAGTATATTTTTGACTTGACACTGAACATAAATATTGGCTGGCAGCTGCAAAAGAAGGATTGGAAAGAGGGAATCTTGAAAAAGCTGTGTGCCTTTTACTGTTGAAAACCAAAAATCCTGTACTGTTTGACTATTTATGAAAATGACAACTGTTCATTCGTAACAATAGATCTGTAATTTTTTTTCAGTCCTCCCACACATATAATCACTGTTAACGGCAAGGAATGTATAAACTTTGCATCATTTAACTTTCTTGGACTTTTGGATAATGAAAAGGTTAAGGTGAGTGCTTCTAGTTACTGGATTTGTGTGATTATTCCTCTTTTACTTTGTTGTCTTGAAGTTAAGAGCAACTTCAGAAAGCACAAACTTTGTCAAGGAATTTTAATTCTAAAGCAGCAAGGAAGATTATAAACCTTGCAGTTTTGTGCTATTTAAATTTGTCTTTTTACTGAAGTTTAATCTGGAGTTTTTACAGCGTACTAGCTGATTATCAAGTTAGATTAGTATCTAATGTCCTTAATCATTAGAATACAATGAATGATGCTTAAACACTTGTGTAAAATAGTTTTGATGTGAAATTAATTATGTGAATTCAGTACATTATTATACTTTTTGTAAAGCAGGTCACATTACATGATGCAAGAACTGGGCTTTGTACATTGGTATAAAATTGTCAGTGTGAAGTATATAGCAGAGTTAGAGATCTAGTATAGGAATAAATAGTTCATATAATTCTTTTCTGTTAAAGAGTGCGGCCCAGGCATCTCTGAAGAAATATGGTGTTGGCACTTGTGGACCTAGAGGATTCTATGGTACTTTTGGTAAGTAACTTTCTTTGATCTGCCTTTAAAGGTGTTCAGACTGGTTTGGTAAATGAGCCAAAATAAGCAGCAAGTTATTTCTATCACTGTCAAGAACAGTTACCCTTTAACACACTTTTTACTGTAGTTGTTAAGGATTGGTAATGTTTATTGTTTATAGCTTTGTTTCTTATTCATTTTATGTGTTTTCTTGCTCTTTCTAAACCTAGTCTTGGAGGAGAGTTACAAAGTTAAATATAATCTGGTTTAGTTCCGGTCACCGTAGTAGAAAGAGAAAATAAACACATTAGAATTTAATAATGCATGGTGAATTTAAGTGTAAATGAATAAGAAGTTTCTAAGTAGACCACAAGAGGGCAGTCTGATTTCTATAATAAAGATTATTAGTTAAGTTTATCTAATGATATAGTCAGAATGAAGTTTTCCTTTATGATAATGTTAGTGTTGTAATTAAGAGATTTCATGATGTGAGCAGGTGTTACTAAGGGTTTTCTCATTCTTTCTAAGAAGTGGTAAGTTGTTAAATATCAGCTTCTGGAAATAGATCTTTACAGGCATTGGTATTTTGAAATACTATATGGAAACCAAGGAGTAATGTGTGAATAGCTGGCACAGTTGCAGGCTAAAACCATCGACTCATCATCTTGTGAACTTTACGGTCTCTTCCCAGAGGTAGTGGAATTCACAGCGTGTTTGTACTCAAATGATTGCATTGAGTTAGCTTCCTATAGCCTTGACTTGAATTCAGGACTGACTTGAACTTTTCTCAGTTAATCAAGCTAGTGATCCACCAGGTGCTGTACCTATTTTGATTTGTTAGAAGTCTATATATCAGAATGAAGTTGAGTCTTTGATATCAATCTTGTAGATTGTTCATTAGCCTAGAACCATAACTGATTTCTAAAGAAGGTGATGGTAGCCCATTGATTAGTAGAGAGCTTTTAGGAAGCTAGATTCCCTCACTGATCATAGTTCAGAGGTGATCTCTTGGAATTCATACAGGCACTTCCCTTCCCCCCCCCCCCCCCCCCCCCCCCCCCCCCCTCAAAATCACTGAAAACCTCAAAGAAACTTGTGACTAATGCCTCCTGCCTTTTGAGTTCAGGCTGATTTTAAGTTTTGTGAAATCTTTCACTTTGCTTACTTCTCGTAATTATTCTAAACAGAGTGGTTAAAAGTTGATTTTTCTCTGTTAAGTGAGAGATTCATTGGGTTGTTTCCTGCCCTCTTTGGAGGTCTAATCCTAAGATCCAAACTGTATAGCTTTTGCACCTAGTTCGGTTGCTGTTCATTGGCTTCTGAATTTTTTGGGTAAATGCTCCGTTTCACAAACAGGGGATATAATCTGTGGTATTGCTGCATGACATCACTAGTGAAGAAATGATGTTATACTCACGTATCAGAGGTATCATCTTTTACGGGTAAAGTAACAGAGAATTGGTTTAAAATTTGAGATAAACACCTGCTGTTCTTGTTGGATGCCAAACTGTTTTCCCATTTTCCCTTGACTTTAAACATTGAGTATTGCAGGATTATGAATATCTGATAAGAAACACTTCTTACATCAGTAATGTTGTATGCCTGAAACTTATACCACAATTTTTCATGTGCTGTGACTTTGGTAAATGAGTCATGGTGTGTCCAGAGCTACATAGTTTCGTCTTAGTTAACTATGTAGGACTTACTTGTTGATTGTCAATTGTTGTCACTCTGAATTAATCCCCTCTTAGGGGCTGATATTTCGTATCAATATTAGAGAAATGTATCAATATCTGGAAATGTAGATATCATGTTATAATTCATTTTTAATGGAGACTTGATTCTTCATATCTCTGCCTGTTTGAAGGGATTTTGTAGATTTAGTGAGTTCCTGTTAAGACATTTTTGCTTTGTGCTGTATCCCCGAAAACTGCATCTGTGCCTTTATCCTATGGCAAGCTTAAAATACTACTATATGCACACATAACTGAATCTTTATGGTTATTTGCTCCATAATGACAGCTGAGGGGTGTATCACTTTTTTGGTGGTGGGTTTTTTTTTAAGGCTATTGTTGATTGCCTAGCAGCCACAATTCCAGTACTACTGTGGAAATCAGGACTGGCTACCCAATAAAGTATATAAAAGATGATGTGGAATTTGGGCTCAGTTCTGCTTTTGACTTGCATGTGAGCACATGCTAGGCACTAAGCTGGCACTTCATAGCAGTTGTTGACAATAATAGCTTCATTAAGGTTTCATGATTATAATTAGAAAGCTGTTCCAATCATATCTTCCTCTCTGCAAACTAACTCTAGGTAGTGTTTGTAGCTTTCACTTAAGCTAGGCTAATCCAAGTGATGTAACCAGACTGAAGCAAATCATTGCCATAAAGAATAGGAGAGTCAGATAGTATTCTGGTTTTATCATGGTGGAGTGGTAGTGAAGCCTTAACTAATACTGTCTTAAGCTTTTCAACCTCACAATTATACAAAGCATTCATTCCCTTATGTAATGTTGATTCAGAATTGTGTATGCTCTATGTCATTCTGAACTTAAATGTTCTTCTTGCCCTTGGCAAAATTTGCTAGACTTGTAAAATTTTTTTCCTTAACACAAATCTGATTATATCCATTAGCTCATTATTGCTGACAGTATTTCTTTTGCCTGCTGTTTTTCCCTAGCCTTTGCTTAGTGTAGTGGTGGTTGTTGCTGAGTAAAGCTCAGTAAGAAGCATGCAGGTTTTCATTTTTAGCTGTGATGGTCTTGTCATCTTTTCCAGTCTTTTAGTTAAAGGATGTAGGTGGTCTTTTACACTCAAACTAAACATTTTTCCCCATTAGGTATCAATAGCTGGGCACTCAAAGTAGTAGTCCAGTTCTTGTTTCCCCTAATTTGTTATTCTTTACTGGCAGGGCTTCAAGTAGGAACATTTTTGACTGAATGTTGTTTATATTGCATGTTTTAAGTGCCATGTGGCCAGCCTCTTTTTTTGGTGCTTGCTGCCAGAAAAAGATCTTTCTTGGGCTTTTTGTTCAATAATTGAATCAAAGTTCATCCATCCTGTTTTGAAGCTTGACTGGAGGTTGTTTTATTGGTCCTGAAGTCCATGTAACAATAAAGAAAAATATGCAAAGATTCTGAAAAAGGACTACTTAAAATCTCTATCAGAAAGTAGATTAGATAACTCTAATCAGTATCCTTCCTTCCAAAGACTTTGGTCTTTGTTCTAGGTTTTTCTGAATGTTTGGTACATATAATACAGCTGGATCAAAGTGATAGGTAGCAAAAGAAAGCTTTCAAATAATAAATGATTAAACGTTTTGTTTCCATTTAAAACCAGTGGAAAACAAAAAAAAAAGAGTTCCTTTCCGTTCCATTTTTTGATGCTCAGGTAAACGTTAGGAAGGGATTGTTGAAGATTTATAGTTTGCAGTCTATGGATAAAATTGCTCTTGGTTGTGATTGGAAGGCTGTTGTTTGAAGACTTAGCTTTTGGTTTTATTGTATAAATATATGAATCAGGTGAATGTGCCCTTTTGGGGAAAGGTTATGCTAGATATTTGTTTAGTATGGCAAAGTTAAGATTTTTACAAAGCCCTTTCTTCCTACACCCTTACTGTTGGTACTTGGCTAGAAATAGCAACATTGACATAACCATGCCTCATAGGCTATTGAAGAATCTGTATTTTTAACTGGTGTTGCCCCATTTGATTTTAATTTCAATGAACTTCCAATAATTGTAAAAATGTAACATTTGGCCAATGGTGATCTTTCAAGACACACACTAAGGACCTCTGTTTGCCCTTTAATATTGTTTATTTCCAGTTGATGAAAGGCATAAATCTCTGACTAACATTTGCTAGCAGAAGCAGGTAGTGACAAGAGAGTTACACCATTAAAATAACAGTTTGTCTGATACAGGTTATTTTGCTTAGGCAGAATACTTACCTCTGTGGTCACCTTTCTGCAGCAGCAATCCACTCACCATGTGGTATTACCCTTCTTAATCTTTTGATTTAGTGGTGTTTTGTTTCTAACATGGGTCGCTTTGACTGAATTGGTTTGGGAAACGCTTGTGTGTGTAATTGTCAATTTATCTTAAGGGTGAGTAATCTCTGGCATGGAGATGGTGACCTTTTCTATTAGCTGAAGTGCATTCAGGAGGTGGTATTTGATTGCAGCCTGACAAGAGCAGTTTTCTGTTACAGGGATAGCTGTGCTATATGCAGTGGAAGCATCAGCTTGGAAGAACTGACAGTCTGCCAACAGGACCTCATTAATTGCTATAAATTACATAGCTATTTGTTGTCTGACTGTAGTAACTGTGCTCCCTAGTCACAGTCCAGGAACACTGCATCATTTCCTTGTAGTTTAATCACAAGTAGATTTTTAATTACCATTGCATAAGAACATGAGAACCACATTACATAAATATTTTCAGATCTATCAAAACTTCTGATTAATATTGGGTTACTTGTCAGTTTAAGTAAGGCTAGATTGGTTGCAGCTGGTTTTTGGGAAGTTACTTGTTTTAACACTTTTTCTACAAATAAACATTCTGTTTGCTTCAATTAGATGATTGCTAAAAGCAATGCTAGCCTTTCTGATATGAAAACAAGTAAGCTATCTAAGATCTTTTCAATTTTTCTCTCATGTAGATGTACACTTAGAATTAGAAGAACGACTGGCAAAATTCATGAGGACAGAGGAAGCTATTATATACTCATATGGATTTGCAACAATTGCCAGTGCTATTCCTGCATATTCGAAAAGAGGGGACATTGTGTTTGTGTAAGTGTTGTTTTCTACTTGGGAAATTCCAGATTGAAGAGTTTTCCTTTCAATTTTTCTTTTCATTATTGTTGATCATATTAAGTTAACCATTTAGAAAATAATGCTGGTTTTGATCAAGTATTTTGTTGTACAAAGCTCAGATATCTTTTCTTTGCCAAATACTCCAAATCAAACCAGTTACTGCTTTTATCATGGAAGAGCAGACTTGGGCACTCAGCTAAAAAAAAAAAAAAAAAAAAACAAACAAAAGAAAACAAAACAAAAAAAACCAACAAACTTGTGCGTGCAAGAACTAACAGAAGTCTAATACCTAGTTTTCTTCTTAAGAAACTGTACAGTCGTATTTGCTTTTCTCCTGTTTACTGCTGGCTTTTCACCTTTCTTGCAGGGCAGTTGTTTCCCTCATGCATATTTGCAATGGATTACTTGTATAAATATTGGTACATATTAAAATAACATAAGACCAGCTATGCAGGGTCAAACTAAGGATTCAGCAAGCCCAGCATCTGGTTCCTGAGAGTAGCCAATCATGATTTGTCTAGGAAAGAGTGAAAAACCAGGAGAAACAATGCAACAATACTCAAAACTTTCTGAGTGAAAGAGGAGGGCTTGGATTTAGTAGTAGTTGTCAGATTTTTCTTAAGCCTTCCTATTCTTTTAGGACCTTTGTAAATCTTCAATATTCAGAATGCTTCTATGACATGTAATTTCACAGTTTAACTTGAACATTTTATGAAAAAAATTTAAGAAATACCTGTTTTGAATATAACACCTACTAATTTCAGTTGATGGATTTGATTTTTAGACAGTGAACTGATGCATCTTCTCCATGGGAGGAGTGAGTCAGTGGCTATGTGGGGCTTAGCTGACTGCTGGGGTTAAACCACACAACACGCTGATACTTTTGTATTTGTCTGCCAAAATCTTTCTTCAGTGCTCTCTTTTTTTTCTTAAGTGTAAGGCTTGCAGCCTATTTGACTTATTTTACAGAAGTTCTGTCATAACTTTGATCATGTTTTTTGGTCATCTTTGAACGTTTTATGGATCAACTTTTTTGAGACAAATGACCAGGATTGTGCATGCTATTCAAGATGCCAGCGTATCCTGGATTTGGCTATCTTGTACTGTTTCAGTGTTGCACTGACAAAAGATCTTACCATATTTAAAAGCAACTTGGTTGAAATTACTGCATTTAGTATGTGCAGAAGGTTTGATTTAGTTGCCACTTTTAAAAGATTACTTGACATAAGCAGCTGTGAAACTGCATACCCTATCATGCTCAGAGATTTGCTTTTCCAACACAGAAATGGTGGATAGTTCTTTGAACACTGAGATAGTAATTCCCAAAGGATATTAAAAAGCAGGTTTTTGAATGCTTGGAGGACCATATAAATGTTACAGGCACATCTTTGTGACTTTTTTCTAAGATCCAGAGGAAATGGAGAGAGAGGTTTCTGGGATGATTACCATGGTATTGTACCCGGTCCATGGAATGCTGTGCTCAAATAAACTGCTGTCACATACAAACAAAAGGACCAGTGTACACTTCAAGAAGAAACTTGTTGGCTTGCTTCTAGTGGCTATAGTGCATAGGAAAGTTGAGAAGCTTTGGAAATGAGTTTTCAAAATGTAAATAAAATATATGATGCTTTAACAAATCTGGTTTTAACTACACCTAAGTACAGATATCGGCTGAAAAGCATGACAGCTTTCTTTGAATAGCCAGCTTTCTTTGAATAATTGTTAAACCAAGTGCAAACTTAGAAGGGCTTGCTGTATTTACAGAGATGAAGCTGCCTGCTTTGCTATTCAGAAGGGTTTACAAGCATCTCGTAGTAACATCAAGTTATTTAAGCATAATGATATGGCTGACCTTGAACGACTGTTGAAAGAACAAGAGACTGAAGATCAAAAGGTACCATTCCTTTGAAGAAATATTTGTATGCTTTTGTGCCACCTCCCCCAAATTTTTTTACTAGGTTGTGTAATTGAATGGATGCAATGCTTGTAGGCAGTTATTTGGTTTTCGTAAGTCTCTACTCAGCAGTTAATGTTGCTTATGCAATTAAGATTTATTTTATTTAAAAATTATTTATTTATTTGTTTATTTGCATTTGCGTAACCACGGGAAGCAAGCTCACAGGAATTGGTAGTGGGGAATATCTTTAAGGGCAGATAACTGAAGTGTGAGATTATTTTTTTTAAACACTATTACAGAGCTTTTTTTTTGGTCTTTTAGAAATTTGTATAACTGCATTTACCTAATAATCATGCAAGTTAATTATCAGTTCAAATACCACACCATGAAATCAAGACAAAAGTGGCTAGTCCTAACCCTTTCATTTATAGAATCAACATGATTTTTTTTTTTTATTAGACTCTTCCCCTATCTTGCATTCAACTCTTAAGATGTTCTTTCTCTTGAAAAATTTGTCAGTTTGATGGCTGGCTTCTCATTTTGACAGTAATACAAAAGGGTGTCCAAAAGCAGCTACTAAAATCGGGATCAGCAAGTACAGATAACTTGGTTAAATGAATTTTAAAAGAATTAGCTGAAGAGCTATCGCCATTATGTGCCTTGTTCACAGAATGCTGGAAAGTTACAGGCAATTGGAAGAAAGCTGATTTGGTGCTAACACGTAGAAAAAGTAAAGTGGATAAACTGCATAATTATAAGTCAGTCAGCTTAACATCAGTCTAAATCAGTAATGTGTCTGATTAATAGCAAATTTATAGGCAGTGTACTAGTTAACATACCTTCATGGAAGATATATTTTTTCAGATAATCTTTACATGAGTTTTCAGATGTGGTTGACAGACTAGTGATGCAATTTGTGTAACACATTTAGTTTGTTAGAGGAGAGTGCTTTGATTTAGCTACATGGTTAAAGTTTCTTAATGTAATTAGCTGAATGTGAACGTAAAGTTCATGGCCAAAAGCTTAATATCGACCATGTGTGTATAACTAACATACTGACTAGGAATGGGTAGACCTTACCACTAGAGTTAGTCCAGTTTGTGGAGTGGACTGTGCCTGGTTTTGGTGCCTACCACTCAGAATTCTCTGAATCTTTTTATAAGAACTGAAAAAGGTAAGAAGCATGACTTAATATCCTTGATCAGAAGATATCAGTAAGATTTAAAGTAAATACCAGGGGAATGGCATTTTAAAACAACAAAAGTCAAATCATGCCATTGAAGTTTAAACAGAACCCAGTGCAGGATATTCTTATGGCCTGAATTGTCCAGAGATAAGTCAAGGAGATTGTAGCTTGAATGTTATGAATATTTTTGGATTGTGTTTTATGAAGACACTACTTGTGAGAGGTTTGTGCTGCATTGAGAATTCTGGTGCACAAACAACTTCTAAATGCACAGACTAATGATGAATATATTAGAGACCAAGATATGTAGTATTTGTTCTGTAGTTGTATTGTTTGTATTTTATTCATAAAGTTCAAGTGGATTGGTTATGATTTGTTGCAAAACCAGGCATTTTAAATCTTGTGTAGGAGTTAAAAGCTTTAAAATTATTACAGAATAAAGAAAAACTAGTCCAATGAGGCATTTCAACTTTTGTTACAGATAAGTACTAAATTTAAACTAAAGTAAAAACTTACTTGAAAAAGAGACATTATCTTCCTTCACTTCCCGTTGCTGTCCTTCCCTATCAAAAAAGTCTTCAGAGCTTCACTTGTTAGTAACAATTGATATGAACTGAAACCATATCTTTCTCTGAAGAATCCCCGCAAGGCCCGTGTAACTCGAAGGTTTATTGTAGTAGAAGGATTGTATATGAACACAGGAGACGTTTGCCCTCTTCCAGAATTGGTAAGTGGTTTCAGTTTGCCTTTTAAACTCTGCATATGAAAACATGTGGCTAATGAAATAGCAGTATCATATAGTTAAGCCTACAAAGAAAAGCTCTACATGCATGTTTTTTGTTTACCGTCTTGCTTTCTCAAACGTTCATGAAGCGGCGATCCCAAATCTTATACTGTTTTGAAACTTCTGATCAGGATTAGGATTCTGAAGCTGTATGTAATGAGGCTTGCAAATGAATATTTGGTTATGGTCTTAGTTTTTAACCTGTAAGACATACTGCATTTTCAGCTATGCTGTATGATACTAAATCATTAAACTTAGTTATATCTTTAAAAAAAAACCCCAAAAACAAAGTTTCAAAGAAACCCTCACAGAGCTGTCATAAACAGTGACTCCAAGGAAAACATTTGCTATACAGCATAAATTGGCTTTTTGTGTAAGCTATGTTCTAGTGGATAATGGAAGAAATGTTGTGAAAATGCATTATTTTGAAAGTACTTGATAGGTTATTTAAAAAAAATATTTTTTTGGTACATGAACATCTATGACATTTACTCTAGTCTTCATGGTGGAAGAACTTTGAAGGCTTTTAAAATGTCTTGATGACAGAACACAACTCTACAGCTAACACTTTTGCAGTATTCAGGATACTGTACTTGTCTGTCTTTACCTTATCACCCTCACCTGTTTTGTTACTAAATTCTGATGGGCTTGACTAGTATTTTATATCACTTGCTCTGTTTTAGATAAAACTGAAGTATAAATACAAAGTTAGAATATTTTTGGAGGAGAGCCTTTCCTTTGGAGTCCTTGGAGAACATGGAAGAGGAATTACTGAACACTTTGGAATAAATGTAAGTGCCTTTTTTGTGAGTTTTGTTGTGAACAAGAGACTTGTACAGAAGCAAATTGTGCAATTGATTTCTTATACCTGTGTCATTGACAACATTTAGTAGTGTACGATAGAAATTTAAATATTTCTTTATCGGTCTTAAAGTGTTCAGGTCTTGGCACTTTTCTTTCACCTGCTTACTTGAAATAATTTTACTTATCTTTAGAGAGGAAGATAACAAAAGATTTTTTACAGTGCATAATTCTAAGCTTTTTTTGGACACTCAGTGAGATAATTGCAGTATTTTCCAGCTGCATACGCTTAGAAGTGTCATGCTTACACAGAAATATTTGGCGTCCAGGGGTAAGTCAGAAAAATCTTCTCAGTGTATAGCCAGCCTACTTTGCTCTATTGCCTACTTTGCTGCTACTTCGTAGGATAAAGCTTTTGATGGTCCTTCAAAGATGTTGTCTTACTAGTTCGCTGGCAGGTTAAGCCAAACTAATTCTTCCAAAAGTCAACCTTTTGTGGTGTTTACTCAGCTGAGGAGTACTTTGGAAATCCAAAACAGTTATCTTCGCTGCTGTTTGCTACCACAGCCATCTGAGCTGGGGAGCGAAGAAGTGCTCTTCTGGTTGCCAGTGTCTTAGTGTGGAGCATCCACCACTACACTCTGACAGTGTCTGAGTTCAGCCTGGAAGTGAAATATCAAATTCTGAGAATTCATTCTGTCTTACCCTCTCTTCTATTGTTTTCACTTTAAGTGTCTTAATACATTTTCTCTTTTGCACATTTGGTATGTTAAACAGCTTTAGAAAAGGAAACAAACAGTGCTACTGTGGTGCTCGCCAACCATCTGATTAATTGGCTTCTATGTTAAAGTCATTTATAAATATAATCTTTCAGTTTTTTCTGCTCAGAATGGGAATTTTTAGCAGTGGTCATCAGTGTGCATTACAGAGCCTGGCAATATGTTTGCAACTAACAAGTGAAATGAGACAATTGTGTCTCTAAGGTTCAAACTCTGACTTAACTAGGCTTATGCTCAATTTTAATCACATTCTAACTCCTACTGACTGCAGTGGGACTACAGACATTCTTAAAGGACACTGTGACACTGAGTGCTTTGAGGAGTTATCACCAGTATCTATAGAATTTGTTTTTTCTGTTCGTCATCTTCACATTGCAGTGCCTGGAAAAGAATGATTCTCTATAAATTATCTACAGGTCCATAAATCTCTATTTCTGAAGTCCTTTTGCATTGCTTAAAATTGTTTTTTCAATTGTAGCTTCATTTTAATATGTGATAGTTTAGTGGATCTTCTCTAGTTTTCATGATAATATGAAACAAGATACATCTTTAATAGATTTATATTATAAATAGTCCTGATGTAGTCAAAAGCATCTCATAATAACTTGTTAATTTGACTGGCAGATTGATGATATAGACCTTATTAGTGCAAACATGGAAAATTCACTAGCTTCTATTGGAGGATTTTGCTGTGGAAGATCTTTTATTATTGACCATCAGGTAAGCCAGGTCTAATTTTTATATGCTGTGGAAGGATTAGTTACTTAGAAATGGGAGTTAGTTACTAATATCAATTTGCAAGGAGTGTTATGATATAAAATTAGAATCATAGAATCATAGAATGTCCTGAGTTAGAAGGGACCCACAAGGATCATCAAGTCCAACTCCTGTCCCTGCACAGGACAACCCCAAAATTCACACTGTGTCTCTGAGGGCATTGTCCAAGTGCTTCTTGAATATCGTCAGGCTTGATGCCATGACTGCCTCCCTGGGGAGCCTGTTCCAGTGCTCCACCACCCTCTGGGTGAAGAACCTTTCCCTAATACCCAAGCTAAACCTCCCCTGCCACACCTTCCTGCCATTCCCTTGGGTCCTATCATTGGACACCAGAGAGAAGATCAGCGTTTGCCTCTCCTCTTCCCCTTGTGAGGAAGCTGTAGACTGTGATGAGGTCTCCCCTCAGCCTCCTCTTCTCCAGGCTGAACAAACCAAGTGACTTTAGCCGCTCCTCATATGGCTTCCCCTCTAAACCCTTCATGAACTTTATGGCCTCCTCTGGACACTCTCTAGTAGCTTTGTATCCTTAATGTACTGTGGTGCCCCAAACTGCACACAGTACTCGAGGTGAGGCTGCACCAGCATAGAGTAGAGCAGAACAATCACCTCCCCCGACCAGCTAGCAATGCAGTGCTTGATGCACCCCAGGACGTGGTTGGCCCTCTTTGCTGCCAGGGCACACTGTTGGCTCATGTTCAACTTCCCGTCAACCAGAACGCCCAGATCCCTCTCCACGGAGCTGCTCTCCAGCCTCTCATTCCCCAGTCTGTATGTACATCCAGGGTTGCCATGCCCAAGGTGTAATGTCCAGCACTTGCCCTTGTTAAACTTCATATGGTTGGTGATTGCCCAGCTCTCCAGTCTGTCCAGATCTCTCTGCAGGGCCTCTCTGCCCTCAAGAATGTCAACAGCTCCTCCCAATTTCGTGTTATCAGCAAACTTAATATTCCTTCCAGTCCTGCATCCAGGACTAAATTATTACGCAACATTTGATTCATACAGAAACTGTCTGGTTCTCTGAAATATTGTAGATGAATTGGAGACCTACTTCTAAATCCTTCCATGAAACTGTAAGTGTGGAGGAGAGGTTGTTTAAATGTATGTTAATTAACTTCTAAAATGTTGTCTATACTCCTATCAACAAAAAAAATGTTGGTGGGGTTGGTTTTTTTCTTTTTTTTTTCTTTTTTTTTTCTTTCTTTTCTTTCCCCCACAGCGATTGTCTGGTCAAGGCTACTGCTTTTCTGCATCCCTACCTCCTTTGTTAGCTGCTGCTGCTATTGAGGCTCTGAATATTATGGAAGATAATCCAGGTACTTAATTGAGGAAAATCTTATTCTTCAGTCTTTCTTCACCCAAAACTAATAACTCATACTCCTCCCTACTTTGATTCCTCACCCTTTTATTTTTTTTAAGTCCTCTTTTTCAGCTAATTAATTTTACATGCATGATTTTTTTCTTCATATAATTTCCCATCCTGCTTTTCTTCAGACTTTCCTCCCCTTTCCTTCTTCCAGCTGAAAATGAGCGAGTTAGTTGAGGCTAGAAGGGACAGAGATGGTTATCACTAAGCAAATAAGGAATTATTATTTTGCTTTAGAGACTAGTGATATGCCTCCTCCTTGAAAACAAATTCCTTCAAGACAAGTGGAGGAGGGGAAGATTAAAGGGAAACAAATGGGAATGTATTTCCTCAGGACTGAACAACCCCTTTCTTTCCACTTGCACTACATAACT
Organism: Morus bassanus; assembly: GCA_031468815.1. NCBI lineage: Eukaryota > Metazoa > Chordata > Aves > Suliformes > Sulidae > Morus > Morus bassanus. The sequence goes on from CM062600.1 coordinate 37,233,178, forward strand.
TTTTTTTTCCTTCTCCAATTAAGCATCCATGCAAGAATCTCAGGAATGATCATGGTGCAAAAACCTGCATTTTTGGCAGGACCAAGTACAGGACATTTGGATAAAGTTGGCAGGCAGGAGTTTCTGCTCTAGGAGTCAAAGAATTGTCCTTGTTGCTAGAACCTAAGAAGGATTTTTTTTGCAGGCGGTGGAAGGGGTGAGAGGCATATGAGAAGGACTAAACTGGCCAAATCTGTATTTGTTTTTAACTTTCATTAGCGTCAACAGATTGGAGGACATCTGCAGAGAGATCTCTGTCAGAAATGAATAAAAACTACTGGGTGTTCCATGCCTAGTCCTCAGAAGTTAAACAAAGGCAAGAAAAAATTATGAGTAAGTTACAGGACTGTTAGCTCTAGTGGAGGGTCAACCTTTACTGAGGAAAAGAACTGGGGTTTGCAGATCCAGGAGTCAAAAGTTTCCTGTTTAAGAATCTGCAGTGAGTTGGTGAAAGGATCAAGGAGCAGAGTCTGCATGGCTGTAGATATTTTATAGATATAAATAAGTTGGACCTGCCATTTCAATCCCATTACCGAGTGTTTGTGTCATCCTTTCCATATGATCATGAACCAATGCAGCTGGAGTAATGAGATAAAGGGAAGTAATGCATTTGTCAGATCTTAAAAGCCTGTCATTTCCTGGCAGAAGTGGGAATCAAGAACATTATGAAGAGTAGTGAAGGGAGTTAGTACTTCACTAGATATGTATATCTTAGTTTTCTTTCCAAATGCTTAGACTTACAGAAATGTAAAGTAGAAACAGGATATCTAAGCCTTGTCCTCTTTTTTTTTTTTTTTTTTTTTTTTTTTTGTCTGTGTATGTAGACATTTTTCAGACTCTCCGGGCTAAATGTGAACGAATTCACAAAGCTTTACAGGGGTGAGTGTGTTCGGGGGGTGGGGTGGGGGTGGTTTGGCTGTTGTTGATTTGACCATGCCTTTATAATGCCAACTTTAAAGAACTCTCCTTGCCCAAATCTATGTCTGGTTTTACAGATGCTTAAACTGGGCTCTGTATACTAAATTATGTACGTATTAAAGGAAGAAAGTCAGCCTTTTCCAACTGTCTCTGTCTGTTTACTAAAAAGAGTCCAAGATTTTTAAATCCTTTTACAGCTATTGAAATGAGATTATACCTTAACACTAGTGAGGAGGTTTGCAAGCCCTTACACATTTAAGTCTTTAGGAGAGTGTGATAGCTTTCAGTGGTGCAAAGTGTTGATGAGCATTTTTAAAAAACTGTCTAAGTAAAAGCCTTTGGGGTGTAGCTCAGCAGATGCTCTTTCAGACAAGTCAATGCACCTTGCAATCACCTTTAATGCAATATTGTTCTTACATATGAGACTTGAATGTTAAACAGTAATAGAAGTATTCATTATTCTGGAGGCACATAGAAAATTGCTAGAATTTATCTGAAAAATAAGGGTTCTGTTTAAAATTGTCTAACACTATCCTGTTTTAAAAGATGTATATACTAAGTAATTGCTTTTTTTCCTGACAGGTTTTGACACTAAAAAATATAGAAATTACTGTGACTATTCAACGACTGTTTAATGTGCAGAATAGATATCTTAGCTGGTACTTTACAATTCATTGGCTTCAACAGTTTTCTGTTACATATTATAGAAATTAATAACATTTAAACACACACAAAATCTATAACGCGTGATTGATTATACTAGCTGATTTTTTTTGTAGTATTAGTCACTTAGTTATTCAGTGTGAGTTGCTTGTTATTTCAAAGAAGCAGTTTCCTGCTTAGCTGATGTTTTATGTTAGAACTTTAGCTACATTCAACTTCTTTGGAATAATCCTACCATCAAATAATCCTTGTCTCCTTTGGCTGTGTTCTGTTTCAGCATGGGTTTAAAATGCATAGGCTTTTAGGTCAAAGATACCCAGATCCTTCTACGCCTGAAATTAAAATTTTATTTATTTTCTTAATATAGATGTCAAAGACTTAGCTAGCTGTGTTTTTATCAGCAACATACAGGCCTAATGCTAACATTTCTCCTACATCTTCATAAGGATACTTTCAAAATTTCTGAATCATTAATCCTCTTTGCAAAAGGAAGAGTGACTATTGTTACATAAACTTGCTGAAACCACATTTAGTAACTCCTTAGAAAAGACATTCACTTGATAAGAAAACTTATCTTTACCTGTTGCAAGCTGAAATGCACATATGTTTTGTCTGCATTAGTATCAGTAAAGTGAAATATCCCTCTCCTCTCGCTCGCCACCTAGGATGGGGAACACTTACTATCTAGAACTTTAACATGTGTTGGAGTAGGATGTGCATTAAAGGTTTTTTATTTGTTTTAGTGCTTCTGGCTTAAAAGTAGTGGGAGAATCTTTTTCTCCAGCATTGCATCTACAGTTGGAAGAGAGCTCTGGATCTCGAGAAAATGATGTGAAGTTACTCAAAAGAGTTGTGGATTATGTAAGTGTCCCCACAGCAGTTGAAATATATCATTGCCTTTGAATGTAAATAATTAATGAAGTGCATATGGGTAGGGAGGCCTGTTGGGTAGCTTGTTGGAATGTCTTGCAGGAATGCTGCAAGAAACTCAGTTTCTTTGCTGGCTGTAGGGCTATTTTAAAGACCATCTTCTAACCATTTCTTGCTGCAGATGTTTAGGTCTGCAGCACTGGATAAAAATATATATTAGATCTTTTATTTCAGAAAAAAATTATTTCCTGTTATGTACTTCAAAACTGAAGTTAAATTTGCATGTAAAACTGTTGCTTAAAAAACTTTTATGATGTTCGTAAGAATAAAGGCTATCATTTGAACAGAGTTCTGGTGGTTTATTTTAACTATTTGAGGTGCAGCTTTCTGTAATTTTGCTTGTTTGAGTCCATGAACTTGCTTTTTTGTGTGCAGAATCTCATGTTTTGTATATAGTATTTTTTCCACATTCAATACGCATTGTTTCTCTTTCTCCCACATGAAGGTTGATGAGGAAGTTTTATATTTCAGGTGACAGGTAAACAAGACAAACAACAAAAAGAAACTAAAGTTGATTTCCTTGAAAATATGCTTAAATATGATTTAATAGCCTACTTAATACAGCATTTTTGTCTGATTACTTGGAGATGAAAGCTAAAGAAGCTACACCCTAACCTGTTTTATGTGTTTATGCTGTTTTAAAATTAGAGATGATTTTGCGCAACCTTCAAAACCTCCATTTGGGAAAGGACTTAGAGTTATCCTGACACCAAACTCATCAAAGTTAGTCATATGTATTTGGTGATCAAAGGGATATGCTATCAGAAGTTCCCAGACTGATGACTGCTGTATTTCCTTTATTTGTAGTGCATGAATAGTGGTATTGCCTTAACACAGGCCCGTTATCTGGAGAAAGAAGAAAAATGTCTTCCTCCACCCAGGTTAGTAGAAAGTTAATACATTATTTTATTTTATTGGATATGGCTCTGTCTCTTTTTGTACAATGATGGGGTTTTGTTCAGTAGACTGGATTGAATAGTTGGTCCTGTAAAAAAAAAAAAAAGGGGGACAGGCTCCATTTTGAGGTATATTTTCAGTGACTGTTACAGGATGCTAATACGCTGAAATAACTGTATCAAAACTACCTGAATCTCAGTGATCATTGTGTTGCCTGTTACCAGGCACATTTCCATGAGCTGCACATCTGCAGGTAAAAAAGGTAACAATCAAATTTCTGTGGTGTGTATGGGGGGATAAAAGTAGTCTGACAATTTCTCTTTAGTCATGTGTCTTGTTTTTGGTTGAAATTGAATTAGTAATAATTTCCCTAGAAATGGTGATCTTAATGTGTTAAAATTGGTACAAGAAAAGTCTATAGCTGAAGGCAAGGATTGAAGTTTACTGTGTATGTTCTGGCTTTCTTTTTCTAGTATTCGAGTAGTGGTAACAGTGGAACAAACACAACAAGAACTGGACAAAGCTGCATCACTTCTTAAGGAAGCTGCACAGTCTGTATTGAATTAGGCTGCTCTTTTGTAATCCTCTTTCCCCAAATTATCAGGATAAGTGTTTTACACTGTATAGTGACTTCACTTCAGATATTCAAGTTCTTCCACTGGTGGCTTTGAAACCTGACTGAGTAACAAGATTGTTCCCAAATGGTACAACTGTAATGAGGGGAAGAATGCTGAATTTTGGAACTAGTGAATGACACTGTGCTTGCAATTCAAACTCCGCCATTTACTAGCAGTACTTAAGATGGGATATCACTGTTGCATACAGGACTTTTTCATAAGTTGCATCTTAAAATTTTAAATTTATTTCTTCAAACCCTTAAATTTTTTCAAAAATGTATATGAGCATTCAGTTTTCCGCAAAAACACCTGAATTACATCGTTTTCTCTGCATATTCTCAGAATGTAGGAACTTCAGATAAATTTCACGGAATTATTCCCCTTACACCCCAAATGAAGATAGGCTGTCCCTAATACTGCCAAAAGGGAGAACATAAGACAATAAGAGATAGTTCTGTACTGTACTATGTCATTTATTATTGAATTATAGGAGGAACTCCAGTTCTTTTTTTGTTCATATCTTTAACCATTTTTGGAAGCCAGTTTTTAAGAATGCCTGGCCAGAGAATTCCATTTTCTAAGTGGTAAATTCATATTAAATACTATTTACTTCCTGTATTTCATATGTAATTAGATGCACGTTTGATATTATGGGTGAGGTTTTTCATATTACTAACTTTAAAACATATAAACTGAAATCTCTGAACTGTGAAACTGATGTAATTTGATTATAGGATGTTAAGTCAGAGGGTCTTTGCACCAGTCTTGAAGAGGAGTCATAAGCAACATGAAGAATGAACCAAGGTTTTAAAACAGCAGCTAAATAGTAGCTTAGTCAAACTACTTTGAAGCACTAAAATGGTGTGTGCTAAGTTTTATCTCTAAACAAGTATACCTTAGAGGGAAAGACTCACAGATAGCTAATAAGAGTTTAGGTGGTACAAATACTACTGAAACACAACTCAATAAGTGCACGTAAAATCCCCATGTAACTGGATAGTAATATTTGGAGGTTATGCTATCAGGATTTTCAATAAGTGCAGATGGACACATTACACCAATCAGAGGAAACTGGTAAGGAAGGATGACAGTAAGCTATGTATTTCAGGATTTTGCTTTAAGAATGCCCTTTTAAAAATGTTATATTCTGCCTGATCTGTATTCTGGGTTGTTTTGTACTTATGTGCCTTTTTGTTTGCTGCTGTAAGGACTACAGGACTATTTTTGAGAAACATCATTGTTTAAATAAAAAGTTAATCATGCTTGATTTGGATTTTTACTTACAATTTGTAGCACAATCAACCATGTTTTGTTGAATTTTCTGCATCAGATCAGCATAGTACATGGTGCCTTCTTCAGTTCATAGTGGCAGTCACTCTGCTGGCTTTCAAAAATTCTCACCTGCGTATATTCAGAAAAAACAGCTAAAGTTGTGTTGGGGCACTTTTGTGATGGTTGCTTGACTATTTGAAATAGTCAAATCATTATCTGTGCAATGCAGAGAAACCTTGGTTCCAATGTGAAAGAGTATTCCTATTTTACTGATACTTACGTTTTTCTCTAATAACTGTGAGTAAAAGCCTGTGAGAAGCCAACAATTTGAAAGAGCAAAAATATGGGGAAGGAAGCTGATTCCCATTTTCCAGACTGGAACTGAAGTGCAGAACTATCAACCTTCTCAAAAGCCTCAGAGATTGCAAGAAATGGAAAATAAAACTTATCACTACACTTTCAGCTTGTGAGCCATTTCTGGTTTGATAATTGAAACTTGAATATTCAAGGAAATTCAAGCCTTTGTATAAACTGGGAACAAATGAGGTACTTGGATTCCAATGTAGCATAATAAATGATTTTGGAGTTCAAGGTAAACCTGTGAAGGTAAGCAAATGACCAATAAGCATACTAGGTTGCAGAACCTGTATTCACTTCTTGCATTTTGTTTTAGGTTGTGTGCAAATGGGGGGAATTTTTTTGTTGCACTTTTGAGAACCAACAGTTATCTTTAGATATATGGGTTTGTTTCGTTGTTTTTTGGTTTTGTTTTAAAAATAAGTGATAACACCTAAATTGGCAGGAAGCAGAGTGGAATTTCTGGCTATTTGAAAGCTGTGACTAAGTGGTTCTGATGAAACAAAAGTTCAAGTATGTAGCTAAGAGATACTGTCATCAGGTTCATTTGGGAAACACATACACAGCATTAAAACATTGGTAAAACTGCCTTTGTCCATTTTTGATGATTACAGTGTATAAAAAAGAAGCTCTTAGATCACACTAAAGTGAACACCTTACGGCTGATAGCAGTTGAAGTACTGTTATAATGTGTGTTTTACTGACAGGTTATATACATGGTCTCTGAGAAATTAAGACACTTATGAGATGTAACTGGTGGAAAGAGATATCCCTGGTCAGTTTAAGCATGTCTGGCCCTCTTCATTTTGGCTTTTTTTGATGTCTCTGACGTGGCAAACAGATGAAGGGAAGGATGGCTCTGGGGAAAAAAGTTAGTTGGGGTTAGGGAGACAGCAGGTGATTCTGGTTAAACTTTTGACATTAAAAAAATCAGAAGCCTGTTAAGGTGCTTAAGTTCTCAGTGCTCTAGGCTGATAAATATAACAAGCCTGTTCTAGTTGCTTTGTAGTTATGTTTGGATGAAGCGGGACTTTTTCATCCATTTCTTCAGATGTGGGAGCGAGGCTGGGGTCTTAGTAAATAAATGGAAAGCTATTCAGCAGGACACTGTGAGGTGAATCAAACATGTAAGGGCCTTATCCCGAACTTTGGAGTTTCTATTGAAAATAAATATCTAGATTCTTAATTTTAATTCAGCTAATTTATGTATTTTGCCCTGCCAGATGTTTGGAACAGAGCTTCAGCTAAGTGGAAGCATCATGATAATAATGATAATAAATAGTGATCAAAAATAAATGTTAATTTTTTTTTTTTACTGAAAATTAGTATCTGGTAGTTGAGAAGGAATGCATTTTAACTGTAATAAGGTGGCCGTTTATTGAAATTGTCCTGATGAAAGCAGTTGTTTGCAATATGTGGAGACTGGGATGGACTGGAAAGAATTTGTACTTTGGAGGTGCTTTGGCTTGGAGAAATATGTGTACATGATATATATACTTTTTCTAAACAAAGATCTATTTTCCTTGAATATTTAAAAATAATTGATTGTTATTTGTGTAGGTTCATTGTTTTTACAGGAAAACCTACAGATGCCTTTTCTATTTATTATAGTAATCATTATTTTTGGACAGGAGGTGAAATGCATAAGGAGAGTATTAAGAAAGAAAGAGAGGTATGGCTGAATAACTTTTTTTTCCACTTTTGAAATATGATCCCAGTCACTGCACAGAATGGTATACTGTCTCCTTTCTGTCACTCCATCTGGACTTTATTATTTTAAACAGGGTTGTGGAGTGTTGGCATTCACTGATCTATGAAGTTGCTACTGCAAAAGTGTCTTGCATCTTAAGATGACTCGAGAAATGTACGTGAGCTGTAAATGCTGCTTAAACAGAGTAAATATTTACAACTAACACAAAGCATTTGTACATTAAACTGTTTCAGTGTCCTAATAAAAGGAAGTGTCTGGATAACATTTCTTGTTGTGTTTTTATGTTCTTTGGCAGTTTTCATGCTGATAAGATAATGGCCTTACTCTGTCTTGCTGTTGATGGATTTTTCAGATTTTAGTTTCCTGTCCAGTGTGTTCTAGGTCATTGCAAAATATGCATAATAAGTCACATGAACTAATAAATCAGCTGAGCTGCAGGTTGCTGGAAGTATCTATCAGGGAAGGACAGTTCTCTACATGACCAATTTCTAACACTTAGGTGGCAGATACTTACAGAAAAGTGCTGTTGGAAACTAGACGCTGGGCGAGATAGAGTTTTGCTTTGACTTAGTACAGAATTTCTGATGTATCAACAAACTCTTGAGACCAGATAAAATATGTCCCAGCTTTGAAAGACCTTTATGGAGGAAAATACTGCCATTTTGCCTACCATGTTGTGTGGGTAAGATTTCGCTATTTACCCCTGCTATTAAAGGTATTAGCACCTGGCTTTGCATACTCTCTGGATAACTGAGCTGCATTTTCCAACAGGACATCCAGTGTTGGCAAAAACCAATAAGTATTGGAGTCAGAGTGAAAACTTAAATGAAATTGGAAGCAAACCAAAAATGAGAACATTTTGGGGCATTACTAACAGAGATAGAGATGTGATCATCCCACTCTACTCAGCAGTTGTGAGACTGTGCTTGTAGTGCTGTGTCCAGTTCTGGTCCCCACAATTCAAGAAAGATGAGGACAGACTGGAGAGGGTCCTAAGGAGAGCCACAAAGATGACCAAAGAGCTGGAGAAGCTGCCCTGTGAGGAAAGACTAAAAGAGTTAGGTGTCTTCTCCCTGGAGGAGAGGAGGCTCAGGACGGGACCTCATCAAGTTTTCCAGTACTTAAAGGGCATCTACAAAGAGCACAGAGACTCTCTCTTCACAAGGAGCCACATGGAGAAGGGGCAAAGGGTGCAAGTTGCACCAGGAGAGGTTTCATCTTGACATAAAGAAATTTTTTACAGTGAGAACAACAGTCAATCACTGGAAAACAACCTCCCCAGGGATGTGGTGGAGTCCCCATCACAGGAGGTTTTCAAGATGCAGCTGGACAGTGTGCTGTGTAATCTCATCTAGGCTCCCTTTCCTCAAAAGGTTGGACCAAATGATCTTTCAAGATCCCTTCCAACCTGGGCTGCTGTTCTTTGATTCTGTAGTTCTATGATTATAACTCAAGACAGAAAATGGTGATAATTTTTGACACTTGCACTATTCAAAACTGGGTTTCTTTTGGTGCAGGCTCTTTGCTGATTACCAAAGAATTGTCACAGTAGGCATTGGGGAGGATTGCAAGAGAGAATTTAAATGCAGTGCATTACAGTAGTACAGGCACCATTAGTACGTGATGCTAAAGAGAGAAGATAAAAACGGTGATGTAGCACCAGCACTTTGTGATAATCCGAGAGGTGGTTTTGACTTCCTATCATCATTTTTGGATGGTGGTTTGGACTTTTTCTGTTCTTTCACATGATAGGATGATGATAATGAAAAGGCTGTTCTGTCCAGTTAATTCCTGAAAGACCAAGTATTAACTTTTTATTTTAACTTTGTCCAGGATAATTTTTTTTATAAGCTAGCTTCAGTTGTGATTATCAGGTTTGTTCTGAGTAAAGTTTTGCCTTGGTGTCAATGGTGAATGTGAATGTTAATTACAGAATCTAAACAGACTATGACACTCCTTACCTTTGTATGAAGCCTCTAGGTTTAAAATCTGGGAGTATTTAAGTGGCCTTTAAAGTAGCTGATATTACAGAATACTCAATAGTAACAAAATTCCTACTTATGACTATTCAGATAGAATATTTTATAGGTGAAAGACTATAGATCTAATTTTAATCCATCCTTAGAATTCCATTGTGAAGCTACACACAAAGGACTGCTAGCAAACAGTAATCAGCATTTGCAGTAATAAATTTATTGACTTCTTCCACGTAGTTCTTTTATCCATGAAAAAGTTAAGTCATAGGCATGATTATATGCAGATTGTTCTACTGAAATGTGCTGATTTTCAAACTTTATTAATAAGTAAGTTTTAACTACTTCGTTTATACCTAAATTACTATCTTGAGAGTAAGAATTTTAAAAGATCAGAACTTTTAAATAATTTCTTTTCTTGTTTCTTGAAGCTTTTCCTATTTCCTGCACCTTTGTTTTCCAGTCATCTTCCTGATTTTTTTCCTTCATTTTCCAGGATAGCCACCAAAAATAAATGCATTTTTAGTTGCTTAAAAATTACTTAAACAGTGGAAGTGTTTGGTATATGGTAGACCTTGTTTAGTGATTGTGTCCACATTTCCTAAATGCAGAGACATCTTGCTGTTGTCTGACTGGTAGAAGGCAAAGGATGTGCAGAAAGTTGCATTAAATTGGAGGTTTAATGTGATGGTACAAATGAATTGGATTTATTAGGTGATGATTCCAGTGAAAATGTAATGACTCAGTTTCAGTCAAGTTCCAGTGCTCATCCGTTCCTTGGTGCATAGTGCTGATGAATGCTGTGCAATTTACAATACATGCATATTTGATGTTTGAAGCATAAGTTGAAATCTGTAGAAATGCATAATGACTCAAGTGTCAATGATGACCTCTAAGTACAAAAGGCCAGTTTTGCCATTTTAGTAACTTTTTACTATTTGAAACCATAGAAGGAAGTGTGGATAAGATACCACAGCTGCAGTATCAGACATGTTGGAGTTACAAGTTAAAAATGGAAACATTTTTTGAATGCTATGAGGTGAAGACAGCAACATAGTGATGTTTTTTACAAAGGTGGAATTTGGTAGTATTTGAGGGACCTTCAGTTTGAACATGAAACATAAAGTGCTCATTAAGTGCTGATTAAGAATAATAAGATATAAGAATGCAAACTACGGCAGTGGAGCTGCAATGGAGAAAATGGACAGCAGGATCCTAGCTATCATTAGTAATGAGACTGGGTTACAGAAGTTAATTGTCACGAGAATTGTTGCTTACCCATTGTTGGTCCACCCAAGTCTAGGGAGTAACAATGCACATTGGAGAATGGTGAGCTAGGTTCTGAATACCAGAAATTCTTGCATATCAGAAATTGTTTGTGTTTGCAAGAAAAAATAATGATAGTGACCCACCTCACAGCAAAATTGGATGCAACTGCGAAATCACATAGAAACTAGCAAATGAATGAAGTTGTATATACCCTTTGCAATGTGGGGGAAGAGTTCGATGTCTGATAACAAAGGGAATTTATTATGTATCCACACATCTTTCTACAAATACATTCATTATGCAGGGCTAAGGAAAGAGTTCAGAATAGCTAGGTGAAAAAAAATATAACATCTTGGCAGTTTTGAGCAGAGCTAAGAGATGGTATCAAATGGCAAGTTTTGAACAAGTTTTGGCTACATCAGCCCTTAAAATAAAATAATAAAAAGTTCAGCATATGTGTACTGCTTTGGCCACAGAGATTCTTTGTGCAGCCAGAAAGGTGTAGTAAGCTAACTCATGGGTGAAGGAGTTCTTGGAGTCACTGGTGGAAGGATGGCAGCAACATTTGCTTTTGGGGTAGTTTACTGTGGAACTGTTGATGGGCAGCATGAAACTTGCACAATGCCCAATCTGTTTAGCATTTGAATATCTTATTTGGTGAGTGAAGAGACTGACACAACCCTTAGTTTCAGAGAACAGGAGTAGCCTCAAGAAGAGTCTTAGGCTGCCAGTACACACCGTTGTGTGTTTGTTTATGGTCCCTTAAGGTAGTATTGATGGACTTGAGGAGACAAGTGGAGGAAGAGCATCTCACTGTGGAAGCAGACTGTTCTAGCTGCTGTGTCTCTGTTCAGTAGAACATAGCCCAAAAGGCCAGTGATTAATCCTGCTCTCTTACTCTTCACAGATATCACAGTATTGCTTTTGCCAGGCATTAATGGCAAAGAGAGAAGTTTGAAACATCTGTGTTACAGATGACACTGGAACAGCAACTTCTAGACCAATGGGTAACTTTAAGTGCTCATGTGTTTACCCAAAGAACCTAGAGGTGAAAGGGGGTTAGTTTTCAGGCTTTCTGGGAAGATCCAGGTGTGGGTCCTGTCTTCTCATTACCACTTTTCTTGTGAAATTATCCACTGCCTTGACATTATGAAGTAATTCCTGAAGTTCATGCAAGAGCAAGCTAGGTTTCTCAGATAGCATAGGAGCATCATGCTGTGTTTCACAACAGTCTCAGGATATATGACCTCCTTATTACTTGCAGTTCTCTGCCTGTTTATTTTTGTGAAGTGTTTTCAATATGGATTTTTTCCAAGAACTATGTGAAACTGTGGGATGTTCCTGAACAGTAATCAAGGGCCATAATATACCCATGAAGACAGGCTACATGAATTCACATAGAAGTACTTAAATTAACAAACTTGTTTTCTTGGCTGCTGAATAATTATGTTGATGATGTTTCCCACTTAGAGTCACTCAAATGTCTAGGCAGTATGCTCTGCAGCTAGTATAAATATTTTGGTGTGGCCAGCTAAAATTACTCATTTTCATAAATCCTGCATCCAGTTGAAATGTCTCAACTATTCAGAGATGACTGGAATGGAAATATATGTTATTACATTGATGTGGCGTTTTGTTATTCTCCCCATAGTACAGGCAATTAGAAAAAGTGCTCTGCAGCAGAAAGAATATGTTTCCTTTGTTAAAGGAAAATATTTCACTACTTCTGGTAAGTAAAAATAAATAGAAATGCAGATTTTTTTGTGTATATGAGAGAGAAAATATGACCCTTTTTTTTCTCACTTGTTTCTCAAGTTTTTCTTATACCAGTAAACATATAATACGATGACACACTATGCAAAAACATGTTTAGCATTGACAAAAGTGCAGTTAAAACTTCACATGCCATTAATAAGCAGTTGCTTTCTGAAGACATATGTATATATATATTTTTTGTTTAGGGATCTCCAAAAAACAGCACATAATCTTGCATGTTATCAGCAGCTGAAATTTCTGATTTTGAAGTTTGGCCCCAGGTATGTAAGTTTGCCAGAGAAATCTTCAGCAAGTGATTGCAGAGATCTAGCAGGCTGTCAGTTCACTCATACATGGAAAGAGAAACTTCTAAAGCTAGTAATGAGATCGCATTTTTCATTTCTTTGTATTTATGTTCACTTAAAATTATAGAGTTTGTTTTTAAATTTTGAAAATAAACCAGCCTACTTAACATTAGCTTTTAATTTGTGCTAAAGCTTATTTTAAAGTACCAATAAATACCAAGTTTTTCATTAGCATGGGAGAATCCTTAAAACACGATATAAGGGAGCATTTTGACATTTTGAAAGAGAGTTTGACTTTACTGTCCTTTCATGTACGAGCACATGAAATGCAATATGGAAAGCATTTGACTTATACCTGTGTTGTTATCTTTAGAATTCAGATCCTGGACCGCTGCTTCTGTCTGGCATAGGAGTACTGCTGTCCAGAGCTTGTGAAGAATAACAGGATGCTTTGTGGCAGAACTGCATGGAACTATAGTAATTTGCATGGGTTTTTTTATTAGACAGAAACATTTTACTTGTTTCCAGTGTTAGCCATGTAAGGTCTCTGGCATCAGTACTATAGAGGGCACTTAAATCATCAGGTATCCCAAGCAAGTTTGGTGCACCACATGACAATAATACTAAGAGTGTGTAGAATCCCTCCCTCATGGAAATGAGCATATTGGTTTCTACTGAAGTCATGGTTTCACTGACTTTGTGCATTTATTACTGCTAATACTTGCTCCATAAGGGAAGTAAACTGGTGACCTCATTGTGTGCGTAAATTACTGGTTTTGATCTGTCTGTACACCCTTTTAGCCAGGTGAACCATATATAACTCTAATGCTGTAGGATTTGAGCATTTTTGTTGATATTCTGATCCTAATCCAGAAACTGTAGCCAAGACCAATTGTGTTGAGTATTAGTCTTGCTTTTTACCATTGGAATACAAATGTGTCTAACTCTGATTGGGAGATGAAAGCCATCTTGGCCAACTAACCAATGCTGAATCTCAAAAGGTCTACCTAGCATACTTGTTTCCTTTTCCTTGGGTTTTGGCCTGTTGCAATTATTTATCTGTCTGAGTTAGAATAGCTTTTCACTCAAATAAGCAAAACTAGACTTACTTTTATAAGATTCATCAAATGTTACTGAGAATCCTGAAGGATATGAGCAAATTGTTGTTGAATATTTTGTTGAATCCTGTTGATCTTAACTGGTGCATTGGTTGGCTTGAGAACTCTAGTATGGGAGGCAACTGTACTATAACAGCTACATCAAGAAAGCAATACTTTTACCCTCAGGCAGGTGGTTGTGGTTTTGACCCAATATAGCTTCTTTAATCATTTAGCTACACAGCAGATCTGAGAAGGCTCCAGATGGAGGCTGAACCTACGACCCCCTGACATAAAAACATCTATGATACCAGTTACACCATCTGTTGGTCATAAAACCACATTCTCTATCTTTTCTTGGCTCTTGTGTTATACAAAAGCTGAAGGGTGATATTTGGAGCTGTTCTAGTTTATCCATGCAATTTAATGCAGAACACATTTTCACAGAGAAGGAGAACAAAGCACAATAGCACTAAAGTTCAATTTACATTCTCAGTCAGTGAAAACAAAAATGAAAATAAAAAACAGTTGTCTGAGTCATTATTTATACCCAAACTATGGCTTCAACTGTAGTTTTTTCCCAGTGCTTCTGATTAAAAAAAAAAAAAACAAACCACCACCCCAGCTTCTTAGGATCCTGAACTGAAAGTCAGATCTGTAATGGTAAAAATGAAATTGTGGCAGCATTGAGGTATACACAGATCACGTTAGTAGACAATGTGTGCCTAATACTAACTTTTACACTTATTTAGGGATTTGGTGATAGTGTTTGGGAATGTACAGTACCTATCTGAGTGTGGAGTGTTGTTAAGTTGGAGATTCAACCAGTTCATTACACACACCCTCAGAATCCCTCTGGATATACGTCTCTCCTGTTTGAACTTCCTGCTCAGGCTCATCAAACTGATACTCTGCAATACGTAATAGACTTTGAAATTGGATCTCAAATTTTGTCCTCCTATGGGTACAATAGTTATCCCTGCGTGATTTATTGTGGTCATCAGAAATGACAATGGACTACTGAGGTCTGGGGTACAAGGAATATACTGAAATACGTACAGAAAGGTGTCATGTGTTAGTGGTAAAACTGATGGCATAGGCCCATCAAAGCAAGGAAATGAGAGAAAGTGTGTTATTGGTGCAGAATGGATAACTGAGATGAGGTAAATTTTACATTTTTTAGGAATTTTCTGTTCATATAGTAAAAATTGTAGTGTTTGACTGGATTGTAGTTCTAGATAGTAATGGCTTATGGAGGCTGTATCATTAAATTCAGTGACTGCTTCTGCACATATTGTCTTATAGCAAGAACAGTTCGGACACCTTTCTTACTGTATGGTGGTGTGTTGATTAGTAGTCAAAAAGACTAGAAGGGTACTGCCAGAAACACGCATTCTGGTGTCACGTCTGGTGGTTGGTTCTGTGCTTTGTGATCAATGAAGTCCCTACAACATTGCTTTTTTAGAAACTTTGTGCTCTAATGTCACCATATATCTGTCTAACACAAAAATAAATGTCTGCTATATTACATAAGTAGTCTACATATACGGGGGGGTGGGGGAATATTTCTTAAAAGAAAGTCCAAAATCTCCCCATCTTCCTGGTTCTTTTGTGCTTTAGCAGCTGGTTTTGTAAGATGAGAATGAAGCATTGAATAAAGCACAGTTGAGTTTACTGTTAATGCATTGTTGTTTTCATATTGTTGCTCCATCATTGCTTTTTAATAAACCATCTTTTTCTTTCTTAAATATAATAAATAATCCATACAAATGGAAGAGAAGGACTTGAAAATGGAAATTGAAAAGTTTTTCTAGTATCTTTGTCATTGGTTAAACTGAGGAAAATATGAGTTTTCTATTTTGATGTCTTGCTTTTGTGTACATCTCCATAGGGTTATACCACAGACTTGGCAAGTACAAGTGGCTATGTTGAAGCCAATAAGAAGAAAAAATAAGTAAGTGCATGCCAATCAGTAGGATAGATAAAGTGACAAAAGCACAATTCAGATACATTTTTCTTTTGCCAGCAGAACAATTGAGTGTACTGTCACCAGAACCTTTCTCCTCGGTTAATACTAATGTGTCCCTTAAAACAAATGATTTTTGTGATTTGTGATAGAATCTATATTCTGAAAAATAATACTGACTATAACTTATATGCAAAAAATAACATCTATGTTTTCTAAGTTCTCAGTTCAGTCTCAACTTTGTTATATTCATCTTCATAAACAAATCTGGATATTTCAGTGTTTGCTCATGTCAGTGAAAAACACTTGTCTGTCTTGGTAGAATTTAACATTTCATTGTGGTCACAGGGGTTTTTTTAATACTTTATGTACTAACAATAATACCCATCTTCCTGTTTTTTAAAAAAAAGTTATCTTGGAAAGGATCTCAAAAGGCCCTGTAATCTGTTCTGAAGCAGAATCAAGTACATATCAGTAGTGGGTGGTAGAGTCTAGTCTCGCTGATACTAGAAAACTTCCACAGAACACTGTTAATGAAAGTCTAACCATACTGGATCAAGGTCTGTCTCTCCAGGAACTTGTTATCAAATTGCTGTCTACGGCAGACTGTAGAACACCTCTAAGGAAGATGGCTTTACCTCAGTTGAGAGTATCCTTTCTGTTTCTTAAGATCTTGATGATCTTAAACATGCAAAAGGACTCAACACCAGACAACTTTAATAGTCAAATCATGTAGTACTGGTCTCATTTCCTTTACTTAATGTCACTATAAATAATGCAGAATACTTTTTACTATCTGAAATATCCTTCTTGTAGTTCTTTCCATATTTGGAAACAGTGTATGTTGTATATTAAGGTATGCTCTTATGCTTCCACATCATTTTTAAGCTCTCAAGATGTTAGAAGTAATGCAAGTAAAGTTTGGCAGAGAAGACTTCACTGCTTGAGTAGAGGAGGAAAGTTTTTTTCATGTAGATAAAGGCCAGTCCTCTGAAGCACAGACTGAAAGTCAAAGTGGTATGAGTTTTCATATCCTGATCTGAGATGCAGGTTTTAGTTCTCATACTGTCAACAATTTCTGTAAAATTTTGGTCAATCATCCCATGGTTTAATTTCTTCATCTCTAAAAAGTTGTTAACACAGCTTCTTTAACTTTGGGTTGCATATATTCATATTTCCATAAGACTTTCCATAAGACTCTGAACCAGTAAGCTGTATCTCTTTGGGAAACAACTGTTTCATCTGAACTCCTTCATAACTTCTGACAGACCTGTCTAAATACAAAATTATAGCAACACTGACAGTAAAACTTTAAATAAGTTTAACTTTCACAATGTGCCGTATTTATGGTTATCAGTGTATGTGTTTTGGACAGAAAAAGTCTCTCCTAAGGCTTGATAAGAGCAAATAAAGCTACATGGAATAAAACTTGTAGAATTGCATTGTATAAATGTTAACTTAAATATAGCCTTCACAGTGGAAAATAGTGAAAGGTGACCTGATAAACAGATATGTATTGGAAATTATTTTGCTAATTGGCTATGCATTTTTCTCTGAATTCAGTGCCATCAGATTGCACCAAGTATTCCTATATATGGTAGTCCTAAAAAACGTTAACTAATGTTTAATCACTTTGTTGGAAGGTATGCATGTTTTTGTTTATATAGAAGTTAGTTATATTACTTCTGTGAGGCATGTCTGATTAAAATTTGCCAAGAAGGTTGTAGAATAGTTCCCATGTGGATACTAAGTTTCTTTTTATAACATTTCAGATTTTATTGTTTCCATAAGTTTTCAACTTCATTCAATCCTTTGTTTCAAGTCTTCCCAACAAATTTTAGTTATGATTGTTCAAATCTTTTTTGTAATATATTGCATCAGATTTTTAAAGCAAATGCTGACAGCAGCAGTATTATACCCTGCATACCAAGCGGATACCACATGGTTTGAATAACAGGCACCCCTGCTGAGTGTGGATCAAATCAAAATCCTTGCATAGTCATGTAAAATGTACTGATAGAAATCTGTCTGTAAATCTGCTTTTTGATTTAAAAATTGATTCTTTTAGAGTTTATCTGGCCACTGATGCATGTGTGTGATTCCCACTAATGCTAATGAAAATTGAAGAAGCTATGGCTTCAAGTAGTCCTAGAAGTCACCTCAACCTAATATACCACAAAATAAACAAAATGAACCCTGTGGAGTTTATTGTAGGTAATAGGAAGGCTAACTTTTTAAGGTCTTAAACGTCAGAGCCCTTTGGCATTATTATCAATGCTAAAGACAAGATTTTTTTTAGGCTTTGGCCTGGAATTCTTTGCAACAGTTGCTTCTTTTCTGCTATTTAAAATGTTGAAGGTGTAAACTAAAAGTAAACAACAAAAGTTAAATTTCCCAGAGTAGCATTAGCATTAACTCAGTCCTTTTGTATATGAGGAATATATTTGTGTTTGGGCCAAATTTCTGTTGGAATTTTATTGCCTTAGAATAAAATAACAGATGATTTTATGAAATTGCAAATGTAAACAGAATCTGGAATTAGAATGAATATATGCAGATCGCTGTTTCAAGTTATCTTCTCCTTATTGCACTGTTAATTCTGCTTCTTCATTTTACTTTAATGGCAGTGTTTCCAAAGAATTTAAACAAAAAGGAGAAAAATTGTGGGTTTGGGATACTGGTGGTTGGTTGCATTAGAAGATCTTGTAAGGTTCTCTATTTCAATAATATACACACATCGCTGTAAAACCATGTTTGTGGTATATAATTAATAAAATATGCATATACCCAGTATACAGTCTCCATGTTCTAGGAACTCAAGCTCTTGTTCACAAAGAAACTTCCTCAGTGAGGTTAGCAACTATGGCAAGCTGTAGGTTTCACATTCAGCCCCAGTGGCAACAGTTCTGCTAACATATATTCTGGTTTTCCCCCCCATTTTGTAGTGGAAAAAATGATTTTTCGTGATTTCTTCCACCTATTTGTATTTATTTGGTTCTTTTTATTTCCAGCGCCATGTGTGGCTCAGAAGTAGTTTGCTCCATTCAGGTTCGTTTCAGCATGAGCAGCCCTGTACGCTGTAAGTCATTATATAGCAAAAGCCTCCCGACTCCTTTCCTACCCATTCAGAAGTACAATTATCTATGCTGTCTTTTCCCCCTTCCTGTTGAACTAAAAGCTATGCAAGTGTAGAAATGCCAAGTTTAAATAGACCACCTTCGTATGTTTTACATTACAGACTAAACAGCAGCTTTTCTGCCAAATCAGTCTATGCCTTCTTTTCTGACTTAACTGCTATTAAATATTGAGCACTTCAGAACCAACCACACAGAGAAATAATATTATCTTCCATTGTCTTTGCTTTCCCTATTATCCACAACTTACAGGCAAGAGCAAAAGTGCTGTTCAGACTTTCTCCATTTATCCCTGATGTTCCCAGAGGGCTTCAGCTCAGAGTTGGAAATGAGCTGTCCTGTTTCTCCACTTCCTATTTTTCTTAGCTGGGTTGATTCCCGTGCTGCTCAGTAGTTGCTGAGAACCTGACAGAGGACAGTTGTGCTCAGTGCCTGAGTTTCACTGCGCCAGCATTGCGTAATATTAGCTGTTGCACAAGGCAACAACTGGCACATGCTGGGGCCTTTTAGATGAACTCTTCTCCACAAAAATGGCATTGATGTCTCAGAGATATCATCAAGTCTATGCAATTGCTCAGAGCATCTGAGTCTAATTTAACTGTGCCATTTAATTTAATTACAGATTTGTTGTAAGAAGTTGACTGCTGCTGCTGCTGCTTTTATGGTTGGTTGGAAAAGAATGACAGCAAGAGGTGTTCATTTAAGAGCCTTTCACGTAAGGCAGGTAGACACTTGTGTAGCGCAGTAGCTGATGTTATGCAAGTGAGATAAGCCTCCATCAAAACCTGTGGCTCAGCAACTTCTGAACAACCTAGGAACCAAAGTAAGTTTTTTCTCCTGTTTGATCTTGGTTAAATTACAGCTGTTGGGGGACAACAGTAGTGACTGATCTGATAATCCATCCTTGTCTGTTTGCTCAAAGTGGGGAATGCTGACTGATGCCAGGTGAGGGGTAGTGATCCCTGTATGCAGAGCCTCAGATTAGGCAGAAACTCAACTGCATAAATGGGACTCAAACCAGGAAGCATATTCTCACAATTCCTGAAGTGAAACAGGACATGGTGCCACCAAAGTAGCTGACGAGGTACAGTAAATGTTGATTCCCTAATAAAAGGTGAAACAATTTACTTGCCTTTAGTCCCTTTTCTTCTCCCTGTGTTGTGTATGGAGATAAAACCTTTACATTCAGCAGAGTTATCTAATCTGCCCCTAGGTAATTGCCTCAACCTATCTCCTTTGGCAGATCAGACCGAGCTTGCAATTTAAACCTAAGACAAAACATGAATCATTTTTCTAATTATTAGTAGTCTCCAGTTTTCTTGTGTCTCTTTTTGAATGAAAGATATGGAATGTAAAAGGGGTGATAATAAGGTCTTGAAGGGAAAAATATGTTTAGATAAGGTTTTTCTACTTGTAGAATTTAAAGAACATAACTGCCCAGAAGAGGTGGGGATAACTGGACATTTAAAAATCCCCTTTAATAAAAACAAGTTCTAGAAGAGGGACAAAAAAGGCACAGACTCCTTTTTGTAGTTGTGTAGTGAATAACTGTTAGGATTGTTCTAATTCCAGTAAAGGGAATGAGAAGAGGTAGAGATCATCTTTAAGTGAACGGAAGTATCTCACTTCTTTTTTTTTTTTTTTTTTTTGTAAAGTTTGTGTTTATGGGACCAGTGCACAGACAAAGAGAAGGTGAAACAAAGAAGGAGAAAATTCTATGTAACAGGTAGTATCACTGCAAGATGAAAACCATTTGGTAGCTGATTCAGACACAGTGCAACCTTGTAATTGTATATAACAAAAAAGTCTATTTTAAAATAATTTTACTTGTTAGCACTATGCTGCTTTTAATAGAAGAGCAGGTCAACGATCCATGTGGGAGTTGGGGACCCAGTTGTTGTTTTCTTTCCAGCTGATTGGCTTTGCAGATCTCTGGGGAGAAGAGGTTTTATGCAGTCTTTAAAATGTTTCAAAAGTAGAGCCTAATGTAATCACATCTTCTTTAGTGTACTTCAGTGTGAAGTCTCTGTTACCTATACTGTTGACTAGTTTTGTGTGTGTGCATGTGTGTTAAGCAGTTTTATTCATGCTTGTATATCTATTCAAGTCCTTGTCACTCTCTCAGGTTCCTGTTCTTTAGGCACAATGGTCTGTAAATGCTGTAGCATACATTATTAGCTTATGGTATCCTGAATATTTTAATATTCATCAATATGCTGAATTTTCTCTTCATAAGTCTTGAAGTTCAGACTATGGGTGAAAGAAGGGAAAAACGTGGCAGATAGTCTTCCTCAGTGTTGTAGACCAAAGGGAGAACACTAGGGAATGTATACTGAGAGCCAACAGCACTCATCTGCTCCATGCCACAGAACACAGCAGCACTGAATGCATTTTGGTTGTATTTGTGTTCCCATTACTGTTTGTGTGTTGTCTTTGAAGTTCTTCCCATGGTTGCTCTTGCTCTCTTAAGTGTGTATGCCATATGTACCCCCAAGTTTGGGGGGAGAAAAGGGAAAGAGAGGGATTTCATTGTACGACATGACTGATACCTAGTGCAGGATTGCAGTGTGTTTAGCGTGCCTCTGCTAGACTGAGTTTGTTGTACATTTGGGGGCTGCTTTGTGACTGCAAAGGCAGAGTTGTTGCAAGAAACTTCATGTCTGTGGCATAAGAAATAATAGCTTGTGCAGATTGCTTCTAGTTTTCTCCCAGATTTTACCTCTTTCTCAAGTATATCCATTTTTTTTCTTTTTTTTCTTTTTTTCTCAAATCGAAGGCATTCTTTGATGCACTTTTGACAAGCTTGTAATGAGATGTCTCCCATCTGGAGTACTCTTAAGTGCTGTTGGGAACAGAGCATATGACTTCTGATTCCTGTTTGTGGCCCTGAACCTCCATGCACCAATGTTGAAGACTGTCTGTTCTTTAGCTAAGTCTAGCTTTAAAAAAAAAAAAAAAAAAAAAAAAAGAACAAACTACCAAAAATCCAGTCCAATACAAAACAAAAAAACCCAAACCACACCAAATCAAACAAATGCTCGCCTTCTTTTCTTTCCCCTCTCCCAACTTCCCCCACAACTGTCCTTTCGCCACTGACATCAAGGTCCTCAAGCATTCTCTGTAGTCAATACCCCTTGGGTGCTGACTTTTAAACTCAATTCAGTTTAGTGTTTGTCTGAACCCTTCATGTCCAGATGATGACCTTTCAAAAGAAAACAATATATAGTTTGTGGTGACTTGCAAAGATCTGATCCGTTTTGAAACTGAGCTGTATTTTTATCCTGCATATTGTACCATCCTCTGGTGCCTAGATCCACCAATATTCTTGTGTCTGCCTCACTGAGAACATTGTAATTTTGGTGTTGCCTTGTAAACTGCACACTTAACATAGTATCCTAGTACTGAGAGCTTGGGTAATGGATTTATAGTTCTGTATGAACTCAGCAAGTAACTTAGTGTGTTAAGGGCCCATTGACATCCTGTTTTGTTTTTTTTTTTTTACTTCGAAGTCTGTAGAATGTCTGAGCATCGGTGCTCCAGCTTGACAGCTAGAACTTGTTTTGGAGTTTACATAAGTTAAATAGTTACAATTTTAATTGTTCACGTTATTTACAAAACTGTAGCATTCTTGTGCGATGGCTGACAAAAACAATTAAAATAAATACACATAAGTATTTCAGTACAACTAACAACAAACAATAATGAATATTGCATGAAAGAAGAACCTCAGTTTTATTTTTTGAAGTATGAGAGACTAAATGCCAAGATCACTCTTTAGTGTAATCATAACAATTTCAAGGATTAGTTGAGCTCTAAATTAAATTAATTCAGACATTCATGTTCTTGTTTAATTGGTATAATAGAAACCTAAATCCCATTCTCTGTTCAGATTCTGATCTTCAGTAAGTCATTCTCTAATTGTTTTACCTGTAGGAATAATGGACAGAGAAGAGAGATGCAGCTTTCTCCCACTTTCAGTTTTTATGACTGAGAGGATTGAGAAGGCATCAGTCTGAAGACATTGCATGTTGTTCAGACAATCAGGTGAGTATGATTTTCCAAGTTAGGGGAATCAGCCCTATTTTTGTGAGTGTTGTCTGCATCCTAACCTAAGAAATAAATGAAAAGCTGTGTTTATTGTTTCCTGTGGTTCTAGGCATGAGAAAATACCCTTGGTGATCTTTTAAAAGGAGTGTTGATGATATGAATACTTGTCAGCTCTGTTTATTCTGTGGTGGGCCAGCTTCTGTGGCAGTACCGCTTGAATGTTTGTTATGTGTAGAGCTGGAAACAAAAGCAAGAAGGGAGATGACTCCTGAGCCCATTTAGAAATGGGCTTTACCTTCTGGAGGTAAAATATTTCCTTCAAAATATTATTTGTGGCTATTTTAATATGCATATATGTATCTCAATATCATATATATTTGAAGCATAATAAATAATGGTCTAAAAGTGTGTATCAAAACCTGATACTGTTTTGCTTCCAGTAGAGGAAAATGTTTTCTAATGAGTGTTTTTAACTAGTTTTTTATTTTGATAGTTACAAGTATAATTAAAAAAAAATCAGAAATGTGCAGGTAGACTGTGAACACACAGTTCTTTGAGTTGTTTTATTCAGTGATTTGCTAACTGTAACATTTATCAGGATGACCAGTCTCATAGACTTCCTACACCTTGCTTGTGTGCCCAAGACACACAGCTGGACTTCCCCCTGTGCCTCCTTACTTCCATCCCAAGACTCTTACGTTTGTTTACATACAAAGGCACAGCTTCATTAAGAGGGGTAGAGTGCATCCGGCTCTTCTGCATAGTGTCCCTGAGGGTCTAGATGTTGAGAAAGGTCAAGAGCCCAGCTCTTCATATGTTAGGCTGGTACTTGCTGGACAAGTGCAAAACACTGACTACCATCACCACAGTGTCCTTCTAAGCTGTGCTTTTCAGAAGACAGCAACTAAAACTGTTTGGGTTGTCAAGAGCCTCAAGCATTGTGCTGGGAATGTTTCTGGATGTCAGTGGAACTGGGCATTCGGTTGCTATGGCTGGGGCAGTTCTGGCAATGTATAAATGTCCGACTGTGCAAGGAATGTTTACACCAAACAGGAGACAGCTAATCAGATGTTCAAGATTAAACAGGTACACTTTTGGGTTACAAATTTGGACTTGGGTGTCTGAAGCCTGTCTGAATCCTATTTTAGGTGCCAAAATCCTTTTTTCAGTTTTGGCCCATATTCTGTGGGACGTACTTTATCATTGTAGAAGAAAGCCTAAGAGTTGATCCTGCAGCTGTGAAGCATGTAGGTAATGTTTGCAATAACGTTTTCTGCGCTGTTTTCATCATAGGCACAGAAAGATCAGGTGTGGAATGAATTTTTTTAACAAAGATAGTGCACCAATTAAAACTTAGATCTAAGCTTGTAGAATGATTATAGAAACACGAAGACCTTGAAGTTCGAACCACTTCTGATGTTACATTTTCTTTAAAGTTACTTTTGTTGTATTTATTATGAAAGCAGACACACGTGGCAAAGGGAACCCATCCAAATTCTGTCAGGGATTTCCAAGCAAGTTCAGGCTGAATTCCAGCTTTGCCCGTTGCTTTCAGCTACTCCTATCAGGCACGTACCATATGGTCATGCAAACAAATACATGCACAGCTTTTTCTTTGTCAAATAGTGACAAAACAGTTTGGGACCATATGCTGCAGAACACAAGTGAGCGCTCCAATGGCTTACATGAGTAGGGTGAACCAACTCAGAAGAAATGTGCAGTTGTCCATGCTTCTTTGCCTGCTGTACATATTTTTCTACAATACAGGGCAAGAATTTGTACTGTGGTTTCATCACTGTAGTGACTTCACCTCAGTCCTGCCAAGTGATTCTTCCTGCAAATGTGAAATATGAAATGGCAGTTTTTGTGGTCAGTGACAAGATCATTTGTGGCTATGAAGGAGACTTAAATTCTCAATAGCTAACTTGGTCTAGTCATTTAGCCTTCATAATGTAACCAGTGTCCCCTGCTAAGTCAGAAAAATAATTCACAACTGCAGTTTCTGTCAAATGTTAATTTATTCCCAAATGGAAAAATTATTTGGATGCATACCCTAGTTATTTTTCTGAGATTTTTCCAGAGCATCAGAGAAAAAAAAAAAAAGGCGCAAAATGTTACTTCTTGGGAGGATTATGCAAAATGTAGACTAATTTATGCAAGCAGTTTTATGCCCTGTTATGCTTGGAGGGTAAGAAACTCAGCTAAACACTCGTAAGCTCCAGAGAAACATAGACGTAGAGCTTGTAAGGTTTTAAGCAGGTAACTGCTACAGGTTTTAACCAATTAAACTTTGTTGTAAAAGTCACAGCAATGTCTCTGCTTTAATTTCTTGGGTACACTTCTTGGCACTGAGTTCATCTGTTGCCCTGCATTAGAAAACTAATCCCATCATCTAATTAGAAGTGTGTTTATCATCACAACCAAACAACAGATATTGCCAGAATTGTGGAATAAAATAAAAATGGGAGAAGGGAGAAGGAATACATTCAACTGCAGGCCTAGTTACGTTTTTTTTTTTCTTTCCTTTCCCCACCCTTCCCATGTAATCTACTGAAAGAGGTGCAGTATTGTGTAACCGGGAAGTAGCAAACACGCTGGCTACTTACAGCCAGTGGCAAGTAACAGCTTTATTTTAGAGAAAAGCAGAAGAGTATATAGTCTTTTTGTTATCCTCAGCTCATGTGCTGCATATGCTTCCTGTATCATGTTATGTGGCTATGTGATCTTGCTCATTTCCCCAGAGATCAAGGCTTTGTTCAGCTCTGTAGATGATATTTATAAAGAGTGAGAAAAAGTCATCCAGATACCTACAGATGTATTAGTTTGGCCTCAGGAATTTGCAAAGCTCTGGAACATAGTTTGGAAGAAAAACTAACATCATGGAAGTTAATAGAATAAAACTTATTAACTAAAGAGATATCACGTCAGGTGACCTTAATAGCTTCCTTTCAGTGATTTTCAAAACAAAGGACATACTAGATCTCACTCATCTGGACTTAAGTTGAACATTTGATATACATCCAAATGGGAAGTTATGGGTTAAGATGGAGCTTATGGGGATTCCTCCATAGACTGTAAGGTGGATGGTGAGCTGGCAGCAGAGAAAAAAATGAGAAATTTTGAATTGCAAGTTATTGGGTGGAGGGATTCTCTTTGTTATTGATCTCTGATATTTAGTATAGATTTATTGTATTCACAAAAGCCTTAGGTCATATTATCAATGTTTAGCCACATATTTTTGCTGATGCAGAGCCAAGAGGTATTCTTGATAAAAGATGGAGCAGGATACCTTACAGAAAGGATTGGTCTTGATCACTTGAGGTACAAAAAATGGGGGGAGGGGGATTTGTGAGGTCAGACTTGTAGTATTTTGATGCAGTTCTCTGCTGTTAGGTATACACTGGGAATGATAAAGAGCGGATGTACATTTTCTAACACATTATAAAATATCTGTAACTGGAAAGGTGCTGTAATCATCAGGAGGTATCAATTAATCTTTTCAGCACAGAAACGAAATTAGAAGTGCTCTGGTAGAGAAAGCATCTCCAATACTGTGCCACCCATCTTCAGAAAGATTAGAGTGCCAAAAATAGAGGGGCAAGGGGGTAGACAAAGTAGCAGTAAAAAAGGATTAGGGTGATCAGGGAATGCAGAACTGATAATTTCAGAGGAAATTTAAAAATTTAGGCTTTTTTAGTGTAACAAAATAAAAGTTGAGGTGTGATTCTGGTCATTTTGTACCATAGAGAGGGGAAGTGGGAAGCTATTTATGTGGAAGGATAATAGTGGCACAAGAGATGAGTGTAAACTGGTAATTAATACATATAGGCTGGAAATTAGGAGTAGGTTTCTAACCATCAAAGAGGCAAGGTCTGGAGCAGCCTTTAATCTAAAGGGTGGAGCTTATAAAAAAGATCCTCACTACTTTCACATTAGGTTTCATATGTTTATGAAAGGGATTATAAAATGTGTTGTTGTGATGGCAAGGGACTGAATTTAGTCAGTCCTACATTCCTGCCAAAGAGGGATCAGGACCTCCCTTTGTCGTCCTTAGGTGCCAGAAGAATGTTCAAGATGGAACTAGAGACCTGAGAGGAAAGAAATGGGGTGCAAAAGCAGGAAGGAAGAATATGTTGTAGCATTTGCCTTTGTTTGCAATAAGCAGTTAATTTAATGCAAAATGAATTTCACTGAAACAACTGTGAATTTAGAGCTTGATTTGGGGAAGAACTTAAAGGGATTTATATGTATACAGCACTACTCAGCATCAAATTTTCAGAAATGAAGTCTAAAACAACAGGAATGTTGTATTTATAGAGAAGACATCTAGTTAAATTTGCTGCTAAATTGTAGCTTTAAAAACATGGCAAATACTCAGGTGTTACTGTGTTCTTGGAGCTTATATGACATAGTTAACAGATGTCTGCTCACAGTTCTGCATTATCTGATTTTCTTGGAACGGCAAAAAATATAAACTAAAAAGGATTTTGAAAAGCATATTTAAATTGTGCTCAGAACGCCCTTATTTCTGGTAGTAAGTAACTTCGAAATGTTTTGAAGCTTTACTGAGAGGCGAATAATTTTCTGCCTGTTAAAGGTAGAAAGTAAAATTTACTTTTGACACTCTAACAAGAGAGAACCGGTGGAGCGCGTAGAGGAGGGTCCCAGTCGCGGCGGTCCTTGCCGCTGGGAGTACGTGCTGCGAGGTTGGCGCCCCTGGAAGTTTTGGGGGCTGGAATAAGTGTTTGCAATCACTCGATGCTGTGTGGGTGCAAAAAGGCGTCATTTGCGCAGCGAGGAGGAAGGAGGCAAACGAGTGAAGCAGTAGTGGTTTTGGCCGCTTAGCAAGCGCCCCCCCCCCCCCCCCCCTTATTTTTGTTTGATTGGGGATTTTTCTGAGGAAGCTTGGAGGTTCCCGAGGCTTCTGGAGACAGGACTCGCCCCTCAGAGGGGGCCCGAGCCTTGCTGGCTCCTGGGGGTCGTCAGCACACACCCCCCGCCCCCAGCTTGTGTGCGGAGGGAGAGGCGGGGGCTGACCCCGGCAGAGGGTGCCGGAGCGCAGGGACTCTCCTTGTGCCGTCCTCCCCCCCGCGCCTCCCCCCTCCCCTCCCCTCCCCTCCGTCGGATTTGTCCCGGGTGACGTTGGGATGCTGGGGAAGGAGGAGGAGGAGGAGGAGGGGAAAGGAGCGCGGCTTCCTCCGCCCCCAGTCGGGGACAGTCCGTTAGCGGGAGCGCAGGGCCCGGGGCGGCGGTGCCGAGGAGAAGTTGGCGGCAGCGCCGAGCCCCAGCGGCAGCGGCAGCGGCGGGCAGCATGGTCCCGGCGGGGCGGCGGGCGGCGGCGGGGCGGCGGGGGGCGGCGGGCCGCCTCCTGGCGCTGCTGGCGGCCGCCTGCCTCCTCCGCCTCCGCGCGGCAGGTAAGGACCGGGACCCCCGCCCGGGTCGGGGGGATGCTACGGCTTCCCGGGAAGGGGTGTGCGGGGTGAGGGGGGAGGCGGGGAAAACCGCGCGTCTTCCCAGGAGAGTTGCGCCCATCCATTTGGGACCGGCGGAGCCGTCAGCATCCCCAGCTGCTGGTTGATGTTGGTTGCTTTTTCTGTCCGTCTTCCCTCCCTTCTTTCTCTTTTTTCCGTTCTTCTTGGCAAAATGGAAACCTGATGTTGCGGTTTTTTTTGCGAGGGGGCGGGTGTTGGCAGGAGGCGAGGGGAGCGGTGCCTTGCGCTCGCTAAAACTTTTTCCCCGAGCGCATCCCGGCGACCCTGCCCCGGTGGGGCGGCGGGCGCTTCGTGCCTCTCCTCGGCCCGGTTCAGCGCACCGAGGCTGCTTGGTGGCGACTGGGGGGAGGGGGAAAGAAGGAGAAAACAAAGGAAAAGTTCGGGGTTTTGTTGTTGCCGAGGGTGGATAGCAAGGAGTGGAGCCTCCTCCTTCATTCTGCCCGCCCTCCAGCCCTCCCCTCGGAGTGGTTATAATAATGTGTTATTATTTGGGCCGTTGAGTGTTGCCAGAATCTCAGCGGGAACGAGGAGGAAGGGCCGGGGGGGCGGGGGGGCAGCCGCCGCGCTTGCAGCTGATGGAGGCTCGGCGGGGTCTCTTTCTGTGTGTTCTTGAGCTTTAGAGGGTCCCATTTCCTCTGGGTACCTGGCCGACCCTCGGGGACCGAGGAGGTCAGCCTTTGGACTCAGGAAACACTAGGACTCGGTTCAGCGAGCTCCGCGATTGTTTTTAGGGTTGAATAAGCTGCCCTTATTAACATCTGACCTTGCGCCATGGCAGCGGCAGTGCGGCTGCTGAACAGTTGCCAGTTTGTCCGGCATCTCCGAGGCGAGTGCTGTGATTTATAGGGACCTTAGGGAGCGTGCGGGGTTGGAGAGCCGCGATGGTGTAAGAGTTACAGTTCCTGTAAAACAAGCCGCATAAAGTTCCCCCCCGACTTCCCCCCCCCCCCCCCCCCCCCCGCACGCCTAGGATGTGTGGTTCTTTCAGAGCAGAAAAGGGGGGGTTTAACGTTTTCGTTTTCCTTGAGATGTGAAATGCACCGGGGAGGTAGGAGCTGCCGGATTCAGTTCTTTGATCTTTCGTGAAACCATTCTCTGGAAAATTGCCCTCTCCCCCTTTGCAGCAGATAAGCCTTGCTCACAAACTCTTTCCAGAGGCGCTTTGCCCAGGGACTGAGGAGGGAGATGACAGGCGGCACCGTTTCCATGCCAGGTTTGTAACCCTTCCCATGCTGTCCCCGCCGGGCAGTGCGGGAGCTCGGCGGGCAAGCAGCGCCTTCCCCCCACCCCCGGCCCGACTCCCCCGCCTTTCAAGGCTTTAACTTAATTGCACCGAAGTGCAGGAGGAGACCGATGATGTCTTTAAGGAAAAACAGTGATGCTGCAGATTAGAGGGGACTTGTTAATCGATTGCACGTTTGAAAGGGCTTTTCTTCCCTTTGTTGCTTTCGGTAATCCATTTACCTCTCCCCGGGAGGTGACAGATGCCTATATTTCCTGTTATTCAGCTCCGGGGTCCTGGGTCTTGCCATTTGTTGCATTACCGTGAAGGGAGAGGGTCAGCAGAAAGCTGGAGGTCTGGGTGTTTTCCGGGGGAGAGCGGGAGGCGAGCGTGTTACAGCTCGCGGATTTGGGGTCAGTTCCCGTCGCGTTTATTTTTCCTAGGGCCTTTATTGCTCCCTTTGAAGGGGGGCCCGCTAACAAATTGCGGGGCCTGCCCCGCCGCCCTGCCCCTCCTGCGGGGTCCCGGGGATCTCCCGGCCGGCTGGGGGGGGATTGTGGGGGGGCGCTGTGATGGAAGGCAGTGCCTCCTCCCAGGGTCGCGGGAAGGATGACGGTCGTCCTCTGAGGGATGTAAAAGGAGATGCCGGGCTTTCTGTCCGCGTCCCTGCTTTCTTCCCCGAGCAGCTGAATCTGGTTTTATTTTTTGGACGCAGCGGGAGGGAGACGTGCAGGCTGTCCGGGGGGCTGCTTTCCTCCCTTCCTTCCCTTGCAACCCTTTCCCTGCCCCTGCCTCCGCCCCCCCCCCGGCAGCCTGTGAACACCGACGCTTGTGGATCTGCCACTGCCAGCCTCTTTCCGCGCCCCGCCGGGGGGATGCGCGCTCCCGGGCATCAAGCGTGGGGCTGCCCGCGGCGGGAGCGCGCCCGGAGCGGGGCCAAAGGGGCCGAAAGAGCGCTCGGGGGGCTCGGCTGGCGAGCGTGGCATCCTCGTCGGCTTCTGTGGGCAATGGTGCTGCTCTCTCTGCCTGCACATGTCATCAGGAGACATTTCAGATTTGCTGAGAGCGTCTCAAGCTTCTCGGAGGCAGCATAAAATCACAAACTACCATTAAAAGCGGATTTGGGGATTTCTGTTTTTTATTTTTATTATTGCTGCCCCGTAAACGGGCTTCTGCTAATCGCCTCAACCACCTGTGGAAAGTGTGGATTCGCAATGCTTCGATAGGCATGAAGTCTGAGACTCCATTTTCTTCACTGAATGTGCAGCACAGTGGTTGAGAGCCCATAATAACAGCAATAAATGCTTGTGTTCTTCTATTGTTAAGCGGTATTCTTCTGTTTAATTAGATTTGCTTAATGGCAAACAGAGTCTTTGTCAATCTACATTTTATTTAAACGTTTATTTTTGAAAATGTTACTTCAGCCCTTTCAGTGTTCACTTTACAATATGACCAAGTGAGAGGCGATTGAAACCGGCGATGCACAATGTACTCGGCTTACAGACTTTTGCCCCCTTGCCATTAAATAGGAAAGGACGTTTAATCAACCTGAGTTAATAAGTTAATACTCACGTGACTTGCGAAGTATGCAGAACATTGTGTTTAAAAAAAAATCTGTCAACAGAATGTCTGGGAATGAAAACGTAACGGTAACTCTGTGCTATGATATTGCAAGCCCTGAAGTTTGTAAACTTCAACCTAATTTTATAAAGAAAAAACCCTAATTTACTAGAATGCAATGTTAGTGGAGAAATGAGTACAAGTACAGATTACTTCTGAATGCCTTTAAATGCCTAACTACAAAAAGTTGTAAAATGCTTGAATCTTTAAAGTTGCATGAGATTTGGCTATAGCTCCCTTCTGACTTTAATAAATGTAATTCAGCTCTGGAAATTGTACATAGGTCACCTGGTAAAAGTCGATGCAGCTCTGAATACAAGAAGTCTTCATATAGCTTTTAATAAATGACATTGACTGCATTCAACTATTTTTAGGTCAAATCTTAATCAAACTTTTCTAGCGTTAATTAAATCGTTAAGTATTTTAGTGGCAAAGTTTATCCTTGGGTCAGGGGTTGCCACTGAATGCTTTTTCCCCCTCGAGTGTCTTGATTATGTTAAGTATTTGTAATGGAATTGCAGTTTTCTCCTTAATCTCTTTTCTGCTGTAAACAGCATAGAAATGCAAGATGCAGTAAGAAAAGGACCAGTTGACAGACGAGGCAAATTAATCCTGTTTAGTGAGCTTCCAGTTGTTTGCAAGGAAGCTGATCTTTTTTCTAAACTCACTGCACTTTGTGTAAGGTGTGAATAGCTTTCAGAGCTGTCATTGGCATGGAAATATATTTGACCGCTAATTAGAAAACTGACAGTCTTAGCCCACTAGCCAATGAGAATGAAATGTAAAAGGAAAGAACAGTAATAAATATGGAGTTTTGTTTTATAACTCTGAGAATCTTCTGTATAGAGGACTTGTAGAGTCCTCTTCATGGCTTATCTTCAGAGTCTTAAATTCACATTTTGTATTCAATAAAAATGTCAGCTAGAAGCAGTCAGCATCTGAAGTTTTTAATCATACTTTGGATGGAGAGAATTTATTTTAAAGAATTTCTATGTATTATTTTGAACATTGCAAGCAAACAAAAAATATTAAGCAAACTTCCTTTTGGTTTTTTTTACAAAAATCTTTCTATAGATGTTCTGCGTTGCGTTGTGCAGTTGCTCAGAGGGAAGAAATGCTACTTAGAGTATTCCTTCTAATTTATAGCATCTGTCACTATGTTCTCTGTGCAAAGGATGGCTTGTTATTTAAGTTTGTTTATTCATTGTGGGGCTGTTGCTTTGTAAAGGAAGTTGTCATTAGGCTCAGCATGTCTGGAAAGTATGCAAGTCCTCAAGTCTTCTAATCCAGTGACTACAAAGTAGTTAAAGCTTCAAAGAAAAGGAACGACAGGGTTTTGCTGCACTGAAAGAAGATGCATTGTTTGTTAATCCTGCTTTTAATTGTTACTCATACTGCAGACTGCTGCAACACTGCTAGTAACCATTCAGGACAAACAACAATTTTACTTAAATGATTGTCTTTCCTCTTGGTTTTGTCTAAACGTGTAAGTAGTTTGAAGTGAAATGTCCCTCACCAGCTTTTTGCATTTACTTTTTCCAAGCCTTTGCCATGCACCAGTATTCATTTGCAAACATCCTGCTAGGTAGTTTTTCTGATGTTCTCCACAGACTTGACTCACAACCAATCTTTTTCTCTTTACATCTGTTTGTCCTCCTCAGCTAGTTTGGGAAAGGATTTCCACTTTCTTTTCCAAGTGATGTCGGCCAGTGATCTTTTTTGAAACTAAAAATGGCTGTATGTGACTTTTCTGGTGGCAGTAAAAGACACCTTTCAAAAAGTCAGGGCGATCCCTTAGCTAGAGAGTATGACTTTGTCTTTTAGCTGGCAGTGGAAAAAAAGCTTTCATTTAAGAACACAAACAAATCTGGATTGTAATTTCAGTGAAAACAAGAGATCACAGTAGAAATACGTTTCACTAATGGTACACTGTTACTGTGGTGGGGGTAAGTAGATGTATTCCACTTACCTTAGGCTTAGCTTGCTCACAGGGTGGTAGCACTGGTCTTGAGCAGTTTGCAAAGCCTGCTGAAGAAGCACTGTGGGTATTCTATAGACATTTCCATGCTTCTGAGCTGGTTTAAAATTAGCTTGCGTATATCTGCAGGAGCTGTTGTGCACACGTATCATATCAATAGCGTGCACTGCTTCATGAAACAAACGGGCTATACTGCTGTCTGTTGATTGAATTTGTCTTCATTTATATTGATGCTTTCTGGTTTTGCTCTATAGACTGTCCCAGTGAGTGCCTGTCTATGATGTTGAAGAAGGGTGGTATACAATAACTGATGGAAGAGGAAGGATATCATGATATTACTGATTCAGTAGAAATTATTTGAAGGATGAGCATGGTCTTATGTACCTGTTTCTTCTGAGTCCAGAGCAGAGATGACTGACATCCCATAAAGGTTGTGTGTTTGTGAGGGTGCAGTTTCACGGGCACCTGGAGCTCTTTATTTATTTACTTAAATCAGCAAGCTGAATCAGCTGGAAAATAATCACAGGGCAAAGGATTCTGCAGTAGTGAAAGACTACGTGGGCAGAGGTGAACAGAGAGTTAGCACAATGAAAAGAGATAAGACCTTTTCTTTTTCCACTACGTGGATTTTCCTGAAGCAACAGGTAGATGTTTTGTGAGGGTACTGCTTGCAGGAACGGCAAAGTGAGATCAATGGGGAACTGTTCCAGACCCCAGTTTTTGAAGTGTGAGTAATCCAATCAGGAAATTAGATTGTGTCCCCATAAGTATTTTGTCACTGAGCTCTACATCGATTTCATATGGGAGACATGCATCTTAAGTACCTTTTAGATTTGATACTTCCATTTCAGGTGATGTCAACTTGTAAAGAGAAACAACAAACACACATTTGATATTCTTTCTTGAAAGAAAAATCCCCATGTGTATATTGTCATATCTATGAAACTCTACTGAACCTAGATTTCTGTCTTCTAATTGCTCTGTTTGGACACTTCCTTTTACATGAGCAGCATAAACATTCAGTTCTGTAGCTCCAGGTTATTGCCCCTTGTCCTCATCAATGCTGCTCTAGGCTGCTCATTTAACGATTCCTCTGGTAAGTATTATTTCAAGATGAAATGGTCTCTATAAATTATTTTCCTTGCTTTTGGTAGTTTAATGCCTTAACATTATTTTTTCCATGGTATTGTGTATGCAAGTAGAATGATTTGACTGCTTGTATAAAGAGAAAATAAATTCTGTTAGAGTTCTCCTAAAATTGTGAAGTCTTACTTTTCAAAACAACATACACAACTGTCTAGTTGAATCATGAACCAAACTATCAAAGGATTAATTCCTTACCAAAGTAATAATGCATTCACATATTCAGTTATGGAGTAGATAAAGGACCAATAATATACAGCAAAACACAGGAAAAAATTTATCACTGTTTAGGAAAAAAAAGTATAAAAACTGTGGTTGTAAATAATAAATCTGATTTCTACTAGTCAGAAACACTCTTTTCTTCTATATCATATGAACTGTAAACAAAAATAAGTTCATAAAAGTATAAAAGAAGAATCACAGCACTCTACCCAATGCAAACTAATGAGACTGGCAGGCTCCCGCACAAGCGGAGATTTCTTTCCTCCCTGTCTATAACAGAACAGATAGATCTCATACCTCTGACCTGGATGTAAAGGAGACACATAAGATTTTTTTGAGGAACAAAGTTCAGGGGCCGAGATAACCAGCACAGAAAAATCTTAGGAGCAGGGTAAGTCAGAGCACAGCTCAGGCAGTTGAGCCGTGTTTCACAGCAAAATCTTAAAATTAGTTCTTATGTACACTTCTATTTGTAAGACTTTAATCTTTCACTTCAAAGCCTCTTAACAATCTGCAACTCTTGTACTTCTTTTCTTGCACATGGCCAGGCATCAACCATATCCAAAAGTACTGTTAAAGTAGTTACCTCCTTCCCCCTCCCCAGCTCTTCATCATTTCCTTCCTGCAGGATGTTACCACCTTCCAACTTCCCTGTCAGAGCAGTGGGTGGACGTTCAGCAACCTGTTTCAGGCAGCATCAGCAAAATCCTGCATGTCACTTGGTCTAAGCTAAACCACTTGATTTTGAGCTCGATGGATCAGAGGTCTCTCGCATGAGCAGCTCTGCCAATAGGCCAGAGGAGGCTGCAACTTCTGCAGTGCTGTTACCAAGTTGGGATTTAGCAGGGAGGTCATCTATTTCACTAGCTCACTTAGAGCTTGTAGCCTTTGGCAGGAGAGTTTTCCTGAGCAGGTAGGAGGAGGGTGGGAGTAGTAGCAGCATTAACACCTTCCAACAGCAGAATTAATGAATCTCCGTTTTGCTCACCATGTCAGTCTCTCTCACACACTTTCCTGGTTTCTTCCTTCATGCTTCATAGGAGCTTCCCATAAATACCTGCAAAACTAATCATTATCCTTCCTTGTGATGTCTCTAGAAATCCCTGATTTAAAGGTGAGGCTAATTGTGTGCTATCATGCTGGTCACTACTGTCCATTTCTTTGTATACTCTGTCTTAAATTTGTCTCATACTGCAAGCTGTTTAATACAGTTTAATACATCATTGACTAAGTCTGGTCAATGCCTGGATTTCCAGTAAGGTACAGGTATATAAAGAAACAATAATCTGTAACTGGTACAGTAAGTCCATGTGAGAGTGCTATGATAAATCTAGCTGTCTGTGGGTTCACCAGGGGCTGCACACAGAGGGACAGGAGATCTGAGTCACAGCAGTGCCATCTTAGATGAGATGAAGATGTTATGGGACCTAGCTGGTTTGTTCTTTTGGATGCAGAACAAACAAAGTTCTGATACGAGAAGAGGAAGACATCTCTGAAAGGAAAAAGCCAAGAAGACAGTTCTAGAAACATTCATCAGGTTTTGTCAGGATTTGAATGAGAAATTACTCTTATGAGTATATCACAAGTTTTGCTGAATAGAGCAACGTCAGAATATGAGAAAAAGGGCGGGGGGGAAGAATGGTATTACTTGACAGCGCAGGAGTATAACAGCTGAGTTACTTTAAAATAGGTTCTGTGAATCTCTTGTTTGGACCAATAATAAACAAGACTGCTTGAAAGCTTAAGAGGACCCAATGACATATAAAATTTTCTGCATATTTGATCAGAGTAAAGTTTTAGCAAGAAGTTATACAATGTAAAGAGAATACTGAGATTTTGTAGTATTTAAAATGAGAGAGTGCATATTCTGGGGGATAAGTTAACAAATGGTTTTACTGTGATTGTTTCTAGTTTAGAAAAGTGGCATGGCAGAATTGTGTTATCGGAAAAAACCATTACTAGAGCCAGTAATGTAGCAGCGATATTTCTGTATATAGTAAACTTTATCTCTTCTTAAAAACCCAAAACCATAAAAAGGCAAATGAAGGCTATGCCAACAGATTTTAGATAGATAACTCAAATATAGTACTGTATAACCTTTTATTTCAGACAGTAACAATGCTTTTCTGATTCTAACTGTGTGCTCATTTTCACATTTTGCTGATATATTAGAGAAGTATTTTTCTTTATAAAATGTTGCCTTGAGGTGCGCCTACCCTGAGGTCTAATTGTCAAGTAATGCAAAACTATCCAAACTGTATATTGGAGAGCTGACTGGACAAAAACTAACCCTGCAAAATCTACCCCAGTGCTGGCTAGGCTGCGTGAATTGGCTTACCTCCTGTACCCAGGAGCACCAACGCTGGCGTGGGAAAGAGTCCAGACTGGGTGGCTGTAGAGGAGCACATGGCAGCCCTAGCACAGAGTAGCTTAAATTGCCATGGGACTATACTCTCAGAGATAGAAAATGTGATAAGCAGAAATATTAACATAATTGTGTGGGCTAGAAATTTTGGAGACACTTTCACAATATCGTTATAACTGATGGCTGCCTGAGATTTGGATGCCACAGAGCTGTGTCGAACCTGGGCAGTTTAAGAAAGAAAAATCTCACCTGCCTCGAAAGTCTAGTCTGCAAACAAGTGTTTAATTAGTTGTCAGGTAGTTATTCTCACCATGGATACTCTTAGTAATTTCTCTTTTTGTTTGAGCAGGTGACTCTCATGCAGTTGTTGCTTAAGCTGAATTTTAGGGTTCCAGTGAGTTTTGTATTGCATTGTACTAGGTAAGAATGAATGAACTTTTGAAATTAAATGTGTTGATAAAACAAGGGAGATTTTTTTGTACAATAAACAATAAAATGAACAAAAGGAGAGTTTTGCAAAGGTTCTACAGATCTATTGAAGCTTTCAGTGTGCTGTTTGAATATTTGAATATTCTAAGTTGAAAATAATAAGGATCTTGAAGCATCTAGCTGTAATTAATCCTTTAAATCTTACAACTTTCTGTTGAGAAATACAAATCATGCTTCTTTGGAACATACATGAAACCTTTTTTTCATAAAGTTGAAAAAAAAATGGGAGGAGTCTATGACAGAGAAACCAGAGAATTATGTTCATATAAGAAATTCCTTTACTGGGGAATGGGAAATAAAAATCTTTTGTGGTACCCTAGGAACTCAATAGCTGAAGGGTGAGCTTAAACATTAAAAATTATTTTAAAAATTGTAGTTATAGTGGTGGTTAATGATGACTCCTTTCATTATAGACCAGAATCCCTTACAAAGGGGAAAGTGGTACTATGTAGATAAAATTACAAGCTTGAACAGGATCTGAATCAAACCTACATGAGGAAAATATATCTGCTGTTGTTTTAATTTTAAAAATAACTGTGCTTCCTAGCTCTGCCTGGAAGCAATTTAATGCAACAAATTGATTTTTTTTTAAAGTATTTCCAGCCAGACCAGAAACCTTAGTTAATAAATATCTTGAGAAGGTGAGTCTGTTCTTTATGCTTGGTTTTGCAAACTCAGTGAATTTGGATATTAATATCTGAAATTGTAGATAGTAATTCAACCTGTTTTTCTAAAGTTGATCTCACATTTATCTTGTCCTCTCTGTGTCAATGTAGAAATAGGATCCAGAAACATATTCCCTAACAGAGGTAACAGAGGATCTGTTACAAAGTTCATGATACTGTGGTTTTCAAAGGAACAAGAAAAAGAAAAAACCCACATTTCTTTCAAATTTTACGTCTAGAAAGCTTTTGGATAATGTTGCTCTTGAGAAAACTACACATATTTTTGTCAATGTGTTATTTAAGAACCTATCAAGTGTAGAAAATGCTTTGAAGAGGATCATGCCAGTCAAAGACAAGAGCATGTAGTTAGGAAAGGCAGATTTCAGAAGTTATCCTAGTTTGTAATCCAAAGGCCAAATTTAAAGCTAGGAGCAGTTTTGATTCTGGAACTTGGGGAGGATGTGTTTACACAGGAAAGGACTGCAAAAAGCAAAGGTGTCGATTTACAGCGCATTTTCAAAATTACAAAAAGTGGAAAATGTTACCTCACATTTACTGAACACTTACTGTACCCGCAGAGGTAGTTTTTAGAAAGTACTAGTTCAGTGTGAAACCACAGAGTAAACTAGATGTAGTAACTTCTTCCTGCAGACAAGTCTTTAGTGATCAGTGAAATACTTGAAATGTCATCTTTGTTTGTGCTAGCCATTGGCACGTGATTTATCGTTTCTAGAAATAAACAGAGAAAAATCAAACCTCTGTACTGTGGTGTTAGGCTAAGTAGAAATTCTTCAACTGTCTTTACATGTGTTACATTTTCTAGGAAGCTCAAGATCTTCTGTAACCTCAGTATGATTGGGGAAAAAAGGATTGGGAAGGACTTTGAGAGGTCAGATTATCTCTTCTTCAAGGCAGAATCACCTGTAGCTGGCATAACCTATTCTCAAGAGGTGACAAGAACAGAAGTTCAGTGACTTCCACAGGCAAGCACACAGGCTTAATGCTTACTTATACTTGGTCATAATTTAAGTGCATTGCTTCATTTTACAGTTTATTGCACTATCCCTTGTAGTTGTACTTTATTTTTTTTTGTGACTTCTGAAACAGTTCCTCAAACTAGGAAACAAACACTCTTCAAAAATTATCTTATTTCCTTGTAGACATCTCTCCTTGGACACCCTCTTCCCTCTCCTTTTTTCTCAGCCTTTCCTCTTACATCATGTTTTCTGAATCTCATGGTCGTGCTCATTCCTACCCACTGGACTTGCTCCAAAACATCTTTCTTGAAGCGTGCTAACTAAAACTGGCATATTCCAGCTCAGGCTGCACCAGCACTGGCTAAAGGAAGAGGATTATTTCCTATATTTGCCAGATGACGTTGTTTTTATTTCCCAGAGTGATGTCTGGCTGTTTTGTGGCAGGATGGCATTGCTCAAGTTCTGATCTACTCCAGATCTTTCTTGCAGAATTTTGCCAAGTCCCCATTTGGTACCAGTGTAATGGTTTATGCATAAAACCTTCTGCCTGTCTTCACGCTATTGTGCACCTTTGTTCCCATCCGCTCCATACCATTTTTTACTGACATTTTATTTCATTTCCCAAGCTCAGAATATTTGCAACACCTAACACCTTGGTGTTGCCTGTGGATTTCAGTAAGGGAGGTATCCATAACACTGAAAATTGTGAAACTCCATCGTATCAGTTAACCACTGAGAATTAACTCTCATGATGGTTTTCCAATGAGCTGTCATTCACCTCCATATATTTTTTTCATATTTCACTTATGAGAATGTCTAAGACATGTCTAAGTCTCTGCTTCTGTGGTTCCTTCATCAATAACTTGCCTTACTGTAACTTAACTTTCCATAACTCCGGTAAGGTATGTTGTCATACTGTACCAGAGAATGAGATTCATCAATTTGAAAGGCAGGGTTCAGACCTGACAATTTTCAAAGATTCTTCCCCCCCGCCCCCCGCCCCAAGTTCAGACAGAGTTCACAGAAAACTTTTTGAAAAGATAGTTTCTCTTTCTCACTGATATAATGTGTGCATCAATTTAATGGATTAAAATTGTATCTTTTGATCTCATACTGGTTAGTGTTTTCCTGCTTCTTTTGCTCTTTAAAATCCCATGTTGTGTTGAGTAGTTGCGTGTTGCAAGACCAAGGCAATTAACTATAACTATTGTACATTTGGGAGCATATAATATAATTTCAATTTTAAGCATTAATGTTTATCTGAAATAAGTTATGGGCTTAGAATTATAGGAATAATGTAAGAATAAATATGTGCCTTTGTCATTGTCTCTATGGGGTTGTCCTCAGCTCCTCTAACTCCCATCATCCCATCCTCTTCCTTAATTTTTTCTTTTCTGTTCCTATGATTTTATTGTTTTCCCTACAGCATACTTTGTTCTGACGCTTGGCTTCCCCCCCCGCCCTTCTGAATAATTCTTTGTCCATTACCTAGCCCTTTGGATCTTAGGAATTCACAAATATGCTGTGGTTGCCTATGAATGGTAAGAAGTACTTCAAAGTGATCTACAGTGGCTGTTTCTAGCTGTTTGGAAAAAACCAAATCCTGAACAGCAGGTAGGAAAAATACCTCCAAAGAGACGGTTTTCTGTGACTAACAGCCATTAGCACACTCCTTTGAAAATGATGTTGCCTGAGAAACTGCTGGTATCAGCATCTGTACTTTTTTTGCTCAGGATGAAAGACTAAGGCCAGGAAAGGGTGAGAAAGGGAGCACACCTCCAATAAGGTGGGAGCGGGCTGGGGCTTGTCTGAACAGAGGAGCTGGACTGTGATTCAGTTTATGATGAAAATAAATGTCTGTGGGGTGTGGAAATGGGACTGGGATTGTAAGAATGTATGATAGCAAGAATAGGGAAGGCTGAAGTGCTCATGAGCATGGACTGGCAGAGAATT
The DNA here is from genome assembly GCA_031468815.1 of Morus bassanus. NCBI lineage: Eukaryota > Metazoa > Chordata > Aves > Suliformes > Sulidae > Morus > Morus bassanus. Next base: position 37,274,254 of record CM062600.1, read on the forward strand.
AGGAATTTCTACTGCTGTTGTGCCAACATGGCTGGTGGTACAGGTGCTGAACATAGCACCACACTGTGCTTGGGAAAGTCCTGCCTTCTACTGTGGTTACTTTTTTCTTATTAAGGACATGTAATGTAAGCGATGGCCATGTCTTACAACCCATGGTGAATAGCAAGTTTTACTTAAAAAAGAAGGAAGGTGAAGTTGTGTCTGCTGCGATGGTTGGATATTTCAAATACCTTGCCCAAACTGAAACACTCAGTGTGGATAGAGACACCAAGGAAGTCATTGCCAATTTTACCACCTACAGGTCCTGTCACTTTAAGAGCCGAAATAGTGTAGAAATAATAGTGGACTCTGCTTATTTAGGAAAATACATATGCTTGTTTTTTTTTTCAGGTCAAAACTATGGTTATGAAATACTGACAATTATGGCCTCCTTTATCTTTGCGCATGTCTGATGTATGCAACCCCTTTGTGGGGTTTATTTGTTTTATTTCTCTGTTCTTTTTTCTCTTTTTTTCTAGTGTGTTTGGGTTTTTTTTCCTCCCCTCCTTTTTTTCACCCTCCTTCCTCCTCCCCCTCCTTTGAACTGATGAAACCACTCTCTTTGGTAATTCTGAGTCAGTTAGGTCAGTCCTGGGCTTTTCTGTGCAGAGACTGCCAAGTTTTTCTAAAATATGTGGTGGTTTAGGGATTTTGATGAATGTCCAAAAGGGACCAAGACTTGAGACCTCCAAACGTCTTTATTTTAAAACCATAATTTGGAAAGGATCTTTCCTGAGTCCCAAGAGAAAAAAGCCAATACTTTCATTTATACTATTAGTCATCATTCCCTCCACCATCAGTGTTCCCCTCCCTTCTGAAAAGGCTAGAGTTTGTTTTGCTGCTTTAACAAAAATGAGTTTAGTTGATTTAATGTTCTGTTTTGTGATGGAGTGTCTTACCTAGGTCATAGTTTAGCTGCTAACAAGATATTTATGAAGTGGTAAGAATTCTCTGCTCTGTGGTGAATTTAGTCTCTAGAGTGGGGCAAAATGCTATTTAACTAGCAAATAAAGTAGTTCAGCTTCAAATTATATGTTGAAGTTAAACACAACAATTTTAATCTTTTAGTAACCCCCTGAATAAGTAGAGTACCTGGAACTGCTCAAAACTTAGGTAATTTGACCTCTACTATAGGAAAAGAATTTCAGATAGATTAGTACTGCAAGTAGCTCTCCAAGGGAGGAAAATTTTGGATTTAGAAACCAAGTTAAATTCATACCTTAATTCTATGTGCAAAGTGTAAAATATAAGTGAAGACTAAGAACCTATTCCTGAGCTCATTTTTTCAGTACTCAAGACTCGTTTGACTGACTTACCAAATACTGTGTTAAATCCTTGCAAGTACTTGAAGCTGGCATTTGTGATATTCGCTTGGGAGTGTGTTGTCTGTCATGTAACAGCAGTGTTACCAGCAGATGTTTCCCTCATTTTTGCATAGTTTTTATTGGTGTTTAATGTGATCACAGCTGTAGCAGTTAAGACCCAAACAGCAGAAGCCTTCATGTTCTAGGTGTTCCCCAGACATGCAATGCAAATACAGTTATTTTTAAAGGAATTCTGCATGAACCATTGCTTCACCATCAGAAGTTTTGAAAACAGCATCGTTTGGGGTTTCAGTTGCATCTATGAACTAGTAGTGGTTTGCTTCTGTGTCTCTTGTGTACTAAAAAACTTTTATGTGAACCCTTTCTCTCCTCAGGTGTTCATCAGCAGACTTTATCAGGCATGATTTGTGATGTATCAAATTTTGCGATAAGTAATAGACTAGCACTTGCATGATAAGTAATTAGTGAACTACATCACTAATTCATTGGCCGTGTTTAATTAGCTCTAGAGTGCCAACCCACCTTCGCAGAAATGATTTTTACTGGATTTTCAGAGGCTTCATTTTACTTGAACTTCAGCTACCTCAACATTGATGTCTGTGGAGTCCCTATTTCTGTCTTGGTCTAGGCAGGTGACTTTTTTGTAGTGTAGAATAGTTGCTTTGGTCTCCATTCTTATTTTATATTTTCACTTATATGATTATAGCTCTGACTGAAAAGAAATCTTCATGAAGATTTGTTTTCCTGACTCTAATGTGTGTTTTTGCATTAAGACGTTTCTAGTTGACTGTATGGTTTTATTGATTTGGCAAACAATATGAGTGAACCCTAACTATCTAAAGCCAAGCTTGCCTGTGTCTCCATGAGAGTGGACAGTGAAGGAGATATGTGAATTACAAGTTGTTCAGAACTAAGACCCTACAAAACTGTTTTTGTAAAAATCTATAGACTGTTCTGCCATTTCTCCCCCAGCAGCCATCTGCTGAGATGAACTTTAAAAGACCTTGTTTCATAAACACATTTTGCATTTTATTTTGCTTGTAAAGCAGTTATCTTACATGGTTAACACTCTCCTAAATGTATCTCTCATAATTAGTGCCACAAATAAAAGAGTTTTGCCAGTGGCTTGCAAAGTTCTTGCACACATACAGGCTTTATGACAAACTAGAGACCTCTGTCTGTATAGGAGTCTAGCAGTTAATAAAGCAATGCTGTGTAAGACTGGAATAGGTGGGGACAGACATTCATGTGTCTCTCATGTAATGGCATTCTGAATCGCATGAGGTGCAGTGTTGCTCCAGAGGGAGTCTCCACCTCTTGTATAAGACAGAGAGTGGAAGTTTATGTTAATAAAGTTAGCATTTATACCTCTTTGATGAAGGTAATAATGATTTTCTAACTTTGTAAGAAACCAGATTCTCTCAGTGAACATACTTTTTTTTTTTTCTTCACCTGAATAGAAGATGTATTAAAAAAAAAAGACAGACCTACATGACTATAGTATAACTTTATAACGTTGGCACTGAAGGCATTTTATTTGCCAGAGTTTAATTTCTGTGTTACTTCTGCAACAATTAGTATTCAACATCTAAAACAGAGCAGGGAGTTGCAACTCACTGACAGAGTTGTAGGTGTTAGTGATGCCTCATTCTGAGGAGTCAGTAACACCTCCTGAAACTCTGTTGCAAAGTGAAAGAACTTTATAAATGCTAATTAATTTTCAAATTGCACGAGAAAGTGAGATGGTCTTGTTTGTCTTATAAGTCAGAAAACTGAGGTAGAAGGAAGGTATGTGAAGTGTGCTGAGAGCAAAGAGTTTTTTGTGTGAGCAAGAGTTTCTGTATTCCATGAATATGTTGTACCAGGTATGATTGTGCATATACATAACATGATGTTTAATGGAGAACGTCATAAAATTCTAAGAGAATAAATAGCAGATCAAAATGCTAAAATAAAGCCCCTATATCAGATATTCCTATTGTTGATTTGGATTCAGGTAGAAGTAAAGCAATTAGCTTGCTAATGTTTTTATCCAAGGAAATAGGAAATTTAAGCTCTCCTTACTTCATTTAAATATCTTGGCATATATGTACCCAACTATATTTAAGTAGCTTGGCCTACTGCCATGGTTCATTCTTAATGATTACTGGTTAAAAAAAGGGGACAGACAACACAGCATAAATGGCAAAAACGTACATCATTTCTAGAGCAGTGCTATGAACAATTAATACTAACCAGAACTGTAAAGAGACATATAAAAGTTGGTTTACAGGTTAAAACAGAAAACATAGGAGAAAAATAGGCATGTCATAACTGGAAGGAAACTCAACCACTGTTCTAAAATTGCTGAGTCTAAGATCTTCTGTTGTTAAAATGGATTTATTAGAAAATAGGAAAATGTACATGTACAGTTGGAGAAAAATTGAATCATGGAACCATTGTAACTTAAAGTTCTAGTATACGTTTGGACAAAATGAATATTTTTCAAATTGATATATCTAGTGATTAGAAAGTTCCTGAGATAGTTGCTTGAAATAATTTGGGGAACAGAAAAAAGCAAATTTGGCAAGGCATTTGTTTTTTAAAGGCTTCTATCCTCACAAAGATGAAGTTAAATCACTGGACCTGCTTGATTCCCATTGCTCATTATTTTCATATGCCATCATTCATTCAGTAAATAGCAAGCTTTTAAAGTCCTTCTGTGGAGGACAGACTTTCAGGCTTGGGAAGAAGCTGAAATTTTTATGGGCATAAGAGGAGGGATTTGTTCTGCAAGAGGAGACTGAGTGGTGGAGAGCTTTGTTGGGACCAGAAAGCTAAAATGTCATCCAGGCACTCATCCTGCTGCTGTCAAAAGGAAGCAGCACCTGCACCAGGAGTTCAGAGAAGTAGTTTTCATAGATGTGTGGAGTGGCTGTGAAGAAATTGGCTTGCCTTGAAGAAAGAGCTTGCTCACAAAAAGTGTGTGAAATTTTCTTTTTTTTTTAAATTTACAGGAGGAAGTGCATACCAAGAAACATGCACATCTTTAAAGGAGTTGGCAGGACAGTTCCTTTTCTCCAAGTGGGATTTTGCACACTGCTAACTACAGAAGGAGTGCCATACACTACTAGGGCATCTTGTCTGCAATTCTTTTTTTCATCTCATCCTTTATTCTATTTATATGATTGCAGAATGTAGAGGCTGATGCTGGCTACAGGGTAGTACTACAAAAAGTGTAATACCTGTCTTCGGCTGTTGTAAGTTGGCATGATTCTATTACAGTCAATGAAGTCACACTGTGAGGATGTTAATAAACATTCAAACAAAGATTACATTTAGGGTCTCTTAATCTTGACAGATGATGTTTCTAGTTCCTGAAGATGTTTTAGATTAGAAAGTCTGTGTTCAAGCCAACTGGCCTCCCCTTGAAGCAATATAGATGTTGTAAATAACAACATTCCTCTGGCCACGGATCAAGATACAGGAACTGATTTAATCTTGGACTTTTGTATGTGTCATGGTTTAACCCCAGCCGGCAACTAAGCCCCACACAGCTGCTTGCTCAGTACCCCCTGGTGGGATGGGAGAGAGAGTCAGAAGGGTAAAGGTGGGAAAACTCGTGGGTTGAGATAAAGACAGTTTAATAGGTAAAGAAAAGCTGCGTATACAAGCAAAGCAAAACAAGGAATTAATTCACTGCTTCCCATCGGCAGGCAGGTGTTCAGCCATCTCCAGGAAAGCAGGGCTCCCTCACATGTTACAGTTACTTGGGAAGACAAACATCATCAACCCAAACGTCCCCCTCTTCTTCCTTCTTTCTCCAGCTTTATATAATGAGCATGACATCATATGGTGTGGGATATCCCTTTGGTCAGTTGGGGTCAGCTGTCCCAACCGTGTCCCCTCCCAGCTTCTTGTGCACCCCCAGCCTGCTCGCTGGTGGGGTGAGAAGCAGAAAAAGCCTTGACTCTGTGTAAGCACTGCTCAGCAATAACTAAAACATCCCTGTGTTATCAACACTGTTTTCAGAACAAATCCAAAACATAGCCCTCTACCAGCTACTAAGAAGAAAATTAACTCTATCCTAGCCAAAACCAGGACAGTACGTCTTTGCGATTGCTTATTACTGGATTTCAAAATGCCTGGTTTTTGTTTTTCTATTAACATTTAGTTAAGAGATGCCTGAATGCTATTGTTTGGATTACTTGATTACAATTTATAACCATACATGATTTTCTCTGGGTTTTTTCCTAAGTGTAAATCAGAAAGGTGGGGTATTTTAGATTGCTAACAGGACAGAGATTCTTTTTGACACTAAAGGCAAATTTGTTAAAATAAAGATAATTTAAAAATTTGGCTTTGTGCCTCTAATTCATGCTATTATGGTAGATATGGTAATGAATGTGTAGATTTTCACATGCGTAGAATGAAGTGCAGGCTGCTCTGAAGTTTGATAGTTTTCATTTGCCTAAATGGCTATTTTTCTGGCTTGGTTTGGTAGTGTATTGTATATACATCTTGCTCTCAGGTTCACTCATCAGTAGGAGTCTTGTGGAGACAGAAAAAGCTAGATCTTGGGTTTGCTTTTTTTCATACTGGAGCAATTATCACAGGAAATTTCTGTCTTGAGTCTGCTTTAATTTACAGCAGTTTGCTTATGTTCAGGTTTATCTGTGTTCTTACTGAGTGAAGTCTTTCTGAGAGCGCTGGAGCACTCAGATGCGGAGCCTGGCTGGTGGCCATGCATGGGGTGGTTCTTGATGGACTGGATTTACTTCAGTGGTCAACCTGAAGAGGCAGATGTTCAGTTATGAGATGAACTGATGAGCAAATCTAATGGTGAAAGGAATGACAAAAAGTTAAAACAATAGAGCATTAGTTAGGCTAAACACTGAACAGCCAAATGAAGTGGAAATATGCGCAATCTGGGATAATTAGTGTTGGAAGGGACCTCAGTTCCTCTTGGGGTCCAGACCCCACTCGGAGCAGGGCTAACGATACTAAATGTTAAATATTCTTTTGAGCTTTATTTCAGAGGTGCCGTTTCCTGGACACCCTTTCTTACCAAGTACTCATCCACAGTTATGACTGACAGCAGAAATAACTTCTGACTTCTGGAGGGTTAAAGAAAGCCTGAATTCTAAGACAGTCTCTTAACCTTGACTTTTCCCACAGCTTCTTGGATTTTTAGAAGAAAATAACTGAAATACTGAAAATATACATTGTTTCTCACCCGTCTTTTGTTGTTAGGGCCCTGGGATATTACAGTTTTCCTCTCAGCCTTGGATGTCTTCCCCTATGACTACTGTGCCTTTTAAGTTAAACACCCGAAGAAAAAACAGATTTCACTGAAGCACTTTGTTTCTTTCAGCAGTTCTGCTTTACAGTGTCTTCAATCTTTCCTTTTTTCTGACCTTTCAAGAAACATAATTTTGAATTCAAAAACGTATTAGTCAAATTCTGCCAGTAATGCTTGATTTCATGTGGACTGACTTGACAGCCTGAGGTTGCTATCAACACTTTAATTTCTATCTATGCATAATAGAAACGATACTCTGAGTCAGTGGGGAGCTGAGCATTCTCATTGTTTAACGCTTTAAAGATGAGGTTATACAGCTGTAATTACTGATAATACCTGACCTAAGCCCTTTCCCTTTAACAGGCAATGCATCCCTTTGTGATTTCTTTTATTTGGATTGTATACTTTAACTGCATTTCAGAATGTGTTATTAAAGTGTTTTCTAGCCTCAAGAACTCTTGTTCTGTTTAAACCACTCTTCTTCCTAGTTGCCCTAGACCTGCAGGATCTGAGCTGCCATTATATTTGCCTAACATAATTTATGCAAAAGTCCTCCTAGCCCATCTGTTTCTTTGAAAGGTTGAGAAATTTGATAATGGTTTCAGATGTATTACTATAGGCCTCACCCTTTCATAAGAGGTTTTTTCTCCCCTTTTTCTGTTATCAGCGGACAGTGTTTAAAGTTGTGCAGTTCAGTGTGTAAGAACAAAAGAGAAAAAGTAGTTCTTTGCATTCCAGTCAATATGAGCTGTTGTAATTCATGTTGCATTTTGCAAATTTGGGAAACATTTATGCCTGTATGCTGCGCAGTTTGGTCAGAATTTTCTAACTTAGATGTTTAAAATTGTTTGTTATATTTAAGTGACTCCACTTTCAGAATTACAGCGTATTTGCAGATTTCATTGGAAAAAGCATATGCTTTTGAAATTTTAAAGTATTTTTTATGACTTTTTCTCTCATTGTGACACATCATGTCCTCATGAATATCATGTACAAGAAGAATATTTTTGGTAGACGAGTCTACTCTGCATAGAAGTCAGCATTCATATTCTCCCATCAGAAAGATGGCTCAGTTCCAATATACTGTAATGTTGTAACTGTAGCAAGCATATAAATTAAACACTAAATAAATGATATTTTTTTTTTTTCTGGTATGTTTACAGTTGCACTCTTTTGATATTGATTTTGCAGCTAGTTTTAGGCTTAGGATTTTATCCCTGAATATTCAGACTCACTTGGAAACCTGTCTTGCTGATTCTTGGCCAGTTAAGGGTTCCAAGTGGATGCAATTTAATAACCCTTGTGCTGTTTTGATTTGCCTCCCACACCATCTGGTCTACGTCTCTCTCCTGCTCTTTTTTTTTTTTCTTTCTTAAAGGATAGTATTTTTTCAATAATTTAAACTTTCAAGCATGTCATCTGAAAATGTAGCTTGCTCTGAAATTTCCCTGTGCAATGTGTCTTTTGAGAAAGAAGGCTTTCTGTATACAGAGGAAAAAGAACATGAACAGGAACCTGTTCCTGGTTGGGTTGGAATGGCAGGAATGTAGTGCACAGTAAAGATGCCTGTTTCTTCACACTGAAATATTATTTAAGCACATTTCAAAAGTAAAATTATTTCATGGCTCTGAGGTCTCCTGGATGGCTCTCTGTGTTTCTCTGCTGGCCTCCACAACACATTCAATTATTGGAGAGTGGCAAGAGATATTTTTGAAACCCGAAGTTGCTCAGCCTTTACTGAGATGGCAGTTAAGTACTGTGATGAAGCTTGTGGTCTGCTAACTGGCCTTATTTATACTTGATTTAGTGATGATAGCCTAGAGTGATGCTGCTTGAGTTTAGCTCTGCTTGTCATGATGTCTGGAAAATGCTGGGTGAAAAGTTTTTTCGTGTTGTGTGAAGGAGCAAATCCTTGACAACACTGTTTTAAATTTTGGAGGATTGTTTGCCTGCATTACCTGGATACTTGTCCTTTAGGCTTCCTGTATGTTTTGAATACTTTGCTTTAGCTGGCGTTCAGGTTATTTCTGATTTATGCCTGTTTTTTGCTGCACTGATGTCTGTGTTATGTAAACCGGAAAGGTTGAAGAGGTAGGTTGTGAGATGATTTTGTTCTGCCCCATGCTGTGGGTGTTGCCTAGGATTAGCTGCAGGGGAAGCAGCAGGTGAATTGCACCTACTGTGGTAGTAGGTGGCCCTGCACCAACACCAGCAAGCTGCCATGCAAAGAGAGAAGGGAGAGCTGAAGGTGTCCATCCCAGTTTTGGCTGTGTTTGGTTTGCTGTCCTCACAGCAATTCCTCGACAACTTCAGTCCAAATTATACCCTTCCTCAAAAAGGTGATAGTGGTGTCTGGCTCCTGTGTGGTGTGGAGTGTGGGTGGTGCGTGCAGCCCGATGGCTGACCATGCCTGCTTAGCCCATGCCTGTATGGGCGGCTAATTCCCCTGGTGGGGGAAGTGAGCTGAGGTGGGTCCAGGTGGCCTGTGAGGCACTGGCTCCTGCTGCTTCAAGGATTTTACCAACCTGTTGGCCTGGTTGTCCTAGCAGATGCCTCCTGGGCACCCGCTTGCCTCATCTTCAGGTCCGTGTTTCAACACTGTGACACAAACTCTTATTTTGTACTTGCAAGCCTTGCTCTTCTCTTCTTGGAGGAGGAGCTGGCTGTTTTGTAGTAAGACGTCCTCCACCCCCTCGTCAGATATACTGATATTCATGAGCTAAATTCTCAGGTGTGGCTTAATACTTTCTTCCATGATAACAATTCTTGGTGCTTGACATGTTGCAGGTTTAGATAGGAAGATGTATTTCCTTGCCCCACTGCTCTCCCAGTGATGACAGATAGGTCTTCTTAAGGCATAAAATCAATGTATATGTACAGTCTCCATTTTGCCTAGCAGAATTGGTCAGTCTGGTGCCATTTTGATGTAGTCCCATCTACTCCCCCCCCCTTCTTCATCAGCCTGGTTTCCCTCATCAAAAGCCAACTTTTAAGTTTGCCAGACTAGTGCTCCTGTCTCCTCAATCAGCTTGTGCAAGATAAAGGCTTGGCTTCCAGTTCTGCTTCAGTGAAGTTAGTTTATCCCAAAACAAAGATCTATAGATGCCAAAAACTACACCTGAGCATGTAACACTCCTGTAAGTGTCACTGGGACTTAGTACAAATTATTTTGCAATTTGAATAAGTATTTTATTTTGCTTTTTGTATAAGTCATGAGTTTTTGGCATGTTAGTAAGACTAAAAAGAATTAACCATACATGCTTTCACATAAATCTATCCTGTAATTTTCTGAATTCCGTTTTTTTGCAGCCTCTAGTATCTACCATGCTTTTATCCAAAAGCAAAAAACCCCCTACATAGCTAATGGAATTTTTAAAATGCTATTTGTATTACACATTATTTCCTACCATTTTCTGCTGTACCAAGGGTGATAATTTCAGCTTGGTTGGGAAAAAATTCCCAGTAAATCTTTCCAAAAAGAGGTTTTCAAGTTGATTCATCCTGGTAGATTTCAACAACCAGTCCTTCTTTAAGAATAAGAGTGGGTTTTATTTTTTGGTTTTGTTTTGTTTTGTTTCATTTTGAAAAGTGAGTTTTCTCTCTTCTCTCTTTTTATTTCTGGTGATTTTTATACTTCTGCTTTTCAGAACAATGGTTTGATTGATTTTGTTCCATATATGTGCCTTTTGTAGAGAATCTAAGAGATTCTTTTCCCCTAGTTATACTGGTGTTTTGTTTCTCTCAAGCGTCTAGTAAATGTTTAACTTGAAGTATACTGGCACAGTGTGTCCCCGTGGAATGACATTTCAGGAGAATCCCTGTTCTAAAACATTTTATAGCATCAACTTAAATTAAATTTGACATCCCAGTTTCCGTAAGTAAAAATGGACTGTAGCGTAGTTAAGGTTATCTGAATGTTCATCAGTGTCAATTACTTTGATGCCTTTTTCTTTTGCATTGATGGCTTCAATGATGACCTGTTGTACACTGCAGATGGATGCATTTCAGGACCTGCCTGCTCATTCTGGTCTCCCGATGTGCATCCCTGGTGTTTTGATTCCATGTCAGAGACTGGGTATGCACTGGTCCTACATACTTTGTTACCTTTTGGAAAGATGCCTACGCTCTCAGGTAGGGAAGAAATGAAGACGTACATTAAGTTCTGTGCTCTGGAGGCTCAGGGTGCACACAGCCACAAGGTGCTCTACAGAGCATTCATTCCCCATGATGCAGAGGAGAGATCGCATCTCCCTCCTGTGAATCAGCTTCCTTACAGGGGTTGAGGCATTTACGTTGCCACTGGGAGCCCATTAACATTTTAGGATCTGGCTAAGATAAAGGACTGGTTAAAATAAAGGCATATAGGATGTCCATGTTTGAATGTGTCACTATGTTTGTCATGATATATGTGGATGGAGCTCTTGTAGCAGTGGACTATCTTCAAGTTTGGGAAGGAAAGGGAAGTAAGTGAGCAAAGGAATTCTTGACATTGTAACCTGATTTAGAAACACAGCTGTTTTTCTTGTTCCATGAAAGTCTATTAGAAAAAGCTTTATTGACCATTTATTAATGCTCCATCTTCCATCACCTTCCCCATTCCAATTATTGTGATGGGATCAACACTTAAAACATACTTAGCAACAGAGTTACTGTGAGGTTTTTATCACCTTGATAACGAGATTGCTCCACTCCTAATGAACTCCCAGTTGCAATTTATATATAATTCAGTGAAATACATTACATAGCAATAGATCAAATTACCCACCACCTTAAAGTGGAGCGTTTTGAAGAGAAGACTAATTTTGTGAATTCTGAAGAAATTCATTTGTTGGGGAATGCTGTACTCTACAGAAAATAAAAATATGTCCCTGTCATTTTTCTGTGGTGAAACACTGATTCTGCTCTCCAGAGACTGTCAGGCCCTCCTGTTAGTAGTGCAGGAGATGGAAGAGGGCCCTTCTCTCTTGTTTGACAGGCCATCATTTGAGGCTGGGAGTTTTGCCAACTAGTGACCTAGTGTATCCAGTTTCTAATTTGGGGGAAATGTTATTGAGAAGGTGGTGGCCTGACAACTCTGGCATTTCCTGGGGTTCTCAGATTACTGTGACAAAATCTGATTGGTTTTTCAGGCTCAGTTTTACTTGGATTGAACTAGTGGTATTGCTTGTTCTGCTGAGAGATCACCTGTGATCTGGAGACTGATTTTTTTTTTTTTTTTCTAATTGTTACTGATCAGTTATAAGTTTTGTTGTTGAAGTTTTGGGAACATGGGAGTGTTTAGGTGTAGATGTGACAGCTCAGTATCTTATCTTCTAAAGAAAGCCTCAGAGGAAAACATTTAGCACTGCTTGCCTTCTGGGAGCTCATCTACCAGAAGCTTATCAGACTTTTCTTTTACTGTTTCCATGAATATTATTTTGGTTTGAGTAGTACATATACTAAGCTTTTGACACATGAGATTCCTCCATCATCTCTTGACTAGAACATTGTTAATGATGTTAATAAGGCAGCACATGTGCTGATATGGTCGTGAAGGAATGAAATGGCTTAGTGTTTCTCTAAGATTAGGTCTAAATGAAACTGTTTTTTTTTTTTTTTTTCCTGAGGATCACATGGAAATGGTAAAAGAGCACGTAGGTGGCCATTTGTCAAGTAAACTTAATGCATGGATATGTCATGGGACTTCTCTGGGATCTTCTGAAGGTCTACATAAACAGTCAGGCAATGAGCATCACCTCACTTTCAAAACCTTCACACCTGAAGCTGAGCACCTCACAGGTTGCCCCTGCAGTTGTGTACTGTGATGCAGTTGTGTACTGCATTATGTACTGCAATGTCTGAGTATTTGACCACAGTGTCTGTGTCCAACTAGGAGGGAAATCTCTTGCCCAAAGGGTGTATGTGGCAACAGCCACCTGAGGATTTCCTGTGTTACCAGATAACACTAAAGTTGATGACAACACATGGCCCATGGGAGATATTTGAAAGGCATATTCAGCACTGATCATTCTGCAACAGAAGTATAAATGGTCTTAGGGTCAAAACATAGAAAAGTTGACATGTTTGTTGTGATAAACATGCATATTTGTGTGATAGACTACTAGCAGTTTGTGAGCTTGCTAGCCATTTCCATTTTCTAACACAGTCCAATACATTTTGCTGGCATTTTAATGATAAAATTGACACTTCATATTCCAAAATGGTTTTTAAAAAAACCCAGTCCCCTCAGTGTTACTGTGCAGTGTTTGAAAATAATACTGCAATATGAATGTGTTTTCCCTCTTAAGAAGAAAAAAACTCTTGAACTGTGCAAATCTTTGTGGCAGTCATTTCACTATTCCACCCAGAGTAACTACCGTTGTCAATAATTTTTCAGGTGCGTACTCATTTAAGCACAGTACGAGCTTGTTTCAGTCTTTTTATTTCAGTTGTGGTGGCTAGAAAACCAGGAAAATCTTGCTGTCAAAATACAGAAGCAGTGTTTTATTTTCAAGAGAAATGTTTGGAGTCCATGATGATTCACACTGACTGCCAGAGGCCAGACTCTCTTCCTGGGATTTAAATATGTTACAGGGAAGACTTGCTTAGGTGTATAACCTGCTTATTGCATTACTGACCATGGCACAAAAGTCATTTAACAGAACAACAAAACTTTTTATTTAATGTAGGTAGCTTTTCTGTGTTTTTATCTATGATAACAATCTGCTATATTGTAAACTCAGGTTTATTCTATATTTTACATTTTAATGCATTAAAAATTTTCTTGTTCTGCTTTGAGAGTGTTTTAATCAGAATTTTTAGTGAGTTTTATGGACTTCAGAGGAAATATAATGGAGCTTTTATTCTTGCCTTTGTTGACATTTGCTTTCATATAAACCTTGTAGCAAAAGTTAACATAAATTGGCACAAGAACATTATACATCTAAGTCCTTTGGCTGGTCCTACTGATTCAGGTCAAACAGCAGGCTTGGAATTTTATGATTTATCTGAACAAGAGCCTTAAGGTTTATCTTTAACCTGAGTGAAAAAATGTTATCTCTGACAACAAAGCAAACAAAGTATTAAAGATTTTCCTAAACAAAAGAATTGAAGTGTGCCTTGATCTGTTTATATAATTGAATAAAAAAAAAAGGAATCCCTTTTTTTGTTAGGTTCCTAAGTATTTACTATTGTTTAACAATATTGATGATAAGATTGTTTTTATTGACTTCTCAAGGCAAAAAGCACTTATCATTCTTCTCATTTTCTTAATGAGAACCCATAATGTGTCAGTTACTGGTGGAAAGGCTGTGATCAAAAGAGATTTCCATTAGACAGCAGACTGAAGTTTGGCTTGACAAATATCAAAGTTACTTTATCTTGGAAAATGTTACAAGTAATGCTGCCCCTGTAAAGAATGGCGAGCCCTGTCTTCTATTCTTGTGCAAATCTTACTTGGTTAAAAAAACAGACCCAAGGTAATGAATGTGTCCTAGTCTGACCAGGCTGCCTGACATGCTGATTCAACATTGCTTTATTTGTTCAGCTAGCTACTGTGTCTAATGTGCAAATGAAGTACCAGCTTTACAAGGCGTGTATGGCTGCCAGTCTGTCTCAAGAAGAATGAGATTCTACGGAAAGGATGCATGCAGCTCAGAAATAGAAGTTCCTCGTTTCATCCCCTGTTGCCTGGAGGGGGTTTCTACCTCACCTGTCAACAACTTGTAGTGCCAGTTTTACCCCTCTTCGTTGCATTATTCATAAAATGTGCATGCTTATTCCTGTGGCTAATGTACATTATCTTCTGCTGCAGTAACAACATACAGCCTTAAGCATGTTAGCCACATGCTTTAAGGACTCAAACTCTGAAGCCTTGGCAAAAGGATTTAGCTTTCTCTTGTGATTCACACAGTGTTTGTTGGAAAAACAGAACTCAAAATACAACTGTATAAGACACATCTAATTTATTGATTTCTACAAATTTTTAAGGGAATTATTAAATTTCTTCCCCCAGCTCTGCATCACAAGAGGAAAGTGGTGTACAAGTGTTAGCATGAGTAGACTCTTTGGTGCCACTTTTTTTGTAAACATAAAACTGCTTTATAAGCATCACTTCCCAGGTGGATTAAGGTCTTATAAATATTTCAAATATATATACTTTTGTTATACAAAAATAGAATTATGGATGCAATATTTGGAAAAATCAGAACTCCTGTGTAAATTTGATGACCGGTATAACCATAAAGACATTCTGGTGTAGAGAAGGAAAGGATTTGTAACATGTTTTGTATTCACGTCTGGGAGCGTCCATTACATTTTACAATGCTATGTAAAACTCTTCAGTCCCAAGCAACCCTGCAAGTGGTTCTTTTCTTCTTGAGCTGCCAGCATGTGACCTGCTGAAGGTATGGGTTGTTTATGTGCTCCAAACTGGAGTGCTTTTGTGGAATAATGCCCAGGAGCACATTGTATTCTGTTCCTATACAAGTTCATAAAAAAGTTATAAGCTTAATTCCTTTGTGGTTGGTTTGTGTTGTTTTGTTTTTTTTTCCCTACTGCTCATGCCACCAAGGCAGTTGTCTCAGGCTGTTCTGACTTTGATCAGATATTTTCAAAACCTTCAAGTCCTCCTCTGATTCTTCTAGCTACTGTTACGTATGTTTACCAATATGACTGTCTAAAATGAGTGTGAAACTGCACAATGTCATTACATTAGAACTAGTGGATGCTGTCTCTCCTGCAGTAGAACAGCTTTCCAGAAAGAGAGGAGATGGCTGAAGGAGACATTTCTGTTACTTTTGAGAACCTGTATACAAAACAGATGTATAGTCAGTGTTCTCCTCAAGAAGAGAGAGCTGTACCATGAAGTTAAAGTTTCATCTTTAGGGTTTCGGCATGGTGGATAAAAAGCAGAGCCCCAAAATTGCACATAATTTAATATGTTGCTAAGGCTACGGGCACTTCATCTAAAGTAAGAAGCAGGGTAACTTTTTAATGGATTTTGGATCAAAATCATCAGACTAGGAAAGTTATATATAGTTTTTAGTATTCTTATTCTCTGAAATGGGGATTTTTTTTTTTTTTTTGTGGCAGAAGGCTTGCTCTCTGAAAGGATGTGCCGCTGCACGTTATTATTAGCATTATTAGAAAAATACATGTGTATCTTTTGCTTTGCCAGTGGTGTCGTACTGGAAAATGATCTCTGTGTTCTCTACCATCATACTGGAGGTGTTGGGCTGAGTTCCTAAATGGTGATAGTTGTAGCAGAAGTAATATTTAGACTTGATGTTTTACCTTTTTATTTTGCAATAATTTTTGTTAAATACCACATAAGAGTTGATGAACCTGAAGAATCACTGATCATAGAACATACTCTCAAGTTTAGGTCTTTTAAAAAACAATGAAGATTTCAATAATGGGCTATAGCAATTGATTAGGCAGGCTAAAGCTTAGTTTTGCAGCTGGTTTGGCCAAAATTCAGATTGAATGAGAGCAGTATTTGTGAACTAAACCAGAATTCTGCTTGTGTATCAATTATTCAACCTGTAATTTAACCCTTACAGAAGTCTGCAGTCTTGCTTTGTAGTGGAAGGTATGTTTTGAAATTAAGTATGTTACCCAAAGGAAAAGAGAGGTTATGGAGAGAAATGATGTGTAGTAGAGCACGACTGTGTTTGCTGGGGCTGGGCCAAGTAAAAAGTAGATGCATGTCGGGACTGATTAAAGAATTCCATATTGTAAGAGTCCAGTATTTTAGGATGATAATGGAAGGATGGGAAAAAGAATCGTGAAAAGAATGCAGGTTTGGACAGAGCATTGTTTTGTTTTAATCAATTCTAAGTCTAAAGAAAAATAAAATTGCAGAGGGATTAAAATAACATTTTTTTAAAAAAGATATGCTTTCAAGCTAGTATAATTTAAACTATCTTAAAATAATACGGTGTAGTATTTCTTTGCCTCTTAGATGAAAATAACATGGTAGTGGACAGGATGGGGATGGGTGGGGGAAACCTGGGGACCATCTGAAAGTAAGTGTTAAATTTTTTGTAATTATACGTTCTCAGTAATAATCACAGACTTTAATATTTCTGTATGTAAAATGAAAGCAGCTGTCAGAAATAAATCTCTCTTTAAAAGGAGTCATGAGTAGCATTATTCAAAGCATACTTTTCCTGGGAAAATTAGGAGAACTGGCAGTGACCTGTAATTACAATAGAGGTGTTACCTCTGATTTGACATCTGCATTCAATTCCTTAACCATCCTGGAGATTTCTTTCCAGAACACTTGTCCTTCTTTTAAAATTTGTTCCTTAAATATAGGTAATGGCTAAATTAAAAAAAAAAAGAAAAAAGAAACCAAGAAAAAACCCACAAAAAATTAAAGCATTTTTATTCACTACAAAAAATTGGTGGCAGTCATTCAGAAGGGTTGCAGCAAAACCCTACCCTAAGTCCAGAATCATATCTTTAAGTCTTTACAGGTCCTTTTTGCCAAGTAGGGAAACATAGTTAAAAGTCCTAGGAAAAGCATGTATTTCTGAGTAAGTAAGAATACTATGGAGAACAGCAAAACAGAAAAAAAAAGAACCAGTACTTCTTAAATGCACTTTGAATGTTATTTTGGTGGCTAAGATAGCCAATGTACTCAGTTCTGTCAAGTCTGGTGCTTGCAGAAGTTAGTCATATGTTCATTTCAGCCCATGTAATTTTTTCCTTCTGTTTTTGTGTACTTTAAAGACTATCTGCTCTGTGTTTGTGCCTCTGTAGCAGAACAGCTTCTTGCATTTACTCATTTGCTGCATACTGGTTTTTTCTTCCAGAAGTTGCTCAGTGAATCCCAAGATCCAAGTGCAACTTTCTGCTCACAATCACTTGGAAAAAAAAGTTTTCCAAATACAATCCATTTATGTTGCTTCTTCCTGTAAGTTTGCAGGTTTCAGAAGGGAATGGTAGTGTAGTGGTAAAGCAAAGGATAAGACAAAATTTTATTTTCCTACTTGTATAAATGCACGTTTATTCAGTTTAGGAGGGAGGGAGTCTCTAGCATGTCACAGGATCACAGTGTCAATCATTTTGAGCTCTGCATCTATGTTGCTATGTTGAGAGAAGATGCTGTCAGTTTCAGAAGCTGTTGCTGACAGCTGTGCACCCCGCACAGTTACTGCTCACTGGTGTTGTGCCGCCAAAAGCTTTTGTTCTTTTTTCATGTATCGTGGTTATGGCATTTCCAAGAATGGCAACTGCTGTTGGAGGAGAACTGCTAACACATTCTCCCTGCAAATACCTTGTAGGCTCCTCAGATATCTTTTTCAGATTCATTGTCAAGCGATGTCACTGAAATACAGAGTTTTTAGCTGTTCTGTGAGTTGCTTATTTAACAGACCAAAAGTACAAGGCAGACTGACGCACCGCAGTGGTGTTGCTACAGTTCACCAGGGGTAGCAAGTTACAGGGCCAGCCAAAAAGTGCAGCTTGTAAGCTCACTGTATGCTGGGTGCTGCACCTGGAGGAGGCCAGCCCGGGGCTCTGCTCCTGCTCAGATCAATGGCAAAGCTCCCTGTTGGTTCCTCTGAGGACTGGGTCAGGTCCCTGTTTGCAGGGAGGGCTCAAAATCTCCCTGTATCTGAAGCCTGCAGTGAGCAGTATTTAAAGGAGGCTTTTTCAAAACCTGTTTTACTCCAAATATTAGAGGGAGCAAAGTGATAGGAAGACACACAGTTCCAGGAGCAGTCATGCTTTATTTCGATAGCAACCTTTTATGTAAAATTAAAAGCAAGTCTGCAGGGGCTACAACATTGTTTGCATTATTTCTTAGACCCACTTGAATGTCAGAGTCCATATTTCTACAATAAACAATTTCACATCTCCTTTTTAAGTTAGCATGTCTACTTCTGTGATTTTGGAAGCCTTCAATGAACTTTCCATCATAAGCTTACATCCTGCGTTCTGCTTTGAAATGTTCCTTTGGCAGGATTTTAAATACAAAAGGAAATGGAGTTAGAAGGTGCATTCCTGGAAAACTCTATTATAGTTTGCAGGCTATTTCAGAAAGTTAACTGGGCCTGGGAAAATGGATTTATAAACCTCTTGCAGCTTGCATGCAATTACCAGTATCAACTGAAAAGTGAACAACTTGGTATTCTTGGGTTATAGGAGTTGAAGTTTGATCTGGATACTTGATAGTACACAAGTGTAATCTTGTGTCTTTGCTTTAAATGCTGTGTGAGGTGGAGGTAAAAATGTACTTGTGATCTTCCATGTGTACAATATTTTTAAAAGATGTTGGAAACATTTCTTTAAACTGAGATCCTATGAACTCACAAAAATCGTGATATAAAAATCATGATATATTAAGATCTTTTCTAAAATAAAACTACCAACCTGTTTTTGAACACATTTTAGGAAAATAATGCATGTTGTTTATTGTTTTTTTCATATAGTCTTTGCTTGCACAATAATTTTATTTTCTGTGGTGTGAGACTGGTTAGATGTGTTGGTTTTAAGAACTTGACAAAAATTGCTTATTTTCACAGAGTTCTAACTCCTTTTTTTAAAGTAGAAATTCTGTCATCATAAAAGCTTCAATAAGATTTTGCACAGAGAGGGTATTCGCAGTTTGGGAATATTTATAGTTTCCTTCATTTTGCAGATTTTGTTTTCAAACTATCAAACTCTTTTCTTCAAACCATGTGTGCCATTGTCTACCACATTTTTCCATGGAAGATCATAAGCACATTTTTACCTCCACAGTGTTACTATTTAGGAAGAAGTGCCAACATGATACAAATATAGTGAAGTAGATAATAAAATGTCTCTAATCATGCTGAACTGACCATAAAAAAATTGATTGGAAGGTTAAAAAAGATGCTAAAAGGTTACAAGGCTAAAACATCACATGATAAAGACAGATATTACAATACTTTCTGGGTAAAGAAAATACAGGCAAGTGAAAAGAAAAATAACCATCACATAGATATGGTAGAAAAATACAATGCCATTCAAAAAAAAAAGAAGTTAAACTCACTTAGTGACACACCTACACACAGAAAAACTCAAAATGTTAACAAAGATTCTAGCACTAGCCTTAACTCTGAATACACATATAGTCATACTGACTGCGTAAGTCAGTCTGACAGCTGAAGTTGGGAAGCCAAGCAGAAGCAGCACAGAAGAAATCAACAGAACAATGGTTTAGAAATGGTTGCATGAAGTCAGTTGAAGGAAAAATGAGGCCCCTGTGATTCCATCACTTTCAAATAACACCTTGAACATAGGTTTAAAAGAATGCTTTATACCGAACCTTTCTTTTATCTTTTTTTCATTTTTTTGTTTTGTTCACCTGATGTACATTTTGTTTAAGCTTGCTGAACTTATGGTACATCGGATCTGCTTTCGTAACAGAGGATGAAACTGGGAGTATATTCACGTGTGGAGATGTGTATGTGATGCTTATCTTATTAAAGAATTAATAAATTTACACCCCAATATGAATGACTGACTTTTCAAAAATTACACTAGATCAGATTAGTTGACTTCCAGTTCTTATACTGGGGTGTCTATTTCATTCCCCACCCCTCTACCTCCCCTTTGCCCCCTTTCTTTTTTGTATGAACATTTCTTTCTGAACATCTGTGGACTATGAACTATAAATAACAAAACCTTGTTTATCTGATTTGATTGCCATAGATTTGATCATTCCTGCATCTAGTGAGAATCATGTAAAGGGGTTTTCTTTTGTGTGGTTTGTGGGTGTTGGCATCCCCCCTCCCCA
This sequence comes from Morus bassanus, assembly GCA_031468815.1. Lineage (NCBI taxonomy): Eukaryota > Metazoa > Chordata > Aves > Suliformes > Sulidae > Morus > Morus bassanus. The sequence goes on from CM062600.1 coordinate 37,294,649, forward strand.
CAGAAGAGCAGCTCTGTCTTGAAGTGCTAAGGACTCCAAAGAGCTAGAACATACAGCATATACCTCAAATCCATTTTCTTTATAGGCAGTTCTAGAGAAACCTTGAATTGCAGTTGTGAAAAACTGAATAGCTTCAGTTTGATCAGGAATGGCCCCTATGTGTCTGAAGGTATAGAAAACATTTTTGGAGGCTGGTTGTGAGGGATGCTGCCTGCCTCTTTCTCTCTCCCATCAGCCTCATCACTTTATATTCCATGAGTGTGGGTGCTTCTGTTGGATGTTGGTCTCCTAGCAAAACTGTAAACACTACTTCCGACTGCAGGTTTTTTGCGGGGGAGAAACTGTGTATCCATCTGGGTGAGCAGAAAGTTGTATGGCTCCCCTCATGTAGCTGGCTCATGTAGGCTATTTACGAGGTTGCACGGAAAAAAAACTTATTACTCCCAGCCTGTATCTTTTGGGGGTTTCTCCTTAGATAATTACCCAGAGCTCCTAATTTCACACTTCTCTGCAGCTTTTATAAGCTATGGGAAATTGACTTGGTTCATGGTAGTTTTACTGCCTGTGGGGTTGGAGACAGCAGTTGTAAACTTACTCAGAGTCCTAATACCATATTATCCCAGTTGTGAATTTGGGATGAAACATTACATTTGTTTTTCAAAATATTATCTTTGCAACTGTAAGGGTGTTATTTTGCAAGCAGAAGATGGAGGGAGAAGGAAGAGGCAATGCACTTTAAAATGAAGGCATATAACTTTAAGAAAAAAAATCCCAAAACCCAAACCCACCACATTTTCCAGACTTGGATGGGATATTGGTAAGCCTTCATTTTTTAATTGATGTAAAGAATTTCCAGGACAGAAGATACATGTGATTCACTGTTTTAAGAAAGCTGGGCCTGTTTTTCTTTTTTAGTTGTTTTTTTTTTTGAATGATGGGTTCATGTTTTCCATTATTGCACTAGAAGTGACTTTTTTGGTCCAACCACAGATTTCTGAGTGTGTTCCTCACTGCCAACAATCAAGGCTTCTTTCTTCTGCCAAATGGATTGTTAAGGCAGTAAAGAAAAAAAAAGAAAAAAAGAAAAAAAGAAAAAAGAAAGCTTTGCTTGCTTCTAATCCAACAATTTCTCAACAAGCAAGGGTAGTACCAGACTTAAATGTTATTGTAATTTTTATTATTTCTTCCCCAATTAAACAAGGAATTGAAAAGGCGGCAGATGAGAATTTATATTAAGAAATAATGAAACAGTCGGTTAATATTGGATGGTTCTTAGCTGATCTTTCAGAAACAGTTACAGTAATATGTATGAAATAGGTTGGGATAATTAAAAGCATTAGGGATGTCCATGAGGATTTCCTTCCTGACTATACTTGAGAATGAATCCTCAGCAACTATTTGTTCAGACTTGCCAGTTTTAGCTGTTGCTCATTTTTACTTTACGTCCAGTATTTAGTTTGTCTATTGTAAACAATACTTTTTATGCATCTGTCTCTGGTGTAGTGATGTTTCAGGTACAAACAAGGGTATCTGATAAGTCTCATTGCTGGTAAGTCTCAGAAAGTGGCTAAATAAACTTGTTGGCTGTTATGCCATTGACTTAGCTGCCGATCTAGTGTCTAGCCTTTAAGGAAAATTGAGGGGTAAGGTAAGGTGTTAAAGAAGTAAAGATCCTGGTCACTCTCACTTTGCAGTTCTCATTCTTTCTGCAGTGTTTCTGCTAAATGTTTTCTATAGCATTCCAATAAAAGACATAATTGTATCATATGGATGCAATAGCTTCTGCTCCATGGGTGGTGGTAAGTGAGGGTGGAGTCTGAGTTTTCCTTGTCTCTGCTGTTTTAGTCTGCTAATACTTTTTTAGCCTAGTGAGTTATCAAAGATTGTTCACTGACATCTCCTTCTTGTTTCTTCTAACTTTGCACTTTTCAACTGTGTAATATCACTTTTATGTAAGTAGCCAACATTCTTTTTTTTTTTTTCTACTGACAGACTCTGAAATAAAAGAGAGATTAAAGAGCAGGGGTTATCTCTAAAAATTGGTGCTTTGTATTTTGGACTGAATATAGTGTGTTCTATCACATAATAAATGAAGAAAAAGACCCAAGGAATACTGCTCAGGATTAAAATTAATTATGTGATCTTCATCCTGTTATTTGGAAAATCAAGTGTGGGGACAACAACTACCATTTCTTTTGTCTATCAGATTTTGCTTAATCTGCTACACTTGTTATCCAGTAATGCAAATTCACTGAATGGAGGTGTAAAACCCAGTTTTATTTCCAGCTGTGATGTCTAGCCCTGCACCTCCCTCATCCTGAAAAATACTAACTGGTGAAGCATTGTCAGAGAAAGTCACCTTAAAAAACCAAACCAATATTTAGTGTTCCTCAGTTGTCTGGGCTTCTAAAAGTGTCTGTGGCTATATATAAATGGATAAAATACTTTGAAATAGATTGATCTGAAAGGTTCATAAATTTAATAGTGATTACAATTTGCTTGTAAATTAGAAATGAAATTTGCAAGACGTGCTTGCTTAGAAATTTATATTCTCATTATGTAGTGTAATTTCTGAGACTAAAGATGTGTTTCAGTTAACAGTGCATAAGGCTGTAAAGAGATTTTAAGTACTGAAGTTATAAAGTTTTTTCATTCCTAACATTACATGTTCTGGAAAATTATATTCCCATTAAGATAATGTAAGAGAAACTGCATCAAGTTTCCTCAGGAATAATTAGGATTTTTATTTTCAAATTTGTCCCCTGCAACTTTAGCATGTTTTTCATGGGCTTTTGTGATAGTTTTTGCAGCAGGGTCATTGTTAGCTCACCTTTCCAGGTGGCTATTGTAATTTTCTTCTGCCTCAGCTTGGGTTACCCATGTATGTAAAATAAATTGCAGGTCAGAAGTAGTAAAGGATGGCCTGTATACTGGTTTTGGCATAGTCCAGGCAGTGTGGTCACTGGGGGACAAGAAATAGTCTCTTTAATGTAATTTTAAGTGGCATCTCTGGTCTTCTAACATTAGAAGACAAAATGAAAGTCAATTTGTCAGAGGTAATTTATAGTCTGAGCTCTTTAAAAAAGCAGTTACTCCAAGAAGCATGTGGCTAAAGAGCAGGGCAACGCTGATGATGTGCTGAAGATGCTTTTTGACATGGCTTGAGGCAGCTGTGCTCCAGTGCGTAAATTGCGGTTCCATCAACAATTCATCTTTAACTCTTGTTGAGAAGGAATACTTCTACTTGGTTAGGAAAAATGCCTACGTATGTCCGTGGAAACTTCATAGATGCCATTCAGAATGCAGAGAGGATTTCTTCAATAAACTATTTACAGACTTAATACCTTACTACCTAAGCAGATTTTAATTATCTGAGGATTAGGAAGGTACCTAAATGCAATTCTGTAACAGAGATGTTATTTAGTAAAGTCCTTTTACAAAGAGAGCTCTTTTAACATGTTGGGGGAGGGAAAGTGTAAAGTGTAAGTTAGCTCTGGATGTATTGGAAGTGACTATCATATTTTATTTTATTCCAGGAAAGAAAAATAGACATTGATCTATACTTAAATGGTTCAGATTTCATTTGCATTAACTAAAACTTCCCCAGTGCCTCAAATAATCTAGTAGTTAGATGCAGGGACATGCTAATATGAACAGGGAGATGCTGGGACTGCATGTCAGCATAGGAATGCATGCTTGTTTATATATTAAGCTTTCCATATAAATGAAGAATGTTGGTACTTTAAAATGTCTGCTTTCCTGATAAGGAAGCATTGCTGGTTCCACTCTTAATTCCGTACAGCATCACACACCCTAAAAGTCCAGCATTTGGATGTTGAATTACTGCAAAGCTGGTATGGCATACCATGAATGCTCATTCTGGAAAAAACACTGGTGTGCATGAGTAGGTCTGTATATGACTTTTTAGAAGGGTAGATTTATATTAAAGATATTAAAATCCTAAGTATATGTTTACATTTTAAAGTTATTGAATGCCTAATGGGGGAAAACTAATTACAAGCATGATGCATGTATTCCTAAATTGTCATTGTAAAAATCATATTAAAAATACATACTATGAGAGTAACTGTGTAGCAAATTTGACCATGTTGTGTGAATATCCTATGCTAATTCAATATGATATTTCTTTTGTTAAATTTTGTTCATAAATTTTAAAGAGAAGAAGCTAGCTTAAATACAATAAGTGTCTGCTGGTACTTTCAAAGATTCCATTGAACATAATGCAAGTGAGTCCTCAACACGTTTGGTGGCCACATATCTGGCTGTTGCTTGGATAAATGTTTTCCCCAGGTGCACAAAATATTATGCAGACCGACACCAGTTTTTATTTAAAGTCTACTCTGTAACTATAGCCAGAGGCAGTTCCACACTGCCTGAAATAATGCACTCCAGACCGGCCAAAAAAAAACCCCAAAAAACCAAACCCAAGGGATTTCTCTTCCTTTTGACATCTGTAGTTTGAATATCCAACATTTTATTCAGCTTTAAAAAATGTCTTAACTTAAGCAACTAAAGAAATGTCTTTAACCAGTTAACCAAACCTATCTTTTCCATATAGTGACATAGTAGTCTTAAAAACTACTATCTTGGTTCTAGTTATGCAAAGAAAATATTAACTACAAACCAGACATGACTGGGGAGACTCAGTGGAGAAGCTCAGTGTGATGACTGATGGACCTTGTCATTGGCAGTGTCAGCTACTTCTGGGAGGAATGGAGCACTTCTGTACTTCACAGGACCTGCATACTGTCCTTGTTGCATAAACCTATGCAATCCACCTATTCTGCCCACCAAGGTCTTTGCATGTGATCCTCCCATTTCTCCACATTCAGGGGACTCCCTATGACTCCCCTAGGTTGTCTTCAATGGTGAATTTTTGTCTCTGTTGTCTTTCCCCATCGTCCATCATCTTTTCACTCCAGAAGCTTGGGCTACATCTGTACCATAAACAGAACAGGCTCTAGGTTGAAGGTTGGATGCCAGCCTGCAGTCGGCGCTGGTTTATTGAGGAACATGCTTTCTGGCATAGTTTTAACCTGTAGGTCTAACTCTGGCAGTGCAGGAGTGTAATGTGAAGGGTGCCACATTCACAGGGTTAACTTTAATATGGCCAACCTCTTTGGGGGTGAGAGGAGAGATTGTGGGTACATACATGGGCATGACCTGTGCTGTTTCATTTGTCCTCAGGGCCAATGAATTACCTCTGGCCTTTTCTGCTCAGTAGGAGTCAATGCATGTTCAGTTAGAATACATTCTTCATGCCCTATCCATGTTTCCAGTGACTCCCAAATTTCAGCCCTCAAATTTATTTCCCTTGCTGACTTCCTGCCACGTTTAACAACACCTCATGCTTCCATCCCAAAGATATCTTAAATCCCTGGTCTGTCATGCTGGGATCTCTCCCCGTCTTTCTCATAACTCCTGCTCACTTGTCCCCACTTCCAGGCTCCCTTGCATGCAAGTCTGCTGTTGCATCCTCCTACCTTGGTCTGCTGAGACCACGTTGTCCCTTTTCTCCCACCATTTCCAGTTTTCTAAGAGGTGAGTCATTTGGGATATTGGCATATTCAGCTCCTTGAGAGGATGGGTGGAGGTGGTGTCCTGCTTGAACGTGCTTCGCTGGAGTGGGTTAAAATACAGGCAGCCTATTCACAGCTTTAAAAGTGATGTTTTTCTTCTGTGTGAATAGTGACAAGGTCTGCTGCAGTTTAGCTGGTCAAGGTGAGTTTTGGTTCCAGCAACAAAACTGAGTTAAAACTGCAGTTTGCTATGCCAGTTCTTAGTCTTGGCAATGAGTGACAGTAGTGATTGTACTCTGAGGATGCTGATCCTAGTCTTCATATATGTCTTGCCTGTAGTACATGTGTCAGCTAGCCCAAGTGTGAAGGTAGTATCTTTCCCTCCTGGTATCAATTACAACTTCTTAATTTTTTCCTAGCTTACTTGGCAAATTGAGGTCCTGGTCTCCAGAGTTTCTCAAACAAATAGGATATTACAAAGAAAATGTTTTTCTGTGCAAGCAGCTGTGCATATCGCTATGCTATTGGAGTAAAAGTCAAGATCATTTTATAACTGAATAGTTACATTCTAGGCAAAGCATGTTAATCAAAACAAACATGATTGTGGGTTTGTTTAATTAAGTTTTCTAGTGATACTAGTGCAAATCTGAGGAATGAATAATTTTTCACTTGTCAGTGCTTAGTGGTATATTATCTAGAGTTGCAATTGAGAGGTCACATATCTAACTTTTTGCCTCCAAAGTTAACCCCTTTATTTTCTTATGTTCGCTTGAACAGGATTTATGCCTGATTAAGTTACTGTCTTTTATCGTAATTAAAGAAAAATGCTGTGGAGGGAGAACTAAAAACTCCGTTCAATGGAAAACAGATTGTTGTGCCTGTAATGAAACAAAAGGGACCCTGTCACACACAGTGCCTTTTTCCCCCCCGTCAGAATAATCAGCAGTCAGAAAGATTTATCTGCTGTGAGAATGATTCAACTGTCCAGAGCTAAGGGTGTGTGGGGGGAGGCCACATATTTAAGCTTTTCAGAAAGGAAGCAACATGCTTTAAAGCTTGTCTGAGATCACAGCAATGACAGCTCTAGCAACAGTGCTTATAACCTGTATTTGTAAACTATCTTGCCTGTTTGCAGTTCATGCCAAAAATGGATTAGTAGATTTTAACAACATCTCTCTTCAGTACTGTAAGTGAATTACTGTATACAGTGTGCCCTTGATTTATAAAGGGTTTCTTCTTTTGGTGCCTTAGAGTCTCATTTTAAATAGCATAGCGTGCTTGCAAATTTTTTTTTAAATGTATAATTCTGGCAGAGAAAACTCCACTGTTGCTGTCAGCTTTCACCTATTTGAAGTTGATTTCAGGCAGTAACACACCGGATAGAAATTTATAAAAGAACATTAAAAAGTGAAAAGAAAATGTAAGCCAATCACTGCTGGATTATTCAGTCTTTCTGGCAAAATAGTATATTCACTTTTAATCTGGCAAACTATAACAGAACTTTTGTGGTTGATCATAATTTGTTACGGTAACTTAAAAATATCTTGTGTTCTGCTGTTCTTTAAAGTTTGAAATAAGTTTTTAGTTCTACTCAAGAAAAACTGTATCCAAGTATAAAATCAGAGAAGATCTGAATAAATTAGAGATTCTAAAGTCTTTTGTATGCTGCTTTTGCTACATTCTTTGTACTTATAGTACATGGAAATAAAAATACAAATAAATACATCTAATATCCATTTTCTTTCTGTATATATATTTTTATCCAGTGTTAGAGAGAGAAGCATTCTGGCTCAGGCCACAGAGGACTATTAGTCTATATCAGGGCTTTATCAACTCCTAATGCTGTGATGACAATTACACAATGTTTCTCAACATAATATGAGCTAATTTGTCATCAGAAATTACAGATTGAGTCCAACAGCATATTGTAAACATTACCTTAAAATTAATTTAAGAAATAATAAGCTATGTTTCTACTCATGAATGTGCCAGTCTCATTGTGATGTGAGCTTTCATTTTTAAGTGTTTGAAGTAAAAGTTGTACAAGTCCAATTGTGAGTACCACTGTTGATATTTTTCTCTTTGTTCCGCTTTGCACTCTGTCATAGGTGTTTGATACACCTATAACAGAGGGACATTCCAGTTCATAATTCATGACCAGATCAGAAAAGTTTGTCCAAAAACCATGGGTGAGACACATATATAATATTTTCTCAGTATTTCTGAAGCTTCAGAGGAAAGACTCTTGATACATCTGGTCTTTTCTTCATGTAACAATAGTAGCAAATTATTACTATTTTAAATTCAAATTGTTCCTGAGAGTTATATGGCTGAGTCTTGTCTGCAGGTGAGATGGACTGATCTGGTTGTACATGCAAGTTTTTAACTGCTGTCGCTCAGCTACTCTCTCATTTCTCGAAAATCTAACACCCAGCGCTAGCACACTGGTTTTGGATTGGGAAAAATCCGCTGGCTAATAATAAAAAAAGATGATCTTTTATTTAGCATTTCTTCTTGTTCTTACTAATATAGTAATGTTATCAGGGCAGGAAAATGGCAATTGGAAACAGCTTCCCACCCCTCCCCCCCCACCCAGTTTGTTTGGTATGTATGTTGATTGCCAAGCAGATGTTGCACATCAGTTTCCAAGCCATCAACCTGGAATAGTATAAAATCCAGCAACTTTACAGGTTTCAAGACCTATTTTTAAAAAATTGTATATGGCAGCAACGGAGATAGAAGTTTTCTTTATTAAACACAATGTTTGATACATATTTCACACTGAGAAAGAATTTATATATCTGTGCCATATACTCTATCTGCACCATATACTCTATCTGCAACTACCTTCTGCCAGTGAAGTTCAGGGAACTGAACATGTTGACATTGCCTACCTGTTTTGTCTGAAGTCAGCCAGTTTAGCATATATTGCTAGTGAAATCAGTTTGAGCAAACCTCTCTAGCTTTGCACAGTGTCCTACAAGCAATCTGTAATCATGTCAGTGGCTCCAGTTGAGCTATGAAATAACAAGACTTACACCAGTGAACTTCAGTGAAGAGCTGGATCGAGATGGTGATGTTTCACCTAAAGCTAGAAGATATCTACCACGCTAAACCACACACAATTATAGTGATAACGTGCTAAACTTGTAATTCATCCATCTGAGCTGATTTTATCTTCCTTCCTTATGGTTCATCTTTCACTTGCTTTACTGACAAAGCAGCAATGCAATCACTGCTATGTTGGTGGAGATGACAGATTTGCTGAAGCGTCACGTATGGCAGAATTTTGCTCATCTCTATTCTTGATTTTTATATAAGGAGGAAGTATCTCAACTTGATGATTGGTTTCCAGGTCAAATTTGGAGAGCTGGAATGTAAACTGAGCACATTGCTTTGGAAATCATTGAGGCAATAACCCCGGAATGCAGTGATGCCTCTTACGAAGCTGCTCAGAGTGGAACCATAATTAGTATAAAAATGAGAAGAATTAAGCAAACCTGTTCTTAAACTCCAACTTTTTTTTTTAAAGTTGGTCCATTGATTTGTTGTTGTTCTTGTTATCTTGCTCTTTCAAAATTTACAGATCATAACAGAACTGTCATTAGATTTTTGTAAGAGTTCTATCACTAAAGAATATTTTCTTTGGTTTTTTTTCCTATATGCACAATTTTAATACCTGTACTCATGTCATTAATGGAGAGTGACAGGTGATAAATCAACATTAGTTCCCAATTTGACTGAAAGATTCCATGATATAAATAACTTTCTTTTAAAGCTCATCTGTTCTGCATTTAGCAGAGAGTATATACTATCGTGAGATTTTAGCTTGGGAGTTGCAATGGACATATGTGCACTTCCCTTCTTATGAATTAATTGAAAAGCAGGTTTCCATCAACATCAAAGGAACCCTGACCCACAGAGGGCTACTCTGGTCATATTGGGATATAACTGGTAGTAGTTCTTCAGCAATGAAAGATAATATCCTTCTGGTGGTGTTTATCTTTACATGTTTGAATTAAGGGTTCTGGGTTGCTTTTTGAATGTGTTTTCTCAGTCACTGTCATGATCAGATGCAATAAAATAAGTCACTTTGGGGAGAAAAAAATGTCTTCTGGCTTATCTTTGGCTCAACTATCTGTGTAAACACAGAAACCTCTTTAAAAAAAAAAAAGAAAAGAAAAAGAAAAGAAAAAGAAAAAGGGAGCTTGGTTCTGTTCTGGCATGGGTAGGAAGATAACTGGCTTCTTTCCCGTAGAGTTCAGGATTATTTGACATGGAAATGAGGACAAAATTAGTAACTGGAAATAGTGTTTGGACTTTTCATAATATGCATGAAAAAAATTTGTTATCCTATTAAACCTTTCACCCAGAGGTGAATGAGTGTCTGGAAGGAGGTGGATAGGAAAATAAGTCTTACTCCCTTTTTCCGTCCTCCCATCTCCCTTGGTCACTGGCTCCCATTCACAAGTAGACTGTTTCCCTTGTGAATGAATGGGAAAGAGTTGTCTTCTTCCCCCAGATGTTCTGCTAGGGTCTTTGGGATATGCTTTCTCTCCCATGGGCTGTGGGATTCCACAGTTCAGCATAAAACCCCACATTTTGGCTGTTCACCGCCAGGAGTGGAAAACCTGTCCAACATCATCTTCACTTCTCTGGCTCTTTGCTGCAGAGAGGGGGATCACTTCTGGTGAGACACAGGTGGCTTCAGCCCCCATCCGTTTTGGAGGGGCTACAGAATACAAGGCAAGACAAGCCTGAGTGATAGAGGTGAGGTACAGCTTTATCATTGATGACAGCATGTGGCTGCATTGCTGCCTAACAACAGTAGTAACATGACTGTACGTGGTTTTAGGATTAGATAGATTTTGGCTGAGGAATGTGGGTTTTTAAGGTTGGATTGCTCTTTTATGTTCTTATATTGGCATCATTCTCTTATAGCATAACTACTGTAGTGGAAATGCTTAGTAAACTTTTTCATCTTCACAACATTAGAAGATGAGAAAGATAAAAATGTATGGGTAGTAAATGTAAAGGCAACTTAAAAAAACCCACCTTGTTCTACTTTTTTGCAAAGCATAGCCAGTCTGCAGAGTTAATTTCTTTATTAAGAAGGGGATTATACTTACACACTAGCAGGGACTCTGTGGTTTGGAAGTGGAACTACATGACGCTATTAGCTGTACACAGACAAAGAGATCAGATAAGTAATGGATTCATCTTGGGGGAGGGAAAAGAGTGTCATCATTTCAGGGTTACCCACACTGCAGAAAGTAATTATTCTAATGTTTATTAAGTGCTCATGGCAGTGAGATAGTTACCCACTTTGACAAATTAGGTGAGGAGAAAATTTGGGCTAAAAACCAGTAACTTGAAACAAAGCAAAACATAACAATTATTTCCATGTAACACACACATACCCACACATATATGCACACACCTCCTCCTCTCACTGTCCCCGCCCCAGTGGTGAATAGTATCATTTTCCCAGTGAACTTTTTCTTCACGATGAATGAGATCTGTACTGAAATTCTCCTACTGGCATTAAAATGGATGAAGGGTGGGTAGCTCATCATATGAGAATAACAAAAAGTTTCCTATCCTCAGACTCATGCAAGGTTTGTGTTTCAATCTGTATTCCTTAGAAATAGGTATGCTTCCATGAAGTGTTTTCAGATTGAGATCTATGCCCTCTTTAGAAATCTCAGTTGTTTCCACAGAAAACTCTTGGAAAATATTACAAAAGGTATGTCAGCAACTGAGAGAAATAAATTGTATAAAAAATAGTGAATGGTATGGGTCAGGTCAAGTCCTCCCAGTTCTGGCTGTCCACCTTCCAGACAGTTGTGGAATATGCTATCATGTAGCTGGACCACCCAACGATCAATTAGATGTGCAGAAAGCATGCTGTGGGAGCACAAAGAATGTATGGATTTCTTTATGTTTGGTTCACTTAGAAGAAGCTTCCCAAGATTAAATAACAGCACAGAGAATTTTCAGTGGAGGTTTAAATGAGATTAATAAGCTAGTTTCAGTTCAGAAACACTGAAATGATTTACCTTCTGGGGCTTGTTTGTTTTTTTTTTTTTGGCAATTGGGGATGTATTTTGTTGTTAGTATGGAAAATATCAAAGTATTAAACTAGATTGTGGACTAATCTGATCTACAAAACAGATACTTTTGATAGAATAGGACTGGCAAAAGAGCACTTCTGTTAACAGGGTGATAGGACAGAATTAAACAGACTCGGGCCTAAATTTTTTTGAGGATAATGCCTGTGTAATGACCACAGAATTTTTGCTATATGCTATAAGTTAATCTATTCAACTTAATTAACTTTTTTTTGGAGGGAACCAAAACACCAGTGGAACTCTAATTAATGTAAGTGCAGGTTAAGTATCTTTAGCTGTTAATATTTGGCTGTTTAATTATATAACTCATTTAATGTTCCAAATTTATAGCCACTTATACAGAAGAAAAACAGGCTTATTATATTTCTGTTTTACTACTGTTAGCTGCATTATCTTGGTCAATCAGTTGTATTTGTTAGTGGAAAATATCTTCTGCAAAATATTAGAGACACTAATATTCCCCCTCCACTTTTTCTGCTAAGAAGAGACTTAGTGGTTTCACTTTTCTCAAGTGTATGCAAGCCTGCAGTTTAAGACCGAATGCTTTTTCTGAAAGTTGGCTCATGTGCTTAAACCTGTTTTTCAGTATATTCACCCATCTTTAAAAGATATCCACCTTCACATCTTTTCCTGTGCAAAGATGAACGGAAAAAACTAAATTCAGGAATTAACACGCCCACTTATCTCCTTTCCCTTCTCCCAGATTAAATCAGTCTCTGGACTGTAATCAGAATTTACTTTTATCTCCTGCCAGTATGACTTCAGGCCTAATCTAGGCTCAGTGGGTGTCTAGAGGCGACAATTGCATATTATTTTTGCTCTTTTAGGTAGGGAGAGGGAGTGGAAGAGACAACAAGAGTATTGCTTATTGGAAAAGACACCTCTTGACAGCACCTCTTTAACAGCTATTAAAGCCAAATTCAAGCATGTTAAATCAGGAAGGGCTTTAGAAGAAGGTTATTGGCTTCAAACATGAAAAGGATGAATTCCAAGTTCTTCTTACTTTTTCTGTTCTTTTAAAGTGCTTCATGTCTGCTTAGGCTGCACAAAGAAGCTTTTACTCAATGCTTTGCTTGTGTCCTTTGAATGAGAGCTTAATCTGTGTGAGTGCTTTCCTCCACTGACCTGGGAAATGGTACCTCAGACCTGCCAGTACCTCGGGTCCCTTGAATTAGCCATAGCTCACCCCTCATTATCTTCATTCTGCCTTTTCCTTTGCCCGTGAGATGGCTACTTTGTGTTTAGCAAGTTTTACCTATGTCTTTTCTCCTTCCTCTTCCACCAATTTCAGGACAAATGTTGGTATCTATTTTATTCCTATCAAGTTTGTACCTGGGAAGAGGAAGTTGGTATAATAATTATCTAGGAATTTTCTAGGAAGGAACTTTTAAAATATTGGGAGCTTAAACAACTTCTTTTAAAATGAAAAAAAAAAAAAAAAGTGTCAGTTCCTTGCAGATATTTCAGCTGTAACATAAAAACCACAATGAAGTAATTAAAGTTCTGGGGAAAAATTAAAGTTTAAAACAAACAAGAGGTGATGTTGTTCAAGCTGATGCTCTAAAGCAGGCTATGTGTACTTCAAACTAGCCCTGACAGATGTTTATCCCAACTCCTTAAAATCTCCAGTGAATATATTGTGTTTTCCTTTGCTTACCTATCCTCAAAATAATATATGCTGTCTTGGTTTCTAACCCAAATCCTCTGGGCTGCAAATTAAGCTGATTTCTCTTTCTTCTTCATGTAGTAGAAATTAAAACAGATCCTCTCTGTCCTCTTTATAACAACCTTTTACACACTGGACAAATGCTTACCTATGTCTTTTTATGCTTAAACCTGGTTAAACAATTTTTCTTTATGACTCATGTTTCCTGTTGCTTTTGGAGCTGTCTGTTTGTCACAGCTTTTTTAGTGGTGCCCAAAGCTGGACAAGGACCTTGGCACTTAATCAGCAGAATAGTTACTTCCAGTCCTCCTCAGCACCTAGTAGAGCAAAATAATCCTCTCTGGTATCTCATTATGACAGTTCCAGTAAGATTTCCTTGGGTTTTAAATCTACAGTCGTCTTTTTTATTGTCTGCAGCAGCCATAAGTTTTTCTGCAGTATTGCAACCTGAGTAGTTTTTCCTCATTTTGTACTGATGTAGTTTTAAAATGTTACTAAATTTCATATATGTAAGACTTTTTTAAAGTTCATCTTTTTTTATGTTAGATCCTTCCTCCTGTTTGTGAGTGCCATTTTGGACTCTGAGCGTGTTCCTCAGGATGCTTATGATACCACCTGCATGGGAGTTACTCACAGGTTTGATACTCAGACTCAGTCTACCATTCAGGTTACTAATTAAAATATTTTATAGAATAAAAAGCAGGACAGTAGACCTGTGAAATCCTACTGGACCTTTTCTTCTGGTTTGACAGTGGAGAATTACTCTACAGGCAGACAGTTTTTCAGTTAGTTGTGAGTCCACCCAACTGATCTTTTTGTCTATGTTCCAGTTCCCTATTTTGAAGAGAAGGTTGCTGTAGCTAGGCAAGATATACTGCATGACTGCTGTTCAGACATGCCTCCTCATGTCATTCTGATTAACATGTCAGTTCTGACAGTTGCATAACCCTGCAGGCACACAGATGCTGGTCATCTAGCCTTGCATGCAGACATGTGGTCCTGCCTTCAGATGATATATCCATTGTATGAGGTGGTAACTTGAGGACACTGCCCACATCTGATTGGCCCTTCAGAAAGTCTGGTGGGAGGAACATGGTGGGACAGAGGATGACAGATCAGACACTGATGATGACCTGAATAATAACTCCAATTTATATAGCATTTGCTTGTTCTACCTCTACTCAAGCTTATGATCATATTCTTTTGTTAAAAACACAAGTCACAATCAATCAGTTTTTAAAAACAAGTTTGAGAAAACAACTTCTGCCTCTTTATTTTGTTTGTTTTCTCTCCCACTTAAGTACAGACTTTACTTTTGATATTTTATTTAAACATATGGTTTATAGAGAACATGTTTTTACTGTCTTTTATATCCACGCTGCCTGTAACTCATTGCATGCTTTGGCTTTTCTGATTTTACCCATATGTGTTCCTGTAATTCCTCTATACTATGACTAATCATTCATCACAGGTCTTTATTTCTAGATTTTTTTTAAAAATTCCTTTTATATTTTCTAATTATGAAGAGGCCCTTACACAGCTGCATTTTTCCCTTGCTGTTCTTGTTTCCTCTGTGTTGGGACAAATTAGCTCTTCACTTATTTTTACTGAATATTTTCATTCCCAGGCACTCTGCTTACCAGTATCCTTAGCATGTTATTGTATCCCTTTCTGAATACAACATTTCTTATTGTGTCAGGTTTTTTTTTATGTCAATCTTGTTTCTTTTTTTCACAGAATAAAAAATTTTTCATTTTGTGACAACTAATTTGGCTTCCATTTCTTGACTCATCTCTCCTTTACTTAGAGTTAAATATAATTCAATCTCACCTAAGAAATCTTCTCGAAAATTTTCTTGGACTGTCTGTATATTCCTTTTTGCCTTTTCTCCTCCTCACCCGTGGATTTCTCAGCGAAGTCCCCATTACTATCAACTCTTTTATTCTGGATGCCTCTAACAGTTACTTAAGGGAAAAACATCATGCATTTCTCCCTCTCATCGAGTGATCTATAGCAGGTTTGACCTCAATTTTTTCACATTTTATATATGCTTAGAGATACTTAAAAGTCTCAACTTTTCCTGAACTTCAGAGCAAGTGTATGTGTTTTTGATTTACAATGTAAGACCTCCCTTTTTTCATCCTCCTCTATTTCATCAGCAAGTCCTTTGCACCCCTCCACACCAATTCCAGCCCTGCGATTTATCCCCAGTCTTCATGGTGCAGATTCAGTGGTAATTTTGGTTGATTCTAAAGACTTGAAAGTTCTTCCTGTTTATTCTCCTTACTTCTGACATTTCTGTATAGACATCTCGGATGTTTGGTATGTTGCCCTATTATTCTCCTCATTGTCTCTCTTACAACCCCCCGAAAATTTTTTGACTGAAAAATCTAGTTATTTTCGATACTCAACTAGGGGCACTTCAAAGGAACCAAGTTTCATGAAGTTGCTGAGTGCTCTCTGCCAAAACTCAGGCCTCCCTAGATTGTGTCCTGTTGATTATTCAAAAGTGGAGGTGTGCAACACCATCCAGATGTTGCTATAAATCTAGAGTGAACTCCAGTCAATTTTTTTAATGTTATCTTAGTTCCCTGCAAAACAATTATGGTTTAAGAATCCAACGGCATAATTTAGTGTAAGTCAGCATGGAGCCAAAAGCTAGAGTTTTAATAGTAATTTATTTTGGTGATTATTGGCTTTTGAATAGCTGCTGTGGTTCAGATTGAATGATTTGTGTTCTATGACAAGTTTTCAATAACCATATTCTGATTAACAACTTTCTGGGGTATGATTTTAAATGTTCCCATCAAACGCATATGGTGACTTGCCAACCAAGGAGAATCAGCAAAGCCAGAGCAGCGTAGGTAGAACTCCAGTGGGTGTCCTAACTTCCCTTCTGGGCAGAAGATAGAACATTTCTAGGGGATAAACAGTAATTCGCCTACTGTTTTCTGCTGACTCAAAGTCCTTTTGTGGCTTCTTTGTTACACAACATTGGAAAGCAAAACTGATTTTTTTTTTTACCTCCCTTTTTTCTCTCCCCTGATGTACTTTTTGGAGGGAGGTTGTTTGGCAGCGCATGTTGAAGGTCCGGTATGTATGTAGGGATGGGTGGAAAAATGGAAGGCAACAAAGGAAGTGGTAGAAATCCAAAAGTCTAACTACACAAAAATAATACTTCTGCCAAAGGGCAGTTTTATCCTTTCTGCTGGTAATAGCAGACTTTAAGTCTTACTCATGGGGATGGGTCTGTATGGAACCTGGAAGTGATTACTTAAATGGGAACATGAAAGAACTATATTTGTACTTTTTTTGAAGAGAAAGAAATGGAAACTTTGCAATATTTATAGTAGCTCATGCCAAATGGGCTTGTCATCAGCCTAAGCTTTTTTTTTTTTTTTTTAACTAGCAAAGATTTATGAAAATAGGGATTTAAAGATAAATCTCTACGTGGAATAGCTGTTTGAACACAGTCGTCTCTGTTCCTTATATATTCCTTTATGATAAATATAAGTTTTAAGTTTTTTTCCTCTTGATTTTCAGATTGTGGCAGTTATCTTTCAACATATTACTTATTTACACCTTACCTAATTTTTCATGTGAGTGATTCTGTCTTTGTGTCAGGTTGCATAGAGATACTTCTTCACAGCTTCCAAAGCAACTCAAGATGTCTGACTTGATTTTCAAACCTGTGAGGTTTATTGAAATTTAGTATACATGGTTTCCCTGTTCCTGCTAAACTTTCATGAGGATCATGCATACCTGTATTTCTATGCACAGAAATACTTCTAAAAATATGATAATAGGTGCCTTCTCTCAAACACCATCCTGTACCATTTTGAGACAAATCCTGGGATGTAAGAGTCCAGAATTGTGACTGCTGGCAGGCCTTGTACAGCAATCAGTGATACATTATTTTTCTTTTCTGTTCTTTACATCTCTAGTGAAAAATGGCCCCATTTCTCTTCCTTGATCTCCAAGCTGGATCATTTTACTTCTTTTTAAGGCAGTTTTATGAGCAGTTTAGGGGATTTTACAAAGAGGAAATTAATGCAGAGTAATATAAACAATGTAACGAGAAAATAAAAATGTGAATGTGAAGCTTTATTAAATGCACATAGCTGCAATGTGAAGTGTGTGGGGTGGATTGAGGCCTCAGTTTACAGAAAAGGTTCTTGGCTCTTGCAGCACAATCTGGAAAGCTTGCTGTAAATATGCTACGCTTGTGGTTCCTTGCTCAACCAGTGGCGCCAGGAATCAGTCCAAAAGGGGCGGGGGGGAGTTTTGTTTCTTTTTTTTTTCCTAAAAATTACTTGATATTTTATTACATTAGAGTTCTAAGTGCTATTGTTCTATATTTGTATCATTATGGGCTTTGAGGTATGCCTTGCTCTTGAGAAGTATGGATATCCTCAGGATCCTGTACAGTGTGTTTTCTGTATCTGTATTTTAATGTATTTTTTGACTCTCTGCCCAAGATTTAGTTATTAGGTTTTCCTCTCTGCTGAAGCAGAAGTAAATCTAGTTTTCACTTCAGAGCACACAAAGACACCTCAACTTCTCTCTAGTTTTGGTGAAGTGCTGTTGTAGACCATATAGCAAAAGTGGCGTTGTCTTGTTTTATACACCTCTCTTGTTTGAGAACATAATATTTGTAAATATTTCATTTGTGAAAACAACTTACAAGTATGGTTTCTGTAATTATAGTATCAAAATGGCATTGACCACCTTTCTGCCTCGTTAATTTTCATTTTTCTGCCTGGAAGATATGCTTTGCATCCACATTTCACTTTTCAAAGAAACACATGAAGTAGTATAGTTCATTCCAGGCTTAGAATATCTAAGAGGCATCAAATAAAGCTGTTAGGAATAAGCTCCTACCAAGCAGGAGATGAGTCTTCATGCATCTGGCAACAGAGGTATGGAACCAGATACCAAAGGATCTTGGGGATGTTGGTTGCCAAAATGTAGTTTCAAGGGGAGCTTTGGTCAAGGTCATGGAAGAGAAGTCTATTGAGGGTTACTGAGCATACATGAACTTCAGGAACTTCCTGAGCCTGAAGACAGTTTGAAGCTGGAAGACTCTTAAGGGGGATTGTCATATATGAATCTGTTTTTGGCTATTCTTAGAGACAGGGCACTGGGCTAAATGGTCCTTTGGTCTGATGTAATGTGGCCAGTTATATGTTGTCATGTCTTTGTTATCAATTTTCTCTCAAAGATATTAAAAAAATCTCTCAAAAATCTCTCAAAGTTATACATCTTGTTCCAGGTCTGCACATTAAGGGTTCATTCCAGAAGCTATTAAACACCAAGAAACCACTTTTAGCTCAGTAAGCCCTTCAGCTGCAGGCAGCTAAAAGGTGTGAGAATATACTGGAGACACCGTGATAAATTCCCCTTTGTTTTGCAATACTCTTTTCAAGATGACTGCCATAGACTGCTATGGGAGACTGGGTACTTGAGGAGGTGGATCCTTGCTTTGACACAGCCTGGCCTTTCCTATTAGACTGTACCTGAGCAGTGCCTCACTGGTGATAGCTGAAACATAGAAACATTAAGATTGGAAAAGACCTCTAAGATCATCAAGTCCAAATGTCAACGCAACACCACCATGCCTCCTAAACCATGTCCCAAAATGCCACATCTACATGTTTGTTGGACACCTCCAGGGATGATGACTCCACCGCCTCTCTGTGCAGCCTGTTCCAATGCCTGACCACTTTTTCAGTAAAGAAAATTTCCTAATATCCAATCTAAACTTCCCATGATGCAACTTGAGGCCATTTCCTCTCATCCTATCGCTAATTACTTGGGAGAAGAGACCAACACCCCCCTCACTACAACCTCCTTTCAGGTAGTTGTAGAGGGTGATAAGGTCTCCCCTCAGCCTCCTCTTCTCCAGGCTAAACAATCCCAGTTCCTTCAGCTGCTCCTCATAAGTCTTTTTCTCCAGACCCTTCACCAGCTTCGTTGCCCTTCTCTGGACACGCTCCAGCACCTCAATGTCCTTCTTGTACTGAGGGGCCCAAAACTGAACATGGTATTCGAGGTATAGCCTCACCAGTGCCAAGTACAGGGGCACGATCACTTCCTTACTCCTGCTGGCCACACTGTTCCTCATAAAAGCCAGGATGCTGTTGGCCTTCTTGGCCGCATGGGCACACTGCTGGCTCATGTTCAGCTGGCTGTCAACCAGCACCCCCAGGTCCTTTTCCACCAGGCAGTTTTCCAGCCACTCTTCCCCAAGCCTGTAGTGTGGCATGGGTTGTTGTGACCCAAGTGCAGGACCTGGCACTTGGCCCTGTTAAACCTCATACAAATGGCCTCAGCCCATTGATCCAGCCTGTCCAAAGTATTGCATGAGTTTCAGGTGGATTCAGCAATAAGTCATAGTCATAGTCCTCAGCACAAGAGTCTGCAGTTTTCCTTTGTGACTGAAAAGCATCTAACACATTTTGGGTTCTTCCACAACAAACATAGAGTGTGTCAGGAGGTGCAAGGTGTGTACCAGAGTGGTGAGAGAAAAAGGAATTCTTCTCAACAATGTCTGGATGTAAAATTTGATTGAATAAGTGCTTTCAGAAAGATAGCAGTTTATGTTGCCATTTAAAAATTTGTGTCTTTCATGTCTCACTTGACCCTTAATTTGACTGTCTGATGAAAAAATTCTGTGGATATGCATTTACTACCTGCCTTCCATGTGAAAGAAGCTGCAGCATTATCTAGTGATACTCTTTTTATAGTGGTAAATCTGTTACTCTTCAATGTAAATAATTCATTTGTTAACACTGGTCATAACTGCTTATTCATGGGCTGAGGGAGAAAGCATTCTGGCAAGAAGAAAGAGTGGTTCTTTGTATTCCTATTGAAGTTACCACTTCTTTCCCCTCAAACTTGGGAATCCACCTCACAAACAATGCTTGTCTAGGGAAACACAACATTTGTGAAAGGGAGAAGTGGTACTTATCTGCCCTTTCCTCCTTTATTATTGTCTAAGAAGGTCTGGAATGTTCTTATCTTCTTATTTGTCTTTTTTATTTTCACAAAAATTGCATTATGGCTATTTCATTGCTTTGTTTCCTTGTTGATCATCAGACAAACCCCTATGAATGTTGGGTGTCAGTTAAGGAAAATAATAAGCATTTGCTCAAACTCAGAATATCAGATCCATGATCCTCAAAATAAGGCAAAATATAATATGTGAGCACCATTTACTTTGCAATACTTGTCACTGCTCAGTAGTGAGAAAATCAGCAATATGGGAAGAGAAGACTGGCTAGTTAGTATCTCTTGGATCTAGATAGGACACATATAAAAGAGTATCCCATTCCTGTATCTTTATTAGAGAGCTGTTGTAGCTTGTATAGTGTGGAGGTTTCACAGCATCATAGTTCTGGCAGATCAGATCTTTTTGCACCTGCAGCTCCTTGAGGTAATGCTAGGAAGTAACCCTAGCTGAAGTGGCTACAGGTGCTCTGTGGTAAACATCCTGTCCTTGCCCTTATTACTTAACAGGAACTGCCTGACAACTGAAAACATTTAGTAAGGTAGGGTAAATTTTCTGCTTTGTCACTCAGGTCAATAATTCCTTGTGCTATTTGTTTGAGATGTTTATACGTATTGACAGCTCTCAAAGCGATGCAAGTAGAACTAGCTGCTGAGAGTTACAGCATAGTTCTTATGCTCACCTTTTGTACCATGCTGAAGGTCTTATAGCCATATTTTTAGAAAAGCATCTCCAGTTTCAGACACTCTGATTTTCTTTCCCTTGAAAAATATTGGCCTTGGGAACTGCGCTGCCTTCAGTGTTGTCTTTCTCTGTCTCTTTTTCCTGAGTACACAAATAACCTCTTTTGCTAAAAGTCCTGTTTCCATACTCTTGTTTCCCTTCTGTACTGAAATATTGTAGCTTATTCCTGAACAGAGAAGGCTTTGGATGGGTGATTTTTTTTTTTTTAATATGATATATTTAAAGCCTAGAGATGAGGTTTAATTGTAACATCAAGTGAATTCAAATCCAGATATTTCTTTTACTGTATATTAAAGAGAATAATAATGAAAACTTCAGCTTAGTTTAATGCATTTTATAGTAAGGTC
This sequence comes from Morus bassanus, assembly GCA_031468815.1. Lineage (NCBI taxonomy): Eukaryota > Metazoa > Chordata > Aves > Suliformes > Sulidae > Morus > Morus bassanus. The sequence continues at coordinate 37,316,086 of CM062600.1, forward strand.
TCAGCTATATGATAGATGGCAACTTAATAAATCAAACTAGAAGACACAACACAATAGCTTCGCAGAAGACTGTTCTCCCTTGAACATAGTAATATATTATAAAATGCTGAATTATAAAATGAACATCGGTGCTGGAAAATGTAGAAGATCCCCTTTCTGGATAAATCCAAGGCTAATGCAAGACACTAAACTAGAGACATCAGGACTATGAAGTCTCTCAAAGAAATTGGCTGCTCATGGTTTCCTTGTGAAATTAAATAAATCAATGTCAATGGATAATCTGTGTATACTCACTGCTTCTCCGAATGTATATTTAATTCTTGAGATTGTGGTAAACGTCACAGAAATCACAGCAAACTTTAAGTTAGCTTTAAGTATTAGTCAGTATTACTTTATGTCTAAAGTGCTTATTTGAAAATTGATTTCTGTATTGAAAATCTATATTCTTTTAAATATTACTTTACATATGATCCTGTTATGTCATGTGCATGTGCGCGCACACACACTCCGCCCTCAACACACACCCCTGCATTCTTACTTATGGACACCCATCAGCACAAACCAACCGCTGCACAAACACCCCTATACTTTCCCACTTGCACACACTTACACCTCCCTATGACACCCCACACCTATACACACATACATATTTCCTACATACTGCAGTACACACCCCTAGTTAGACACAGAAACACAGATCTCTGCACACACAGCCCCTACATACTCCACACACAGGCACCTACACATACTCCTATGCTCATTTGCACAACTGTTCACAAACCCATCATGCACTCGTACGAACCCATGTATACTTTCTCACATATGTACCTACACATGCATGCACCTATACATCCCTCCACACACATGCACCTGCACACAGACGTGCATCCCTATACCTGTGTGCCTCTATACCCTCACATGCTTGCACACACATATCTGCAAATACCCACTCATCTATACTCCCATGCACGTACCCTCCCACACACAAGCCCACCCTACATGCACACCTACATCCATTCAGAAACACACACCCCAAAACACGTGTGCACCGCACCATACATGCATGTGCGCGTGTGTGCACACACACACACACGTACTGGCTCTGTAAGTTAGGCCTGGATTTAGACTGAAGCATAGGCTTTATATTTCATGTGCTATTGAGAATGGTGTGTCATGCTACAACTGCATCTGTATAACCCCACTGCCTTTAACGTTTGATCCACCTTTTACTTATTACCAGGTAGTCAATAAATGTTTGATGAGCATTAAGGAACAAAATCTATCTTCTGGCTTGGCTTTCAGGGATAGCCTGAGCCCAGAACAAGAGTTTTTATGTTCTTCACTAGTGTGAGGGGACAAGGCTGTGATTACATGCCTGCAAAACACAACCTCACGCAGTGCCATACAGAAACACCCCAAGCAGCCCTGACGGCTGCTGGCAGTGGAAGTCTTCCAGCTGCTTTCACCCATCACCAGTGTCAGCGATGCTGTGCTGGCTTGTGTGATTTTTATACTGGTCACTGTGCTGTGTTGTTTCATAGGCATATCTTTGTTCACCCTAAGAACTAAACCATTGAGTTAAAATGTCCCCTGAGCTGTGGGAAAAATCACAGTCAGTTTTCTGTTAACGTTTAAAATAGAGCCATACTTAAATCCTTGCAGATGGAAGACTGTAATCAAGAGTGTTCGTCACCATATAGAAAGATTCAGAAAGCAGTTTTACAATCTACATTGAAAAAAAAAGAGCAAAGTACAGTGAAATTAGCTATGCCAGTTCCACGGTAAAATTTTAACAGTTATTTAATTATAACTTAATTCTTCTTGCACTACAGAAAAATATATTTTACCTTTCCAGAGGACTGTGCAAATTAGAAGTTAAATATTTGTATCTTGACTGGAAGTCCGAAAATATTTCCTGTTCCTTCACAGGTGCAAATGAAGAGTGGAGAGCAGTGAGCTTTATCTTTTCTTGCCTTCCTTGCAAGCTAAGCAGAAGAATAAGTCCTTGTATCCTGAAGATCCTGAATGCTGTTTCTTTGTTCCCCCAGTTCTGTGTAGCACAGCAGTCAATTTTAGATGAGAAAGAGGAATTAAAGTGTTTCTTCAGTTCTGTGTGGTGATTTACATAGGATAACTGCCTCTTAAAAAAGAGAAGCCCACAGGTCACTGCAGGCTGTGCACCAAGCGTGGTCTATTATTGTGGCAGGATTGCCATAATACCTGGTAAGCCTCCTGCTCATACTGTACAGCTCTGCACCATTGCTGAACCTGTGCAAAACCTGGGAGTCACAGACTGATGACACGAAGATGACAGAAATGAGGTAGCAGCTTCCATCTTAGTTTTAGGTATTGTGTTTGCCTGCTTTAGTGAGTGAGAAAAGGTAAAATGAAGAGGCGCTTTAAAAATATCAAAGGTATGCTCAGAAATGAGCATCCATGGCAGGAAGATGAAGGGGATTTTCTATTAAGAATTTTACATTTTTCTTCAAGCAAAAAGCTGTTTTTTAAAAAATAGATTTAATTCAAAAGGCAACCCTTTTTGAATACTTTCTGCTCTGTTATGGGTGGCTTGAACACTTTTGCCAGAGACACAATTACTTTGTTCTGGATTGCTTGTGTCTTTAATTTTCACTGGTACAGACAGAAGTTATCAATATATAGTTAAACTTAGCACCTATTGTTATGGTATGCATAAATGATCATTTTGTGTGCGTTCTTTTGCTGTTCTTTTTTTTCTTACTATGAGGTTCTGAACACCTTTATGATATAAGGATGTAAACATGGATGTAACTAACAGTACAAAAATTATTAGAAGAATTTAGGTCCCAATCCTGCAAACAATTGGTTTTATTAACTTTGTATTGTGAACAGCTAACACAAGAGAAAGGTCTTATTACGGAGGATGCACTGGAAGTTATAATAAGCTATTTATAGAAAGTCAAGTTTTAAAAATTATTCTCACCTTCAGTTCCTGTCATGTCACCACAATAAAAAGTCTTATGAATATGAGTTTTTTCCTGAAACTATAGTGTGACTGAAATTTTTATCTGAGTCCCATGCTTTTCTTTCAAAAAATAATTTTCTTGGTCCCAGATTATGATGTTTTTGATGTTTTTTCAAAGAAAAAAAAAAAAAAAAGAAACGAAATCAGGAAAGAGTAGTTGTATTCTTTTCCACTCTAGTTTATGTGAAGCTAAGAATACAGATTTACAGGGATTTCTTGCTAAATTTTTGCATTTGTTTTTTGGAGACCTGATATATTAATATCTGTCTCAGGGACCAGGAAATACAGTAAAGAAGACATTGGGGGAAAGCTAAATAATTCAAATGAAAAAAAAAAAAAAATCATACTCCTGAGACACTCCTTTAATCATACTCATTTAAATCATTCTTCCTGTGAGATCATGTATCTTGAAATAGTTAAAAAGCTGTTTAAAGACATAAAGTCACTGTTGTTCAAATGATTTAACATTGTTATGAACTAGTCTTGCACTGGTTCTCATTTTAAATTCGTGAAATAATATCCCGTACAAACATCTGTCCCATGGAGCATTTTAAGTTTCCTTTTCTAGGCATCAGCATGCAAAGTGTTAGCACTACCGCAAGACTCTGCAGAAAGAATTCAGCTACTGTAGTACAAAAAATACTCTTGTGGAAGAAGATAAACTGCAGAGGGCTTGGTGGGGTAGGAATCCTTGTCTGTGTTTATCCTGTGCTCTTTTACATGAAGAAGTTGTTTGTCTGTAATGTTACCCAGGATTTAAGAAATCTGCTTCTGTAAGAAAAGCAAAAGTCATTTTTTCTTTCAGTGCTGCTTTATGGTGTGTGTTCAGAAGCTTCATTTGTGAGTCTTTCTGCTGTGAACTTGTCTTGGACATCTCCCAGTATCACAGCTTAACAGTGAGACTCTACAACTGGAGAGATTACTGGGGCGGATCTGTATCCTGAAGAGATCCTGAGGTTGTACGAGTTTGGCATAAAGCTTTGGTGAAGTCAGTAGGCATGTGTCAATATACAGTAACTGGAAAACATGGAATGCATCTCTGTATCTTATGCTTCCCAAATAAGTTTACTAATACAAATGCACTTCACTGTACAAAACAGCCAACTGGCATCGTCAAGGTATTATATGCCCAAAAGGTGCCCAGTGTCTTTGTATCTAACTGTAGTCCCACAGGTGAAGTTACTATGAATCATGCCAAGTGGTGTATATGGACCTGCCTTCATATTTCTTTGCTGTCTCCTTCCTCCTTACTGTTTTCACTTGAATTTTCTTGCTTATGGTAAGATGCCATTATAAGGGAAGGTTTTATCAGAGAGATGGTTCTCATATTTAGATCTGAATATGATATAACTGCATAATCTTCTGTAAAGTAGTATTAAATATTTGATAAATGGGCTCATAATTTTTCTTTGCATTAAACTCTCACTCAACTATGGAGAGCAATGTACGTCAGAGCTTTAAATTCATCCTGAAATGAATAAGCAGCAAATGAAGCTCAAGGAACATTAGTCTTAAGTGTTCATAACCATCTTTGCTGGTTTGTGAATGTGGCTCATGAGTTTCAGATCCCTGGTGGAACTGGTATTTATCCTCAGATATGCAGAATTAAATAATCACTTCCAGAAATGAAAAATACATTTATTTCAGGGGCAGTTTCTTCATTTTAGAACAAAGGATATTTTTTATTTTCTAGCAGAAAAGGAATAGAAAATGTACCTTTGTCCTTCGTAAGGACTGCGTGTGTTGTATAGCAAGACTTAGCAAGAGCTGAATCATAGAATTATAGAATCATTTAGGCTGGAAAAGACCTTTAAGTTCATCAAGTCCAACCGTTAACCTAACACTGCCAAGTCCACCACTAAACCATATTCCTAAGCGTCACATCTACATGTCTTTTAAATACCTCCGGGGGTGGTGACTCTACCACTCCCCTGGGCAGCCTGTTCCAATGCTTGACAACCCTTTTGGTGAAGAATTTTTTCCTACAATCCAATCTAAACCTCCCCTGACATAGCTTGAGGCCATTCCCTCTCGTCCTACCTTTTGCTACTTGGGAGAAGAGACCAAGACCCACCTTGCCACAACCTCCTTTCAGGTAGTTGTAGAGAGTGATAAGGTCTCCCATCAGCTTCTTTTTTTCCAGGCTAAATAATTCCAGTTCCCTCAGCTGCTCCTCATAAGACTTGTGCTCCAGACCCTTCACCAGCTTTGTAGCTCTTCTTTGGACATATTCCAGCACCTCTAAAATGCACAAGCAATACCTGAGCAAATTTTTTTGATGTTTTCTTCTTCCAACCAGTTTTTTTCTGCTGTCTTTCCTGGGCTTTGAGAAGCTACTCTTAGGCTGATGTTTATGGTCTCTGTGACATAGACTGTTTACAGTAGATACTGTGTTGGTGGCTGAAATATAGACCCAAGCATCATCAGGATATTGCTCGTATGGAGCACAAATTCTTACATTGGGAATATTTCTATACCCATTAATCAGAGAAATAATAATCTGCTTTCATAGAATGATACACCTGAGGAATCTGAGCATCCTTCAACTGGCAGGATTATATGAACGTGATGATTCCCATGTGCTATATAGTCATTAATACAGTATATATATACTGTTACAGGAGTTCATTTTCTTACAGAAGTGATTTTTGCATCCAATTTTCAGAAGTCTTTTAGGTGTACAGCAGGTAAAATCCTTATATGGTTGCTAGCTGCAGAAACCAGAGCTGTATAGGTGGACATGCAGTGCTTGACTGCAACAACCAGCAGGATCTAAGAATGTATGAGTAAAAAGTTGAGATTAAAAAAGTAGAAAGTCTATAACCACAGGTTTTTGTACTGACTCTGACTTTACTGAAGTTGCCTATACCTCAAATATGAGTAGATCTGCAGCAATAATCTCCACATTTTCAACAACTAACCTAGTCACATTAATGTCAATAGCTTTTAAAAAAAAATTAAACTAAAAATCCTCATGTCTCCCAAGGCTCTGTTTAAATACTCTTGAAACTGTCACTTATTTTTCTGGTTAAGAAATGTACCTGTTTTCTAAATATTTCTATTTGCTAGTATTGTTAGTGTGGTCATCAGATCAGATCGCTTCTGTTTCCAGAACAGAGTTTCTGAAGTCTCTTCTCAGAAACCTGCAGCCCTTTTCAAATGCCTAAAATAAGGCTTCATTTTTCCTTCTTAAATCCTTGTAATTAGTCTTCACAGCCCTCTTTCTCTTCCCCCATCTCTTCCCCCTCTCCTCAGTTTTGGCTTTAAATCTTTCCTGGTCCTCCTCTGGATCACTTTCCAGAGATATTGCCATATTCTCTCTTTATAAGATGTTGAATTTTAAGATTATATAATTTCCACCTTTTCCTGAATCCATTAAGTGGCTTTTTAAAAAAAAAATTAGATTGAATATTCTGTTTACCTTAAAAGCCCTTCATACACCAGAGATGATATTTCTTCTGTCTTTATCTTCATGTCTCTAAAATGTCAGTATTGTATTACTACTCCGTTCTTTTTCTTTCCTCTGCAAGTATCCTTTTTGCTATATTTTTGTCCCTGTGCTTGAGAGAGTTTAATTTCATTTTGCCCAGTTATTCTGTATGTAAAGCCCTCTAGAAAAACACAGTTGATATATTAATTCCTCTGACAGTTGTGCTTCCCTTAGGTCTCTACATCTTCCTTTCTGTGAAGATATTTGTGTAGTCTGTATATTGCCTGATACTAAATCCTAAGCTCCTTAGCTTAAGACTGTAGTATTTCTTCATTCCACAAATAGTCTTTTTACCCAAACTTAATTTTTCCCCATTCTTAATTTGCAATAAAAATTTTTTGTTGCAAACAATTAAAAAATTCTAGTGACAACTGAAACAAGATACTGGCAAAAGTGTGTCCAAGAAGAGCTTGATTTGAAAAAAAGCTTTTCTCCTAAGCCTATGTGTGGGTGGCTTCCCAGGGGTAGACTGCATTTCCAAGTTGAGTAATGCAGAAGGACTTGGAAGTAAACTCTTTAAGCTAAACAAAGGTCTCAATTTAAGATGGCTTGTGTTTGTTTGAGTTGTGTTAATAGTTCAAGAATCTAGGTTTTGGGTTGGTTTTTTTTTTTTGTTGGTGTTTTTTTTTTTTTTTTTTCCTGGTGCTATGTCACTGCAAACACAGTTATAAATTGGGTCAATTCTATACTTGATACAGATTTGGCATAATGGTATTCTGGTCCTTTTTGGTTTAATACAACTGTGGACTACTTTTAATAGTGTTCTTAGTTCTGGATAAATTGTTAACGAGGCATGGTTTCACATGTCTTTCTGCAGCTATATTAAATTGTAGGAAGTGTTTCTTTCCAGGGATAGACTTGCACATCGGCTTCATCTGTGAGCAGTCAAAAGTGTGACCTGAAGAGCTGTGGGGATGGAAAGCTTACTCTGTTCTGCTTTCCCTGCTGAAGCTATTGGAAACTGTTGAAAGGTCTGTAATTATGCTTGTCTTTTTTGCTCAGGCTGTGAAGGTAAGCCTTGCTACCATGGAATTATTTTAACAACTGAGCCTCGTATACAGGAGGCTCAGTGATAAAACTGTTTTTCTGATAGCCTAGTAATAGGGACATTTCAACTTAGATGTTCACATCTTGCTTTTCTTCGTCTTTTCTGTCTTTTCCTAAGCCCTTCTTGCTTAGACATAGCCATCTAAATTTTCCGTAGCTGCATTGCTGATGATATTTCTTTCATCCATCACTGTTCTTGCAACTGTTCTGGCATTTCCTCCTGAAATGATTCTGCTCCCAAAGGTCTATAATGAAAATACGTCCAAACTGTTGTGAGGTTAACTCCTGTAACTTAGTGTTAAAGATGTGCTTTGCACAGGTGGGTTAATAGGTCGAACACATATATGTTATAGGCTGTAAGTAGGAGGGGCAGCAGTGATGCAGGACCACTCCTGGGGGCCCATGGATGTACTATGCCAGAGCAGGACACCCCCAAAAAGACCCCAGCCCATGGGAATCCCAGACCAGGCCAGGAACACTCCTGAGTGACTGAAGTCCACAGGTTGCCCATGCTGGTGCAGGGGCACCAAGGAACAGAAGGGCAGAAGCTATCATGTGAAGCTGCAACAAACTATTAAGTGTATGGCAGCAGAAATCCTAAGCACAGGGTAGCAGACAAAATCCATTATGTGCACCCTTTCAACCTCCTATATTGCCAGCCTCTTCGCCAGACCCATGCGAATGGATTGAGTTTAATCTGTGGTGAAAATTACGTAAATTGAGACTGGGGAAGGAAGAGGATATTTCTTTATGTGTTTGCTTAATAGTTTATGCTCTTTTTCTCAATGCTGAAATCAGTAATATAAGGTTTGTGTTGCATGGCAATAAATTAACTGAAGTAAAATTCCCCAACTCTAGACAGTTTTGCTTGCAAGAGGAATTTATTCTGAAAAAAAAAAAATTTTTTTTTTTCTCCAAGAGAAGAAATCAATGTACAGGTAGAACAATAAATGGATTGTGACTGCATAGCACAATTCATATTATATTCTAGGCTGTTTGATGATTACAGAAAGTTTCAGAGAGTGAAGTGCAACTCTTTAACACTCTGACCTATACCAGATTTTCTTCACAATTCCTCAAGCCTGGGAAATTCTCATTAATGTCTTTACAGTATGTAGCTTAATATTGAGGCACTTTGCTTTTGGGTGCAGTATAAGGGGATAGTTTGATTTTAGTTTTCACTCTCTGTGTTAGAGATACAGGGGATACTGGCAGCACATTCCACCACAAGTCTCCCTGGCAAGAGTGCTGCATAATGTCCTGCAGTAGTACCTCTTAAGTAGCTTGAATGTCTTTCTCTTTTGGAAGGAACCAATTTCCTTCTCTTCATTAGAAGGTAGTGCTGTGGTACATTGGAAGACATTTACCAGTTACAGGGCTGGTTTTGCATTGCATTGATCAGGAAGGATCTTCTGCAGTAAGGTACAAAGAATTTTCTTGCAAAGATCTTCGAAAATACAGTGACTTTGACAGGAGGGTTTTTGATAGTGTTCACATGCTATAGGAAGTTAAATAAGTCATACTTGCTTGTGGTTTCATTATTGTAGACCTGGTTTTGTTTTGAATGAAGATGTAATGAATTTATAAGGGGAAGAAAAAACAGAAGCTTAGTAAGCTATGTAATATGTTATAGTACCTTTCTTTTTGTCTGCTCATCCTCACAAACCACCATGACAGGTATGGTAAAATCTAGGACCAAATCTTAATCCTAGCACCATTATCTGAGGTCTAAACTTAGCCTTTGAATCCTCCTTTTTTAGCCCAACCATAAACAGAGAAGTTGTTGCCAGCAGACATAAGGCAGAGCAACATTCTTGAGTTGAACTGGAAAAGCAATCATTTCCTGGCAGAGAACACACTTGGTCAAGTTATAAAGTGGTTTCACTTGAACAGAGCCCATGCTATCAACTTTTATTAGGGTACTGTTTATCTTGGGCCTTGTGGGAGTAAAGAGAAATGGAAATTTTAGGTAAACCTTTGTGCTGCATCTAAAGGTTTGTGCCTTTATGAAGTATGGGACTGGAGAGAAATGTTTTATTTAATTTTGAAATCACTTTCTTTTCAATTTAGAAATAACCTCTTGTCAAAACAATGTGTTAAAAAGTAGAAAAAAAGAAGAGTAATTCCATTTCAGAAGCCCATTGCTCCTTTGGTAGATGGGTTTAAGAATTATGTGATGTATGTATCTGAAAGGTAACCTGCATGCTTTTAGAAAGCAAAAGGGGCTGTATACAGCTTTTATTACACCACTAAAAGCTATGGTCTATGTGCTCTAGAGCAGTGCTTTTATGTTGCTGTGGCCTATCTGAGAAAAAAAGTGCTGTTTGAGATTCACAGGGTCTAGCTCTTCATCTTTAACCTTTTCACCCCCATGCCTGGAATTCACACCCGGCCAAGGATTTTCATCTTCAGGTGTGTCTTCACTGCAGCTGGATCTGCACCAGGAGTGCTGGGATCAGCTAAAAACTCAGCTGGACTGAGCTGTGACTTTTCAGAGCAGTGTTTGAATGTCTCCAGATAACAATCCCCAGAGCTCCAGTGCCACAGAGCCACCCAAGGTGGTCTTGCACTGAATTAGCCATCATTCAGCATGTGTTTAGATTTGATGTTACAGTCAAGCTGATGTAACAATGCTGCTGCTAAAAGGAGCAATCACATTCCTCTCTGTTCCCAGCTGTTTTCCTCTGGTTCTGTTTTTGGACCAGCATTTTTTCTAGAATCTCATGTGAAACTTAGTCAAACCAGAACCCTGTGGCTGGGGTGACATGCCTGTCACCTTCTCGGTCAGGCAAGACCCACCTGGGGTATATCCTGCTTGGGTCAGTCCACATCTGCAGGATGAAGTGCGAAGCTCATTGCTGGCTTCTTATTTCCTCCTCATTCTGGCGTTAATCACTGTGGCTCTTGGTGGTCATATTCTGTACTGTCTCAGGGACTCCTTTTTCACAGCCAATAAGTTGTAACAGGGATCAGCTGGAAGGGAAAGAGTGGAAGTCCAAATTCTTTATGAGCTGTTGAACCCGAGGGGAAAAAAGCAGGTTTCCTAGGACTATAAGGAACCTCCTACATCACTGAACAGCTTTCTGCTGTTGAAGGCATTGTGCCATATAGCCCTTTTCTTTAACTTATCAGAGTCTGTATGAAAAACAGCAAATGTTTTCTTGCCTCTGCTACTCCCATTGGATAAGGCTGTTCCAGGACTTGATTGCTTTAACAGGTAGGAATCTTCGGTTTTGAGCATAAGTTTATCCACTGGTCATTTATATATATTTATTTTTGTGCAAGCAGTTATTTTTCATCCTGGCCTTACTTTTCTTGAACTTTCCATGGAGAGCAGACATGAATTCTCTTTGATTTCATTTTGCTATGGGAAACAAGCGAATCTTGTTTCTATGTATTCTGTAAGTACTATCTCTCAATTCCTGTTTCCTCATCTGTTCTATATTCTGTTTCATTCTTTAATGTATGTGATATTAATTCAAGGTTCTATATAAGATATACAACAGTGCTAGTTGTTCTGCAGTGTTGCAATGTCTCACCTGATATTTTTAAGGATTTAATTTTCCTGTTTCAGATGAGTGTTTTACTAGTGCATTCAGACGCATCCTCACCTCAATTAAATGATGAGCTCCCAGTATACTACAGAATTTTTTGTTAGTCCCTAACTCCATGATCTCATGATTTGGATATCGATTCATTCCATTTTTCTGATCCGGACCTCAAGGTCATTCTTCTTAGGCATTTTACAGTGCCATCACTGTGCATTGTGATTAAGTGATTTCAGCATCAAACTCCTGATATTTTTTCCAGTATTATCAGTAAAAATATTAAGCAAGATTGGTCCAAGAACTGGTCTGTGTAGTACCTCCCTAATGATCTCCTGTCAGTCTTAAACTCATTTTGCCAATACTTATTATTATCTCTTTTTCAGCTTGCTCTTGTAGTACTTCATCATTCATCTGACACTGTGTTTAAATTTCCATGTATCAAATGCATTACTTAAGCTAAGCTAGAAGTCATTGTCTATAAAACCAGTGCTGTTATTAGAGAAGGATATTGGGTAAAACTGATAGAATTATTATAGATCTTATGTTATTATTTGTTTTGTTTGCAATTTATCTGTATATTAATTATTCTTTCCTTAAAAATCTGTTCTCAAGCCTTGCCCTTTAATGATGTCCTGGCCTGGAAATGCCTGGATCACATTTTGGTTGCTTCTGATTGTTTACACTCGAAATCCTAGCTGTATACGGCACAGTCCCATTGATTACTTCTTTTGCATACCTAATTGGTTTTCTCATTCATATTAGGATTTTCCCCTTGCTTTCAATCCTCAGCTTACTGATTTTTATTTACCTGTTGCTGTACTCTTATCTGACGGATTTATCTTCTCTTGTGTATTATGTATAGAAATTACAGATGTATCTCAACCTTTTCCCCACTGCTCAGTGTAAGACTCCTCTTATCAGTCACACCAGCCTTACTCAGAGAGGACTGTTTCTCCAGACTTTCAAGTGGAGCTGAGCCTCTTGTTCTGTTTATCTTTACATTGCACCTAGCTTTTCCATGGCTAGCTTCCTGTAAACACAGAGGTAAATGCAAATCATAGAAGAAATTCAGCTTCCCTTCCTATACCATCCAAGTCTATATAGTCAGGGAAATTGCAAGGCCTGTCTGTTGTTCCTCCCAATCAGAAAAGGAAAGGGAGCAGTAATGATTGTCAAAATAAATTTGATCATAGTAAGGGTTTTATTACTGCCTTTGTTTTGTCTTTTGAGAGAGTCCTTTGATGACTTACTCTGCTATTTCTTGAATTGCTGTTTTCCTTTCCCCCTGTCCTTTACAGAAAGGAAAGAAGGTGCCTGGAGTGTAGGTAACCCTGCCAGAACTGCAAAGTGAATTTTCACTTACTGTCTTAAGGCAAATACTATCATAGACAAGGCAGAAGTGTAATTCACAGGCAAGGAGCCACATGGAACAAGGAGCACAAAAGAAAGTAGTGAAGCTACTTCTGCAGAACCAGCAATGAAGCCTTTGCAGCCATTTTTATCCAGAACTGTCAGCAGTGTGATATGCTAGGTCCTTACTGGGTGATTCACCTGCACAGCATTAGGTTCATGGTGTTTGCCTTCCACATAATACAGAAAAGGTTTTGCAACAAGCCCAGGAATATTTTTATGATATAGTCTACATTGTACTGAATAATCACAAAGCTCTTTCCATAATATTTGTTCATTTTAGGAGGATATATTTCATGTCTTTATTACCTGGAGGGTAAGGTGTTGTTGTGTGCTGTGCTTGGGTCAAAACTGAAAATTGTTTCAGTTGGTGCAAAATGCAGTTCTTTAGTTCATGAACTTTTCATCAATCTTTCAGATGTATTTCAGCAAGTTGATCATCTCTTTTTTTCTACAGGCTACCAGTTCATGTAGTGTTGTAATTTATCTTTGAACACTTACTGTATCTCTGCTTTGGATATCACTGGATTGGATGTCTGACCAAAGCAAGGCTTTTGATTCCACTGCAAGGTGTAAAATGAATATTTGTTCAAATTTACTTTTAATCACCTACTTTGGAATTGCTTGAAATTCTTTCCCTGGGTAGTATATATTTTCAAAGATCCTGTTAAGGAAGTTAGGTCTTCTTGTGTAATAAAGTTCTCTGAATCATAGTGGAATTTTGGTACTGTTCTCATCCGCAGAGAATAAAATGAGGTGTCACAGCAGTGACATGAATGACATGAATGCTTACGGTAGCAAAAGTAAAATCAGTTACTACCTTTTGAGGATCTGAAGTGGAGAGAGGAAATTGTAATTGTCTAAGTGAAAGAATGCTCAACAATAAAATTGCTAACTTGTATATTATGGGGTAAAAAATATTCAGCTTTCTATATAAAGACGATACTTAATATCTTGGTTCTGTTTTCTGGGGAGAAGAAGTGTGAAGGACAGTCTGTGTTCAATTACTATGTGAATTAGGTTAAGTAGCCTCTGAGCATTGACCTTCCTTTGGAAGGCTGTGGAGAAAGGGCCACAGATGGTGAGAAGGAATTCGCATTAGGGCACTGTAGCCGAGAGTCTATGAGAATCTAAAACAATGTATTGCAAAGATTGATAGCAAAGCAGAAAGAGATCAAAAAAAGTGTGACATAAATGGAATATAGTGGCTAAGAGAGCTGTGAAAGGAAAGAGAGAAGTCCAGCATAAGGAACAAGAGGCTGGGGCAGGCAGTGTGAATGGCGTAGCTGCCTTTCCATCAGAGGAGGGCGTGAGGTAGAGAGGGTAATGGCAACTGGTCATGTCCCAGAGGAGAACATATGTAAATGACATTTCCTTCTGACAGTAAATTTGCATTTTGTGTTTCCTCAGGTTACATTTTTAACCTTACAGTGCTGAGACAAAAGTGAAGAACTGTAGTTCTCAGGTCTTTAATAAAAACAATGTGCTTTATTATAGTTTTGGTGTCTTGTCACTGGAAAAGATAATCTCTGTCAGAGGTTTGCTGTATCAAACACAGTCCATAGACACCTGGATCCCAATTAACATAAAGATACTTATTTTAATGAGTCCATGGGAAATGTTTTTGTTTTTTTTTCCTCACAGTTTTTGTTTCATTTTGAACATCATGGTTATTAAAAGATGAGGTTTTAAATGAAGAACCCCTTTTGTAAAGGCTGGGAAGTTTCTAAGCCATTGTGTCAGTGATCCTGCTTGCATGAGCATAGCTGAAGTGACAGAAAAATGCTCTGTGGAGAGGAAGGGCAGAAATCCTTATGCTAACTTCACTGGTGGCAAAAATATACTGCCTTGTTCTACTTTTAAAGATATACATTTCTTTATTTGGAATACAGAATAAAAATAGACTCTCTCACCTGATTTTGCCTGTATCTCACTTACACCAATGAGTGTTTCTTTACAATTCATCGCAGTGCAGGGGTCTCTGGGCAGGCGATGGAGTGCAGTTCCAGGCACTCTCTGGCAAGACGTTCTCAACAGCAAAACCGTATAGTTTCATGGCCATATCCTTTTCTGGCAGTGCTATTCTGTACTGCAGCCATTGCTTTCTGCTGCTTATTCTGATCTCCAGAGATCTCATCAATGAACTGGTACAACAGGGTGTGCACTTGTATAGTGAATTGGATTGAAAAACTGATTTATGTTAAAAATAACCTTTTCTTTTTCTCTTCTGCTGGGTTATTTTTAGCCCGGTTAGTTGCTTGATCCAAATCACAGCATGGCTGGATAAAACAGATACACTGCTACCATAGATAAACTAAGAAAAAGGGGTCAGGACAAGGGAGGTAAAGACTGTTGAAGACAGTGTGGTTTCTGAAGGAAAGGTCTCTTGACATGCTTGAGGAGGGCTGGGCTGGCAAGTAGACTGCATAGAAACGGTTTTGTGTAAAACAATCTTTTCTGTGAGGTCAGAAAATATTTTCCTAGGTTGTTGTGGATATGAATTTACCATTAATAGAGAGGTATTAATGAGTTGAAAGTAGCTTGGAGAAAAGCAACAAAAATAATCAGACCCTGTGTATATACAAATGCATGAAGAGGATTGGCTGGATGTGAACATTCTGAGGAATTGATGGTGGCATAGGAAGGTGCATGCACAGAAATACTTACATGGTGTAAGCATCACTGATAATAAGGGGTATGGTAAAATAATGAAGAAGAAAAGTAAATTTAAGCAAGCTTTTTTTTGTGTGTTTTTTTTGTTTTGTTTTTTTACTGTCAATGTAATGCATTGTACCATCAGAAGGTTTCTGTCACTGTCAGGAATAGCTTCTCAAGGGAGGTTCCATTTCTTGGAAATCATAAAACTGAGCTGGATAAATACTAGAAAACATACTGTATGCAGTAATTCTCCATTGGCAGAGAGATGAATGACTGATCTGTTACTTATTTACATCTCTTAGCAACTGTGAATCGTAGGTGGCAAATGCTGTTGAAGACCACAACTGAATTTCAGATGGGAAATTCAAAATAAATGCAGAGTATGCTGTGCAATCATATTATTGGCCATGCCTACTATTTTTTATCTCCTTACTTGTTCCTTCATGTTGCAAGCATTCCTTCACTATGGTCAACTGTGAATGAGATATTGTGCTGGATTCCAGTGAGGCTTGAGGCTTGTAAACTCTGGAAAGCAACTGACATCAGAGGTCAGTGTGTTATAACAATGTTAAGCTACACTATCTGCTTAAAAAGGGAACTTCCTTGTGTAAACAGAGATGCTGATAATCAGAGAATTTTGAGACAGGAATTTTCAACTAGTTTCCTGGACAATGGTGAAATGATTTGTAGTCTTTCTGCTGTTCATAATAGAGTGGACACAGGAAAGTATAATCCTGTACTGAACCAGCAATACAGATTTTCACCGCTCTGCAGAGTAGAGACATTTGTCAGTCTTGGTACTCTAGGACTGTAAGCAACTGATAGACTTTGACTGGTCTTTTCAAGCGGTGTGCATGAGGACCTCATTTTAGTTCTTTTTTGTTTTCCTTCATTATGTAATCAAAGCATTTATTGGGTTTTTCATTTGCAACAGTAAATACTGTTAAAAAGTACAATTTCATTTAAAGTCTTTATGTTTCTATTCAGGTCTGCTCCTCTCATGTATTTAGTAGTACAAATATTAGAGATGAACTTGAAGGGCAAATCTAAATGAAATTTCACCTACAACTTGGGCTGACGCCCAAGTGCTGGTTCTGATTGTGCCTGGCTTTAATTATGCTGAATTCCTGAAAGCTGCTATCAAATCGTTTCACTCCCAAATGGTAAAAGTATCATGAAATCAAATTACCTTGTAAGGTGATGTCTATTTGACTCAGTACTGGAAAAATTAGATTGCATTTGGTTTTTGGATCAAACTCTTATTCCCTTCCAGGCACTGAAGGGGGCTGCATGTTAGGCTTTCATTTTAACCCATCTGTATTAAATATATAATATGGAGATACGGTTTGAATGTAATTGGTTATGGTTTATGTGTAGCTATGGAATCTGAGAATCATGTAATAATTTTCCCTCTACACAGGTTTTTTAAGTGCCAACATGCTATGCTGCCTCCCTTGAAGACTGCATACTTTTAGATTCCTCACTTTCATCCAGCCTTTTTCTCATCGTTCTTGTGTGTTAGCTAATCCTGACATTTTCTTAATTTAAAGCCTAATTTATAACGTGAGTTGCATTCAGTCACGTGAATAATCCTACTGATTGTAGCTCAATGTGAAAGCCATTTGCAGAGTCAGCTTTTTTGACTGTATTCTCTCCTGATCTTCTTCCTTAAAATGCATATGTATCAATGGTGTTGTACAAGAACAACCCATTTTATCCTCTTTATGATTACATGTTTCTGGTCTAGCTTGTATGTAGAAGCATCAAAGGTGAAAGGTGTTGGACTTGTCCTGACTTCAATAGCTCCACAAGCACAGGTTTTCCTAGTCTGATGTATTTTAAATTTCCTCCAATTTCCATAACAAATGAAAATGACAGGTTTTATTGTGTATTTAAATTGCTCTTGTAACAAAGAAAATTGCACATGTTAGCTGCTGCTACTATTGACTGTGCATCTAATGCTTAGTATTGATTCAGTTGCCTTTCTCTGTAATGTAGTGAACAGGCAGACTGTAGCAATAGGATGACTTGGACGAAAAACAGTGGCTTATGTTAGCAGTAAAATTTAGGTTTATTCTTGTTCTCTTCAGATGCTCTTGGCCATTGCAGGACAGTACTATGAGGATATCAGAGTCACCTGCTCAGATTAGATTGCAGAACCCACATTTTATACTACAACTTCAATGCTTGAGTTCATGAGCCACATAAACCATAAAGGGTAGTTTGGTTAGCAAATTAGTAATCCCATAAGACCTTTCTCTTAGACTCGAGCACTTTACTCTGCACTTTGTTTATTTTTACCTTTTGTATCCACGGATTTTAAAGTAAGCACTACAATTTCAATTTCACTGAACAACAGAGACAGCCTACTGAAATGCAGGCATTGTTTACAAAGTTACTTAGTCATGTTATATTTCTTTATTCAGTGCTAGTCCTGAATTCAGCATAATCCCTGGAGCTGTAGTGGTATATAATGAATAGTTCTGTATCTGGTTGAGGGTATTTGCTATATATGATTATTCCACTACTGTTCATAAAACCAGCTACTTGTAATTATGAGCTATAGGCAGTTAGGTTGATACCTAAGTTACCATTTGATGTAAAAGAACAAACAGAAGTGTGGCATTTTGATGTATGTGTGGTATGTCACGCCACATATTCCTGAAGGCCGTGATGATTTACTCCAGTAAGATGTAGGTTGCACCTCTATCATGCAGAAATGAATGTGTTTCTTGAGATGCAACTGACAGTGCATTAATTGGGAAAATACAGATCTTGGAGGGGAATACTTAACTAATGTAATTTCTTAACTGAACAATTAGTGCAATGAAATTTCAGATCAGGAAGGGGCGAATCCTTCCCCATATTCAGTGCACTATAAACACTACAGCAGCTAAAACCAGATTTCAGAAATCTTCTGTGCTTTGCAAGGTTTCTGTTGCTTGTCATGTTGCTAAAAGCTACACAGTTGCATTCTGTGGCTCTCTAGATCTAAAGCATATCCAGTTTTTCCAAAGTAAGGCAGACAAACTCTTCCATTTAAGGTGTTTTTTGATATATATGTACGGGAGCATACTGTTTGGCTGTGTTGTTATTAAACATGCTAAGATTGAGCTTAGTTGTGCAGAGGGGAAAAAAAAAATCCCCGGTCTGGAAAACAGCCTTCAATAACCTTTGCTGCAGAATAGTTAGTCCACTAACTAATTGCAAGCACATGGGAATATTTATAAAGAGCAGGGCATAGGCTCAGAAAGTGACTGATCTCCTGCTCTGGTTCAGCATATATGAATGACAGCCCTTAGTAACCCTGTTCCCTGTCAAAGCAGGTCTGCTTCATCAAACTGTGACAAAGTACAGCTGCTCTGCAGGCAGTGAGCAACCGCAAAATATTTCAATGAAAATAGTTTATGCTAAGGGGAACAGATTTTTCAAAAAACAGTTACCTTGCTAAGAATGAAAAAGGACTTTTAGTTCCTATCATCTATCAGTGCACTGTCAGCGTTTGAAAACTTGAGGTGAATTTGAAAACCTTTTCTATTTCTGTTATCTTTCCAGGGTTACTTGATGCTTAGCAAGAATAAGTAATGGTTGTAATACAAATGTTGGCCTCTGCACAGCAGGGCCCTGACATCATAGCCTTAAAGCACTGAACACACAGTTCATTTTCTCTTCCCCTGTGAACTGTTCTCCTCCAGAAGGGTCATGTTTAGTATAAACAGACCATGGAAAGAAGAAGAAGCAGAATAATAAAAAAAGACTGTCAAGTTCCTAGTATTTTCATGTAAGTAATAGTTTATTCACTGTGCAAGGGCTGGGTTTTTTTGTTGTTTGTTTTTTTTTTTTTTTTTAAAATGTAAAATGGCGAGTACAATAAAGATGTATAATTACGATTCCTTTGCAACATCACTCTTGAAAAGTGAATGTGACTTCCATTTTTAGTGATGTTCAATGCGTTCTGAGGACTATTTTCATTATTTTTGAGAAAATACCACAGATTATTACCAATGAGTTTTTTTTAACCATGTGCCCAGAATTTGGGGTGCTGTCATGAGTAGGATTCCAGCTTCATAAAGTCTTTTGGTGTCTACAGAACTACTTCTGAAATCTCAGGAAGACTAGAGATTTTAAAACAACTCTTAATGGTATTTGGCATTTGTTCAGCTACCTCTGTCATCACCAGACAGTACAAAGTTACTTTCACGTGCTCAACTGCAAGAAGGGTTTTGAGAGAGAGATTCAAGCTGTTGTTTTAGTAAGGGCCATTTTGTTTTATCCCTGCTGAAAAATCTGACTATTTGGGCTATCACTGAATTTCCTTCCAGTTAAAAGGCAAGTAGTGTGTCTCCTGTTTTGCTGAAGATGTGAGTATATAGTTCAGTCAGAAGTATGAGTTGTCTATGAAACAGCTTGTGTTTTGCTTCTTTCTTCTTTTCTTGCTGTTATTTTTCATCATGTGTGTGATGCACATGATGGAGCGGCGGCCACATTTTCTGCAGGTCTGAGGTGCTGAAAGAAAAATGGCATGCAAAAGCTTGAAAAGAAGAGAACACAACTGTCTCTGTAGCATTTACAATAACTCCCGGAAGTTCTGGCTTTGTACTGCCATCTTTCCTAAGAACTGGATGTTAGTTTCTCTGTTGTGTGTATGGGTCAAGTTCTGTCATGACTTCAGGCTTGGTTATTCTACTATAGTCAAATAGCGCCTGTTTGCAGAATATGCTCTGAATTACTGCTTACATTTCAAAAGCTCTGGAAAGTACATCTTTTGAATGCATATAAATATCTGAGATTGAGAACTTAATTTATACACTATATGCCTAATCTGTGTGTGTTGTACTTATTTAGCTAGTAGTATTTGAAGTAGTACTATAGCATCATGAACTCTAGTGTCCCATATATTGCCAAGTCAGTAGTGGTTATTTTAATTTATTTTATTATTGTTGTTGTTAATTATTAATGTTATTTATTATTATAATTATTCACTATTTATTACCAGGAAGTTCCTCACTGACTTCAATGCCTTTTTTTCTGGTAAAAGTTTGCATTAGAAAAATGCTGGAAGTTGCTGTAGTGTAACAAAACTTCAGAGCTTTTATTGGTGCGCTGGACTATGTAGCCTTCAAAAAGACATGATTTACTCTCAACTTACTGAAAATCTGATAAATTTTCTTTCTGTTTATTTTGACTTTTGTTATTGGGTATACAGTGACTAAACAAATCAGGCATATAGCAGAGAAAGAAATAAATAATCTTTACTGTTTGAGCTTGTAAAAGAGACAAAATACTGCATTTGTTGGAACAGAAGCTTGGGACACAACTGAATTTCTCAACACACAGCAAACATGGTTTAAAGCAGATGAAAGCATAATTTCTAGGCAAATGAATAAGAGAAAATAATAAACAGTAATTTTCATTCCATTAATGTTTTGGAATTGAAGGGAATGAACAAAACTGTCTGAAAAAGATTGGGCATTGCATTACATATCGCAAAAGAGAAATTCCCATTGGACCTCCAGGATGGGTACCTTTCCTATGTTAGAACCACAAAGTGATGCACTGGTTTCCTCCTCTTCACGTAAGTGGCATCTGCATCAGGAATCCTCACCCACGGGAGGATCCTCACTAATACTGAATGGGAATCATCTAACACTACTTTAATTTTGGTTGTTTTGAACATTTAGGGTTGTCTTTTCCTTCAGAGTATTTAACTGATTTAGCTGTCTTTTTCCACGTTGAAGTCCAGTTGACTACTACTGGTGCTTTACTAAAGGTTGTTTCTACAATGAACACTGTCAACACACACATAAATGTGGGGCCCTACCTAGCAAGAATTTTTTATCACATCATCCATAATTTATCAGTATTCTTCTGTCATTCTCTTTTTTCACCTGCCTTCCTTTATGCCTGTTGAAACTGGCTAATATTTTTCAAGATTGTTTTTCTTAAACATAAGAGGCATGAAGTTGGAGATGAGGAAGCAGAGCAGGAAAAGTGTTATCAATGCGTAATATACATATGTAGAAAATAGAAAAATTAGAAAGATTAGTCTGGACCTTTAGAAACAAAAAGAGCTTTCACAATTTTTGTGAAATTAATGTTTCTTTTTCCTTCTAACTTTTGTAGTTCATATAGTTCAGCAGATGTATAACTATTGCAACAGATAAGAAATGTCTCCCTGTCTTACAGCAAGGCCTTCTGAGCTACAGTTTCATTTGGGAAGTAACAACATTCTGATTTTTAAACATTTTTAATATATTTGTTTTTTTAAAAACATCTTTAACACATTCTGGTTTTTAAAATATTTTATACATCTTCAGGACTGGAAGAAATATTTTATTTGGGAGTCCGTGTTCCTGAATCATTTATGCTTCCATTCAGGACTTCACATAAAGGAAGAGTAAGGTATATCAGACATCTGCATAGTAAGAAAACTGGAACATTCTTTGGAAACACTATTGACTTTAAGTTATTAATTAAGAAAAACATTCCCAAATGTAGTTTTAGAAAGTATTTTATAAAATTTGATAATATTATTCTATACTGCTAAGCAATATTTGAATTTCAGAGTCAACAGCTGTATTATAATTACTTGATATTATCTTCAGCAAATTAAAAAAAAAACCAAAACCAAAAAACAACTGAACAAGAAAAGAAAAAAAAACCAAACCAAAGCACAGAATAAGGAATACAGAAACATAATTCCAGAAGAAATGAGTGCTTGTTTTCCTAGTTATTGAGGAGAATGCATGTATTTAGATATGAAAGTTTAAGTTCTGTAACACTAACTTACTGTTGTCGCACACATCTGAACAGTAAAGAAGAATTCATTGTAAAGGGAGAAATTCATGTACATTTTTGTTGACATTCTTGGAAAAAAGTCAGACTTCAAGTATGACTGGGAAAGTTATGATTTTTTTTTTTAAAAGGTTTTCAAAGACTGGATTCATTTAGTTTGGCAAAAGCTACAAAATGAATATGTATTTAAAAAAGCAAAGACTTAAGTGATCACAGCTTTTGGCTCTTAGGGAGAAGGAAATGCCTTTAAAAATTCCATATTGCACCAAAGTTCATTCTCTGCCTCCCCCCTCTTTCTAGCCCCTATTTAATGTTGTGTGGAACATCTGTTTAAGAAAAGTAAGGCTAGAAACACATTTGTTAACCCTGTAAACCTGGTAGATGTCCAGGTTTATTGTGACGTGGCTGTTTTCCTAGGGGGCTGATGTGTTTTGGGTACCTTTTACTACTTTTACCTTTTCCTGTCTTTATCTCACCACCCTTATTTATTTTTTATTTTTATTTAATATGGGAAACAAGAGACACGAGAGAAGAAAAGCACATATTGCACAGTTTGTCACTGCTTGAGGGAAAACAGAACAGACCATAAAGCTAGTGAGTAATAGATGCATTAGATAGCTACCCTCTCTCTGCCTTACTCTCTTCATTTTGGGTGTAAAAGCTAAAATAACTTTTCTGCATCTCTGAGTGACATTTTGTGAAGAGGTGCCTCGTGCCTGCATTACAAACATGTTCTGGATTCCAGTAACTGTGTAAGGGCAGAGACACTTGACAGGGGACTGAAAAGTGAGGCTGTAACTTTGTATACAGACATATTTTAAGAGTGGAGCATATCCAGTGGATAAGCATGAGGCATCCCTGTAACCTACAAATAAGAGGGGTAATCTTCTGGATCCGCAGTCTCTACCTCTGTTTTCCTAAGCCCACTGTCTTCCCAGCTCTTGCACCAAGTATTTCCAGCTACATGACAGTCTTTAACCATGGTTCTTTGTCCAAAAGCTGGCTCTATAATCTCTTATTTCTGATGCCTGGGACCTGGCTACCTTTTGCCAGGAGTCCATACTATGGACTATGATGCTGCTAAGAAGGAGGTAAGCCTGAGCTGGACATGGCTTCACCTGGTTCATCTGGAAGGATTTCTTTTTGGTCTCTACAAATGCGGGCAACTGAATGCTGCTTTTCACTGCAGGAACTGAGCTCCTCTTATCAAATATCCCTCATCTGAATGCAGGGGAACAGTAGGTGTCTCTGGGGTGCCTGGGTCACCAGCTGAGCTAAAAACTCCTCTTTCCCAGAAGCCTTTTCTTAAAGCGCTGTCTCTGTTCACTTGACTCAGCTAGAGTTCTCACCTACTCACTGCGCAGTGCCCCAGATTTTGTTTGTTTCAGGTAATTCTGCTAACAGGGTCATGGAACAGAACTGAAAGTCCTCAATATGAAGATACATGCTTTCCATTAATTTTTCTTAAACTCAAGGTCCCTTTTCCACCCAAGTCCATAACTATTGTTGATGGGCACTGCAAATTTAATTAAGTTACTGTTTCTGAGACATAACTAATGAGGTAAGGAGAAAGAGCTGGATTAATGGCATGACAAGTCTGTCTTTCCTCATGTGTCTCTAGGGACCTGCCTTTGGCTTCTGAAGAACGTTTCTAATGTATGTTTGAGAGGGGTTCTCTGGAAATGTTTGCTTAGGAGCATAAGAGTTAGCTGATTTGTTTGCCTTCAGCTCACAGATGTAGTGTAGCAAAAGATTCATAATGTTTTGGTAGGTCCTTAGAAAACAGATGAGCAGAAATGTGCTGAAAACTCTCATTAAAAACATAAAATAACAGAATGAACATTTAATAATAATGTTCTTGTTTAGCTAGATTTATACTTTTTAGAATATATTTGTCTATTAAACCATAATATCTTTTCAAAAGCTCTCCAATATATCTTCTAACGTTGTTGAATATCAGTGAGAACACATTTTAACTACCAAGAAACTTTTCTCTGTTGATGGAGATTTCTTGAGGTTGTAAGTGTTAAAGGTTACAAAGATTGTAACTACCAGATATCTATGCTAAGGAGAGAAGGTTCAATAATTTGGACAATGCTTTGTTCAAATTATAGAAACATAAATTAAAAGTATGAATGTCAGAGAGAGACCAGTGGCACTGCTGACTGTAAAACTTCTAAGAAACTTGGTCTAGCATGAGTCTGAGCAAATAAATCCATATTATACAACGTCATTAGATCCTCCAGCCCTTATCTATGAATGCAGATGCAGAGGCAGTGCATGAGTTCTTAACTTGAACTATCTAACCTACTTCTCTGCAGTGGATCTCAGACATAGGCAGTATAAAATTTGTATTTGTCTTAGAAAATTAATTATTTCACAGTAGGTTTATTACATGTAGGCAGTATGAACTTAAATTGTACCCATAGTAAATAGTGTCTTGTAAGAGTTTGATTGAACTAATTCCATGAAGTTTTTGCTTTGCTTTATAATTGTTGCATTGTACACATGCATGCACACACACACACGCACACACACATATATAATTTTATGATTAGAAATAAAATCTTATGGTAAAATTCCCATATACACAATGCTCAGCACCTGTGAAAAGAATGTTCTGTGAAAGAGAGTTTAGGGGTGCTGACTTCTTTTGAAAATCAATCCTTTAGGTTTTGCAATATCTACCAAGGGTCAAGTTTTCATTTTTGTCTCTTAAGTTTATTCTTTTTTATACAGAGGAAGAGAAGATATTTCTGCTTAACAGGATATTCTGAAACACATTAAATATGTTGAACTCAGCATATTTAAAACCAGTTTTAGTGAGGTCTTCTGATTGCTATTGCATGTTCTGCTTGAATGACAGAAGAAGATAGATACTATGTGTTGCACTTAAGCTGCTGAATCCTGTATTTACTATTTCGTTACTTACTGATGTTTCTTTGTCATTCCTTTTCTTTCTGAGAACTATCCCTGTTTGGTCAATACAATTATAATTATATTGTTGCTACTGCATAATTACAATACTGCAGGGTTTATATGCTTAGTACTTACATGCTTGGGAAAACACTGAAAATTGAAGTGTGATGGTTCACTGACTCTTAGAGCAGTGTGACATCAGTTGTGGACACTGTTCACAACTGTCAATTTAAGCCATCTGTAGTGATGACTGTGCAAGGAAGTAACACATTTTAAAAAAAGATATGATTAAAAACATTAATTGGTAGAAAATGTCACAGACATTTTCGTTTTGGCTGAAGACTGATCTGATATGTTTTATCTGGGGATGGTGGAAGAATGCTTATTGCCTCAAATGCAGGCCACATAACAAGCATAAACTGGCTTTAGCTGCTATATCTCAGCTACATAAGTTCTGGTATCAAGCCAATATTGCCATTGCTTCTGGTTTATGTTTAACAAATATTTAGGTGTATTTCTGAACTGAGTATGTAGGGCTCATTTCATTTGTACCCAGCTGGAGGTGACTTTGCCCTTCCCATCTGCTTTCAGATGTTGCAGAATCCATGTTCCCAGGTATTTCTGCTCCTTGTCTCCTTTTTATGGTCTGACTGAAAACCATTTCTATTGTTTTCTGCTGGATACTGGAGAAAAAGAATCTGTCTCTGGGTACTAGGAAAGAAAAATTATGTTGTTTGTTCATTTGCACATGCAGTACTCCAACCAGTTGTAGCCATGTTTGGTCATACAGTTTTAGGCCAGATGTTATTTCACCTACCACTGACTCCTCAGTGCTGTGACCATTGAGTTGTTCCCAGGAAAGACTGGACAACCTATTTCTTCAGCAAGCTGACTAGGTTTCTAACTCACTCTAACACAGTCCTGCCAAACTCTGAAACTCCATGGTCCAGGTAGCCACCTTGCATGGTACAGAAGGTGAATAGGAGAGTGAGGCTCTTACATTGCCTAAAGTTCTTGTTGTTTGAACCAGAGTCTTCTGATTTAGATGTTCCATCTGCTCAGCTTTGACCCATGGAGGGCCAATGCAGACCATTGGGTCCCTGTAGAGGAAGGTGAAGAGAAAGATGTTTCTCACTGTGAAGCAAGATCAGGGGGAGCCAGTGAGCAGGCAGAGTCCTCAGAGAGCATCACTCAGGTCTTTGCTATGTTCTTCTGTTCCTTTATCCTATGCCCCAAGTGCAAGTTCTACCACTGATCCATCTGCTGCCATAGTGGAGGTTAATGCCTGATGCTGTGCAGTGTCTGCAAAGTACCTCATGCTGGGAGCAGTGAGAGCTGCTTTGAGTGTGTGCTTGGGCTTCATGGTAGTGCTTGGAGAAAATGGCTTGGAAAGCTGAAATTCTGCTCAAAAGAATGAATTTTTACTGCTGGCATACTGCATTCATCTTCAATACAGCCTCCTACATCCTCAGTTTCCTCTTTTGCTGATTCTGTGAGCAAATAGCTGGACAGCAGTGGTGTCTGCCCACTGAGAACCAGAACGTCTATGGGGCCACCCATACCTGAGAAGGTCATGGATACATACATCTTTATAACAGTATAGTTTTATCAATTTTGTAGCATTAAACTGGTATCAGAGCTCAGGCAACTTGAGTCACATCAGTATAGCTAAACTGGATTAGCTTCAAAATTGTCAGGCAACCCCTTCTGGTTTGTGAGCAAATTAAGTTTTATAGGATGTTTGGTTTTTTCCGATAAATAAAAGAGTTGTTAAAACTTATGCATATATGATTGTCATAAGCAATTATATATGATATATAACTATATGTATGGCTCAATAATATATCTGTATAGTACATCTGCAATATTCTGCAATGTTTACTCTTCTCCATTACCGGGTAGCTGCCTGAATGGATTTTCTTCATTTGACTAGCAATAACTTTATCTTAAAAAGATACTGAAGAGGTTCAGTAGAACTGGTGAAACTTTAAATAAACTATATAATATCGCATGTTATTTGCAGTGCTAAGATCAAAAGTGTGGGGAAAACCTCTTGTTAAATATGTGCCAATAAAAAATACATCAGAAAAATACTTCTGAATTTAATGCCAAGTAATATTATCAAGGAAATCAGTCCTGGCGAAGGAAAGCTTGATTAAACTGGCAAAGTAACTGGGGAAAAAAAAGAGTACCTTTAGTACTGTTGTTTTGTTCCAGAATGCCTAAGTTGTATCACAAACTGCCCTTTCCATTCTTAAACAATTTACATTTTGCTTACGTAATGGACTGCCTGCTTAAAATACAGACATTCAGACTGGGATCAGGGATGCATCAGATTGACTGAGCCAGTGGTACGAGTTTTTAGGCAATTACGAAGCTGGCTAAGCTAGTTCTGCTTCTGTTGTGAAACACAACTGTAGCAGTTTGCTAGGTGTTCAAATGGAAAAAAAACCCACATAAGTTTATATCTTTATTTTGCATGAAATTGTGCTCAGTGTATTTATTAACATTGTTTAATATCAAACTCTCTGAATCTGAGTGCCAGCTGTACTAGGCACGTAGCCCATACAGGGATTTGGAGGGGTCTGACTTCATCTGTGCAACTTGACTGCTGCAGAAAACACCTCCTTGTAGCCTAAACGGGCCCTTTCAACTCCCTGCTTATTTCTGTCTGACAGGAAACTGAAGATAAATTTATAACATCAAATGACTTAATTGAAAGCAACTTGATGAAGTCTTTTCACTGTACAAGCTCAGTAATTATGGAGGTGTTGTTATATATCAAAGCGGTTATTATGCTCCCACCCTGAGACTTTAAAGCAATGGCATTCTGTGGTTTCAGATGGGGTAGTCTAGTGCCTCCCTCGTCCTTTTTACTGATGTATTTTAATTTTGGGGGAGTTCCATGTATCTTCCCCCACATAGACCATGCCTTTTTGTTTAAAGGTGAAGGGAAAATACTGCTCCTATGCCATGAGAAAAGGAGGAAATTTGTCTTAAAACAGAAATTAGTCCTTTTTAGGTTTTTTTTGAAGTTCAGACAATGGGGAGGAGTGGTGCCAACCAGCAAATGCCACTGCCAGCTCCATACCACCGTATTTTTAGAGCTCATATTTTAAGCGTTTTAATTTTATCAAAAGAAGAAAATGAAACTTTGTGCACCTTCTCAACAGAAGTAATCTCAGCTCTGCATCAGGACTCTTTCCTGCTGCCATGAAAGAAACCTGAAATGCGTTTAGCAGAGGGGCTAAGTTGTTTCCAAGGACTGTAACTGATCTCCATTTTCCTCCAGGTTCTAGGCAAAGAAGAGCAGGGTAGAAAATTTTGAAGTAACTTAAGTGCTTGCGACTATAATTTAAATTGGAAACTTTTGCTTTCAATCTTTTTTTTTTTGGGGGGGGAATATTGGTTGTCTTTGATAATTAAAAGAATCTAGAGGTTCACAAGTATGTTACTGGTATCCCTTTTTTCTAACAGGACAATGCACTTTAGCAGTAGTGTAGTTTAATATACATTTCTTATGTTTTCTTATTTTCACAAAATTTAAACAATGTTAGTGTAAGCATTTATTACCCAAATTTGTGCTGTTTGTGCATAAAACAAGCCTTGGGAAAAACCAGTAAAATAAAATCTCTTTAACATGTGTATGGAAGAGAAAAGAACTTTCAAAAAATATGTTTTTAATTTGAAACGTATTGGTTTAGTAAATACAATTTTATCTGTAGTAGTGAATTGAACTGATTGTTTCTCATTACCATGGGCTTCAAGATTTTAAAACTGGATCTCAGCCTCTCACCTCATTTTTATTCATGGATTGTAAGAGGAAAATAAGGTTTCCTGGTTTTTAAAATCCCAGTTGGTTTTTCAGCTTTGAATGAAGTAGTTGAAATTTGGAATGAAGCAAATATTCACTATGCACCTGCGGAATAGTCTGCTTCTGTCAAAAGCTGGTTTAACATTTCAGTTTATTCTAGTTCCAGTTGCTTTGTCTTTGGCTTCCACTTCTTCAGAGATTTGGTTTTTCTTAAACACTTTAAATACTACTGAATATTTTTGTAGCTTAAATAAATTGTGTTTACTAATTTACTACTTTCCACAGGATATAATAATTTCATATTTAAATATAAATGGGGAATTGGAAAAGAAAAATGTCTTTAAATAAAGCAAGATCTGAAAGCCAACTATTTTAAAAATTCTTTCATTTTTATCCACCCTGCTTAGATCCCTATGGAGATCTGAGAAGCTGGCTCTCTGAAGACAGGAAATTTGAAAGAAAGGGTTGATGTGTTTTCTCACTTCAGTAAACATAGTTCTGCTCGTCACTTCAAAAGCAGACAGATGAGGGCTGATGTAATTTCATTCTGTTAAATTGCCGTTTTTACAAGTTAATTGTTTTGTCCAAGAGATAGAATAGATCTTTCAGTTGAAATTATTCTATGAACGATTTCTGCCATGGCAAACTTTCACTTTAAAGCACAGAGTGGTACACAGACCACATTTTTGCCCCAAAAGCTTGTTTGAAACAGACATGTTTCATCAAGAGTATGTGATCTTGGCCTTGTACACAAATGAAAAAGTTTTGCTATATAGTGCAGGTAGTACTGTTTCCCTGCCCAGCATAAAAGGAGCTTACCATTGCAAGACAGGTCTTGTTCCAACTACCATGCAGAACTCTTACCTCTTACAGGTGACAAACCAACTTTAATGTTAGGCATCTTTACAGCCTGTTGGAGAGGGATGACAGGCTTCATTTTCTTTTGCAAAATAATTCCAGCTTCATGTAATCCTTCTTCCTTCCTTCACAGTATATTTTTGGAAGTATTTTTCTACCTTGATCTGGAGCATAGAAAACTCTTTCAAGATCTACATTGCTAGGTAGGATTCTGTATGTTTATGACTTCTATCACATAATTTTTCTTTTAAACTGTGTGCTTACATAAAGGCAAGCTGGAAAATTGAGTGTTTCTAGAAGGCTGCCTGACAATCAAGGTAATGTCATGTTTTCCAGCAAGAATACCATATCTATGTCGTGTGTGATTTAACCAGCAGTTTCTGCATGAAGAACAGTGTTCACTTTGTTTATTGGAGGATTACTGAAAATCCTATAATTCATCACTAGTCTGTCAGAAGCAAGTTTTGGCTGATTTAGTGCCTCATTCGGAATTGAAATGTATGTATTTTACCTTAAATGTTGAGTGTTCTGTTTCAAGTCTTACATTCTAACTTTGTGTAGCATACAAATAGCATTAGTATATATTTTTGTAAAATGACAAACCATATTAATGAAAGAAAATGCTTTGAGGCATGTTGCTACAAGGTTAAAATGTACTGCTTACTTATTATAAAGCTGTTTTTCAAAAGAAAATAACTGTTTGGACTGTATCATTATTATAATGAATGATGAGGGTCTGTAGTACCTTTTCACACATAAACTAGCATGTGTAGCATTAGAGATCCGGACTGGTTGATTTAAGAAGAGTAAACGCCTGTATTTAATATCCTGTTTCTTACATCAGTCACAATTCTTGCATCTACTTCATACCTCAGCATGTTAAGTGGTAAGTATAGGCTGCTAAGAATCAAAGACATTTAAAGTTTCTGCTTCCTTAAAATCCTTTTGGCTCTCCTTGCTCTTTGCTTGCACTTTGATCATGTGGTATAAGCAAGATGATAAAGAACCATGGCTACCTGTATGGCTGTTTTATCCAGACATATGTTTTCATTTTCCATAACAGCAGAAGCTCCATTATTCTGATTGTGGAACAACTGGGTTGCGTAGGTCTTATACACTTGTAGATTACAGCTAAAACCCTGCTTGAACTGAGGCAGATACCTACACAAGCATTTTGACTAGAGCATAATTTGTTGTATGTGCAGATTACATTTCCTTATGACAAAAGCTAAGAGATCAGATATAAACCATGTGCACTTTTCCCCTTCCCTGTTCTTGGTTCTGTTGCTGTCAGTCTTCTCTCAGAAACAGTGAATGGGGAAGCTTTGGGTTGGCTTGTGTGCTCACATGTGCTATCAGGAGGTTGAATGACTTTATAGAATTAGATAGCAAGCTGTTCTTTCAGAAACAGTAGTTAATGAAATGACTCGGTCTGGCACTTTACAACACTTTACAGCTGCAACAAATGAGGTGCAGCTAATAGATTTTTCCAGATATTAATTAAGAAATTGAAAAGCTGCAGGAAGAGGATTAGCCATCCAACACTTAATTATTCTTGTATTTAAAAAGTATTTACCCAAACATCTCTCATTCTTGCCTGTAAATTAAGCAATGAGTGTATTCTTCCAAAAATAAACTCAATGCTAGTGTTCATGCAGACTTATTCTTTTCAGCCTGGGATTAAAAATAAAAAAATGTACCACTTCAAATTATGAATACCCTTGAGCAAAGTAGTTCTGCACTTGATGTTGTATATCTTATCCATCAAGGGCTTTCTGACTGGGACCACCAAATTATATTTTGAATATCATGGATTATTTTCCTCTTTAATTCTTTTTTTTCATAGATCTTCTAAAGACTTGCCTTACTTTCAACCTTCACTTCACTGATCTGTGAAAGTAAGGTTAGAGTAGTTGAGGCTACGCAGCTAAAACTGGGTGCTGAGGGGATACGATTAAAAGAGGTTATGGCTGCACTAGACAAGTGGGTAGGTGTTCTGCTGAGAACTTCATTCACCAGCTGGCTTCCTGTGTTTCCCCACTGGGACCTCTTTCCCTTCTACACATATACCTCTACATCTAAGATTTTGTCCTAGAGTCCTGCAGTCCTTCCATATCCAAGCTCTCCATTCCCTTCTGAAGACTTCTCCAGACCTCCCCGGGTCCCCTGCCTCTCCTTTGCCTTCCTGCTTTTCTTTTTATTCATCTCTATATGGAAGTTCTCCCCTTTGTTGTTTGGTTTGCCAGATGAAGATGCAGCACATGCTGCATGGCAAGGGGCATGGCTGATCAGCCAGATGTGGACCTTACAGCTGACAGATATGCCCTTCCTCACTCATCAGCCAATCTCTAGTCTCTAATCCAGGAGACTTGCATGCTTTGAGAGCCTTGGACTGAACATCACAGCCTGCCTCTCAGTTGTGGTAAGGCAGAGTTTAACTTCATGGCCCACACGAGTTGTAGGTCTGAGATGTGTCTGTTTACTTAATGAAGAAACAGTGATGATAGGAGTAAACAAGATGCCTCTAAATAGTGTGTATAATTTCTGGTCTAGTTGTCACCTTAGTTTTATTGTCTTTGCTGGTATTAAATGTTATGACAGGGAAGCCAGAGTAACACATGTTTCTGCCATCCCATCAAACTCAAAATCCAAAGGGCTCTGAAAAAAACACTGTTCTCTGTGAACAAGAGCCATTGTTCTGGAGACAGCAAATTGGAAATCAGTATTTTGTGGTGACCAGGGCTGTTGATCGGCTCAGTTTTTGGAACAAAAATACCCGCAGTTCTAGCCAGAGCTGGGGAATACAGGAGTCACCAGTGAATCCCAATGCAAAACTTCACAGTTGTGCTTTCTTCCTCTCCTTTCTGGCCCAAAGATCAGCTACACCACAGTTACCATCATTGCCTTGGCCTAGTTACGCAGGTCTTTCTCTAAGTCCCCATCCCCATCTCCCCCCACCCCTTCTCCACACCTACTTTGCTTTGCTTCCGCAGAAACAGATGTATTGTCCCAGGGGCAGCTTCTGTGTAAGCGTTAGTTAAGAGTGCAGGTCTGATGTCTTGGCTCATTAAAGGAAATGGAAATCCCATCTCACTGAAGTCATAAACACTCACCTTTGTGCTGGGTACATGGTCACTACCAGCGTTTTAGCATGAAAACCTTAAGTTCTTTCCTCAGTGGCTTTTAAGGTCTGAAATGTGGGATCCAGAATGCTGTTTTATTAACTTTTTGAAGTAGTTTTCAGAAAATTACTTGAATTTCTATGTTGTTGAATATCTCTTAAAAGGTACATGCTTAAAAGGTACTGGAGGAATGGGGCTGGAGAGAGAAAAAATCTAAATTAATATTTACAGTGGACATATTTATGCACATACAGCATACTCCTACTTATGATAGCACTCTCTTTGCAATATAATACAGACTGTCATTCATACACAGTCCAGGTTTCCAATTGCCTGCAAATAATGATCAATTCTCTTGATGCAGTCAATTTTGAAAGGAAACACGTGTTCAAAGCGCTGGAGATAAGAGATGCAATAGTTCCTGCTATTTCTGTGGACACCATGAATCTCCAAGATCAAAAGGCTCCCTCTTTGAAAAGGTTCACCCATTTCTATTTTTGAAGGTCTGCAGAGCGCCAGTCTCGGCTTTAAGTTCAGTTAGGAGATTGTTTAGTATGTAGGTAATAACTCTTCTACAACACATGTCTCCAGAGCTGTTGTTTACACATGAGCAAAGTTACACATTTTTAAAAATGAAAGGAGACTTGAAAATGTAGCAATGTCTGTTTATAGATTTAACAATGTTAAATCCTAACAGTCAAGCAATATGAGTAGTAGATGTGAGAAGTAACTTAATCAACATTGTTTGCTTGCAAAAACTATTGCAAAAGATTTTAGGGAAAAATAGTTTATTCTTAGGATTGTACAAATTTAAGTCAACTTACTTTGGTCGATGAATCTTGATTTTCTTCAGATACATAAAATGCACAGCTCATCTCTGCACAAATGCACAATTCCTAAAACAACCCAGTTACTGTTTAAACAGCTAGTATAAATAATGAACCACTCCATTACCAAGAATATAAATAAATGTAGACAAGTAAGGGTTCTCTAGAGCTGAAAGTTTAGGTTATGCAAAAACTTCGACAGCTGTAATTTGTAGGTCCTTGTAGACTGAGGGGTGTGAGTGATGTAAACTCTGGAAAGCCGACATTTAATGTATGTCTATTTTGTCATTTTGCCAAAAGGCAGGACTTCACTGTTATGTTTCTTTTGCTGTGTACAAATTTTGAATAAGGCAACATCTGGCAGAAAAAAATGTCACAAGATGCATTAAGCTTTGCACTGCAGTAAACAGCACAGCGCTCTACTGCATGATGAGTGATGAGTCAACATTTTAGAGAAGTCTGGTCATAAATATCT
Source organism: Morus bassanus (assembly GCA_031468815.1). Lineage (NCBI taxonomy): Eukaryota > Metazoa > Chordata > Aves > Suliformes > Sulidae > Morus > Morus bassanus. The sequence continues at coordinate 37,350,053 of CM062600.1, forward strand.
TTTCCCTGGATAAAACTAAGAAAGATGAAGAATAGGAGAGCAAAAGATATTAATTGAAATTTATTTCTTCACATGTTAAGATTTAAAGTTAATTTAATACTAAAAGCTAGTTGAGTCAGAAGTATGATTCTAATTAGATTATAATCTAAAATGTTTGTTCTTTCTTATGCTTAGCAAGTTGAAGAGAGGCAAGATCTTTGGATCTGAGCCTTTAAGTCCCCATGTCTAAGGACATAAATGGAAGCAGGACACTTCTCTCCTCTACCCTAAAGTAACCACACACCTGTAACTTCAGTGAGCCACAGTGGAAAATGGCTTAACCAACACCTCAGAAGTCTGGTCAATTTTGGTGAGAACATAACTTTTTAAGACCTAACTTTAAGCCAGCAAATTTAAATATTTTCACTAGGGTTAGTGCAAGTCCTTTGGCTTAAATAGGTAAAGTGAAAACATGAGGAAAGTTAAGGGCTTTCCTTCGGGTGGGGGAGAAGGGGAGAAAGAGGGAGGGAGGAAAAGAGGGAAAGACAGATGGAAAGAGAGAGAGAGGGCAGAGTGACCATGAGCACACCAAGGTGAAATGTATCCTTGGTCCAGGGAATTTTTTAAATAAACAGAGAAGGGTTCATATTTTATGGCTCTTGTCCAGAATATTTACAGAAACATTGTAGTCTACACTGTCAGTTAGTCTGAGAATATGACTACACAAGTGATCATCAACTACCCAGGTGCTGTGCTATGTTACTGAGTGAAGGCACAGAATTAAAGCAGGACGATCTTCTTAGCTACCTGTTTTGAAACACTCATAGTAAGAATCTCTCTTAGTTCACAAGTTAGTTTTGGGTTTTTTTTCCATAAATGTGCTATTTTTTTTTTCTTTTTTGACTACCAACTTTGATTAGACTGCTGACTGTCACTTTATTTATTGCAATGCAACAGTGGTATGTCTCCCACAGCAAGCAGCTCTGCTGGTTTTGAATAGACACTCTACCCCTGTTTGTCAGGGGGAGGGTTGCCACCTAAGCATTCACCCTTCTAGGAAAAGAACAGCTAAGTGGGGAAATGCAAGTGGGAAGCAAACAATGTTTATTAATGGCTCTATTAATTCTAGTGGTATCAGGTATTTTAAAAGTACTTCTGAATGGTAAGTAGCAGCATCAGAGGTCCTTTGCATAAGCAGAGATCAATGTGGTGGTGATATCCCCTTTGATTCTTCATTTCCAACAGCAACCAGCCTTATGGTACACACAGAAGAGACAAAACTCACTGATAAAATTTATCTCCCTTACCTCTGCCATTGGGAAGCTTTCTGCAGGCTACCTGGGGGAATTGCAGCTCCAGGCAGCAGGGGTGGAAGGCACCAAGAGGTATGTCTGCAGTGTTGTTGCCCTGCTGCAGTTCTTACAGGAAAGGGCAGTGGCTCTGTCGCTTCAGGCTTTCTTCTCTACTGCCTTTGGGATTCAGGCTGCACTTACAACTCAGGTTGCAAAGACTGTGGGTTTTTACATTGCACATTGTGGCTCATACACTCCCCCAGCTTACTCAGAAATGTTACCCAATATGTGTGTTTGTATGGCACCTTCTAAGGAGCTGATCTGGGAAATTATTTTCACTATCAGTATTTCTTAATTATTTCTATGCATAATAAAAATAATGTCTAATGACCTCAACAATAGATAGGGGATCACAGATACAAACAGCAGGTAAAACATTTTTGTCTCTGTTTATCTGGATTAAAATCAAGACTTAAAGGTGGAAGAATGGCAGAGACAAGAATTACTACAGCAGGTTTCCTGACAAGCTGCAGCTTGAGGTGAACGGGTGGACTCTGATTAATGCCCTTATTCTCCCCATGAAGAAAGAAAAAAACATTTACTAACAAAACCCTGAACATTCTCTTATGTGTAGAAACTGCTTTCTGCTAATCTAATAAAAAACACATTTTCAAATGCTTGGGATCTGTAAACATTTATGTCTTAATCACTTCTGGCTTACAGTATTTGAGAGACAATATAAATACCAGTGCTTTTCTTAAATTGTCTTATTTTTGAAAACTTTGAAATCTGAAAGAAACCTTTTTTTTTTCCTCCTAATACATCTTCATCTAGGTGGATGTGAATTTTTTAAACTACTTCGAATTTCAGAATGCTTCTCACTTGTACAACTAACACAACACTTTATTCTCCCATCCTAAAGTCTTGCTTCTGTAGACCCATTACATGGGTAGAGCAAAGAATTAACACATGAATTTTTGACACAAGCCTATTTGTTTCTATCCTTGAGTCCTGTAATCATCTTCAAATTGGTTATGCATAACTTTTACTCTTGAAAAGATTTCCCACAACTAAAAGAGCAGAAACTCCCAGAAAATTGCAGTGTCTAATACTGCAAAAAAGGCTGAGGTAATGCTGAATTGAATAATCTCCTTCCTATTGGTACTGAATGATGATTTAGTCTCCAGACATGCTCCAAGCAAGTCTAAATTTTGATCAGCCTTTTTTATATTCTAGTTCACTGGAGTGGGATGGGTAGTCATTACAGCCTTTGTTCCCACTGCTGTTTGCTAACCTGTGCTCAGTCTCCCTGACTTCTTTCTCCTGCAAACCTTAGCTAGAAAGTCTGTAGAGGAAAATGTCAACTTAACATAAAGGCTTCACCTTATTTCATTATTCTGTGTTAAGCATTACTGCACCTAAGCAGCCTCTTTTGAATGTTTAGTCACTGGAATATGGGAAAACTACAGAAACTAAATCATACTTGTATCTGTAATAAATGATTTTGCTCAATATACCTCATTAGGCACACTTTTGCAGTGAACTGACATAATAGGATCTTACACTAACATAGCTGATAAAATAGTTGTAGTTGATATGCTAGCACATTGAGGTTGTTGTTGAATGTTAGCTTCTTTATTTGAAAAGCAAAATGCATATGAATGTGTTTGGTTATTGACTTGTTTGTTGTCATGGTGCTGGAGCTGTATTAATAGCATTGTTATAATCTCTTTTAAAAAAATAAATTAAAAATATAGCAATCAGAATGCAATAAATCAGAATGTGTTGTAGCCTTTTGTACTAACTAAAGCAGCAAGGGGCTCTTGCCCAAGTCAAATTTTACCATAAATTGTAAGTCCACTAAAAATTGTTGGTTTATGACTAAGGCCAATAAGGTCACTTCAAATCTGCTTAAAAGCCTTGTTACAGTAACATAATACAGTATATATGTTGCCTTTTTTGTTTATGAAGTAGTTTCACAAAGTCCTGCCAAACCAAGTGACTGAAAGTTTGCGGTAGCCTTTGTCTTGTGGAAAGTGATGGGTAGAAGGGTGAATTATGGTAAGGGAATTCAGTCCTTCTCTGACTACTAGAAGTTGAGTTGCTGTGCTGTGGCAAGGATCTGTGTTCCTCAAAGCTGACTTTTGCAGTCTGTGAATCTCCTTCTTTGTCATTATAATTTAATTTTACTTTAGCCATTTTGTAGAATTTTTCTTGGAAAGGAATTTATGCCAAAATGCCCAAATTACTTACTCTTGCACTTCATTCAAACATTATTGTTGTTTTCTCAAAATCCTATTAGCAGTTGTAAGCATGCAAGAATTGCAGTGCCAGATACTCAGTTCTGACTTATGCTTCAATTTCTGCATGAGCTGTGAAATTTAGATTCTTTTACAAATTTTGGAGGGAGGGTTTGGATTTTTTGTATACTTATTTTTGTGCAGAAGAGGAGAAAAATAGGAGGGAGAAATACATATATGTAGTGCAGCCTGTTTTGTTTCCTCTATAGGCGCAATAATTTTTTTTTCTGTTCATTTATAATATTTAGGTTGACATGTCATGTTTGTGTGTTCAAGTTTACCACTGCTTCTCCCTGGTACAAAGACTAGTATATGTTGTGTAAGTGGGAGAAATATAGGGAGAAAATGGAGTTCATTTACCTTGTGTTATAACTAAGATTTCCTGCATTAGTAGTTTGACTAGCTTTTAGTTTTATTGGAGATGGAGATGTTTATAAACATATAGAGAATTTACTTTTCTGAGGAATAAAGTAGTTTACTGTTCATTTTTTTCCAAGTAGATGAAAATGCAAATAATATATGATTTCATTAAATAAATACAAAATGAAAATATTCTTAGAATATTTTTAAAGTATGAGTTTGAATTATCCTAGAAGGCGTCTTAATAGGCTTTTCTAATAATATTTTTCTTCTGAAAAGTTATACTAGCAAAAAAGATTTCTATGCCATATTGCATACTCAGGAGATACTCATGGACAGCCAAGTAACTGAGCAGAGCTCTTAATAAGCTATTATCTGTACATTGCTTACTTTACCAAACGAGTGAGGTTAGGTGTTTCAGATTAATATATACAAGACAGAACACAGAGACAAAGCAGAGGAAAACAAACTAGCCAAGAATGACAAGGCTGAGGGCAATATATCAATTGGTTGGCTTTCTGGGTTATAGCAGTTTTAAATATTTGAGAAGCCATTCCAGGAGTAAAACAGAGTTCTTTGTTTTGTTTTAGATCTTTGACCAGATCTTATCTACATTCATAGAGCTGGAATGTAAATCACCAAGTCTCTTTCATGTTGGCTGCTTTGTAGAAAACCTAAGAGGTAGTAAGCAGTAGACATAGTGGAAAATCCAGAGAAGCTTTTCCCCAGTGTATTCTTAATTTCGTATCTAGTGATAGAAAGTGCAGTGCATGCAAATAACCACTCCGGCCTTTTCAAAGATGCTTTTCTTCAGTGCCACAACAGACAGCTAATGGTTAGGTTGTGGTTAGCATCTCACTTGGTGCTTTGAACAGAATTCCCTAAGTATTTTCCCAAAGCATGGGAACATGCATACATACCAGGAAAAATAACCTCCCATGCCTTTAGTAACACAGTCACTGCTACCTAATGCAGGTACTCTGCCAAGATTCAAAAATATTACTGTAGTTGAATTTTGTTATAGGAAGATGTAGATTCTCACATAGCCCCGAAGAGTGAGGAGAAAACAGCTGGATGCCCACCAAAAAAAAAAAAAATTGTTGTAAATAACAAACATTTTAAAAAGGTAAGTACTGAGAAATTAATGCCCGGTAGTACTAGAGGAGAAAAAGCTCTGTTTTCATTAAACTGGTGGCAGATGTAATAAACATTCCTGGTTTTTGGTACCATCATAGATCAGCTCTGACCCCTTTAATGATGGCATTGTTACTGCTAGCGAAGATAGCTAGTAGCTGATAATTTTTATGGTAGTGTTTTGCCATGTAAATGTTATTTACTATAAATGAGGCTGAGCCCCCAGACAACCATCAGATAACTATTTCTATTGCTGTGGAGCTTTGTCAGGTTAAACTCAAGCAACTGGGCTTATTTCATAGTGGGAAATCTATGCTTTTGATAGGAAACAAACTGTCGGCCTCGTATTAATGTTGACTAGCATGTGAAGCAAAATGGTCAGACGAGTGACAAAAAAATGTACTCTGCTTTGAATTCATCTTGCCAGCCAACTGCCTTGTACTGTTGTGAGTTTTTCTCTTCCACCCTGCTTGACTGGGCATGCCGCTGTCACTCCTACAGCTTGGCTCCTTTCAATCTTGACTGAACCCCTGATCTCTGCATGCTGAGCTCAAACTGCCGTCTTCTCCATTTCTGGCAGTTCCCTCTCTGAATCAGCTGCTGTGCCAAATACCACAGATCACAGTCCGTGCAGTAGTGCAGAATGAGCTGGTAATTATCTGATGGACTCTGTACCAGCCAGACCCGGGAAATTCACATAATGCAGGGAAAGTGGTTTGACTACATGTGCAAGCAAGGATGGAAAGATTTTATCCTACTTCTATTTTAATATCAGAGGATACCCAGTTAGTATTTTAGAATATATCCAGTATTGAGAATAAACAAGAGCATTTGCAGTTAAAAAGTTGCCCATTAAGTTCAGCAGTTTTCTGTCTTCCATTGCACAGTAAGTGACAACTATGCATATGTTGTTTCCATGTACATGACACAACATGGGATGCTTCCACTGAAGCTTCATTATCAACAAAAGTCTTAGTACCTACAATGACCTAAAATCACGTAATTCCTTAATGTTATTCTCTGTTATAATGGCTGCTTTCTTTGCTATGTATACAGATGTATTCTGGTTCTAGCATCCTCTCCTGCTTGTTAGTTAGCTGTCTTTTTCTGTACTTTGGAGCTGATGCAGTTTTAAAGTTCTCCATAACTAACATGAAGGAAGGCAACTGCTTATACACTTGAAATAATTTATTTGGCAATTGCTCACGCTCGTTACAGAAAGTTCATATGTGAGGACATTTAGATTGGCATGGTTGGCTTTTGCTTGCAAAACTTTTTGGTAATGTATAACACAAGTAAGTAATACCTGTGCAAATATTTGCTTAAGGATAATGAAAACCACAGCTGTCCACTTTGATTAAGTAAACAGTGGTTGCAAGGGAATGTATCAAATATAGAAGTAACATTTAGATCTGAGCAGAATACCTGCTATGTATATTTTGAAATGTTGAAACATAATGAAATGCTTGAAAACAGCATGCGAGTATGTCCCAATTTTAATTCTCACTGTGAAGAACATTCTTCTTCCTTAAAACACAATCTTTTTCAATCCCAAAGCAAAAGGATCTGCATCATGGCTCAGAAGTGTTAAGAATGAAGACCAGCATGTTTGGCAGTTGCTTGGAGTAGCTGTCGGCTTTTGTGCGCTTCACACTTCAGGGGTGGAACCAACCAAGTTTCCAGCAGTAAATGCTGCTGGTTCCACACAGCTTGTTCCACTCCCATCTATCATTATGACTGCAGTAGTTTACTCACTGATGTGAGCTTTTTGTTGCACTTGTTAAAAATAAGAGGCTATCACTACAAGTGAGTGCTTTTCTGAAAACACATCTATGAAATCTCAGCTGTGGTTGTATGTGACTTTCAGACAAGATTTGTTCAATATATAAGTAAGAATTTGAGGTCATGGCTCAGTGCCACGAGTTAACCTTGCAATCTAAAATTAGGGGGGTGTGTTGTTTCTCACTTACATGCCATGAAAACAGGCGTTTTACAGCCACAGTATTTTTGATGATGTAGAAGCAAAACTGACTCATGTGATGAGTAAAAAATTATGTCAGTCCTGCCATCACAGTAACAAAAAGGTGGGAATTTTGTAGTTTGCAAAATAGGAGTTTATACATGCAAGATTCAGAGTTCTTTGGTGGGAAGATGCAACTTTGAAAGTGCACTGCACTTTACAGGAGTGCTGCTTTCAGGACTCATTAAAATGGCACCGTGGAAGCCTTGAATGTTGCTGCAGAAACGAAGTTGTAATAAAATGGTTAAAGCTGATCTTGTGATTAGCATCAGTTACAATCATTAAACTGGATAATGAGGATGATAGTGGGAGCTCAGGAAATCCCTGCTTGGACTGGGGAAATATGTAGCAGTTGGGTGGAAAATGCCAAGTATTTGGAGTCTGCCTGCTATGAGTGTATGCCCAGCTGTCCTCTGTACCGCTGGGTTAGGGAAGCTGCTCCTTGCTTTGTGTGCAGACTGATATGGCAGAAAGGGTCTCCTACACATCAATATGTCATTTGGAAATGGCTGTGTTGGCTAGTGTCAGTGGGGCTGTGACCAGGTTTTCATTTAGCTCTTGCACTGTCCACCCACTGGAAAAGGCACATATCCACATCTGGAAGTACTCTGCTCACTCTGTTTTCTACCTCAGAGCTTTGCTCTTTTTTATTACTGTTTTTGAGAAGAGTATAAGCAATAATATCCCATCTCTTTTCATGCAGAAAAGTGTTGCTTGGCTCTGTTAATTAAAAACAAGAAACAAAGAGGAACTGTATCAAAGTCTACTTCCACATCTGAGCTATTTTTTTTTCCCCTGTAGCAGCAAAGGTAGTTTAAACAATAGGAGAAACAGAAATGGGAGTTTCTTTCAGAGCAGACAACCGTTAATGACTTCACTGTAAGCATTCAGTTGTAATCCAAGACGTCAAACAGATTCTGCAGTAGGAACAAAAAGATTTTTCCTATCTGAACAGCAGCTCATTAGCAGAAATATTGTGTGGTTTAGATATTTACTCTCAAATAAAGAAATAGAAATATTATTTAAACTTTATTATGAATGTTATTTAAATAAATAACTCCATATAAATACTTGTGAAAATGTAGGAAAACCTACCCAAACAAGTCAATAACATATCTTTTAAACTTCCAGTTAGAATATCTGGTTTGCATTTTTCAATGACTAAAATATAGATCAGGGGTTAGTTTCCTTTACATCCTGGCATTCTTTCCTATCTTTGCCCTCCATTTTCTACACACATGCACACAAACATACACACTCACACAATGATGTTTAGCCACCAACAATATTTGATCTGGTCACAAGTGCTGGGACTGCTCACCTGTGACTTGCCTGGCCACACCACCTGCACGCTGACTTACTCTCTCCATACTTGCTCCACAGCTGTCAGTACAAGCTGAACTGTTAGTGGGAGAGAGGAATTACTCTTTTTTTGTGTATATAGACCATAACTAATTGTTCATTATAAAGAGGACTTTCAGTAGAAAATTAAGAATTTTAAGCGTTTGACCTAGAAACCAAGATACTTTGCGTTAAAAAGAAATTTGCCCTCTCTAAGAACTCAATCTGGTGTATTCAACTTTATGCCAACTAGTCACGAGCAAAACCTATAGTAAGAAATAATTTTGACTAACAAGCAGCTGTTTCTCTTTGAACACAGTATTTGGTGTTACGTATTAGCAGTGTAACTTTGTAAAATCATGTTCTAATATGATTTAGTGGAGACAAATCCTGAGTGGGTAGGTAGAGCTCCAGATAACCAGAAGCATGCTTTTCTGTCTACTTGGGTCTTTAAAAAAATTGTGATGCTTGGTGATAGGAAAGAACATGAGCATCTAGTTAATGGTTTTATTTAACAATGAATATTGCCCTATCATTGGCTCATTTGCCAGCCTTGGTTTTTTAGAATATTGATAACCCAGGCTTCCTGCCTGGGTGCCCAGGTTTCTCAAATTAGTGTTTAGTATCAGGCACTGGGGTTTGAGAATTAATTATTCATTGGTGTCCACTGTATCCCTTCTGTCAGGAAAATGGTTATAATATTTACTCACAAGTACTTTTATCGTTAAAAAAATGCTCTGATTAATAAGAATGTGCTATCTACTCTCATTGTTTTCTGGAGAGCAGAGTAACCACCTTACCTTCCAGGACTGGTGCTGCAATTCCTTCTTTTGAAATACAATTTGAGAGTGAAAACTAAACAAACTGTAGAAAGGTTTTTTTACACTTAGAGTAGTTCCACTGCATGTAGTTGCCAACCCAGTCAGAATAACCATTAGGATAGGTAATAGCAGCTTGTACTATATTCTGTTACACTCAGTTGTGATCTGCACTGTTTTTATATTACCACATAGACTGAGGGAGATTAATGTTGTTTTTTGTTTCAAATTTAGGAAAGTATTTAAGAGTGTGCTTAGAAATAATCCCATTTTCAAGTCTGTCTGACTAGGAGTTTTTTTCTGAATTGAAGTCTTAAAGATTTCAGCCTAAGGCTGCAAACAGGACTGGCATTTTTGGATTCTAAATTATTTTTCAGAAAAAAAGAGCACTGTGAATATCATTGTTTATCCCAGTTGATGGAGTGTTATACTCATAAATCATGATTATTTTCAACCTCTTGGTTGAGACTATTTTGTTTTCACAGCCAGAAGCAGTAAAATAATCAATCATGTAATAATGCCATGGATAATTATCATGTTGCTTGGTGTTCTTTGAGCTACTGCAGGTGTGTTCAGAGCCTCTGTTGGCTGTGTTTAAACTGCGATTTTACAGCTGAGGTGGTGAAGAGCTTTGGAATGTACCCACAATTGCTTTAATTTTTTTCTTTACTTTTTTAGCATAATGCATTACCAACAAAGACCATTTGTTATGATATCCAGAATGACTTGTGTTTTTTTCCATGGTTCAAGGCTTTTCTATGCTCCTCAGTATACTGACTTGGACTGCTCTACATATAGTTGTACAGAAAAGCTATGTTCCTGATAGCTAGTAGACTTAGTTCCATTGTTGCTAAGTTAGAAATGACATTGAAATGCATTTGTGGTTTCAAAAGCCTCAAGTATTTTATGCTGTAAATACCGTGGAGTTCATTCTGACTTACTGAAGATTCAGAACAGTTTTATTGGCATAATTACATCTTAATTTGTTTCCAAATAGTATTTTAATTTTTGCCTTTCTTTACTAGGAGCAAAGCTAGTGCTCTGCAGTGACTGTAAGGTTTCTCTGCTGCAGTGTGCAGGAATAAAGTTTAAGTCTGAAATTCCTTGATCAGTCGAAAGTGGCATAAATCACCACAGTCATCAAAAAACTCCCCCCCCCCCCGCCTTTTCTCTGCGCCAGCTTCTTGCTTCCATGCTGCTCCCTTCCTTGGGCTGACTCAAACACTCATGCAGCTGCACTGGGAACCACATCAGGGAGCTAACCTTTCCCCCTCTCAGCCCCTGGGCAACTGCGGTACAAAAGATTAAGGGATATTTACTGCAGACATGAGATTGGGTGCCCACATGCTTTTGAAATTCCTGGTAGACATCTGTCTGCATCTTTTGGCATCAAATTATTTTAGCAATCAGGCCTAAGGTGACTTGGCCAGGGCTTTGCAGGAAGTCCTGAGAATTGAAAATAGGATTTGGATATTCCTTCATGCAGGCTGGGTTCTTGTTTAATGATCTCCACTTTGTGTTGTAAAATAAGAGGAGCTGGACTTCATTGTAACTTTATCAAAAGAGTGTTTTGGTTGTGAATTAATAGAATCATTTGTAATGTAAAGTTTATCATCTCAGAACTTGGTTGTGCACTGAAAATGGTGACTGAAAATGAGTACCTTCTTCTCCATGGGTGCTGTTAGTTTTACTGTGATGTTGCGACAGCTGTTAATGAAGATTTCTCTGTGAATGAAATCTGAATAAATCTTTATCTTTGGCTTGCCTCATTAACATTTCTGAACTCTCATTTTAAGTGGCAAATGTGAGTTGCAAGAAGAAGAATCTAAGTTATTTAATAGCTAAGCTCAGTGATGAGGGTTGTATAATGAAACGGTAAAGACTGACAGTGCAATTGAAAATGCAGCTGTGTGGTTAATGTAAAATATGCATTAACAGTATGAGACATTAAAATAAATCAAAGTATTCATTGAAGCCTGTGTTTGATTTCCTGCTAATAATATTTTAAATGACTTACCTGATTTTGTTCTTTTCACACTGACTTCATAGTACTTGGTGAGGCACCTGGCTGATGGTTAAGAAGATAAACTGCATTTTCAGTATACTTTTTTCTGTTTTGGAGGTTCATTGCAGCTCTGTGTGGAAATCAACGATCATTCCTTCTCTGTAGTTTTATGCTGATGGCCAGCTGATTTCTTTTACTGTGCTTTAGAGTGGTTTGATGGTAGGTTAATAAGGATTGTTCTATTAAATGAGGAAGTTTCTGAAGGAACCTTGTGAAATTTGTAAAGCAGCTTTTTCATCATGCACTTGACTACTGTTTTGCAAAACAGACAACTAGTCTATCTTGGATCAGTTTGTGAAGTAACAGAAATTAATGTAATACGCAGATTCCCTCTTTATGTATTTAACTGACAAAAGGATGTTAAAGTATAGGATATGAAATCTTTGTTAAGATGTCTTTGAGAAATGAAGTCTCACTGTACAGAATGAAGGTGGTTTAACATTTGTGTTTGTTTGGAATTTTATTTTAAACCAATGATGATTTTTCTGTCCAAACCAAATAATGAAGCCCTTTTCATTGCTACAGATCATAAACCTCAGATCTACCTTTGTCCCCTAGTGTAGTTCCCACATTTTGCAACAGAGTGTTTCTCCTGATACTTACTGAAATGAAACCATTTCAATATAGCTATTAGGCAAAACAGAAAAAAAACTGAAGAGGGGAAAATTCACACTAAGGGAACAAGAGATTTGCTTCAATAAGGAATGCTTATAAATTGTGGGAATTTATTCCGTATAACTCAACCCTGGCTTTTGTAAAAGGTTTCTTGTCTGTATTTTCTACCAGCTTTCTGAAGGTTCTGTGACTTGCAGGCTGGTGTTGATTTTACTTTAAATATACTTATTTAATATTATTTTGATGTTATAACAGAGCAGGCTTAGAAAGGATTGCTCCCATTCTAATGGTCTCATAGTGAGAGCTTTTTATTACTATGAATTTAGCTGAAAGTAATTTTAAAGAGTTTTGATGGCTAAAGAATAAATTTAAATTAACTAGTTAACATACTATCCTGTGAAGAATATGCTTAGAGAGCTGATAGCAAGCTAAGAAGTGCCTATTTTTCAGACTTCACAGTTGCAGGAGTAGAGTAACTGCAACAAAAAGTGCAGGTTGTTTCCCCCACCTTCAGCTATTTTTATGTGAAGCTGCAGCAGTTAAGCAACGTGTGCTGTGGAGGTTCTAATCTGCCATCACTATGAAAGGGGCGCACTGATTTTATGCTACAAACTGCATCTTTTGTAGACTATTCACCACCCTTTACGGGTCTGCCAAGCCCACTCTGCAATTGGTTGCCAGGGGCTGCAGATGTTGGAAAAGAGAAATTGCAATGAAAGGCCCTGATTCAGCAACCGAAGCAGCCTGCCTCCCCCAGCCAAAGTAATCAGATTGGCAGCTGAATCAAAGGGTACAGTGGGCCCTTTGTTTGGCAGCTCCAGAGGTTAGTAATTGACAGAAGGTCAACAAAGTTTTATGAAGAAAAGAACAGAATATTAGAGGGTATTAGGCTGAAGAGAGGGAGTTTGGGAGTTTTATGTTATTGGAAGAAAGTTAGAACCTGAGTCAAAGGTTACAGCCGCAGGAAGCAAAGGTTGTGTATTGCTGTTTAAATCTGAAAATAGTTTCAGCTCCAGAAGCAGGATTATTGATGAGTGGAAGGAATGGCTGAACAAAAATCTGCAGTTTCCCTAATTGTAGCTATGTGCAATTGTTAGTGTTGAAGGATTTATTTGTAAACTTTGGGATTTAACATACAATGGTAGAAGGATGGTTGTTTTCCTCATAGAATCATGAGATTGGAAAAGATCTTCAGTGGCCCTGTTTCACCCTGGGAGAAGAAGCATTAGCTGTATCTGTGCAGTATCATATCCAATAGATGCTTGCCTAATTTGCCACCCTGGAAAATTTCATTCACTGAGACCTGTGTGTTTGAAGAATGCTAGCTCTCAGTTCATGCCTAATATGCTTCAGACTAAGCAGGCTTAGTAGTCATTCATTTTTTCTTTTTGTTGGTCATATTTTGTAGACCATCCTCATGGCAATAGGTGAAATATTTCAGTTTGACCCACATCCATCTTGAAATGGAATACAAAGAACTGGAGAAAGCACTCCAGGGCCTTACTAGTACTGAGTAGACTGGAAGGATTACTACTGTTTATGTGTCCCAGTATGATTCTTGTCTTATTTGCAATAGCTTGAGTTGTTGACTTATGTTCAGTTCTAATCCATGTAAGACAATTCAGTGTTGTCTTCTATGTCGGTTATTACTCATATCTCTGCTTTATTGTAATAATAAAGCTTTATTTTAATGCTTAAAAATAACCTTTTTGTTCCGTTATTTTTCCAGGAATTGAAGTTAGAGCTGATGGGTTTATAATTCTCTGGCAATCCTTTTTACCCTTTTTAATAAATAATTGGAACTATTTGTGTAATTTCCCATCTTTTAAGATCTCATCTGTGCTCTGCAAGAACTGACAGACAGTTATTAACATTGCATGGCATTGCATCAGCCAGGCCTTAACTGCTCTAAATTAATCAGGCCCGCTCTGATTGAAAATACCTGACTTTGTTATTCTCTTCCTGTGTGAGGCTGAGGCCTTCGTTTGTCCCTGGTATCAATTATGATAACTGCCTCCTTGTGACTGGCTTTTTGATGAAGATTAATGTATTGTTTTGATGTCTGCTTATGGCCATGAGCATTTTGAAATCTGTTTATTGCAATTACCTTTCAAGTAATGAACGATCTGTGAACTCATAACCATTTCAGAGGGAAAAATTTAGCTCTTTTATGATGAATGGTGTATGCCTTGTATGCTGGCATTGTGATCAGCCGGGCAATTTAGTTTTCGAATGTGTGAAAGGGCATTCCTGTCTCAGTAATATAGGATGTTTGCTTGTGTATTTTGTTGGTCATTGTTGCCTAAAACAGAGCAGTGGGGCTACCTGTGCTGGACCTTGTCAGTAAGCAAATATTCCTCATAATTTCAGGAAAAGGGAATTGACAAAAGGAGGCATTACATATTTATATTCAGTTTGGAAAAGGATTTTCTATACTGCTTGTTTTCTGGCTGCAGTTTGCTATAGTAAGTCAAAGGAACAGAATGTAGTTTGTACATCAGAAATATTGAACACTGACTTTAAATATGGTTTCTCTTTTGGAGTTGGGATTTTTCTTAAACTGAAATAGCTTCCTTTAATGCCTTTAAAAGTTAAGAAATCCTTTTTGTGTGGGCAAGCAGTTTAAAAGAAGTGCTGTTTACAGCATCTGCATTTTACGTGACTGTGTGGTCCCTGAAAAGAGGGGTATTCCTGGGGATCTGACATGTGGCACATCTGGCACATACATTGACCCATACTGGCATTCAGGTTGAGTTCTGATTATGTTAATCTTGTCTGGTCATGCAATGTGCAAGGAGGACAGACACTGGGTGATCTTTTCTACCCAACACTATCACTGCAAATGTAAATTGAAAAACTGGATGTTCAGAAATAAGACATGATACATTTAATGTCTGAGTAGAGAACTTATGCAAATGAAAAATGTGAAAGAAACCGCACTGGAGCTGATGAGAGACCTATGCAACCCGGTGTCTTGGCTGTGATGGTAGCAAAAAGGAGATGCTGAAGTAGAAGTGTAAGAAGAGGTCTGGTGTATGTAATACTACTTTATACTGGTTATTTAGAACCATAGAATCATAGAATCATTAAGGTTGGAAAAGACCTCTAGGATCATCAAGTCCAACTGTCAACCCAACACTGTCATGTCCCCTAAAGCATGCTCTGAAGTGCCACATCTATGCTTTTTTTGAACACCTCCAGGGATGGTGACTCCACCACCTCTCTGGGCAGCCTGTTCCAATGCCTGACCACTTTTTCAGTGAAGAAATTTTTCCTAATATACAACCTAAACCTCCCCTGGTGCAGCTTGAGGCCATTTACCTAGCCTCCAGACATTTTGAGCTCAGGGACTTCCTTGCCTGCATAAGATTTCTAAGAATTAGTTTGGTCTGAATGGATTTTTCTCCATGAACTTGCCCAGTCTCACCTGTAGTCTGTGTGAACTCTGCCCACAGCCTAACTACATCTTGTCTGAGAAAACTTTACCTTGTTTTAGCTTTGCTTTGAAATTGCTTTCTGCTGTTTTACCCTCATACTGCCATTTCTTTTACCGAGATTGGTCCATCATTTTTAAGGCTCTCATGATTCCATACACCTTTACTGTCATTGACTTCAGCCATCACCTTCCCAGAGTGACAAATCCTAGCAGCTGTACAAAACTTGGTTTATAACTTTAATTATCCTCACTGCTCTTCTCTGAAACCTTTCCAACTCTTCTATGCCCTTTTTGAGATGAAAGGACCCTAACAGTACACAATGTTCAAAGTATGAGACCAAGCCATAGATTTACACAGCAGCATAATGATGCTTTCAGTTTTACTCTTTATTTGTGTCCTAGAAATACCCAATACTGGCTGGATTTGCTTTTCTTACAGCTTATGAGAACTGAGCTCAATTCTGATGGAACTAACTATTCTAGGCCCAAGACCTTGGTCCTCAGTACTCACAGTCAGTTCTGAACAAATCTCATATTAAGAATAAGCTTTTCCCATGTGCACCTCTTTCCATATGTCTCCATTATTCTTAGTGAGGTCTGTCTTTACTCTTATTCCCTTCCTGCTTCACTTTCTTCAGTAGCCTTGAATAAGAGGGTTTGATAGGCTGTATACCCTTTAGCTATCTCTTTTTTATCTTCTCTATTCTAGGAACATCTGGGCCACCCAAAGCCCTCTGCCAGGAACTTTTTCAGGCTTAGACTGTACAAGACTGTGCAGCTGTTTTCTGTATGTACCTGCACAGTTGTCCAGCCTGCTGTGGGGATTCCTCGTACACCAATGTGGATATGTTCATTGAGACACTTTCCAGACACCATGGTGATTGATTTGTCTTCAGTTAGCTACATGTTTATGAAGTAGCATGCTAGTTAGCATACTTCTTGCCAGTGTGAGTTGATAATATCACATGTAAGGTTCAAATACTGAGCATTAATCTTCTTATCATTTTTTAATAACAACTGCTTTGTGGGTTGATGCTGTTCTGCCAGTTTTGCGTTTTGCAAGCCTACATTTTTCTGTAGCGTTGTATGACAATGCTGTATTTGTAATAGATATGAAAAAAGATGAGACTAATATCTTTGTTGCATCTAAAATCAGTTCAAAGAACATGTATATCTTTTCTGTCAGTAGCTGGTTACTGATCAAGACTGACAGTGAAAGTTGGACACTTAAAATTGCTTTGTGGATTTTTCTCTCCTTCAGGCAGTGGAAAAACACATAAAAATGCTGCCAGGAAAAGATATAGAAAGTAGGAAGAAGACAAGCAAAACAGGATACCCTTGCTGAGATATTGAATAAACAAAGTGGAAAAAGGGACATAAATTAAAAATCAGATGTGCACAGGAGCACAGTTGTGTAGGGGTCTTCAAACAAGAATAAGACTGCAGAGAGTTGGTGATGGCACTTGATCAAGGTTGCATCTGCACTGCAGTGAGAGGAATTAAAGAAAAAATGACAACAAGAATTATTATCTGTGGACGAAATAATGGATTTACTCCTAGCAGGAAAAATATACTAAGTTATTAATGCAAGAGCAGAAAGAACTGAAAATAATATTCAACAAGAATACACAGTTTTTTCCTTGAACTTCTTGACTGCAGGATTTTTTAATTCTGTTTAACTCAAAAGAAAAAGGTTTTATTTGGTTGTAGTGACTTGTTGGTCTTCTGATCCAGAAGCATTTATGGTGTAAAAAACTTAGTACTTCATATTGATAATAACTTTTTGGTGCTTTAAGTTGTGGTACAGAAACTTTAGTATTAAAGCTTGGAATTCATAATAAATGTGTTGAAGTGGAATTTTGCAGATTGCAGAAAATATAGATGTTTCTTTCATAAAAGCAAGTTTAAGTGACAGTTCTATTTTGTATTTATAACTTACAAAGTACACAAAGAATTTTCAATTTTAAATTTGTTTAGTTATGGAGACTTTGCTGGTAGGTGGTGTCTATGCTTTGTAATTGTTCTCTGGTAAAGCACATCTGGAGATTAATGTTTTTTCCAGACAAACATATCAAACACAAGAGTGAATCACAAAATAGTATTATTGAAATGTTTTCAAATCAGCAAATGCTTTTGTTTCTTTCCATCTTCATTTTGAAAAACTTTAAAAAATTAAGAGATATGGGTCTGGGAAGGAGGGAAGAGAGAGGAAGACATTTCTGTGCTCATTCAACTGAGCTTCCAATATTTTTTCTGTCATGAATCCCGCTAAATGACTGAAGAAATGGAAACAACTATTTTAAAGTTGAACATGTGGTGTTAAACCAAAAGTGCCACTCAGATCTTGGGCAGTTTGGAGTCTGGAGGTCTAAGCATTAAGCTCCCAAGTGTCCCTAAGAATGTGCTTCTACAATAACGTTTCATCCTGTGAATACTGGTGGATTTTGATCACCAGAACAAGCCAAGTGCAGGTGCTTGTGGACTAAAAGAATAGTTGCTTTTCCTACTCTTCTTTTTACTCCAATGTCTCATCTTGGATTTATCTTCCTTGTGGCCGGTAAATGTTGCTGTCCCATTCTAAACATGTGCGACGTAGAGGAGGTCAAACAGAAGTAAGGGAATAGAGGTGAACTTGCCTTTCTGCCCCTTGGTAAAAATGAGATGTGATTTATCTCTGCTGAAATTTGACAGAAATATCCCTATCATGCATTCATCAGTTCACACTGAATTACACAAATCAACAAAATTTCTGTACACTGAAAAGTCAGGCACTGAGTCTGCACCATGCCCTCAGGGATGTGAAGACACACTGGGGCAGGATTTACAATGGCAATTTAAATCCTTGGCCTTGGCCACCCATTTCCATTTCTCTCTCCAGTTTGCAGATGAAGACTATCTATCATTTCCTTTGGGCAGTGCTAGGAGTGGCAGAAGATGATGTCTGCCCAAGCCTTAGCTGTTCCAGTTTGAAAGAGAGTGTCTCACCAAGGGTACAGCACTGTCTTCGCCATCACTCTAATTGGGTGTCTGGGAATGAGCACACAACTCAAGTGGAATCAGTAGTATTGCCAGGCTAGGAACCTCAAGCAGTGCGAGATGAAGGATGAGGTGAAGTAGTGACTAAGTGGCAGTACTGTGACAAAATAAATACTTTCATACCCAGCCTGAGGTAGAAGACATCTCCGGTTTCTGTGTTTCACCTGGTAAACTTAAAGGCAAGTTAAAATTTAGATCTTCTGTTCTCAAATGATGGGTAAAAACATAAAGGACAAATAAAAAATGACAGTCCTGATTCTTCTTTCATAATGTGGTGGAAGACAGGGATGGGGTTACTTGTGTTTTATCACTGTGACTTGCACTCAAGAGTGTTGTTGTAGGGTTTAGTCTGAAGGAAAGGGAATGGGGACAAAAGGAAGAAGGAGAACCTTTTCCTTAGTTTCATTCTACCCAAAATATTACCATGTACACCCCTAACAAATCTACAGCAAAACCCAGACTTTTCACTTTGGATCCTCGTGTTCCCAGTTTTGCATGCTTTCTTGGTGTTATGCCAAGGTGATAAAGAATTTGGATGACTGAATGTAAATTAGGAAATACAAAAATACAGAGGATGTCATTTGAGACGTTGTTTTAGTAAAAGCACACCCATAGCTTTATCTGATTTGTAAGTTCAGCTCTGTTTCTCACAGCATCATATTTTCAAAAGGGAGAGCGGACAGGTGAACCCCCATTTTATAGTGGTCAGGGTTTTGTAAGACCTGAAAAAGCAAAGTAACATGGAAGTATTTTCTGCTCTCTGCAGCAACTGCTGGCTAAACATTATTTCTATCTTGTTCTGATATATGTTAGACACAAACAAGGAGGGCACACAGAAAGGTGTATGTCCATTTCATCACCCTTTCGAATATTTGGCTAATGGTTATTATATTTTAATTTCTGGGAGATATCTTTTAGGGACGTGGCTGAGAATAGGATAAGAAAGTCAGCAGAGTCTGACCTCAGGAAATAGAGTCCGAACTACTGCAAGGTAACTTCAAAAGTAGATTTATGCCATTTTGTAATTGAGGTTGTCAATAAAGGTCAGGTACTGCTTAATTTGCTGGGCCAGCACTGCTTTCAGGAAATGTTTGCATTCTTTGTAAAATTGTGTGAATTCTATTCCAGTAAGAACTGGAAAGTAGTTTTTAATGCTGCCCATATTTGCCAAGCACAAAGTAAGTCCACAACATAAATTATTGTAAAGATTTCTAATCTGCGATGGATAAAACCTGACCTTGTTAGTAGATGTTTCCTGTGTGCTACCCTGGAACCAGGATCTGAACTGAATGAGTTTGCTGAACTCACTGTTGTAATGCTGTTTAAGAGAAAGATTAACTCAGAACCTCAATTCAACAAAATCTTTTTTTTGTTTTCCCTAGGTGAAATGGAAATTCCAGATTCAAATGACCCCTTAGGCCATGCAGATGGACTTGAGAGACCGATTCCAACACCTAAAGGTAAAATTAATTGTAGCTACTTTTTCTTCCCCCACCCAAATATATGCATACTTTAGAAAGGACCAGCAAAATCCTGTTATTGTATGTTCACTTGATTTACCTGTGAATACAAGTCTGTAAGAAAGGCAGCCTTGTGTGACTTAATACTTCTGATTCTAAGCAGGGATAGCAAGGTTACAAGAGGCTATAAAAATTAATTTTTAAGCATGTTCAGTCCCCCCACACTGAGGGATTAGATGTTTGACCCAAACACAGAGGGTTATTATTACCTTCCTAGCATATTTTCTGTCATGTTGGTGCCATGAAAATGATTTAATTTTTTACAGTGCCACACTTGGCATCTATAGGTAAATCTTAAGTATTGGTATCTCTAAATATCTTTGGTTTGAGATAATTAAATCTAGCCCATGGCAACACAAGAATACTTACTTTTTAAGTAGCTCTGAGCATTAGTGATTTTTGTTTAAACAGACTGTAATGGCAGAATTTCTAGTAACTTCTTAACATAAATTTTAATGATACTTTATGACTTAAACTGTAGATCTAAATGCTATTCCTGGATGTGAAGATGCACATATTTACTGCAAATTGTGAGTCCAATTACAATGTGGTGCAACTTCCTGAAGAAGGACATTTTTGATGCTCATCCTGAAGAAACGTGTTTTCTCACTTGTAGTAGAGACTTTGTCTTTGTATGGATGCACTGTTGTAGCAAAATCAATGCTTATGCTTAGAAAAAGTGTCAGATAATCTTAATTTGAAGAGCTCAGCTTGCTTTCTGCCTTATTGTTAGCATTCTCAGGAAGATAAGCACATGTTGAAGCCTACAAACCTCTGAGGTGCTGGTCAGATGTTCTTCTTGGAGCTTCTGTTTCAGAGGAACATAAATTTTGAGGGTGCCTTGGATTGTAGTTTCTGTTCTCATAGACATCCAATGTCATGTAATCCTTATTGTGCTTCACCCAAATGCTGATTAGATTTCTTATCTTCATTATGCTTATTAGAAGATTTTTTCCAGAATCTTCCATTAATTTCTATCCTTAATTCAATAAAAGAAAATGTGTTTATGTTTGCATATCTCTAACCTTGTTCCTATTGATCATCAGTGTGGGACTGCATCCCTCCCATTTGGGAGGAAGGCTTGGTATACTCCTCTTCTCAACCCTTTTCCACTTCCTGAAGCTCCAAAGTTATTTTAGAGGATTAAACTTTGTCCTCCATTATGGGAATAACTTCCAGTAACAGCCATTCCTGTCAGCAGCACTGTACACTACAGTTGTTTTGTCCACTCCACACTCATGTACCCACTACTTTTGATGGGAAAAGGTCCATGTTTAATCTTTGACTGCATCTGACAGGCTTGTTTACTTGGCAAGTTGGTCCTACTTTACTCATTTGTTATGTCTTAGCTTTTAAGGGTGCAGACATAAAAGAAAATATTTTTTCATGTGACATTACTTGGTTAAATTCTTGCTGAGAAAGGAGTTGCAGTTATTTCCTTTTTTTGCAGGGCCACAGGCAATACCTGTCTGAGGAAGTAATTAATCACATCTCAAACATTTCTACATCATAAGGATTTTGTATTTCCTTCAGAAAAAGAGACCCTTGTTCTTATATGACTCATTGATATAGGATCAGTTGTTAGTTTCCAGCATGTCTGGTCTGGAAACGGCCTCATTTTGCTCCCCTTTTGTTTTTGTGTCTACAAAATTCTCCAAATAAGCAAAAATCCCTTGGCTGATTTTTTTGTTTCCTTGGGTAGAATGTTAACCCATGTTTTTCCGTATCATAGTGAGGTATCAATTTTTGTTTCAAAAAATCATTGAACAGTTCTACTTCAGAATTTGTGCATACCATTGAGACCATTAGAGAGTTCTGCAGCTTCTTCCATTACATCAACCTTCTTTCTTTCCTTGAGAAATATTTAGTTATTCTGATTTTTTTATGACCTCTATTTTTTTCTGATTGTAGAATAGACCCAAAACAAGCATGAAAATAATAGTAAATAGGCTTTAATACTGCCCAAAGTTAAAGACACTTTAGAATTACTAAGTGTATAGAACACTCTATTCTCTAAATCCTCCAGAAGTCCTGAAAAATAGTTCTGTCTCCAAAGAAGTAACCAGGTTAAGCAAGGCATTATTAATAATGTGCGCTTTAAAAAAGTTAGAAATCTCCTCCTAAAAGTGAAGCTAGCCTTCTTATAGGTGATGGGATAGGACCATGACTTGGCTAGGTTTTTGAGGAGAATTTATCTTCCCCTGTTTGTCTTAGGTGAGCATCTGAACCACCAGAACACTGCCTCTGAGCAATGTTTCACTGAAAACCAGAGCAGAACAGTGAGCATTTGCTGTAGAAGAACTTAGGTCTGCTTTGGAATAAAAATAAGAGGATCTGAATATAAATCTCCTCCCAGTCCAGTGAGTCTTTGCAAAGATGATCCTTTCCCCAATCTTGATTTCAACAAAGTGTCTCTGGGTGGCTTTCTGTTTTGCAACAAGCCCTCTAACAAACTCTCCCTGGTTCCTAAAATGTCTCTTTCCCCTGCTCAAGAGGCAGAACCATGTCAGCTCCATGGTCCTCTCCAGAAACACCCAGGCTCGCTGCCTGCCGGGTCTTGTGCTGCTTTCTGCCCACCTTCCCGCACTCAGCTAGCTTTTCCTGCTGGTGATACTGGGAAAGGAGCGAAGCTTTCTTTCCCTCTCACTGCAGCAGAGGGTCAGCCAGGACAAGGCCAACAAGGGAGCTTTCCCTTCTGAAACCCAGAAGAAGAAAAGAACATATCTGTTATTCAAAAATAAATGCAAGATTTGTGACAGAAGCCAAAACCAAGATTTTCTTTGGTGGTGAGCACTGTTCGTGCATCATCACGAAGGAGTTCACTGCTCGCAATCTTGTGCTCTTAAAACAAGTCTGGGGAAGGTAAAAGGGTAAAATACAAACTCTTCATGCACAGATGAGCTGCCAGTAAAATCTTACAACATAGATAATCTCTGGTTATGGGAATATTAGAACAATACACTTTAAGAGTCAAAGAAATGCATGATTAAGGGCAACCTGCAACAGCTGAGACATTGAGTGAGTTGGGTTGCTCTAGGAGACATGATGCCCCAAGCCTCTGACCTTAACTGTGGTTTCTGCACAAGTCTGGGACCTTATTCTGGTCAAGAGATACCTATACAATAAATCCAAGTTATGACTGGACTGTCCTGGTTGCTTTGATTTGACAGAAGGTAACCTGTCAGGAATCATTCATACATATTCTAAAAGTGGTGGATTTTTATCCATACGACTGGTGACCCAAAGAACAGTCCACCTCCTAACTGCCCCCCAAAGATCTGGTCCTAAATGGGCAGTGTCCTAGGACAGGTGGTACCTGCCTCTTCAGAGTCTCATCTGGGAGTTCAGAAAACAAGAACGCAAAGGCATTCCACCCCTTAGAACTGGATTCCTACACTAGGTAAGATCTTCAGTCCTTCACATATGAGAAAATACTGCTCAAAAATAGGTTTCCTTCTGCTAATAAGAGAGCTTAACCCCACTGATTCTGGTGTGAGAGACAATATGCACATTGTGGCAGTATTTCAAAGGTAATTCCACTTCATCCTGAATTGGCTATAATTTGTTCCAGAGTACAATTGATGTGCATGGGATCCAAATCACTTTATTTTACATGCTTCTGGCTGCATTTTTGTACATTGAGATCACAAATAGTATGGAAGATGGGGTGCAAATAATGGGATTAAATTAGGCTGTAAAGGTATCAATTCATCTGGAAACATTATGTGACACTATATAACAGTGTAGTATCCTTAACTGCTCATGTGTATTTTGGGAGAGCTGCCAACATCCCTTCCATTTCTTAACCTGGCTCCAATATGTTGTAGATCCCTCATCTTCATATTGTGGTTAAACAAAACAAAGGGGTGAAGAATTAGGAAGACTGTTTTGTATTTAGGAAAATGGTCTGTGCAAGAAGTCATGAGTCTTAGACTTCTCTCTCCCCTCATTAGGATGTTGTTTTTCAGTGTATTTCCAGTCCTGATTTACTTGTGGAAAGAGTCACTTTACTGGTCTCCTACCACCCACTAAGGTGTGGTGGTGTGCTCCACGTGCCCTAAACTCTTGTACTTACAGCAGTGTTGCTATATACACCTATAGAAAGAAATGCTTTGAATTTCAGCAGTCTTCTTGTTTGTTTTCTCTTACAATAGTGTTCAGTTCTTTTATAAGCCTGGAACACACTGCAAGTCTTTGATATTCTTTATAGATTACCTGTCAATTCTGTGAACACTTTATACTTATCACTGTATTCATAAGACAGTAAATTTGGGAACAGTGTTGTCTTACTCAAATAATTTCTTCTTAATAATCAGTCATTCCATAAGCTAAAGTATGCTTCCTAGGTGAAAAATTATGTCTTATTATAGGAAATTATGAATTTCCTTCTAGTGGAAACATCATTAGATTAATTACTCAAAATATTTTCCCAAAAGATCTTTTGTATTGGATATAAGATTATATTAGTCTTAAAATGCCATTGCAGAAAGTTATAATTTGAAAGAGTTGTGGTGAGAGACACCACGTCCTTTATTTATGTCTAACAAAATGAAAAAAGGGTTATTTAAAGACAAAAGTGACAAAGGGTGGGGAGGGAGAAAAAAAGAAAAAGCAAGGGACTGAGGGAAAAGAAATCCCACATTGCTTTTTAAACAAATCATAATATACATATTTTTAGTGGGTTTGAACATTGGAAAGTTTTATGCCATGAATCTGAAAATGCTCTAAATTTTATGCAGTTATGCAGACAAAAAATATTTGTTTGTTTTTGTTTTTTTTTAACAGCTGATTTTAAATTTTGAGTATCTAAAACCAACACTGCTGTAAGTTGTGATGTGTTCTGTGATACCAAGCAGATGAGTTTATGGGCTTCTTTGACTGTTGGATCTAAAGTTATTTAAATACATATATACGTCTTACCGAGAACTGTGTATTCTAAAAAGTGATAAAACATTAATGAAATTATTACTACTTGTTCTGAAGAGATTGTTGTATCTTCAGGTATCTAGCAATGTATGACTCAAATTTTCCTTTCTTTTTGTCAGAAATTGGACATTCAGTGTTTTTTTCCCTTGTGCAATGCAGAAAGAAAAGGGAATCTACCGTTCCACAAAAATGGATGATTATCTCATTGTCTCATATCCTCTTTACCTCAGGAAGACAGACAGATGTGAAACTCAGTATAGTATCATACATATTACCACTTAGTCCATGTGTGAATTTGGGAAGTTGCTTAAACTCCCCTTGCTTTAGTTTCTGCATTTGGAAAATAAGGGTGATGATACCTTCCCATCTCATAAGACTTCTATATTTATAAATGATTTAGAGTTCTGAGATAAAAAGAGTTGCAAATTTTTAATAATTGCTATTCATGGAAGCCATCATGAAGCTGGTTTGAAAGTCATGAATGCACAATTCTTTTTAAAATCATATAGAGAAAAAGATGCAACAACAACAAAAAATGAGTAGAAACCAAAACTCAAATTGAAAACAGCTAAGCCATAACTAACTTGATCTAAAGTAACTAAAGAGGTTTAAAAATTTTTTTTAGAACGAACTTCAAAATCAGAGTTAAGATCTTAAAATAACAGAAGCAGAGCAATCATTTTGTATTGTGTTTATGCCAAGCATAGCACATATTGTTTGAGCCAATAGCTTGGACATCTAAGTACCAGAATAATATAAATAAAACTAAGAAAAATAACATGCATGTGAGGTCTCAGTGACAGTTGCACCCTTTATGTTTTTAGCTTACTATCTGTTCTTGTGCATATCTTGACAATGATTTGACACATACGGGAAAGTTTATTTTTATATTCTTGCCAAAACATGCAAAATAGACCTGTCATCTTAATTTTTATTTGCTGTGAGATTCTGTTTGATATATTTATATCAAATTTATTCCATTTAAAAATATGAAATACTGGCAACCTAACAAAGGCATTTCAAAATATGAAAGAGTTTTGCCAGAATTCATGTCAGTCATTTCCCCAAGCTACTTTATTCATAGGGTACACAGAGTATGTTAGTATAACATAATATATCGATTAAGTTGCATTATCCACTCATAGCTTCTTGACAGAACAGTTTTTACTCTGTTCAAGCAAAATAAATATTAGTATTGGTTGTACTTTATGTTAAAACCATAATAAAAGAGAAATTTAATTTAGAACATCTTTGCCTACAGCAAGTGCAGAAATCTCCACCAGATAGCTTTTCCCTTTGAAGTACTTTAAGCCAAGCCAAAGACCAATGAAGGCAAAGGAAGCATTTTCCTTCATTTCAGTGACCCTTGGAACCAAGCCAGAGTATAAAAAATAGTATATAACAATAGTATTTGTGTAACACACAAAATTGCTGGCCATTATACTCAGATTTTTAAAAAATTCTATTTGGTATCCATATCCCAAATGAAATATAATTGTTTATAATATGACATTTACAAGTTTAGTGATGCTCTTTAGACATAGCAAGCCCAAAATATTTTATAGAGAGTATTTATTCTTTGTTTCAAAGGTATGTCAGTATTAAAACAGATTAACAAATCTGTTCAAGTTTTAAAAAATTCTAGTTGACTGATACATAACACAAAATATAGGACACAAGTTAAATACAAATTCTAGTGCCTTCACATTTCATTCTCCTCCATACCGGTCCAAATGAATATTTATTAAGAGAGAAAGAGAACTGCACTGGAAAAAATTTGCTTTGTACCTTGTTGAGGTCCCAGTTTATCCTGGAATAAAATAAAAATTCCCCAAACCATTGAATCAAACTGGCATCCACACAGTGTTTGTCGTGTGACATACATCGCAAAAAGTAACTGCTGATTATCACCACAGAAATTAAATAAGGAAAACATTCTTAAGAACATGGTTGGTTAAATTTTCCACTTTGAAAGATTTGCAATTATGGGTCATCTGAAGTGGACACCAAATAACAGAGCAGCACAACAAATGGCTGCCTGCTCTGTCATACAATTACTTCAGATTCAGTAAGTATATAAACACCAGACTTCAGCATCATTTCTCAAAGAGGAAGTGAAACTAGCGAATAGAGATTGTGTACTTCAGGGTACAGACAGAGACAGTGGATAGGTGCTGAGTTGCCCTGCTGCTCCTAGGCTGCTATGCAGAACTTTGAAGAAAACACAAGTACTTCAAAGTTCAGTAGGTTACAATATTTATTACTTGCTTTGTAATAACAGGGTGATATAAAACACTGCAGAAAATGCCTGTAAAATTGGCAGGAGAAATAATGAACTAAAGCCACATTCTGACCTGCAGGAAATAGATTCAGTTACACTGACTTCAGGGGAAGTGTATCTAATCACACTGTGTCTGAATTAATCCATAAATCTTTGGCATTGTTTTTGGTGGTAATAATTTTGTTCTAGTTATTAATAGGATCTGATTCATAAATTCATTTGAAATAGTTTGGATTGCTTAAAAGCTATGGACCGAATGACTTCCTATTGTAACTCTGGTTTAATTGGTAAAACAGAAAGGTCTAACATGGATTTAATCTTGACTTAATGACATTTGTTGGTGCTAATAAGTAAATTTGACATCTGTTTTCATCCAAATTTATTTAAATGACTAACTTGAATTGAAGACTCAATCCAGCTTGTTTTAAATCAGGAAAAGTGAAATAGCAGTGTTTGAGCAAGCTATAAGCTGACCGATAGCACAAAAGCTGACTAGTGGCACAGGAACAATGTAGACCTCTTGTATACTTCTGTGTTAAGGACAAAAAGTGTTTTGAAGAGGTAGAAGAACCACAGTCCCTGGCTGTCAACTTACAGTGCTTGAATTGGCGCAACCTTTATAAAAAGCATCTTTTCCACCTTTTTCACTTCTTAGGAATCAGGAGCATCTCTGAGACAGATGACTATATCTCTCTGCTGGCCCCATGCTGGAAGTGACCAGCTTCTCAAAAAACACCTTAAACTGTCTCCTTTGCCTCCCTTGTGTGAGCACATTCAGGCTGCCCCCACAATTGCTGAATCATAGACCCATAGAACCACAGAACAGCCCAGGTTGGGATGCGCTTCAAAAGATCATCTGGTCCAACCTTTTCTAGGAAAGGGAGCCTAGACAAGATCATCTAGCACCCTGTCCAATCACATCTTGAAAACCTCCAGTGATGGGGGCTCCACCACATCCCTGGGGAGGTTGTTCACTGGAGTGAATGATTATTCTCACTGCAAAAAATGTCTTTGTTATGTTGAGACGAAACTTCTCCTGATGCAACTTGCACCCCTCACCCCTTGTCTTCTCCATGTGGCTACTTGTGAAGAGAGAGTCTCTGTACTTTTTGTAGATGCCTTTTAAGTATTGGAAAACTGTGATGAGGTCCCCCCAACCCTTCTTTTCTCCAGGGAGAAGAGACCTAACTCTCCCAAGTCTTTCCTCACAGGACAGGTTCTCCATTCTTTTTGTCATCTTTGTGGTCCTCCTTTGGACACTCTCTGGTCTTCCTGTGTCATTTTTGAATTTTCAGGTCCAGAACTGGACACAATACTCCAGGTGTGGCCTGAAAAGCACTGAGTAGATTGGGATGATCATGTCTTTGTCTCTGCTAGTAATGCCCCTGTGAATGCAGCCCAGGATCTGATTTGCCTTCGTTGCCACAGCAGCACCCTGCTGACTCATGTTCAGCTTGTTGTCCACCAGGACCCCCAGCTCCCTTTCAGCAAGGCCACTCTTCAGCCACACAGATCCTAGCCCGTACTGGGCTCTTTCATTATTCTGACCCAGATGCAGGACTTTGGATGTGTCCTTATTAAACTCCATACAGTTCTTGCTTGTCTCCTCTTTCAGCCTGTCCAGGCCTCTCTTGAAAATGGCTCTCCCTTCTGCCCACATCACCACCCAGTTTAGTCTCATCAGCAGACTTGGTGAGGGTGCTTTCAGTCTCATCTTCCAAGACATTTGTGAAGATGTTGAACAGTGTGGGGCCTGGTACTGATCCCTGGAGGACCCCACTTGTGACAGGCTGCCAGCCTGAGTAAAAACCATTGATCGCCACCCTCTGTGTGTGGCCTGTGAGCCAATTTCCTACCCATCTTGCAGACCACTCATCCAATCTGTATTTTGCCAGAACTGTTCCTTGAGTTGGTGCCCACATTGTGGCTCCACTCCTCTTCCACCCAACAGCTCAATACCATTACTATGACTGGATGTCCTTGCACTTCCTCAATGCCCCAGTTGTTTTGCTAGAATTAGAAGAATTTTTCAGCTTTTCCACTTTGTTCATAAATTGATTCTTCTGACTCGAGCAGTATGATTTAGTATGACAATTCTTTTTTGAACATATTTCAAATAAATGCAAACTTACTTCTTCTCTTCCTGACTCTGTACTCTGCCTCGATGGTGCTGATGAGAATAAACTACATACAGATTATGAAAAGGTGGCAAAATAAGTTGTGGTACTCCCTAAATAATGAGCTAAGAATGAAATAGCCATGGAAATTCCTTTTCTAACTTGTGGTAGGCCTGATCATGCTTTCTTTCTTACTGCTAGAAATGCTTGTATATGTGAAATGTTGGCTTATGTAATAGGTTTAATCAATTGCTTCTATTTCCTATATCAACAAGGTAAATTGCTGTTTCTCTGTTCCCTGCCAGAATGTCATCCTAGTCATTCTAATTCTGCAGCTATGAAATATAATAGAAGCCACAACAAATGATATGTTGTGGCATGACATTGCAGAAAGCATTCATGTACTTTTTCTCCCTGTTTTATCAGGTGTCTGAAAATAAATACTTTTTTTCTGTTCTGTCAAAATGTTTTAAAGTCTACTGAAGATTTGTAGACTAACAACATGGAAAACTAATGTAAAATTACATACAGAATAATATATTATTTTATGAGGAAGAAGGATGACAAAATAATTTTCCTGTAAGTTTGTGATGTCATGTGGAGATGATATATATTTGGGTTTACTTC
Organism: Morus bassanus; assembly: GCA_031468815.1. NCBI lineage: Eukaryota > Metazoa > Chordata > Aves > Suliformes > Sulidae > Morus > Morus bassanus. The sequence goes on from CM062600.1 coordinate 37,379,920, forward strand.
ATTTTCTATTTAGTGATGTACTAAATTCACACTTGCCTACATTGTATTTTCGTAGTATTCATTAAAGCAGGACTTCTTTTGAAAGGCCAATGGTAGAGAACAATGTAATACTTGGGAAAACCCAGTTTTCCAGCAAAATCTGGCTTTGCAAATTCATTATATTCTGATGGTTTTACTGCTCCACTCTCCAGTGCTATACCTAGCCATTACAGAGGAACTGATTTTCATGGTCATGTCAAACATAAATCAAAGGAAAGCATCAATTTTCTTAAGGCATTTCAGCAATTAGACTGTGAATGTTGACCATTGCATTACTGGTGTTAGATTCCTGCACAGTAATATGCTATTTCCTAATTAAACAACTGCAAAATAATTTAACTGACAGGAAATGGCACATGTGGACATCCATCAAAGTTATCTGATATTTGGATCCAGTTGACATAAAAATGCAATATGAAGTATTGTTGATGCTCTAAGTCTAGATGGTATAAATTCATCAAAACAAACATATGAGCATGACAGCTAGATACTTTTCTTACTTGTTTTGACAATCACATGATTATTTCAGTGGAATTACATGCTTTCAAACTTTCAACTTATGATGTGTGTCAGTTGCAAGACTCCTAACACCAAATTAAATTTAAAAATAATAACCCACAGAAGTTTTGACTGTCAAGTTTTTACAGTGTTCTTCCATCAAGTATTTCTTTTTTATCACTTGAGATCACCAATACAGCATACATACTTCTTGACAAGCCCTTTGCTTTCAATAAACCACTTAGTGCTTTTAGTTTCCGTTTATAAAACTAAACCCATGAAACCTGATTACTCAATACCCATACAGACCTTTCTTTGTCCAATTTAGCACTGTTTTAGGACTTGATGTAAAAATGGCAGCCTATAACCAATTTAAAAGTGCCCTCTGCATCACAGGTTACTTCTGCAACAGAGACATCTTTTCTTTAAATTGAATGTGAGACTTCTCATCTTTAAAATTCAATTGTAAGATAACCTATCCAAATCAGGATCATCTTAAAATTTTCTTGTCAGATGAGTAACTCGCAAGTCAAATTAATATCTAAAAGTAACTTTTCCAGTTTTCGTTATTTTTAAGGCAAATATACAACCATGTAAGAAGATTAGGTGGTAAAATTATAATTATATTCTAATATGGTTGCAACTGGGATTGCTTTTTTATGGAATAAGAGTGTATTTTTCTATTATAGCATTAACCATTTCCCAAGAGATGTAGAAACTAACCAGAAAAACTCATTATTGCTTCAGAATAGGTGTCCACAAAGGGATTTAGACTGTAATGGTATTAATTCATGCTTGACATTCAAATCTGCATCCTTACCTGCAGACAAACATGAAATCAGTCATGAAGGACAAATTGGAGTGTGATGCTGTGGTGTCCTCAGGACAGTGAATTGCATTTTTTTTGGAGTATATGCTTGAAAGAAAACTGAAACTGTTTCCAAAATCCTCTCTTAAAGATGTGCCTTTGGGCAGTCTTTTATCACAACCCAAGTAAAGTTTGTTCTTTTCTGACCTTTTACCCTCTTAGGTTACTTCCTGACCTTTTTGGAACCAGTAAACAATATCACTGTAGTCCAGGGGCAAACAGCAATCCTCCACTGCAAGGTAGCAGGAAATCCATCTCCAAATGTCAGATGGCTAAAAAATGATGCTCCAGTGGTTCAGGAGCCAAGACGGATCATCATCAGAAAAACAGATTATGGTTCGCGTCTGAGAATCCAGGATCTGGATACTACAGACACGGGATACTACCAGTGCGTGGCTTCAAATGGGATGAAGACGATAACTGCAACAGGAGTGTTGTTTGTAAGGCTTGGTGAGTTCCTGGCTTTTATAATTACTCAGAGTGCTTTATAGACTAGATATTAGCTTTCACAATAGCACAATGAGAAATGAATTTGATGTTTTAAGAATTCTCAACACGAAAGAAAATAAAACCATTGCCTGGGGCTTCTCCTCCAGTGTAGAACTTCTCGGTTGAACTTGATACCAGTTTACTGGTAATAAAAGAAAGTAAAATACAGATGGAAAAGTCTGTAAATATGTAGTGAAGAAAAAATTTTAAAGAAGTGCCAGTATAAAGCACAAAAAGGTAACATTTCATTGCCTGGAGTTTTCACTCTACTGCTGAACTCGGTCTGTAAAAAAATCTGAAGGGAAGAATGAGAAGCAGTTTTCTACATGATGTTTGTAGTGTTGGGCCCATGCTTGTGAAATATTACATCTGTACCACTATGTGAAGCCTTGCCTCAAATTTTGCCCTTTGACAGCTGAAGGTACACCACACCTTTCAAGAAGTACTTATATTGCATTTGGGAGGCTTAATCATCCAGCCTGGAAGACAAGCTTTTATTTCCATTTTTCTAAGCAATGGGGAAAAAGACTTCTAGAGACATGTTCCTAAAATTTCTTCAAATTTTGTAATGAAAATAGCTAACTCCACAGTTTAGTTTGTGGTGATTCATTAAGTGCTGGGTATTGGACCTTGTTCCTGCTGTGACAAAGGTTAAGAGCATACCTTGTCATACCATAAACAACCTTGTCATACCATAAACTCTGATAATAAGGCTCAGGTGGGGCTTATTAAGAGGTAAGTGATGTGTCAAGATAACACATTGTCTTTCTAACAGCCTGTGTTTTATGGTGGGAGATATTTTCTAACAAAAATTAAGCCCACTCAAGTTGCTGCCTGAGCAGACAGAAAATTCATGTGATTTTTATTTGTGGCTTTGCAAATAGCAATATATAATTATGTACAGGAACACAGAGGGCTTTGTTTGAATCCTGAAACAAACCTTCCTTGAGGATACAGTTTCCTTTAGATTGCTATTGACTTTTTTTATGCTGTTGTCCTTGAGCCAAACTTGCCAGCAATGTTTGTTTGTTTTATGTTTACAGGTCCGACAAACAGCCCAAATCACAACCTTCAGTAAGTACTTTTTGGAAAATTACTTAATGCAGCCTAACCAATTTTGTTCTGTAAGAATTTAGTTCATAAACTCAGCAAACACTGCCTGCAACCACAGTTTGCTTGCTAAAAATATCTGATTTGATCAAAAACTCACAGAATGGATGAAGTTTTTTCAGACAGGGATAGCATTATGTTACAGTGGGTTTTGGTTTGATCAAATTTTCTTGAGTAACTTCTGCTTGCTTATTTCATATTTTGGACAAGGAAAATACCACAAAGTTATGACGTTTGAACAGTAATTGTTTACAGGGCAAGTATGGGCTGGAAGAGTGGTTAAAAATGAATGGGTAAAATGCTTAGGTTGCTGCGGTTGTAAATCTACCCATGTTATATTATAACTTGAAAAGTCAGATAAGACTAGAATCCTGTCTTTGAGTAGCTAGGTAAAACTTCTGTTTGTTAGTGTCATTTTGACTTTGGTGGTGATTTGGTGAATTTTGTTAGCTGCCTGGGCTCACTTGCTGATCCAGTCATAAGGATGAAAATAGATCAGTCTGTTTCACCATTGTTGCTTTATGTGTCAGTTTTAATTTAAATACTACATATTGTAAAATTTCTTGAAATAGATTCAGCAGTTGATCAATTAATGGAGTGAGGGATGCAGTCCGAGAACTGTTTATGTGTTAATGGCATAAAATTAGAGTTGGTGATGGACTAATTAAAAATTAAGAAGAGTAAAAGCAAATTTGTAAAGGCACGTGGATGCTTTTCAGAGTATATTATTGATCAGTGTTTGTCGTCTCTGAACTCTCAATGGCTTGAGTGGGAATACTTTAAAATTGCAGTGGACTGACCACTAATTCATCCATCTTGCATGTACCTCACTCAGTCATCTTATGTATATAGAAATAATACCACATGGTGCACATTCTTGTATTTTATATGCACTGAAAATGTAAATTAATTTAAAGGATTTCAACATTATAGGGATTTAACACATTTTAATATTTTTCTTAAAATTGATTGCTAACTATTGAAGATTAAAAACAGCTGTTCATGACAGAGTACAAAAAAATATAATCATTTTTGTAACCACTGAAATCCTACTTCAGATCTTACAGCACTTTACAAAACTGTTATGCACCTGTTCTACAAAGGAGAAAAATAACGAGATACCAGGAAGCTGCCTGATCTTTTATGAGATCAGAAGGCAGAGACTATTACAAGAGACAGCAAACGGAAATATGCATAGTGAAGCACTGAACTGAAGTTCAAAGCACACTTCTCAAATGCAACTGAAGAGTAGCAAGCTCTGAGCACAAGGTGAAAAACTGGGAACCAAGTTTTACATTGATTCACCTTTTGTTATTGACCAAATAATTAATCTTCTATCTTTTGGTTTTCCTAGAATTTCCCGAACTCTTCTCCTGTACAGAATACTAACTTACTAATATTTTACAAATATCAACATAAATTAAAAAATTCCAACTGATGAAGTGAAGAAAAATTACTATGTGACACATATTTCTTAATTACATGCCCCCCAAAAGTGGAAGGGAATTAAGGTTCCCAAGCCATCATTCATTTTGCCTAGGTTTTAAATGCTTGACTATTCAACAGTTTCTGGTTTTGAACTCTAAGTTAAAACAAAGAAAGAATTAACAACAACAGCAAAAAATCCTGTCATTTGGATTATGACACCTCTAAATTGGTCTTGTACCAATCGTATCAGTGGTAGACCTGGAAGCAGTAGTGTGCCATCATTGTTTTGGACCTGCCATTAAATGGTGAAATGAAGAGTATGCTGCTGCTAGATCTTGATTTTTTTTTTAATATCCACTAGATTGAGGAGAAAGCTGAAACTTGAGAAAAACAATCTCAGATCACAGGTCTAGTGAGAAGTTGTGAGGGACTTATCATATGAGGTCCAGGAGTCTTCAGGGATTGTAGATCTTTGCCTCATTGCATGCCTGCTCCTGTTTCAATTTTTTTTTCTCTTTCCTACTTAACCAGGTTTTGCCCACCTTTCCAAAGTTCCTATTCTTCCTTTTGATACAGTCTTTCTTTTTTTTCCAATTACGCCTCACAATTTTTCCTATGTTCCTCTGCTCCATGCCTTCTAGCTAGTCCTTCAAATAAAATGCCATAATTTGGCAGTATTATTTTTTTCTTTTCAGAAACTGATTATGATTTTTTACTGAATATTTTGTATAAAATCATGCAGGTCAATTTGTAAGTCAGAAAAGAAGAAAGGGGAAAAAGGTGAAAGAAATACCTAACTGCTTGGAAGGAGCCCACATGGAACAAAGGACTCTTTCTGTTTGCTGGCAGTCTCGTGTTGAGCCACCTGAGAGCTGTTTCTCCTGGCATTAACGCTTCCAGAAAGACACGCTTCAGTGGAAGTGCTGAAACCTAAACCCATTGTAACTTGGTTTAAAACTATACCTAATGAATTATTAAGGGATAAAAAACATTACCTATGTAGATACCATCTAGCAAGATATTTTTACGCAGTCCATGTGTTTTGCTGTGGATTTCTAGAAATTATCTACAATTAAAGGTTGCCAGAGATCAAATGTGCATTATGCAGTCAGACTTGCCTGTGCAAAAAACGACCCCGACCTTCAGGTAGTGAAGTTGAGACATTTCCACAAAAATCTAAAAGTAAAAATTTTCAACCAAATACATAGTCTTAAACTTGCGTGGAATTTTTGGAGAGGGTGGAGAGGCCTTTATTTTCTGTGAAGGTCCATACCTGTAAAAATTTCTAGGGATTTTTCTGTAGAAAGGGAAAAATACAACCTATCCAAATTATTTATTAAAAGTATTAAAATTATTGGAAGTATTAATAGCTAGTACAAATTAATTTACAAAAAAACCCAAATCAAATCACAGTCAGAAAACTAGTCTCTGACCAGCCCTTGCTGTCCAAAGGACTGTGTTACTAGAGGACTGTTCTACTAGAGGACAAGCCAGCAGGTTGAATTCTTTCTCTCACTGCATAATGCTATTAACTTTTGTATCATTAACATGATTAGCTTTTGCCCTTCTAAAGCAATGGGACGTCCTGTCCCTTCGGAAAGGTACAAGTGTGTGGAAATAAAATAAATGGGTAACAAATACCAGAGAATGTTTTTTAGCATGATTTAAAATTAAGCAACAGATGTTAAAATCGTGGAGTCTAAGAGTAGGAGGGCAGAAACAGTTGCCTTCCCTTCTAGAGGTGCTCTTACAAGAAAATGTCATTCTAAAAGACTACATGTTCTCTAGTCTAATGTATTTTTCTTTTGAATTGAACAGTTAAATTGAATTTTAACCTTTGGGCAAATTCCTGTTTTGAAACTGTTTAGATTTCCTGTTAAGGCTGTGACTGCAGTGGTGCCATCTTGAAGGGAACTTGGGGTGGAAGATGTCTGGCAGTTTGTTGGCTCTGAGGGCTTCTGGAAAATCTGATGAGGCTTTAGCAGAAGTGAGGAAGGCACAACAGAGTACAGACAGAAAGAAGTAGCTATAAACTCAGCCCTCACCAAGTGTAGGTGAACAGAACAGTCTCTGTTGCCAGTGCTACACTTTTCCCCACATGACCTTTCTGTAGTCTGCTCAGGATGTCAGGAGGTGAATGTGTCCTTCCAGAGTCCTGTGCAGGGGAAGCAGACTTTCTAAGAAACTCTGAGAAGTCCCTGTTTTATTGAACTCTAAGATAGGTTTTGAGTTTGCAGTCACTAATGCTTGTATGCTGGACCCTTAGAATGAGAAATAGGTGGGAAGAAACACCATCATCAGGTAGAAATTGTCATTACTTTTGGGAGGAATTTTTGAGGTATTAATCATTCAGAATAAATTTGCATGCTCTCATGCTTTATTTTCTTCAGGTAGTTTCAAACAACTGTAAAAGTTTTAAGATTCCGTCCATTGAAGAAAAGCGATGAAGCAGTTGTAGTTGAGAAAAAAAGAGTTTTTTTCAAACAATGGAAAACAGAATGTCTTTAAAAAGTACTAACACATCGTTAATACTAGTTAAAACTCTGGTCAGAAACCCTGAGGCTGGGGTGGGCAATTTGTTCTCTATGGGTCTGCAAATCCCATGGCTTTTTTCATATAGCCAAAGCATATATCTTCTGTGACCCCAAAGGGGAAATTCTGCATGATGTGATGGGCACTCCTACAGCTTTATGATGGGGGCAAGTATGTTTTCATCATGTGACAAATCTCCACATAATTATAAGGTGGAAAAGGGAATATGGGGCCTTGGGAAAGAGGGTGGAAAGGAGTGGGTCATCAGAACACTTCACCCTAAGGCCACCTCCCTGCCCATGGCTGGGGTCTTCCAGTAAAAGACAGTAGCTGTGGAGACAAATACTTTTGTAAACTGGATCTGTCTGGCAAACCAAAGGTACCCAACATCATGTTAAAAAGGAAGAATACTTTCCTTACACAGCAGCACCCCTTGTATCTTCCTCCTTTCTTTGGCTAACGTGTCAAATACTCTTCAGTCTCAGTGCAGTTCAGCCACTGGTAACAACATTTTTAATTTTGTAAATTACACAAGATTATCTTAAAATCCACCTAAACAGATGCTTTAATAACCAGTACAAGGTTGTCTCAACTCAGAAGTTACAGTATTTATTCAGGCCCATGAGGACCAGGTGTTCAACGATGAGCCTCCTCCAGAATGACATGCACGCCTTTTGTTTCATCAAAATATACACTTGGCTGAGATGACCATATTTGAAGTATATATATTTTTCTAAGATATTTGTGGTAACATGTTGAAGTTACAGAATAAGCACATACTTTGTGTTCTGGTTTCCTGTTTTAATCAAGGAAGAAGAAGGATTTTGTGATTAAAACACTGGACTGTAATTTTAGAGGTCTGGATTCAATTTCTGGCTGTGCTCCTGTCTCCATTTGTGACTGCAGCAAGTTGTTTAACCTTTGTCTCTCCATGTTTTGTACATCAAATTGAGATGGTCGATCTTGGGAATTTTTTGCCTTCCTCTATTATGGGATCAGATCACTTCAAAACGTTTAGGGTACATTCTCTCCCCATAAAGCATGGAATGTTATTCCTATTTTACGAATGAGGAACTGAGGCACAGATTATGTCGGGCTGGTCTACATTAAACAACATGTGTTTGCCTTGGCAGATTTCCTGGCTCCCTGACAATCCAATTTGGGGATCTGGCTGGAACATGCTGCAATTCTCTCCTAGCCCCTGTGTGTCAGTTTCCTTTTTTCTTGCAAGGTTAGGCGGGGTGGGGGTGGGGAGAGGCTGTATTTCGCTCTGGTGTGGGGTTCGGGCTCCTTTCAGGGAATTTTGATCCACAATCTCAGATCTGCTTCTGGGTCCATCAGTTTAAACGTCCTTTGACAGTTGCTCAGGCAGAGACCGGAAATTTGTAGAGGAAGGAGGGAGCTGAAACCAAGGCTGCACTAAACCATTTTGCATACTCTTTTCTCTCTTATCTATTTTAGAGTGTAATTTTTCAGTACAATGATTGTTTTTACTCTAGCTGTGTAGGATACAGCCTAGTGAGGCTCATAAGTATATCATGTCACAAATAATATATAACTAAAAATTATACTCTGGTCTGTCCAGAGCTGTAGAGTACGCTCAGAACAAGTTGACCCTGTCTTATAATGGAAACTGAAATTGTTATCCTAATCTTAATTTTGTGTTTCAAAAAATACAGTTTTTCTCATGAAAAACCCGGAATATGTGTAATTCAAGGCATAGTTAAAGAGCAGTGGAAGTACTGGTTTGGGTTGCTTTGCACCGCATCACACCAGATCCCAGCTTCTTCCCACATTGTTATTTCTTCAGCTTTAATATCCCACTTAAATCTTTTTTAATCACTAGTAAATAAATGATGAACAATCTAAACCATTTTATATTATTTGGTGATAGAAGTAGAAATTCAATATGTGCTTACAAAAATTGACCAATTTTAAAAGCCAGATGTGTATTTAAACTAATATGCATAGCACCTTGGAGTAGACACAAGTGTCTTTATTCCTGCAACTTGTTATCTGGGGAAACAATTGCAAGTGGTATTTTTTTCTTTTCCTTCAAAGGAAGGGAAGAACAAAGGAAAGAAGCTGACAGAGGATATAGAAAAATGGATAATAGTTTGTTTCAGTCTGTTATGCTCACTAATCCATACCGTTCAGAAACCGCTCAAAACCAAAGGGAGGCCAAGCATATGCAAAGGTGATTAAAAACGAACCTTCAGGAAAGCTTTACATACTTTGTGCTACTGTATAAATCAGATGCCCCTGAGACTTAGGGTGTAATGCAGCTACTTTGCACTGCTTTACTGAGAGAACCTGGTTGCAAAGACAAGAAAGCAGCCCTACAGGACTCGCCTGCTCTTGGGCTAGTTTTCCAACTACGTTAGGAAGAAGAAGCGATTAGTTACACTTCTGTCTACTCTTACAGTTAAGCCAACTTAGAGTTAAATGTGAAGAAGCACCTTCCCACTTGTGATTAGCAGTACTGTCAAGATAATTTTAAATGGGTTGGATCAAGTAGCATAATGAATGTAATGCTTACCACTTTGCATTTATATATGGGACTACAACATGCAGTACACCAAAGCACACAAACACTTCCTTTTCTAAGAGTTCTGTTTTCCAAAATATAGAAATTTAGCTTGTGGGTGGATATGAAAGGAAGTTGATGTTTTCTGTAGAGAAGAATTTACCCACAGCCTGTGTGCTGGGAGAGCCTGCTTCCTACTCTGCAGAGCAGTGTTTAGGTTTTTGATGGTTAGCTGGCTAGCATATCAGTCAAGCTATAAGGTGCAACTCTGAGATGTGCAATGTATGGTGAAGAGACGAATACAACTCTGACTTTGTAAATATGTGACCTCAACATGTCCTCTTCCAGCAAATTCCAGATCAGCAACAGGTGTTTAGGTTTGGGCAGCTCAGAGAAATAATTTATATTAAACTACCAAAGAAGTTGCAAGTGAAATAGGACATTTGTTGATCTGTTTAAGGATATACGTAAATTGATATTCAAAGTAGTAATGGCCCTTGGATTTTTGGCAAGTAACCACTGCAGCTGTTGGACATCCCTGATATAACCAACCATCTTTAATTTGTTTTTATTTTACTTCCTCCCTCTCTCCCTACCCTTCTCTCCGTTGTTCAGTAGCTTAAATGGCTTTCAAAGTATTTATTGTATGTCCTACAAAAGGACAGTTATATGTCCCTGAGACTTCCTGTCAGCATTTGATGCCACATTGAGTTTAATTAGAGTTCCTTAGGATGCTGAATAGCCTCTAAGTGCACACAAGGAAAGGGTGAATGTTGTGGTTAGGCACAAAGATAAAGGAACACTATTCTAATGAAAAGTAGGTAATTTAACAAAATGAGATAATGTTGTAACACTGCACCATAAATCATCCTTCCAATTTTTATGGTTTTATGGTTAATTTTTCCCTACTTTTGTATTATTTTGTTCTCTGTATCAGTTTAAAAGAGCCAAACATACCATAGATGCAATTAATTTAGTGTACTTGAGAAAAGGTGAAACAGATGGTACAAGATGATGAAATTTGAACATTTCCATTCAAAACTAAATAACATTAAGACTCATAGGAGGCATTGTTTTTAAAAAAGTAGAAAGAAAATGTACTAAGGAAATATGATGTTTTAAATTGGTACTGCTCTGTTAAGTCTAAAATCTGAAGTATTTAAGGTAGTACAACTCTAAAAATAAAGTTGCAAGAAGCATGCCTTGTCAGCAGTCTCCCTCAGGCTCTTCAAAAAGGTCAATCACAAGTGTCCCACTTCTTATTTTTTTCAATATGATAATAACACAGAAAAGGCAAAGGATTACTTTAGGTGGGTCACAAACAGTATTTGATATATCACAGAAACGTTAGTTCTATACATTTGTGTGCACACACATACACACACTTCCCCAACCCCAGTTTTTCTAACAGTTCAATTTGCAGGCCAGAAAACGTTTACCCCTGCCTCACCGTGCTTTCCTTCAAGTTGGAAAATCAGTCTCTTTAGTTCAGTGGGACATTTTCAACAGGCTGACCTGCATAGAGAAATCCTGATACTTTCTTCTGACTCAGTTTTGCAAAATTACCTTGAAAACACTCCATTTTTTCACCTGCCTAATGTCAATAAAGTAGAGGGTAAAGGAAATAATAGAATAGAATAGGATAGAATAGAATAGGATAGGATACAATAGAATAGTTCCAGTTGGCAGGGACCTACAGTGATCATCTAGTCCAACTGACTGAGCGCTCCAGGGCTGACCAACAGTTAAAGCACATTCTTAAGGCCATTGTGCAAATGCCTCTTTTTAATGCATTGACAGGCACGGGGCATCGACCACCTCTCTAGGGAGTCTGTTCCAGTGTCTGACCACCCTCTTGGTAAAGAAGAGGTTCCTAATATCTAATCTGAACCTCCCCTGATGCAGCTTTGAACCAACACAGTGTCCTCAGCCACTTGACATCCCCCTAGTGAGCATCTGCTGGAGATGGGTCCTTTCCAAGCAGAGAAGAAGAGATGCCATCGCCACAGCTGGATCTGGAAGAGTGGGAAGAAAGCCTGTGCTTGTGGGCAGCAGCATGGTCACTTTTCCCTGGCTGCTTCCCTGCGGGGCAGCCCGCCGCATGTGCTGGTGTCAGGGGTTCTCCCTCTGAAGGTGCAGGACTTTGCGCTTCCCCTTGCTGAACTTCTTGGGGCTCCTGCCTTGGCAGGGTAGGACCCTGAGGGGATGCAGAGAGCAGCACCAAGCTGTGACTCCACACAGGAGGAGGGATTTGGGCGCTACTGTAGCGAAGCTGCAGCCCCTGGGACAAGGGGGCAGAGGGTGCGGTGAGGAGGAGGCCAGGCCTGGGGTGATGGGCGGTGCGGCACGGGCTGGCCCTGGAGACCCCCCAGGTGGAAACATCTGCCCGGGACCAGCTGCAGAGATGCAGGCTTGGAGCTGGGCTGCACTTGCCTTCAGGGGGAAGAACGCAATAGTACCTGGCACACGTAGAAGGACCTCTCAGCATTAACATCTCAGCCCTCCTGGCAAAAAAGGGTGAGGACAGCAATGCCACCTGCGCAATTAGTAACACTGAGAGTATTTCTGTAGTTTTCATGCATTTATTTTATTTCGATAGTTGGTTTGGGGTGGGGGGCGGGGCTGGGAGCCCTTGAGGCCTGGCGTATGCCCCAGCTGATGGCCCAGTCCTGGTTTGGCCATCCCGCGAGGAAGCCTCCAGGGTCACTGATGGGGTGCTGGCCTCTTGTTGGCTGGAGAGGCCTTGGAGCTGCTGGTCTTCCTCCTTGGGGGTCGCCGAGGCCCCCCACGGGAGCGTTCAGTGCCCCAGCTGGATGTGGGGGGCCTGGGCACAGCCTCCCCTGGCTCCTCCTGGGGCTCTTGTTGCTCCGCAGGGATGGCAACGGGAGGAGGGGGGTGGCTGCCAGGACCCCCACCACCGGCAGCGGATGAGGTGCCGGGGAGCTCGTCCACGCTGGATCTCTCGGGGCTGCCAGCGGGGGCTGGGCCACAGGCGAGGGACCCTCCTTGGGAGCCAGCGGGGCCGGGGGTACCCGTGGGGCTGCCCTCCCGCCCCCCAGCAGCACGGGCGTCCTGCCTGCCCCGCAGAGGGTGGATCTCTCTGCTGCGTCCTTGCACAGAGACACGTGCAGGCTGTTGCAGACATGTTGCCCTGTGGTTTTGGAGGGAGACCCCCTGCATCCAGCCTGGCCCCTCTGTATCCATGCCATGGTTGGTCAGGGTGCCCGTGACAGTGTTCTCCAACACCATGTTGCCAAAGATCTCCTCCTGCTCCTGATGAACCTAGCACTGCAGGATCTGGAAGAGTGTTGGGTGGTTCTGGAAAGAGTTCATCCAGTTTGGGGACTGGAAGCTGCCCACAGGACGCCTGGGCATCCCTCCTGCAACCCACCGTTGGGGTGCTCCAGGGTGATGGAGGTCATGGATGACTGGGGGTCTGGGAGCTCCTCCCGCCTGGCAGACAGCAACTGATGGTGTCACAGATGGTGTGATGACATGCTCCATGTAGTCATCATCCGCCCGCACTGAGTGCAAGATGGAGGTCACCCTCCTCTTGCAGAGGGGGCACTCAGGCTTGCTCTCAGCCCACCACAGGATGCAGGTGTAGCAGAACTGGTGGAGGCATGGCATGACAAAGCTGGCCTCCTCCCAGCTGCCCAGGCAGATGGGGCAGAGCTCCTCCAGCTCTGTGGCCATGCTCTCCACTGGCTGCAGTGGGCTGGGGGAGCTGGGGATGTCAAGCTACTTGCACTCACTGGTGCTGCAGTACCAGGTGTCACGCTAGAAAAGGAAGAGAGGCCAGGGTCATTGGCTGGGGCGGGGAGAGGTGGAAGCAATGCCCAGGTCCCTCCAGAATGAAACCCTCCCAGCTCCCAATGGTGAGCTGTCCCATCCCTCCCAGTTCACCTGTGCTGCTGCGAGCACCCCTCCTGGGTGTCCTGGCTGCCTGAAGCTGACAGGGCTGGGGAAAGTCCTTTGAGGACTCTGGGGTCGGGCACTCAGAGCTGCAGCAAACAACTCAGGAAGCAATAACTTCCAGAATGTTTTGACTTTCTGGTTCATTGGGTTCAGCAGCTTTCACATACATTTGTTTAGGATAGGATAGGATAGGATAGGATAGGATAGGACAGGATAGGATAGTTCCAGCTGGAAGGGACCTACAACAATCATCTAGTCCAAATTCCTGATCACTCCATGGCTGACCAGAAGTTAAGTCCTGTTATGAAGGGCACTGTCCAAATGCCTCTTTTTAATGCACTGACAGGCTTGGGCATTGACCACTTCTCTAGGAAGCCTGTTCCAGTGTCTCACCACCCTCTCCGGTAAAGAAGTAGTTCCTAATATCTCATCTGAACCTCCCCTGATGCAGCTTTGAACCATTTCTATGCGTCCTGTTGCTGGATCCCAGGGAGAAGAGATGAGCACCTCCCTCTCCACTTCCCCTCCTCAAAAAGCTGTAGAGCACAATGAGGTCACCCCTCAGCTTCATTTTCTCCAAACTAGACAAACCCAAAGTCCTCAATCACTCCTCACAGCACATGCCTTCCAGCCCTTCCACCAGCTTTGTTGCCCTCCTCTGGATGCATTCAAGTACCTTCACATCCTTCTTAAATTGTGGGGCCCAGAACTGCACACCGTACTCAAGGGGAGGCCACACCAGTGCTAAATACAGGGGGATAATCATCTCTTTTGACCAGGTGGTTATACTGTGTTTGATGCACCCCAGGTGCAGTTTGTCCTCTTGGCTGCCAGGGCACACTGCTGACTCATGTTGAGCTTAGCAACCAGTAACCCAGATCCCTTTCTGCAGGGCTGCTCTCCAGGCACTCCTCTCCCAATGTATACTTGTGTTTGGTGTTCCTCCTCTCCAGGTGCAGAAGTTGGCATTTGTTTTTGTTAAATTTCATGCTATTGATGATTGTCCAATGCTCCAGTTTATCTACATCCCTCTGCAAGGCCTTTTGTCCCTCAAAAGAGTCAATAGCACCTCCCAGTTTAGTATCATCAGCAAATTTACCAACTGTGCATTCAAATCCTGCTTCCAGATCATTGATAAAAATATTGAACAGAATTGGCCCTGGAATTGAGCCCTGAGGAACACTGCTGGTGACTGGCCACCTACTACCCCTTGAACCCTGCTGTTCAGCCAGTTCTTTGCCCAGTGCACCGAATACCTCCCCAAGGAACACTTGCAATGTTACCTCAATCCCCAAAATAGAAAGAGTCTGTCTTTATTCCAAAGTAAGGAGAGACTATCTCAGCAGCAAACAGCATAAGAAAATATTGTTTCACACAGGAACAAATCTATGCTTTCAACAGGAGGAGTGCAGACTGTCTTTTTACTTGCTTCTGTAATAGATTACAGTTTACAGTGTAAAATCATAGAATTGTTTAGGTAGGAAAAGACCCTTAAGATCATTGAGTCCAACTGTAAAGTGTTGCATGCTACATAAAATCATATTCTTAACTGTAAGATCTGCTAAATTACACAGGAATCTGAAACTTAGAACAAGGGCATGTTTGCAAGTGCGTTGTGTTAACAAAGCTAAAACTAGCTGTTTTTTGACTCTAGGTTGCTGTGGTGATAGTCCCCATTTATTGTTGGTAGCTGTAAGGTACTGTGTTCATACTGTGTTTGGCAATTAATGTGGAAAAGACAACCTCAGTAGGCAATGAATTTTAGCTGCGTATTTTTATTTCAGCATTAGATTGAGGAGAAGAGAGAAAAGTAAAAATGTATTTCAAAATCAATAGTTCCAAGACTCAGGCACTCTGGCAAGAATGTGCAATGGGTGATCTGTGCAATGACTGCACTTTTATATTCTCTGTCATTCAGACTGACAGATATATCAGTATGTACAGGATCTTAGTTTTCAAGCATTAAGAACTAAAAGCCGAAATGCTAAATTTGGAGAAGCATTTGATTTCCTGATTGAGTTTTCTACATGTTTTGGTTCATGAAGGGTTCATTCATGTTAAGCCTGATTAGATTAATTTATGGAGCTGTGGTGCTGGTACAATTGCTACTCACAGCCTATCAAACTAATAGTGTTTGCTCAGCATCATGTGTGTAGCATCTCAAAATAAATTATAACTCTGACTTTGCAATGCGAGGTATTTTGCTTTGCCTGAGATACAATGCAGTATCCACTATTATATTGTGGGAAGATTTAAATGAAAAGATGTGACATTCAGCCATTAATTGGTTATACATAGGGAAAAAAAAGAAGAGAGGTGTCTTTAGAAATGAGGTCTGATAAACATTCAGTAAGTGGGTTTAAGTCTAAAGGAAGAAAAGTAAGGGGAAATTATCATTTGGGTTTACATGAGAGCTGGATGGGTACCCAGGCCTCCCAGAAGTTTTAGGTGGTTCAGGGTGCTGTGACCCCAGCCCCAATAAAGGGTAGCTGCAGAGCCAAAGGCTGTTCATTTCTATCCTCTTCCACTGGCTGAAGTAGAAGAGTGACTGTTTATTTATAATTCTTGAGAACTCCAGAGGCTTTGATTGAAACTGGCATAGAATTTCCTTTGCAGAAAAATCTCATTTTCCTGATTTGGAAAAAATCAACAATCCTGTTATGTGGGATTATGAGGACACACCAGAATTACTTCATAAGTTCTGGATTCCTTAGCCACACCACTCAGACCTCAGTCACTGGAGCCAGCTGAGAAGCAGATAGCACTAATAATAGACTGGTGTCTTCAGTACAGACCAGCCCAGAAGAGGATACACATACTTACTTATCTTTTGACAGAAAGAAAAGTTAAGACACAAAAAATATTGGGTTTTACTGCAGATTTTGGAGGACCATGTGCTCTCCTGATGGTAGCCCCTTTATGCATCCCTGACCTGCCTCTTCGTCTCACTTCCCTGGCCCCTGTCCTCCCAGGCCCTCAGCAAACTCTTCATACCATTGCCTCAATTAACCTTAGGTGCTAGCCTTGACAAGGGTGCCAAGAAGTTTTATTTTCTCACACGTGTCTGCAAAGCTTGCTGTAGACGGGGTAGTCAGAGAATGTATCAGTCACATTCTTCATGGGCTGAGACCATCAAGACAGAAATTACATAAATGCTGGGCAAATTTGTTAGTGTTCCATGGGAACAGCAAAAGGTATGTTCCAGCCTCAGTCAGTATGTTTCAGTCTCAGGTATCTGCTCAATAGCAAGGGAACACGATAGTACCACAACCAAATGGCTGCTCTTTTCCTGGAAGTGGTTTTGTTTTGGGTTCTGTTTTTTTTTTTTTTCTAAAGAGAAAAATGGTAATTTTCTCTGGCCTTATTTTTTGAAACACCTGAACCATTTCTTCTGAAGTTAAAAAAAAAATAGCTTTGGACTGTAGAAAATTTCAGCTCAAATAAGTTCTACAAAGTTAAGAGCAGCTATGAAAACAGCCTCTAACAATGGCAAGTATTCACAAACTGTACTTTCTGCAACATTGCCTAGAATAAGTAGTTAATATTGTATCCATAAAAAGTAACAGAGAAACTAACAATTATTTCATACTGCTGCTGAGAAGTTTTTAAAGTAATTTAGTTGATGCTGGGGTTTTCTGATAAATTGAATATGCTAATTTTTCCTTAAAAGCCTGGAAAAATTACTGTGAAACTGACACTTCAGTATTATATGGTTATAAATAGTTGATGTTTCTGTAGTTTTAATAAAAATGTTCTGTGAAAGACTTTGAATATGAACACTTGCATGTACATATAATTATGTAACCAATTTATAGCTGATGCTATGATAATTTCTGGCTGTTTTACAAAGCTCTCTGCTATCAGATGTATAATCTCTGTGTTAGCTGATATAGAAAGGCCACCTTTGTTATGTTAAAAAAAAAGAAGAAGAAAGAAGAAAAAAATTATACCAGTACAGTTATTTTCATTTTTTTTTCATTTGCTCAGATATATTCATAAGTGATCACATTTTTAATGGCATAGTCAGTTAAAACATTTTTAATTCTGAAACATTTTTTAATTAATAATGTTTTTTTAACTATTTTTTAATGAAAATGTCTTAACTTTTTAGCCTCTACTAAAAAGCTAGGAAGCACTTTGCAGACAACTTCTATTTCCCATCATTCAAGATAAAAAACAAAATGGAAAGCTTGAGGCACTTCCATGAGATTTCGTTTTTTGTTTCAAAACCAAGGATAACCTTGGTCTTTCTTGTAACTCCCCCTTCTCTCTAGATTTATATAACTGGCAATTTTTGACCATGCTTTCTCAGTCTTCTTTTCTCTCAAGATTTTCTACCTCCTACCTGTCTTCCTGGCATACATATAAAATTCCATTGATGGATTTTAATGAACTGAACAAGAATATATAATTTCCACCTGTCCATAAGATCTGCCTGTGTAGGTAAACATTGTAGGTAAACCACAGTGCATGAATATCTACCTGAAAACTTTAAGCATTGTTTAGAAAGGCTTTATTATATCATGCGTATCCCTGGTGGCTTTTATGGAGTGGGGTGAGGGTTGCACTAGACAAGGTCGGAGCAGTCTGGTGGGAGGTGAGCTGTGCTTCTCTCACCCACTCCCAGGCATGAGAAGGGACCCTGATCCCCAGACCAGCCCCCTTGGTGAGGTCCAGTATCCCTCTCTCCCTCCTATGGCATCACAGCCATCAAATCTGCCCTTCCCTCCTTCTTTCTCCCCTTGATGTCTTTTCCACACCCTGGGGAGCGGACATGGCCTCTTAGCTCTGCCCTCTCAGTCGCATCCCTCCTTCAGCATAGCACAGCAGCCCAGGTGGAGCCTGGGATGGCTCCTAGCAGTTTTATTGCTACCTGGATGCAGCAGCAATTTTAATGACATTTTCAGCTGGTGGACTCTTCCAAGACCTTTTTGGAGCTAACCTGTATGTACATACTCAGGGTGGCATGACAGGAAGAGGAAGGATAAAAACAAAGAAGAACTTTGCTTTCCTCTGGTAGTGCAGGGAATTGGGAGCTGCTTGTTAGAGGCTCTTCAGAGGGTTTGTTGGTCCTGCTGTTTTTCCTTGGGGATGTTGGATGGAGACAATTTATTAGACAGTCATAACACGCTAAGAGGGATAACTTGCCTTAAAAAAGGGGGTTGGGGAGGGAGACTCATAACGATTTCTTTGGTGAATGAGAATCTGGAATGCTGCATGGCCAGGTCTGTCTTCCTATATGTTGAAATTAGTTTTCTGAAGGTTTTTTTTTCCAATTTTTCAGTAACCCTGGTTGTAACAGAGATGTTTCTGTTAAAAATATCTGGCACTCAGCAAAACAGACCTGCAGCCTTCCTTGGATTGCCAGCTGACTCATCTGATTTCAAGATTTTATCCCAACATGCCAACAGCTATGAAAACAGAGGGAGAATTTACAAAAATGTCATTTGAGTAAATTGAAAGAGAGAGTTTCTAGGTAGAATTAATATTAGATCATCTGTTTGAAGTTACATGTGGTAGGCAGAGGATTATGGCTGGTTATACCTCCAGGGACAATCCTCTGCTCCTTGCAGAAATTCAGGACGTAGATGTTCTTGCTTAGCTTTGCTTCTTTGACTGTTTTACCCAGGTTACCGTAGTAAGAGCCATCCTGTCACCCACGACTATACTTCTGTATGTGATTACTGTGCTTGGGAACAGCAACAGTTTTTGGTACACTGAAACTTTTCCTAAACATGTAAAACAACAATAAATATGTGAATGCCTGTGATACCATTAAACTACAGCAGCATGTAGTGTTATCAAATGAGCATCCTCCTACAGTTTTATGGGTTTGGTTCTTTCCTGTATCTTTGCTAGTGAGGGCTGTGTGTTTGTCTTGTTATAAGAGTGGTGGAGGATGATTCTGTGAAAGAGAGGAAGGCAATACCATTGTCTGTTGATTTTGTCCACTTAAATAATTGAATGTGGTATCTTTTAACAAGGACACAGTTCAGCTAGGAATGCTGACACCCACTTAAGGCAGTGCCTAGTGAGGAGAACAATTTGGTTCATGATTCAGTGAAGACATATACTTAAACCCTACTGATGTCCTCCCTCTTTCTTGCATTTAAATGCTTTTTAAATACTTTCCATTAAAAGCATCCTCTTTTCATGGGAACATTGGAATATATGTTTAAAACATTATTTGGACTATGTTTTAGAGACAGACTTTGGAGCTGAGGTTTGTGTTACCTGTCTTAAAACGGTGTCTCAAATCCTATGATTAACATTAACAAATTCATCATTTAGTAGAATCAGTAGAATAGAGACCAACTGTAATTTTTTACTGTTCTTAGACATTGCATCTGGAGTTTCACTTCACAATGTACTTTTTTAGGAACTAGCAGATAAACCATCAAATCAAACGCAGCACAATTGCTCCATTCAGTAAATGTGACTTTAAGTGCTTTTTTTTAGGGTTTCTATTATGTGTTACTTTTCAGATAAAAAGCATAAAAATAAATGCTATTTGTTAATTTTTATCTAAGTTGTATACTAGATGTAAAGGAATCTTGCTTTTGGGGTCCACTGGTACACTCAATGAGCATCTGGTAGCAAAATTCACGGGCCATATCCATGGTGAGTGTAAATTGTTGTAGGTCCATTGACTTCAACTGAGCTATGACTATTTATACAAATTCCCCTGCCTGTTAGTTTTTGACTTTTTAACACTAGACTCCCCTTCTTTTCTGATACTATTTATTACATTGCTTTAGTGTATGGGAAAAGTTTTTACATCCCTCTTGTATTTTAGTGAAGTCTCTCTTTGAGGTGTTAACTACTTCAATGAGTATTTTTTGATATCCCATGAGCACTGATCTTTAGACATGGGTGAAGATGTGCAAACAAATGATTTTATGTGCTGGAAAGGTGGGTTATTTGCAGATAAACTTTGGTCAGAGAATGAAACTGTTTGTTCAGAGCATGGAAACAGGTAGGGCAGGAAGCCTGCGCCCTTCTCCTGTGACATGGGCGCAGGGTGCCTCCATCCAGGCAGGAGCCTGATGCAGCAGTGAAGTTGTCCCTGCCATTTCACATCTTGGCTTCAGCAGGCAGGACACAGATGTGCAGGTGTGGGTTTTTTGGTGTTTTATGGTTTGTGGAGTTTTCTGGGTTTTTTTTTTTAGGTTTTCCTGTGCACCTGGGTTTTGGAAATTGTGAAAACCTCCAACCCATTTGTGTGTGTTACTGAATTTCTGCCCTGTATGGGCAGAAATTATGGGTGATGTCAGTAGCACCTGGCATTAGTCCAGCCCTTCTCGATGGGTGAATAACAATAGTTCAGGCAATACTGGTTTTGAAAAATCCCATTCTTTTCCTCCATCAAATATTTATGCCCAGTCCTGTTGCCTTGAATGTCAGTAGTAAAACTTCCATTGATCTCATGTGCATAACAGAAGGCCTATGAGATGGAGCAATTTTATAGCCTATTGTAACAATTACTTTAGAAGGCAACACTGTTGACAAATTTTAATTCATGGTGAAAAAAGAAATTGAGTGTTTTATTTGATATCTTCCCTGAATGGTAAATATACAAACCTGACTGGAAAGTACCAAGTGTTTTTCTATAGCAACATTAATATAAATTCACTATTTTTTTGACAGGAAGAAAATTTTATAGATGTGATATGGCATATGATAAGGGTAGTATGTTTTACTTCTCTCAGATCTTCTCTGTGATCTGTTTCAGTGGGAGGGAGTGAATATTTGGAGATGTGATCTCATTTTAGCCATCGAAAAGTGATCCCCTTCTGAGTTGAGTTCACTCCCCGGTACTATGATATGATACATGTCAAGAGTAAGGGTAACAAATTACAAGGGCTGTAGTGCCAGATTATAAGAGGTCCTGATATTGAGGTGCAGTACAAACAAATCATGAATACATATGTATATTAAAAACAGAAATTCCTGATTTTTTACTGCAGCCCTTTATAATTCCCTTCCCACAAGTCAGAGTGATTTGCCTCTCTTTGATTAAACATAAACCCTTTACTCCTTTAATTCTTTGCATTGCAGGTCATTTTACTTGTGTGCTTTCTGTTTATGAAATAGCCACACACCAGGCTAAGTAAGATCATAATTTGAAATATGATGCCTGTCCTTTTCCCTCTGTTGGTTATTACTGTCCTCTTTGATGGCTTCTGTCATCAAGCTGTAGTTATCAAAGACTCTGAGACTTTCCCACAAGACAAGTGACCATATACCAAATGTTGTATTTCTCTACCCACAGCAAATAGGATGACATAATTTGTCCTTTCCTTCATCTGTCACTATCTAACTGTGGTTTTCTGTGCATTTTTCCTTGCTTGCCACTCCACTTGTAATGGAATATGAGGCGGAGTCCTAATAACCTCTCTTAGTATTTAAGAGTTTTTAATTAAAAGCTGTTTAATCCCTGAACATTATGAAAGAGGGCCAAAACTTCAGGTTTGTTATTTGTTGTGAGAAAATTTATAGGAAATTTTAACTGCACTTAGTTTTCTTGTGGGAAACTGCTCTAACGAAGTTACTACTATCTTTTTAAAAACTAATCTCTGGAATATCCTGTTATATGCTATGAATTGGCTTAGTACTGTTTACTTTGGTAAAGGGTAAGCTGAGGATGTATACCTCCAAATAACTTCTAAATTTAGTGTTTGAATGTATGAAAAAAAAAATTGTACTCAAATTATAATTTTAAATAATATTTGTTCATTTTATTACAAGGGTAGGTTGATAGGGTATTATTAAATTAGTTGTTTTTTTAATGTATTCAATTAAATAAGTTTTTCTTCTGAGTTTTCTGGCAGATTTCTGAGTTTCTTTTCACAGCTGAGGCACATTGTTGTGTCTCTTCTATTTTCAGGAAAATAGATTTAACTTACAAGTTAAGTTTGTGGGATGCAATCAGAAAAAAGGTATCCTACTAGCAAATAAATATCTAGTACCTCTCAACTCTGTTTTCAGAATTCCCTTCATGAACCCTTGTTAAAGATTGGTTTATACCTTCATGTGTTTTCTCTATTTTTTAGCAAAACCACTAGGTCTGCACTCACTGTGTTTTCAGGAGCACCAAATACACACTGAAAGCTCTCACCAGACTTATGTGCTTCACAAGGTGATTTTAGTATTGAATGGAGTTTCCACAGTTGCCTTTTATTTACTGGGACTTTTTTGTTTCATATGCCCTCTGGACTGTTCAGCTGTGACAGTTGCATACAATAGATTGTGTTACATAGATATCATATAGTATATTGTGCCCAGATGTATTCTTCCAGCATTTCAGATCTTCCATTAAGAAAAGCCTCTTTGTTTCCTAGGTATTTTCTTTTGTAGTCTTTTGTTCAGTGTTCTTTCTGTGTCACATGTGAAATTAAAGTAATGCTTAATGCGAAGGTGGGGGTGGCAATGTTTAGTATGTATTTGCAGCGCATGCAGTATGCCTAGAAATCTCTCCGTATACTTCTAGAGGAGATATTTACCTTATGGAAGTCTTGCATGACCTCCATCTAGGGAGATTCCTATTCGTGCATGCTGGGTTTCATTGCTGTTCAGAGGTACCTGGTTCTTCCTTTATAGACCCAGATGTCCCTGGAAGTTATGGTTTCTGTCAGTGGGATGAGATTCCACTTGCACTGTACCACTGCACCTGCATCTTTCTCCTACATTGTTTGTTTGGTTAATTCTCCGTTTCATACAGACTACTTCTGCCCACAAACCTGAAGGCAGTCTGTGTCTAATCAGGTGGTGCAGTGCAGGTGTGATAAGAAATTTGTAAATGCCTTATCAGTCCTTAGTTCTCCAAGATGTTTCCAGACCTGGTAAGCCTGGTCAATCTTACAGACACCCCATGTTGTATGTAAAAGTACTATCAGTGTTTTGGTTTTATTTGTCTGTGCCTGAAATAAAAGGTTCTCCTTCTTTAGCTTTATATTGGAAACACTAGTTCTTAACTTTATTGTTCTAGCAGAAGACCATCTTATGGGCCTGGAAAACTAATGGCATTCAATGTAAGAAATGGAAGTTGGGGTTTTAGGCATAGAGGGTCTGTTTGGTCAGGTTCTTTGTGATTTTATTTTTAAATCTGAACTGGTCAAACATCTGACAAGTAGTTGGGAGAAGAGTTCCCTCAGTAGGAGAATGTACCTTACCTCCACTGTAATTGAGTGCTCAGAAAATTTATGTTCCAGGTACACTGTCTTTGAGACTGCCCTCCAGCAAAGATGAAAAAAGAAGGTCAGCACTTAGGATGTTCCTGATTGTGTTTTCTAAAAAAAAAAAAAAAAAAAAGTTATATAAAATTGAAGAAAATCACTAGCAAGAAAAAGTAATGCCATCTTGAAACATTCAGAAAGAAACAATAAAGAACAAAGGTACCTATGGTGGTTAGTTTGTAAGATTTCTGCAAGCGGAACAAATTGAACTCTTCTGGATTCCTCTTGTGGAGTCACATTTCTGCTTTTACCGGGGTTCTTGATCAGAGCAGAATTTACAGCTCAAGCAGCAGGAAATTGAAGAGTCAGTATTTCTGCCTATTTTCAGCAGCTTTTAACTCTTGCTGTGATCAGCAGCTGAATTGCTGTCATATGGTTTGGAGCACAAATCAAAGCGGCACGTGGTTCCAAAGACTCCTGTTTGAACTGAGCATGATGCTGCTCCTGTGCTGTTTTATCAGATTCACCCCAGCTTGCTTTTTGCTGCAGATGTTTTGCCATGTGCTGAGTGTACGTGTAGCTGAGGAAAGGAGTTATCTGTAAGGAGACTCTAAGTGCTGCCACTTCTGCAGCTTTGTTGAAATCAACTATTTTCCTAAGAAGACTAATGTAATTTTGTCTCCTCGATCAATAGTACTAGTCAAGCTGTATTCACTGAGTTGCCTGACCTGACAAAGATGCATGTCGAATAACAGCCCAGCCTCTGTCAGAATATCTGACATCAAGTTACTGTTTACTTTTGCTTGCATCCATGGTAATGGTCATATCCAGTTTAGTTTAGTCAGCACTTGACTATAACATGGGAGAGGGGAGCATATGTGTGTATATATAGTATCTAAACTGTATTTAGAAGTTCTTGACAGAAATAAATAAACTGAGCTAAGTAAGAGATCACACTGCTTTTGTCGCCAAAGCCATGCTGTTTGGAGTGCTATATTTTATAGAATTTTTGTGTGTGTGTGCTGGTGAGAGAGCCCTGCACTGAGAGTTGAAGTGTGAGGTACAGATTCAGTTAGATACATCGCAGACGTTATTCTGCAGGATAGGGGTATGAATTTACTCTTGAGAAGGAGGTCAAATAGGGGTTTCATATGCATTCAGCTCCTTATGGGAATTGCTGACTTCCTACTGAGGTGGTCAAGGATCATAAAACAGGCACAGACAAAATGCTTTGATTTTTTTTTCCCTTCAGGCATGACGCAATTGCTGAAAAATTAGAGGTTTTGTTATGAGAGTGAAAGAATTTCACTGCAGGAATTAATTGATCCTGAAAGACTCCTCCATCCACCATTTACTTCATCCACCATAATCAAAAACTTACATATCTTTGTGGAAGCAGAACTTGTTTCAGAGTTTGTAGACAAAATGTTGCTTTATGAATATTTAACAGTCTTACTGTGATAGGAAATAAAGGCCAGATCTGGACAACAGCTGCATGAGACACTTCATGTCACCATGGTTTATCTAGCAGTTGTGTAATGGATTGGGTCCTGTTAAGTATTGTCTTTCCAGGAGGAAAGGGAGAGATGCTGCTCAAGTGGTGATTGATGGTTCCAGCTTTTGGCTACACTGTATGGACAGTCCTGCCCAACCTTCCACTGCTACAGAGTTTATACTTTAAGAAATAGTGGCAACATTTCCCTGAAGAGACAAGTTTTATCAGGGAGACACAGCAGAAAAGAGGTTCCTGAGACAGAATATGATATCGGAAATAATGGTCTGCACTCACCCCTGCGTAGATGTTTGGTGATGAGCTCATCATGGCTAGCTGTTGTCAGGCCGCAGGTTTTCATGCTGATTTGGCCTGGCTGGAGTTATGTGGTTTTACATGTATTCACTGACAGTTTTGTCGTGCTCATGTGGGACACTAAGGAGGGGTGAAGAGAAGTGGAAACATGGGTGACCAGAATAGGTATTGATATCCAAAGATAATAAAGTACAAAGTGCAGAACAGTATTGAAGTAATACTTCAAGAATTGCTGGTATGGGAGAGTTATCTCAGAGTTTTGAACTGACTCTTTAGTTACAAAAGCTGATTAAGCTTTTGGGTGTCCCAGGATTATTCTAGAGTCATGGTTTTCTAGATTATGTTTTATGCCCTTTTTGTCCATCATACTGTGAATGACATCATGTGAATCCATCAGGCTAGTGAACCCTAGCACAGAGGCTGTGCCATGCGGAGGAAACTCGCAGCATACTGGATATTAACTCTGAGAGCGCTCTCACTCTGAAGCCCCTTTTCAGTGCTCAGACAGTTATGATCTACAGATCAGCTCTGTATTATTTACTGGGGCTTTGAGGATGATGTGTTGAACCACTGAGCCTTTAGGCTAGTGCTTTTATGCCAAAATATTTATGTTGATATAAAGGAGTAAAATTTGGCCCAAAACCTCATTGAATTGAAAAATGTATTAACGTGTATGTTGGAAGAGGGATCTGGCATTGGGTCTGACTAGAAAGAAGAGGAAAAAAGGTTAAAACCTTGATTACTTTTTATTCTGTTTACGTAATTCAGAGATCAAAATTATTCCATGTTTTAATTAAAGCTTGGCAAGTTCTCTTCTGCTGTTCACTACAGGAAATGAAACAAGGGAGAGAGGGGTGGGAGAAGAGAACCAACTGTTTGCCTACTTGTACTGGGTGCAGCTAGATGCCAAAAATGCATGGGGATGTGCAACAAGATCTTTGTTGCTGTCTCAGTCTAACAGCTTTTTAATAGATTCATCTGTCAAATCCCATTACTATTAGCATATGATTTTAAAATTAATTTTGAGTTTTGGTTTACTTCTTTCTCTAATGAGCTATTTACAGGGTGCCTCATTAATACTTCTGAGGTAGTATAAAGAGAATTGGAGGAGAAAGTGGCACCTAGGGAATGAAACAATTTCAGATTTACAGTCTTTTGCGGTTTTCTCCTTTTCTAAGAATGTATTTTGCAAAAATTCATTGGGGACAGCTAGACTTCTGCTTATTAAACCCTAACCTGTATTTTGCAGAGAAGATTACCATGAAGACGGGTTCTGTCAGCCATACAGGGGAATTGCATGTGCACGCATCATTGGAAACAGGACCATTTATGTGGACTCCCTCCAGATGCAAGGAGAAATTGAAAACCGAATTACTGGTAAGCTTATACATCTCTGTAGCAGGGCAAAAAACATCCATGAAAGTATCCAATTCAGGTATAAATAGTGCTATCATCCTTTTCAGTTTTATCTGTCAATGACTAAGATATCCTTATATTAAGGTTTAGAGGAGGTGAGCCAGCTTCCCACTTGTGCAGTTAGCAAAATTTGGAGTAAGGAAGATGAATACCTGCTGTCATGTGTAAAAGCTTTTTCCATGGCTTTAAGTAAAATGTCAGAGCATTGACTTTTTTAACAGTTTGTAGTTTATACTGGAGCTTTTTGCACAATGGATTCAAATAGAAGATTTTTTTAAAAAATCAATTTACGATGTAATAAAAAATCACTGGATTTTGATTTTCTTGAAAAATGTATGGTGGCTTTTCCTTTGGGTTTCCTCCCCTATTGCAAAATCCCAGCAGAGTTTGGATCTCACACTGATTTATATAAAACAAGAGCCAACCTTCCTGTGCTCTGCCCCTGCTGATTTTTTTCTCTAATCATTGTTTTGGTACAGAGTCACAAACATGCATCAAAAACTTTAATAACTTTTAATGGACTGTACGTCAATATGGGTTTTCTTCACTGGGCCTCAGGTAGCTGACGTTAGCAGCTGTGACTCTGCTGTACACAGGTAGAGCAAGCAAATGAATCTGTGGAATAGAGAAAACTGTTTATCATAATATATGGCCAATTAATTCAGTCCAGCAGGAGCTTATCTGCATCTGGCCGAGTAATCGAATCTGCAATTTTAACATAACAAGTTGCCAAAAAGAGTTTGACTTCACTCGTCAGCTTTGTCTCCTTAAAGATATTACCTTAAAGGCTCATTGTCAAGCCAGAAATCCAGGTCAGTTTTTTTTCTGTTCTTGAGATGGTGATCAGATTCTGGGACTGCCAAAATTCAGGTCCTGACCTTTCCTTGTGCTGTTATGACTCATTCCCCTCCCTCCTTTCTCCTGTACTCTGTTGTAATTCCAGGCTCTTTTACCATTATGTCATTCATTAATACATACTATCGGTACCATTTTTTTCTGTAACATAATCTCTATCCTGTTTGGATGTTTTTCAGCAATATGGAAATGTTCATCTATCTGAAATGATTAAATATGTAACTCTGTGAATTAGGTTCATAATGTCCTTTTAAAAAAAAAACCAGCCAAAAAACTGTGATATCTACCAGAAAATGTTTATTGATCAAGTTATATTTGTTTCTGGAATATACAACATGGACATTCATGACCTGGCTGCTGGATCCCTAATACCACTGATTATTGGTTAGATGTTGGAGGCTGGGTGCTGGGACTCTCTGTCATGGAGTTGAGGAAAAATTCTGATGGAACCATTCTTTTTTAGGCAAACTCTGTGAATGACTGTGTAGAGCTGCCCAGTGCCTAGCTAGGCAGTAATGATAATCCATTAATAATATGGCATTTTCAAACTATATACATCTGAAGGACATACCAAATGCCTTATGCAAAATAACCCTGAGAATTTCACAGCATACTCAGTTCTTATGAATCTTCTTACACGAAAAGAAATATTGCAAGACTGGGTGTTCTCTGTCCAAATGACAGGGTATTTTTGAAATCGTGGTAACTTCTTAGACAAAAAAAATTTCTGCTGTATAACTGCTGCTGATATTTTGCTTATATTGGCCTATACTTCCTAAGTGCAGTTTTTGGTGGAAGGTCTTTGTGCTCAGAGCTGTAGGGCATTCAGGGGAAGCTGTGTGCATGGGAAACGGTGACACCTACTGCCCGACGCTGAGAATATTTAACAAGGTTACAGGCGACATCTATGGGGAATTTTCATTCTGCATTTTCATTTCCCTGCTGTGCTGATATGTGAAATACATTCCTTTTGTCTCTACAGCCCCTGGTGCTGTTCTGTCCTGGCTATGTGGTTAGGTGAGAATTGCAGCCTTCTATTAAAAAAAGAAGGATATTTCTGGAGAAAAACTTCAGACATCACTTGAAAGACTGGAAAGCCAACAATAAAGAGTGCATGGACCTGATCCCTGACCTGTGGATATGTGTGGCTAGCAATATCTTTGCTGTGCTGATTAATATCTGTTTAATAACTAAAAGTATAAACCCCTCAGATGCCACCACACAGTCCTGCTGACTTTTGTGCCTCCTGTCAAAATTAGGACATGATTGTGAATTGTGCAGTCTTCACTCATGCCAGTCTAAATTCTGTACACCTTCACAAAAATTAGTGTGGTGTTTCAGACAGCCAAAAGTGACTGCTTCACTCCTCCAGATTTTTTTTCCCTGTTAAGTCTTTGGGACAAGCACATGTCACAGCTGTCATTTGAGGCCTGATATTGTGCTTTTATGCAGTGTTCCCTACATGACTGATAAACAGTTATATTCCTGTGTTAATATCCCTGTATTAAAATAAGCAAAGGTGTAAACAGTACAAACGGCTGAAATCAGGGCTGCTTGCTGCATGTGTGGTGTTTAGGAAGAGACAGGAGACTCTCTGATAGCAGGCGGCAGCAGGAAGTGGATGGTTGAAAGGAAAGAGCTGGACAAGAGGGAAAGAATTGATTTGTAGGTTGTAAATAGACTGCTGAATGACTTGAACTGCTCATTTCCTCTCTTTTTACAGTGTGCATTTGTGGAACGTGCAGTCTAGCAATCCTTACTCACAAATAATGCTTTCCAGTGTGGGAATGAACATTTCTACATTTAAAGCTTGATTCATCCCCAGATACATGATACACATTTGTCTTTTCCTTGCAGTGTGCAAGAAAACTCTCAGATAGATGTTAGTCTGTAGATGCTGAGAGCTGAAGGGGAGAATTAAGTTCCTAATTCATTATGACATTCATCTCAATGTGATCAGTATGCTGAGACTGATTACATTAATTTTTCCCAAAACTGCCGCCTGTTAGGCTTCTCACATCTATTAATAGCAGTATCTCCCCAAATACCAGTGGCAGACTTCCTTTTGCTTGTCAAGACTTGAAAAACACTTGTCTTGTTTATTGATCAAAATGTCTACAGGAGGGAGAAGCTAGGTGATCCTCGTTCAGATTTTACTTAATGAAGAACTTTGGAAATATATGTCAGCATCCTGGCAGGTGTATCTTTCCTTTGCTCTTTATCCTTTCAGGTTAAAATTAGTCAAGCGCCAACAGTTTGCTCAATGCTAGTCACTTGGGTAATTTCCTAAGAACTGAGGTCCTGCAAGCTCTGTGCAGATGTCAGAGGGACACTGGGATGCTGGGTTTGCTTTCTGCAATTGTCAACTCTCCTTTACAGCAGAAATGACCTCATTTCCCCGCTGCTCAGTAGGCTTTCAGACCTTCAAGACAAAATGAAAGTTGTAAAAGACAAATGACATGAAAATTATGTTGTTTTGCATGTTTTTAATGAATTAATACTTAAACAGTATTTTTGTTCCTTTCCAGCTGCATTTACCATGATTGGCACTTCCACGCATTTGTCCGATCAGTGCTCACAGTTCGCTATACCATCCTTCTGCCACTTCGTGTTTCCCCTCTGTGACGAGCGCTCTCGGACCCCGAAGCCACGGGAGCTGTGCCGGGATGAATGTGAAGTTCTGGAGAACGATCTCTGTAGGCAGGAGTACAACATCGCTAGGTCAAACCCCCTCATCTTGATGCAGCTACAGTTGCCTAAATGTGAGGATCTCCCACGACCTGACACCTTGGAAGCTGCCAACTGCATAAGGATTGGGATCCCTGTGGAGAGACTCAGCCGATGTAAGTCTAGGTGTTTTATCACTGGGAAAAAGTAGAGTTTGTTGTTTCCTCAGGATGGGTCTGAGAGACAATATTTTATCAGTCATTCTTTTTGTAAGCAAAGTACTGCTATACTACTTTTTATCATGTTAGTACTGACCATAATCTTGCATTGTTGTAAGGTATAGTTAGGATGGCGAGGAAGTTTAAAGAATGCTGCTTAGTACTGAAAAGGGTTATATCAACCTCCCTGGGCTATAAAACTCTGTGTTCACACAGCCAGTTTAACTCAGATTTGTGAGGGGCAGCAGTTTGTTGTAGGCTTCCCATCCCACATGCCTGCCCCCACCACTGGTTCAGTCCTTGTCTTTTTGGATGAGTCCCTCCATACAGCCATTTGTGACTTCTGTTTACCTATAAATAAACCTCAAATAGGCTGTGGAAACTTCAGTGGAAAAATCTGTTAAGAAATTAAACATTTAATGTCCATTCTTTCTATACGAAAATCCACAAGATTATTAATCCTGTAAATTGAGCATGGAGTGTAATTGTCTTTCTTCACCCACACAAGATGGGTGAAAACATTGATCTTACTTCCATGAATTTATATTTGCATCCAGGAGTAGAAGGGCTGTTCTGTTGTCGGTAATTATGTGCTAATTTTTCTGCCTACTCAGTTTCCTAGCAATGAATCACCCCCTACAATGTTCAACAAGGAAGTTCCAAGAGTCTAAAGATGTTTAAGGTTGGAAGTGTGATAAGGTTACTCTGAATATCCATTGTCTGAACACAGATTTAGCAGCAGGGGTCATGGCATAACAGTGGGCGTGGAAGACTAGCTGCGTGTTAGTAAGGAAATAATCTAGTGTAGCTGAGAAGCAGAAATAACTGGGTAAATGACAACAGACACAAATCAGCCAGGGAAGAGGTATCAAGCAAGAGGAATGAGAATAAAACAACAAAAAGTCTGGCAAAAGTAATCCATGATCCTCAGAGCCAGTGGTGCTCCTCTGGTGGAACAGCTGCAGTGTGAGTACCCTGGGGGTTTGGAGGAAGGGCTTGCAGGCTGGGGAGGGGGACTCAGAAAAATGGAGAAGGCAATGTTGCAAACATACAGAAAAATGCATGATTCAGTTCAGGGGATACATACGGGAGACAAGCACTCAAAAAAGTATGAAGAGAGGATAGGAACAAACCTGAGAGAGAATAAAGATAGAAGTTCAGCAGATATGAAAGTGATGTATCTAAACAGAAGTAAAGCCTGAATCCCTTTTTTTCTGAAGAAGAAAAGAAGGAAAAATTGGCAAGAGCATTAGAAAATGCAGCACTAATTTCTCTAGGAAGTGAGCGATGTGAGGAAGACAGGAAGATTATGAGAAATAAAAGTGGTGGGAAGATTAGACTGTTGGCATCTGAAGACTCTTTCTGAAGTGAAACTCATATGTCATATATAGTTTAACTTGTCCTCTATCTAAAGGTCTATACATGCTCCTTAGTATTAACTTGCATTCAGAATTACCAAATATTTGTGTGTATAGTCACAGAGCTTAGACACTCCACGACAGAATCCAGAAATATCTGAGGATAAGAGTACAGATACTCTCAGAACTGAAATTTCAAAACCCACAGCTTTCATTTAAATCCTGAAGTAGCTAATTCAAGTACTTTGTTACATACATGGTATATGCACTTCAATTCTTTTGGTCTTCCTGGCTCTTGATTGTTTTGTTATTTGCAACATTTTGTCATTTACGACATTTTGTCAAACCCTGTGTTGCAGATCATCAGTGCTACAATGGTTCTGGAGCAGACTACAGAGGGACGGTCAGTGTTACCAAGTCTGGCCACAGTTGCCAACTCTGGGACTCCCAGAGTCCCCACAGCCATGATCTGACAAGCACACAGTTTCCAGAGCTCAGTGGAGGACATGCATATTGCCGAAATCCTGGAGGTCAGATGGATGGGCCCTGGTGTTTTACAAAGAATAAAAACGTACGCATGGAACTGTGTGACATACCTTCTTGTAGTATGTATTCTCTTTCTTTTTTCCCCTACTAATGTCCTGAATCCTATGCAATTTTGAATGTTCCCTATTTTTACAAGTACAATTCACTTAAGAGGGTTACGCTTTGAAATGTTTCACGTGCTGTAATGTGGCACCCTTGTTTTGTGTTGTAGGCGTTTAACATTTTCTGGAGATCAGAGCTTGTAATTGAGATATTGTGACAATTTTTTAGTACGTATTGGATGCTTAAGCTGAGATAATAATTAACGATACAGCTGCAGTTTGTATTCTAACTTGTCAAATGCCAGACTTGATGTACTTATCACCTGTATGTGTTTGGGTTTGCTACACTACTCAATGGTATATTGCTTTCGGTCTGTATGGCATCTCGCAGGCAGCAAGGATTTTCAAATCCTGTAGAGGGAGATACAGCACCATGCTTGGTTGGAAGGAAACTGTGAAGTGCAGATAGAAGCAGAGATGTCATAAAACAGATGATCTTACTAGAAAAGTCCTACGTTATCTGCTAGTGGCTCTGTACTGCAGAACTGATAGCAAAAATAAAAAGCACAGCTCTCACAGCTTAATACTGTCCCGCTCACTTCCCTGTATTGGTACAGCCTTCTCTCTAGAGCTGTTACGGTGGTAACAGTCTTTGGACACAACAAAACAACTTAATACTGTGCTTCATCAGGGAGAAAAGCATGTTTCCTGCAGCAACAGATATATCATGGAAGCCACAGAAGTGGTTTTGTTACAGATTGCCTGGATATTTAAGAGCGCTCAAAATTGATATGAAATTTCTTAGTTACTTCACTTTTTTGCAGTAACATGATTTGACATTTATAATAAATTTCTACATTGCATGTAACATGGTGTAAAGATAGCACTGGGATGTGGTTGTGGTGAAAGCAGTAGCCACAAATAGCAAAACCACGGATTGAGAAAACATCCCATGTTCCAGTGAACATTTTGGACATCACTATGCTTTCCTAGAGTCTCTAAGTATCAAGAAAAAAGCATTTTAGGAAGGTCTTTTTAAGTGTATTGATGGCTTTTTCATGTCTGTCTCACTGTAACATAAAAGCATTTTAATTTTATTAAGTACAGAACAAATAATATATCTGCCAGTGAGAAGTGAGATGTTATTTTATTCTGGACAGAATTAGTACCAGTGGAGGTAAAAAGTGGACAAAGTGCTGATGAAATGGCTGAAGTTGGCTGAGAAGGCCAGACTGCAATGTTGTGCTGCGGTTTATCACATTGAGTTCACTGCTTTATACACTGTGATGAAGACTATTCACTTTTTTTTTAATCCCCTGAACAAGATAATTAAATGATACTTTGGTTTATGTTCTGCAGTTTCCACAACCAGAAGCCTCAAAAATAGAGTGAAATAAACCACATACTGTTACAGTCAACACAAAATGTGGGACTCCTAGTTTATCTTCATACTGCTAGTTGCTATATCCTTTGAAACTTCTTTGAAATATTTAAGGGCAAATTATGAAGGGGGAGAGGGTAATGTAACTTCTGTTTTCAAGGTATAGGAGTTTACTTTTTATTTAAAATACAGTATTAATGAGCATACTGTAGTTGGGTTTTTATTTTTTTTTGCTTTACTATGGAATGCATTAAAAATACCTATTGTAAACAATGAACATTCCTGTGCCTGACAGGTCCACGTGACAACAGTAAAATGGGAATCCTCTACATTCTGGTTCCCAGCATAGCCATCCCTCTGGTTATTGCCTGCCTTTTCTTCCTGGTCTGTATGTGCAGAAATAAGCAGAAGGCATCTGCTGCTACACCACAACGCCGCCAGCTGATGGCATCTCCCAGCCAGGACATGGAAATGCCACTCATTAATCAACACAAACAGGTATTTTTTCCAGAATTTGCTTAGGCCACATATTTCCAAAGTGTTGTGATTTCCAGTGTCTCAGGTTGTCAGTGTTCAAATTGAGCCGTGTTGTAAAGGACCTAATTTTCATATCGTGCTGGCCATCTACTTCAGTGAAAACCAGGTCTTGCACTTGCTAGCTGTATCTAGAAATCCTGGCCGTGGGCAACAGCTTTCAGGACAAAGTATTTTATGACATTTGCCCTTACCTGTCAATCCTCATTCTGCCTGTTGTCTCAGTGACTGGAAATGTTGTTATTTCTGATCCAGTCTTCAGCCTGCAGCTCATTTTCGCTCCTGGTAACGAAGCGGCCGGTTTGCTTGTTTAAAGCAGGATGCGTGGTGGGGATTCTTGTCTAATCTGTCAGCTCAGTCCAATGGTGTTCTAAACCACCACCAAGCGAGGAGCTGACCTGGGGTGCAACACGCTTCTATGGCTGTGCATTACAAGGGACGGTGAAACGAAAATAGCTTTGAACTTCTCTCAGCTCCTGCATATGATTTTTCTGGGTCAACTAACTGATCTCTGTGCTAAAATCCTGTTCAGAGCTAATGTTGAATTTTTAATCACAGCATTTACAAGATGCAAGCTCTAAAAAACAATGCTCAGTTTGGAACAATTGACAACATCTATTCAAGAAACTGTAGAATATTTGTGGGATATTACCAATTGTAACAAATTTCATTGATTTTGAGTGATAGGGGGAGGTTTAATGGCTAAGTCTGGGCTGTGCTAGAAACTGTCTGGTCCAGTCCACAGTCTGTTGGCCACTAAAATCAGACCTTGTTCCCAAATCACCTGTTAAAGCCTCTTTCCAGCCTGCCCTCCTCCATCCTGCTGTGGTGCCCTGTGTGTGAAGCTGTGCCAGCTGCCTCTGGCTCAGTCAGGGACTCCTCCAGCTCATGCTCGTCAGGATGGACCCATTAGATCACTGTCTTTGATCTAAGAAAGTGCCCTGATTTCCCTGCCAGCTGCAGGAAGGGGGGCTCTGGGAATTTCTCATTCTTGGCTTTGCCATCTTTTCCTTCATGTACCAGAGGGAAATTCCTTCTTCCTTCTGCTCCTCTTTCACCCCTCTCTTCATCAGAGCTAGCATGAGATTTCTCAGTGGGGGTACTGTGTACTGCTACCCACAGGCAGGGGCCATTCCTGTAGTGCCATGGAGGAGAAAGGTCATATCTGCTACTGAAGAACTGAAAGAGAGAGGTTTTGTTCCTCCTTCTGTTGGAAGGGATGTTTCTGTTCACCCTGAGCCTGACACCTCCTCAGTGAGTGCCCACAGCTTTTCTGACAGATCTCCAGTGGGCACCTCTGGGCAGATCTGTAGGGCAAGTGCAGCTGCTGTTAATAGACGTCATTGTTTGCCAGATTTACTCAGAACCACTTATTCATTTAGCTTGCAGGAAACATGGTTGCTCCTTTGTAAAAATAATTCTACTCATCATCTCACAGCACAATTCAATTTACACTTTTGATAATAGTATAACTCATTTCAAGGTTAACTGTAAAATCAATATAGTGATGTGAATATACAAAAAGCTGAAAAGTTATTTTGGCCCAATTTGTCTTCCATTTGGAGCATCTATCCACTGGGAACTGTTCTTTAATAAGAGATTCTGTTGTTCAGAAAAGATTGTGATTTTTTACTGACTTATTTTCTTTACTTCATTTCAGGCTAAACTTAAAGAAATCAATCTGTCCACTGTGCGGTTTATGGAGGAACTAGGAGAGGAGAGATTTGGAAAAGTCTACAAGGGACATCTTTTTGGTACAGCACCAGGTGAACAGACACAAGCTGTTGCTATCAAGACACTTAAAGACAAAGCAGAACTGGCTCTTCGGGAAGAATTCAAACATGAGGCAATGATGAGATCACGATTACAGCACCCAAACATTGTTTGTTTGCTGGGAATAGTGACGAAGGAACAACCCATAAGCATGATTTTTAGTTATTGTTCCCACAGTGACCTCCACGAGTTCTTGGTGATGAGATCTCCCCATTCAGATGTTGGCAGTACTGATGATGACAAGACAGTAAAATCTACTCTGGAACCAGCAGACTTTTTCCATATCGTGACTCAGATAGCTGCAGGAATGGAATATCTTTCAAGCCACCACGTTGTCCACAAGGACTTGGCCACTAGAAATATACTGGTGTTTGATAAACTGAATGTGAAAATATCTGATTTAGGCCTTTTCAGGGAAGTTTACGCTGCTGATTACTACAAACTGATGGGAAATTCCCTTCTTCCTATCCGTTGGATGTCCCCTGAGGCTATTATGTATGGCAAGTTTTCTATTGATTCAGACATATGGTCATATGGAGTTGTCTTGTGGGAAGTTTTCAGCTATGGCCTGCAGCCTTACTGCGGTTATTCTAACCAGGATGTCATTGAGATGATCAGGAACCGACAGGTTTTGCCATGTCCTGACGACTGCCCCACATGGATATACACTTTGATGTTGGAGTGTTGGAATGAATTTCCCAACAGAAGACCAAGATTTAAAGATATACACAACAGATTAAGAACATGGGGAAACCTTTCTAATTACAACAGCTCAGCGCAAACCTCTGGGGCAAGCAACACCACACAAACAAGTTCTCTCAGCACAAGCCCTGTTAGCAATGTCAGCAATGCTAGGTACATTGGACCAAAGCAGAAAACTCCAGCTTTCCCTCAACCGCAGTTCATACAAATGAAAGGGCAGATGAGACCAATGGTCCCGCCTCCTCAGCTTTACATTCCAGTCAATGGTTACCAGCCAATGCCTGCCTATGGTGCTTACTTGCCAAATTTTTACCCTGTCCAAATTCCAATGCAAATGGCTCCTCAGCAAATGCCTCCCCAGATCATTCCCAAACCAGGCTCCCACCACAGTGGGAGCGGATCCACCAGCACAGGCTATGTAACAACAGCGCCTTCCAACGCATCAGTGGCTGACAGGGCTGCTCTGCTCTCTGAAGGCACGGATGACACGCACAATGGAACAGAAGACATCGCGCAGAATCCCGTCCAGGAGGAGGAGGAAGAGGAGGGCTCTGTGCCTGAAACAGAATTGCTGGGTGATAATGACACACTTCAGATGGACGAAGCAGAAATCCAGTCAGAAGCCTAAGGAATTTGGCCTCGTTACTAAGAATTTCACATCACTTCCATGCATGGAGACTGTAGATCCTTAGGCTTAATAGCAGTGATTTTGACCTGACTAAAAGAAACAAAACTAAAAAACCTACACCCATGTAAAGTGCAGCAGTAATGACATACCGGGTTTATTGACCATTGCCACCATCAGATTTTGCAAATATGATGGTATAGAATTGCTGGGTTTAATCTTTTTTACTGTCCTACAGTTCTTGAGGGAAGCTGCTTTTCAGTTATGTACTGTTGCTGTGCAACATATTGCAGAGTAGCATTGCACATCATGTATAT
The DNA here is from genome assembly GCA_031468815.1 of Morus bassanus. Classification (NCBI taxonomy): domain Eukaryota; kingdom Metazoa; phylum Chordata; class Aves; order Suliformes; family Sulidae; genus Morus; species Morus bassanus. The sequence goes on from CM062600.1 coordinate 37,417,744, forward strand.
CATGATATGTGAGTGTAATGTTAGTGAATTATGCTTAAACCAATAACACAAAAAGGAATCCAACTATGGTTGCAGAATTGCTCTGAGCATAAAGAAGTGCCCTGGATTTGATGGACAGCTAGCTTAGTTTATAGTATTTATCTCTCTGATATAATGGACATGAGATTGTTTTTTGCTTTTTGAGTCTGAAAAAAATAACAAGTTGAGAATACTGATCAGTGTTTGTATTACAATAATCAGAAAAATAGGGAAACTGAACATAAAATTGGCTGTGCTTAGTCAGACCATGGGTCTGTCCAGCCCAGTAGCATCTCTTGAAAGGCCATTGATAATGGCTGCCCAGGGAAGACTGCAAGGACAATTTCCCTTGTAGAATTTCCCCAGGGTGTTTCCCCAGCCTCCAGCAATTTGTGGCTTAGGGAATTTCCAAGCCTGAAGTGGATTTTTTTTTCTGTTTAATAGCCCTTGATGGAATTTTCTACCATGAATTTATCCAAATGATTTTGAACCCACATAAACTTATAGCATCCACAACATCCTGTGGAATAACGTGAGAGGAGAGAGGATGGCTTTCTTTCATCATTCCCAATGAATGACTGTAACAGAAGCTTCCAAATGAGATCGTCTGACTGCATTTGTGGATGAAAGTATTCCTTCTCTGCTGTGTATTTTCAGCAGCAAGCAGCCTTAATACACTGTTAACCAAAAATGGGGATATTGTAGGGGATATTGTAGGTGTGCACTAACTTAACAATCCAACTTTAATTGCACATTTGTATCAAGTATAGAAAAGGGCTCCACATGTATGTTCCTGCATTGTAAAAGTGTTGGGTTTTATGCGGGGTTATAGACTTACTTGATTTACCGCAATTACTGCTGGATTGCATGTGAAACCATGTTTTTTCCTGCCTCTTTAGTGAAAATGAATCTTTGACCTTTAGAAGACCAAAATAAGCAATACTGTATAATGTGCTGGTTTTGTGCTTCTATTTGCAGGATGAATCATGTACAGACCTTTAAATGTAATTTATGTTTTACTACATTTTATATACTTTTTTCATTGAAATATTTGGATTTTTGAATGAATGACTTTATAACTTAACCATTTACAATATTCACATATGGTGCAGTTTTATTGTATTGCTGTTTCATTTTGTTAAACATGCAGACAGGTCCATACATTTCATGACCCTTTCTGTAATATGAGCAATACACATTCTCGTAGCATTGTAGCCAACACACACTATAGCTATAAGTTGTACATCCAACATGGAGTATTCAATAAAGTGATGCAAAAAGTATGATTAGGTATGTTATCTTTATAGTTCCTACAGCCGCTGTTTTGTTATGGTACTTTGTGGAAATAGAAATGGCCACAGTCCCTTAGGTTACAGGTTTCATACCTAAACTACGTTTTATTTTATTACATTGGGATTCACTTGTAAGTCGTGTATTATTGTGATCTACACCCTGTGTTCATGGTATGGCGGCATTACTTATTTGCAGCATTTCACCTGGATTTGGAAATGCACTGGTAGGAATAAAATATGAAAGCTTTATTACTTGTGTTAATATAATGCAGCTTTGGGTGCTATTACTAAATAAAGGATAAATAAATAAAAAAAAGTGACGTTTATTTACTTTAAGTTCTTTGTTTCTTCTAGGTTTCACGTTCTCAGATTAATGCACTTCATTAATCAACTACATTGGATTCCTTTGCTTACTTACCTATTTGTTTTCTTTGCTTTTTACTTACTGCCTGAAAAATTGAGAGTAAGTGGTCCAGTTACACCACAGATGCATCAGTGAGGGAAGAGAGATAATAAATGAATGAGTGGCAGTCAATGGAAGCTTCTGTACAGCACCGTCTGAAGTTCAGCCCATTTCTGACAGTCAGAGAGTATTACAATTTTGGGTGCTTTGGGTGCAGTTTGTGAAACTCCTAATTCCCTTTTTCAAGCCTCATAAATTCAAGCCTATAAATCACTATTGTCAGAAAAAATAGGACTCCTATACTGACTTTCACATCCTCACTAAGATGTGGATGCACTCTCAATGTGACAGTAGAGGAGCTGTATACAGTTCTCTAGGCCAGCCTTGGTGATACACACAGTACTGCAGAGGGGTTTTCTCCCCTCTGTTGATGTGGATGCAATTCCCTGATCTGCCACGATCGCACCCATGATGGCATGCGAACACCTCGTCTGTGGATCAGGTGAGCACCTCTGCAGAAGTGGTTACCACTACCAACATTTCAGTGGCTACTGTAAGTCCTATGGATTGGCTGTAACATGTTGTTCTGCAACTCCCCAGGCTACTCCCCCCCATGACGTCTGCTGCAAAGACCCAGCCAGAGTCAGGATTTGCCTTTCTTCCTCAAGATTTGGAAGCAAGACCAAGGAAGAGCAGGGAAGGGATGTGGCGGTAAGTGGATGGGACAAGGTAGTAAGGTGGGCACAGGGGAGGGAAGGACTGGGGCTGGGGCCCAGCAAAGCCAGCACAATGCTGCTCACTAGGGCATGCAAATTTAATTCTTCCTGCCAGAGCTAGCAAAGCTGGAGTTTGTCCTGGTGGCAGAACAACTTTTCAAGGCAACAAATATATGTCTGGATGGCCAGGAGAGAGCAAGGTGTTTTTGAGAAGATTGTGGGATGTTTCAAAAGTTTTCTCTTGCCTCTTGCTAGTTCCCTACTCTGGTTTGGCCAACATGATCTTCCTAAGAAAACAGGGACAGACCTTGGGAGAAATGGATAGAGCATTGATAGTGTCCACAGCAGCCCACTGATGAGGTAGGAGGCTGTGGCTGACAGAGACTGCCTCTTCCCCATCTCCAGGGGTATATGACACTGGACCTGGTGCATGCCCTCCCCCCACCCAACCCAACTGGTTTAGCTGTCCTCACTGAAGCCCAGCTCTCTGATATGGTGCAGGTGTCTGATCTTGGCTCAGACTGTTGTGAGGAAAGAGCTATTGGAGAAGGAGGTGAAAGAAGCCCTGTTGGGATCCGCTCCTTCTCTTATGTGCAGCCTATGCCTGCAGAGCACAAAAATGCTCCTGGGATTCACCTCAGGGCAGGGCAAAGCACCCCTGTGCTGAACAGGTCCCTGGCAGGGCTGGATATCAGCCCAGGGTCGGCAAGCCTGAAGGTCTGCACTGCCCATATTCATGAGTCCTGGTGAGGAAGAGGCGAGGAGGGAGAAGCTGAAACATGAGGCAGGAGGGCTTTGGGTGTCACACAGTGACAAATGCCAAGGTAAAATCTTGACCCATGACAGGGCATTCTTAGGGTTCATGTGTCCCAGAGCATAAAGAACCAAAGACCTATAGGATCCAACAGTACTTTGGTCAACCGGGCATCTAACTGTGCCCAAAAAAACGCATGTGTCCCTGTTTGCAAGAGCATATGGGGTAGATGGGGAATGGATTTTCAATCACAGGGCAGGGAAGATCAGGGGTAGTTTGTAGTCTGAGTGGGAAACTAAGTGACTGTAGATGTGCACACCTCCTCTACCTTGCTAGTGCAGCCTGGCAAGAACACCAATCTGAATCCCGTTCTGATATTGTCCGAGGTATAGGTTATTTTAGGGTGTTTTCATCTGTTTTACTCATTGGGACTACAGGGAAGACAAAACTATAAACAGTGTAATATAAACAGCTGTGTAAGAACATAGGATTCACCCACAGTACAAACTGATAAGTACAAATAGGCCTTATTATTACAGGCTTTGATAGGCAGCTTCATTCTTTGACCTTCATCTAAATGTCACTACTCTCAGTTTCAGCTTATGATTTCCCTAAAGGCTGATCTAGAAGGACGTGCTCCCTGTAGAGGTATGAATCCTTTGCTTGGTGCATCTGCCATGGCTACAAACATCATAGTAAGTCAAAGGGGAATTACTTCACAGTAACAGTACCTCAAACTTTTATTAGAGATACAAATTTGAATTTGTTTCTCACTTATTATCTAAGGAGTTCATTAGATGTCACTTGCTTCTGTGTTCAGAGAAATAATCTCACTTCAGCCATGTGGGAATGAAGGGAAGAGGTCTGATGCTTTCTGGGAGAGAGCTCAGGGGTACTTGTTGGGTTGGAGCACTCTCAAAAGATGTCAGACCTTGAGTGTTTGCCAAAACAAATGTAAGGCTGAAACACCTGGCTACAAGCACAGTTGTATCTTCAAATAAAGCCATTCTTTACTCTTTTTAAGTCATAGTTTGACCCTGCATAGACAGTAACTCTGTTTCTAGACAGGCAAACTCTACCGCAAACTGTTCTCAATAACAGTATTTCAGTTACCCAAAATATGAAGAAAAAATCCACTTGCAAAGCCATCCTCTATTTAAAGAAAGGGTCTAAATTCGTATTGTAAGGAACAATATATGTTACTGTTCTATAAATAAATCTACAAAATGTTAGTGGAATGGCAGGAATCAAGTTTTGGGGATTTTCTCAGACACTTGGAAAGGGGTATTAGAAGATTAGGAGAGTAGTGGCATACAACATGAACAATGACATGGCTCAGTGAACAAGGTTTAGTTCCATCTTATTAGAAAACTGAATTTTGTTCTCATCAAAAGTGACCTTGTGTAACCTTTCAGTTTTGTCCAGCTTGCAGATATGACAAGTTGTTGGCTTCTTCAACCAGCAGTATGAGGTCTGAGCAAGCTAGGGACTATAAAGCAATACTAAATGTGCTCAGCTGGTAAGATAAACCAAGTCTATGATATCCTGGTCAGGCAGATCTGTCTCTAGACCAAAATGTACTGTATCTACTGTGATAAAATGTAGCATAGTTGTTTTGGCAGTGTTTATTTTCCAGAAAAATGCTGTAAAAACATTTTTGCATGTAATATTCCTAGTTTGCCCCATGTTTCAAATTGAAGAGTTGTAGTGGACTGGACTATAGCCACCACTCCTCCCTGATACATGGGAGCTCGTAACACTGGGTTCCCACTGCAGAAGCCTGGCCCCCCTGGCTTGCATTGTGACCTCAGGTAGAAAGCAACCCCTGCTTGTGCATGTGTGCTCACATGCCTGTTTTTGGAAGAAAAAATATCCCGGAATATAAAGCAATAGTTCTGTGTTCAGGGTCAAATGAAATGTGTATGTGTGCACACATGTACACACAGGTGCGTACAGACATGAAACAGCAAGGGGCAGTGCGTATTAAGATAATTGCAGCTCTTTAGGGGGTGTTTTTCCCTTTGCCCTCTCTGTGATGTGCAGATGCTCCAGGGTTGTGTGAGGTCTTTCGCAGCTCTGAATCCAAACCCAGTTCCTCTAAGTGCAAAGTGAAGTCTTTCTCTGGCACTGCTTCCAGTTGGTCCCAGTACCCAGGGCTGTGCCAGGAGAAGACCCACAGGATGAGCCGGGTACAAGGAATCACCTAGCAGCACCCATGGGGCACTGCCCCCGTGTAAGACTTGCAGAGGGGGTTGTCACTGTCACTGTCACTGTCCTGCTCCCGCTTTCCCTCCAACACCTGTGCTGAGGGTCTCAGTGCTCTCCCTGACCCAGGCCCCGTCCAGTTGCTTTAAATGAAAAAACATGGCTCTAAATCTTAGCTAAATACTGCAAGATTGCACAGGCAGGGGGAAGTAATATAACTGAGGTTATGGCAGGAGCTGGAAATAGTATGGGGTTCACAGGGCTGTAAATCTCCAGGAGAGTCGGAATTTAAAATAATACGATACTGAGGGAACGCAGAATCTGATGTAGCTACTTCTCATTTCTATTGATCTGAAAGAGGAACTTTACTTTATCTCCATTACAGTGTACCTGATGGTTTAACTGTCCTTTTTAAGACCTGTGCCTAAAACTGGAAATAACCCATCTGTTCAGTAGCTTCTTTTGTTGACTCTGAAAGTGGTGGAATTAGGGGGAAAAAATTAGATTAAAATTACCGCATTCATTTAACTGAATGCTTGTTTCCATACACCAAGTAATAAGTAATCACCGTGGAAATTTACAGAAAGTGTTTTTGTTGCCAGATATCTTATATTTTACTGAAGAAGATATTTTTTGTAGAAACTACCCTCCACATAGACTTCTTGCAAATTTCTTTTGAAACTACTAAAGTAGTCATGGGAGATGTTGGGAGCTGTTGTAATTTTGATTGATAACAATCAGTTTTAACAATCTTTTGAAGAAATCCAACTCTAATTCTTAGTCTGCTTTAGAAGTAACTATTCAGTACACACCACCATTAACAAATGAAAGGAATTCCTTTCAGGACTACAAAAGACATTGTAATTAACAGATGGGATGGTGGGTAGGAAAATAGGTGGCAATCTAAAGAAGTAATTGACCACATAGGGACTGTCTCTAAGTCAATTAAAACCAGAAACATTTCAGGTGCATAGCATTAATTTAATTTAGATGTAATATGATTTCAGCTGAGGCTGATTATTCCCAAACATAGTCTGAGGTTTTACAGCTATGGTAAAGATCTTTGTCTTTCTTTGTTGTTAATCCTATGAATATTTTTTTCATAGCTTGATGTGGTTTACTATTTAATTACTTTCATATCAGACTTAAATTAAATATATATCTGAGATGTAACTTGAAATGTTGGGAGAAATATCATGTAAAAGAGCTAATAACCATGTGCTTTTCATACTAAGGAGGGGATGTTGTGTTCCAGTTTTTCCCACTGTCTTGTTTCCACACCAAACGCATGTCTCCTCAGTGTATATTTCTGTTCCCAGATCAGTTAGGTGATCATTTTGGTACAAATTACTGAGGAAGCATTTCAAATTTTACACTGTTTATACTGAGAGAACTGGGATTAAAAAATTTGTTTCTTTATGAAGCGAAGGTATTTCATGCTGTCTTTGCTTCCTCCTTGTTCCTTTAATATATTCTTTGCCCTTGCTCTCCATTAGGTATTTCTCAGAGGACAACCACAGCATTCATGAATGCGTTTCCTCTACTTGAAATACTGTTCTCTAAAGGCAGACTAAAAGACATAGTTTACATATTTATAAATAGATATGTTTACAAACTCAGTCTTGACATGTTGAAAAGCATACAGTGGTAAAAGTGTGAGGATTTTGTTGTTCACTAACTTGCAAACCCAGACGTTTCCAAATGAAAATGTGTATGGAAGCAAGGTCTTTGGTTTTCAGCACAAATTTGCTGCTGACTTTGCTGTGGCCTGCACTTTTGCATCCCATGAAACATAAGTACCGGCTTTTCATCAACATTTTGTAATGTCTTTGCTTATAATTAGTGAATATTTTTGTAATTTCTTCACCCATTCTCTTTTCCAGGTATTGGATGTAAGCAGTTCAATTATTAAAAGTCTTCTGCTTTTATTGTCTGTTAAGGCTGCTTTTGTGGAGACAGCTACCCCACATTAAAAGAAGCGAATCCACCCAAATCAATGCAGAATTCACTTCCAAAACAGGTGGGGTGCTGTAAGTGCAAGCCTGCTCCTAGCTCTGGGACACCAGGCAAAAGTCACAGCAGGGAATGGTGCAAGTCCTCCTTACCTGCCTTAACCTCAGGCCAGTCATTTTGGCTGACTCTCTGTTGGAGGTGCTAAGCTGCTGACCTAGTGCTAGAGGAAGTCAGGGGATTGGGATCCGTTATCAGGCAGGAGCCTCATGCTGAAAGCTGGTGCTGAACTGCTGAAGATCATAGTCTTCTAAACCGCCCTAAGTAGTCTCAAAACTATGGGCCTAGTTAGGCTAACTATTTTTCCTATTTTTCCGTGTTTGAGGAGTGGGGTTAATTCTGGACTGAGCGCCCACCTCTGTCACTGGCACCATGTGGGACCCTCTGTAAGTTATTTAGGTTTCTCTTATTGTTTCTCCTGTAAACAACACAACTGCTAGTGCTCCATACACGTATTGTGAGGGGAAACTTAGGAGGTACAAGGGAATTAGTACTGCAGGCAAGCTTAGCAGCCTGATGATAGATTATGCTTCATGCTAGACACAACATTATACATATACAACATTATAAAAGGGCATCTTCCGCTCCCCAGAAAATTGTTGTATTAACTGGCTGTGGAGATCTTGGGCTTGGTGCAGGTTACCTGACTATAGACAGACTGTGCGCAGATGTAGCACTTCTGTAGGGGACATCAGTCTGAAATGAGAAGGTGCATCTTATAATGACAAATGGTCTTGAGACCTGAACCATAAGCCCACTGAAGTAATTGGGAAAAACTCTTCAGCTTCAAAAGGTTTTGGATTAAGGCCATAAGAAATGTTCATTTTGTTCTTTTAGATAAACAATCCCCAGCTCGTAATCACAGTGTCATTAAAGCATGGTTTAAAAATATTTTTTTCTTTAATAGCTTCTATAACACAGAGCGAACATTGTATTCTTTTCTGAATAACTTAAAAAGCCTGTGATTGTTTTTTTTTTTTTTTTTAACATGGCAGTGTGACATTATAACACCTCAAATTGTTCTGTGCATACCAAAAGTGTTCATGGTACATACTGTAATTTCTTGTAATCGTTTTGTTCACTAGCCTATGCCCTTGGGAAAAATATTTGCCAAAATAACATGCATGAAAACCTCCTTTTTTTTTACTTTGTGGCTTTGCTTGGAAATCAGCGTACATATTTGCAATAATCTGCTTTTAATAACTGGGAGTTAATATACCTACTTTGTTCATGGATTTTTAAGAGTGCTAACATATGAGGGGCTTTTGTGGGGAGGGGGATGGAGAGTTGTGATTTTGCCACTTTGGAAGGGGTCCACCTCCAGCCCGAGGTGCAGATCTGACAGGGTGTGCCTGTGCAAGGGAGAGAGTGGGATCAGAGCAAGATTTTGCTCTGCCCTATGGCAGCATTTACTGAAAACAGCCAACATCACAGTGGGATTCTGAGGGCCAGGGAGCTTGGGGGCAAGGCTGGGGCCACATCCCAGCTGATTCCCCCCTGGCCAGCCTGGACCCTTCCCTGCTGGCCTCTGGCTCTGGGGTGTTTCTTCCCTTCTTCCAAGGGTTTGATTCTTGGGGTCTGTCCCAGGGCACTGAGCACATCAAGGCCTCTGTGTCAACTCTGCATGGCTCTAGGGAAGGTGGTGGTGGATGCTATCAGCTGCCCAGGACCACAGCAAGATGTCATGGGGGCTGGGGGTACAGCCCCCATCTTGAAGGCTGGTGAGATTTCACCTGGCCCTCTCCAGAAAAAGCACCAACAATAAGAAGGCACTCATATTTGTCTTGTCAGAGATCTTATCTGTCAGCAAGTTAACAAAAACAGGCTTTTAGGCAGGATTGTTGATCATTCCTCTCTCCAGGATGGAAGTGCAGCCCCGCAGGCCTCCTCCCACTGCTCCAGTACTTATGCTTCTGGCTGGCCCCTGAAAATGGGGAGAAGTGCCATAGTGCAGGGAGAAGAAGCTTTTTTGAGTCCCAAACAGCATTTTGTGCAAGGTTTTAGATTTACTGACTTTTTATAAAAATCAATTTACATGTTCATTATGTGGGTTTAATACATTAGATTTATTATACTAGTCCTTAATGTAAATGTAACTTCCACATTTTCTAGTTGCTCTGCTTTCACTTGCAGTTTTTCAAGACACTGTTACCAATGTGTGTTCTTGTTTACATACTTTCACCTAGTATTTCTTCCTGAGTGATATTTCTGTGAATACTGTGTTGAAAGTCAAGATTTTATGTTTCTGCTAAACATTGCAATGTTATGTCAAAATAATGAAGGCGTAAAATTTTCCTAAGGAAGTCCTTAGTTTGCATTGTTCTGAGGAAATGCTAGACCTGATTCTTCAAGAGTTTTTCACAGAAATTCCACTAACGCCAGAATACTTTTAAACTTGACCTTGAAGTGAATTGCACATACTTTAAATTCTTATTTGTTTAGATTCCTGCTGTACACACATGCAAGTGCATACCTTTGTACTCTCACAGAGGCTGAGCAGACTATTGAATGAATACATACTTGCAAAACTGGCCACTATTTCCCAATGTTTTAGAAGTTGTATTAAATAAACTAAAGCTCCTTCTCACATAACACTGTCAAACACAATGCTGTTTTGGCAAAGGGTGCACTTTCAGCAGTTTTTAAAAGGGATTTTAAAAATCATGCTTTTAAAAATTTATTTAAAAATAAAGCAATGTCCCAGGAAAAAGTTCAAGGAAAAGAGAATGAGCAGTAAGTTCCACTGTTTCAGGGATGGAATCCAGCGAGCTACTGGCAAAGAATATCTTGTGTTTTGGGAAGCAGGGTGACATGTCACCTGGCATTATAAATTTTCATAAATGAAGGACATTGTAAATTAAGAACTTGGTCTTTCGCTTTTACATATTATAACCTCTCTTTCCAGTGTAGTTTTCTGCACTGATGTTGATTAGAAGGTACAAATTCACCCAGCTCATTTAAGAACCAACCTCTAGAAAATTTTTCTTTTCTATTACATTGTTTTGCTTATACCATGGTCCCATCCCCACAAGGAGATCCCAGCCCCATTTGAAAGAGCAAGTGAGAAGCAGCAGTGAACCGAGCTGATAAACTCTGCCATACCTGTGCTGGTTTTGCTCAACTCAGGGAGAGATGCCATATCACCTGTTCTTTGGAATGAATGTTGACTGTCAGTCGATCTAGATATAATTTGAAAATCTTCCACTTTTGAAAGCTGACTTTGCTTTAGAATAGAACATAGTAGAGAGAAACTAGGCTGATTTGCTTTATTGCAATTCAAGTTCCAGCTGGCAGTGAAAATCAAATAAAAAAGTCTGTGTAAAACTGGCTTGCTCTTGGTCTCTGACCTTGGTCTCTTCTTTGTCTTGACTTTCACTTAGTTAAAAAAAAAAAGGGGAGGGGGGATTTGAATAGCAGTGCTTCAAAATACATCTTTTGTAAGGGCCTGCAATTGTCAAGACATCTTACATTTCAGGACTATGGATGCCCCGGCTGTACAAAAGTCTTGTTAGGTAACAGAAGTGAGATTTTCAGTTCATGCTAAACAAGAAAAATTTGACATATCAGAAATAAAATAATGCTAAAAGATGTGATAGAAGACTCTTTAAGAGAGTGGGCTTTTCTATTTAATAAGTTAACTTTACTGCACCACCGGTGTCTAGGCCTCACTTTACAACAAAACGGATTTGGAAGAAGGAGATACATTTTTATGTCTGACATTTACTCTTTGCTGTTCTTTTCTGTATAAGCCCAGATCTGGTAAGACTTGTAAGTATATGTTTAACATAAGGCACAAAAGTAATTCTTGGGGCTATTGTGACTAATGCTGAACATAGACTTCAAAAAATGAGAGCTGTAATGACAGATAAAATGTTATAAGAGTCCTGTTTAAAAAATTCATTATCTCCATTACCTGCAATTATTACTGAATATGTATTACTTAATATTGCTGCCAGCACAGAAACTATGCCTCATTAGAAGTAATGGTCATGCTGTCTTGGACTTCCCTGCTTATTTTGCCATAGGTGCAGAATGGATCGTTGGTCACATAAGCAAACCCAGGAAAACAGAAATGTGCAGTTAGAGACGGCGACAGCCTCTCTAACAACATTTTATTTTTCTGCTGGAATCACTAGAGGATGTGAACAAAAGGTATTTCAACCTAAGTGTAGCTTTGACCTGTGATTTCTAGGTGGAGAGGGTAGGCATTTTGCCTATCAAATGAAGTAGGTGTGTGGGTATCTTTAAATATTTACTTCTGAAATGTGGAGATACAGCTGAGGGAACAAGGGAAAAGTTTCACGGAAACTATTTTCTGTGGAAATAGAGAAGTTTTGAATATCGTTATGTCTGCAGTAGGTAGATTTTTGCAAGTGTACTTGCAATAGGACAGTGTTAAGTAACCGTAGAAACAAGGAAAATGTGATGACAGAAATCATAAATCACAGAAAGACTTCTAAGAAATATGTCAGCTCTTTTCACAAGTGTGAAAGGGGATAGGAGAGATACATAATCAGATGTTTCATTGCTATATTTTTGAAATTCATTTTGCGTATGTGTTTTCATATCATTGAGAACTTATAAACTTGTGCTGTACTGTGTTCAGTAAAAGGATAAAACCACTAATACAACTGTGCATCAGCATGCCTTGATTTTACAAGTAGGCCCTCAATAAATTTTCTAATAGGCCAAAGTTTGTGCATTTGTCTCAGAAGGATGAGTCTATTACCAGTAATCCTGAAACTAGGCACTGTTGTTAAAAAAAAAATAAAATTATATGTTGTCAATAAATTTCACAATCTTAGAAGAAGGCCACTTGAAACCTCTCGGGTTTAATGAAATGATGGGCACTGAATGAGGCAGATGCTTTTTGGAATATCCAAGAGAGTTGTGATAGTCAGACAAATTTGCCCATATGCTTCATTTCACACTTTCTCAAAGGTTTTTATTGATTTGGTTAAAGTGTTGTATGAGCATAGCATTGCCAATAGCAGAGTATTAAAATGTTACCCTTGATGGCACTGTAGCTATGAGTTTATTTGGAATCCTTTGTTATGCAACAAAATGTCTTGTGTTGACAACCTTATGGAAAACTAGGTAATTGAGTTGGTTGTTTACTGCCTAGTTCATCTCCTGTAAAATGAAGCTCTGCACTTTGGTAATACGTTTATCTGAGCAGTAATTTTGATTTACCAAGACACCAGTTTTCCAAGCTTCCACCTTTGCACCTTGTCTGTCATGCTAGCGACAGCACTCCTGTTATTGCAGATGGCACTTCAGTACGTGTTCGCCTTCATTCCTACTCCCATAAATTTCATTTGCAGCTATGTACTTATTTTGTAATCCACATACAATCCATTACACTTGATGCTTCTTCTGCCATTTTTTGGGTATCTCCAGTAGGTTTACTTCTAAGGCATTGTTTTTATCACTTACATCTGTTTAAGTAATGAATTTGTGTTTCTGCAACTTGATGATGCATTTTTTCTTTAGTGACAAAACACCATTCTGTTAAGCAGTTTCAGTGCATATGGCAAGTATAACTAGAAGGTAATGAAAACATAATCCAAAAGACTATACAGAGAAAACAATAGCTATATGCCTATACAGCTTATGTCTGTAGTTTTTATTATTTATAAATTGTAGTGCACTTACAGTATTGGCAGATTCACTTTTACATTTTGGTTTAGATCTGCCTTGTTGCTGAAATACTGTGGAATAAGTGGAATATGCTGTTTCTTATCTATTCACACCCATTTCAGTTTTAGAAAAGGTCACTCATAATTCTATGTTACTGAACTACATTTACATCAGAGATAAGTGTGTGTGATGCTCCATTTTTCCAACATCATAATTAAATACCACATAAGGACCTTAGTGACACTTAACTGTTGCACAGAAACGTTCTCCTTCAGGATTGTCACGAACAGAAACAGCAAAGGTGTGGTGCTTGTCAACTTCCAGAGATTCAGGCTTTAATAAGTACCTATGTTTGTATATTACACCAAACCAATCTTCCAAATAAATAGATATTGACTCATCACTGTTTACTGCAAGTATCAGTATTTTTCATGCCTACATTCACCAAGCTTTTATTTTTCCCATTTTCCATGCTAGGTCTTGCATTTAAATCAGATAATTCTCTAGGGAAGGACAAATGTAGGAACTTAACAAACTTTCTTTTCTTTTAGGCTCCATTAAGTCAGTGTTTTCCTTCCCTCCTCCCTCTCTCTTTTGAAAAAGCAAGTAAATATTTATTTTGGAGCAAAATAAAGGCAGTCCCTCTACCACACTTTTTTTTTTTCCCCTTCTTTTTTTTTCTAGTGTGTAGGGTCAGGGGCAGCTATGTTGCCTTTTTTGGTTTTTGGTCTGGGGTCGTAAAATACTCATTTTGTAGACCTTTGCCTTGTCAAGTAAATGTAAACCAGCTAAGAAAAATAAACCATTTAAGACTGTGCTGTTTGGACTCTGTACATTAGTATTTTGTGCTCTCAGTTGTTGATCATGAAATGCCTGCTCATGTGTAGCAAAATAAGTGCATAGAAGAACAAACTCCCCTCTTCCCTAAACCTTTTTACAATGAGGATACATTAGTGAGTCCACTCCAACCAAGAAAGCCCATTGGTTTTGTTACAGAAAGTCTTTGTAAATAATTCTAAGAGTGCCCTGAAATTTAAAAAAACAGCTGGATGAAAATTTTAAACTCTTGCTAAAACCATATTGAAGTCTAAGAATTAGCTTGCATATTAAATTTAAATCTAGTTAGTATGGCTCTAGGTAATTTTTATTTTGCATTCTCTTTTCTGTTTGTTCAGTAGATGTGCAGAAAGTAGCATTCCCTTCCACGTTGCTAACCTTAGCAAACCTTTTCATTAAAAAAACACTGAAGCTCCCTGTAAAAAATGTTCTAATACTGTATTTGCAATTACAGCTTTAAATCTGCATATTGTATGTCTGTTTCTTTATAATAATTCTGAAGGGGTGTGTGATGTCTAAAATTTAAATTATGTTGGTTTCCAGAATTTCACTGTAACATTTCATTCTTTGAAAAATTTTTGAAAAATTTTTACAAACTTGACCTTTCAGACTTATATTTTCCATTTTTATTCTGTGCTGTAAAAAGGTAGCAGATGTTAGAAAAAATGGATGAGTAGAGCAGAGACAAGTTCCTAAACTAATCATAACAGTGGTCTCCATAGTTTAATGTAGGCCACTGTGGTAAATAGATAGTACCTCTAAATGGTTAGGCATTTAGCAGGAAGGCTAACAGAAGAAGCCTCCTACTGGAGTTCAAACTCTCTATGTTTTGTTTTGAAGTAATTTAAAACTTGATTTGAATGCCAGTCTAAAATGTCATGTTCTCTTAATTTGTAGTTTTCTGTTTCAGTAGAAATATTCTGCACGGCTGCCTCAGCTGAATAGATTGGATATTCAACCTGTTGCCTTTGGTTACTGTCATTGCACTAAAGACTTGCAAATATCCATATGTTTATAAAAAATTGGCAGCTTCCATATTAGTTCAGAGCTAGTTTGTTTCTTTTCCTTTCTCATTCCAAAGGATTGGATTTTGCCAGAAGACCAAACTGTGGTTACAAAATGCAACTTCCAATATGTACTTCGTATTTTATCTGACAGTGTCTCTTTTAATTTTGTACTTTTTTCCCCAAGAAGTGTAGTTTAATTACAATTTGGAAGTAAGTTTAATGTTTATGTTTTTTGTGTTTGGTGTTGTTCTTTTCAATATGAAGGTGTCATGGGTTTATGTAGAAAGAGTAATGCAAAGTTTCTGTTTGTTTTCCTTCCTGCATTACTGGCTTGTTCTTAAATGTAATTAGTGAAAGTTCATCTGTGGTATAAGACTGTAGGTCACTGCTTAGATTTGTAACCTTCTTTCAAATTTTTTAATAACATGAAGCTGAAACTAATGCATAAATGTAAAATTTTGCAGGGCTTACAAATTTGTACGCTTTTACCAAGTATAAGCTTGGTTTTTATGAAACTCTGGTATAGGAGTTCCACACAATCAATTTCAATACTCACCTAGTGTTTTCTCATTTTAATTAATTCTGAAATGCATTTTCTGTTTAAATGAAACATTTAGAATCCTGCTTTGATGCGTTAATTTCTTCCAGTGCATACTTTTGAGTGTCATGTAAAGATGATGATTTATAATGAAGTTCATTTAATGTGATTCATTTCTTAGTAGTCTCAGAGCACTTTATAGTTGGAGAATTATACTTCAAATTAATTTAAAAATTAAACAGTAAAGTAGTGACAATCATCTGCTATTCATCAAGTGTAAAAAGCTCTCATCTAAGAAATCATTTATAACTGTCTGAGAAAGAATCACCAAAACACTTTGTAAATATGCATTACTGTCCTATCATTGCATGGACTTATATTAACAAGAATCTTTAACATTGAAGCTGACACCATTTCCACTGCAACAGATAAGGGCATTGTGGACAACGTCATATCCATGGGGGCATAGACAGTCATTGCCTCTGCTTTACACACATAGCTTAGATACAAAGGACCAAAGTGAGTTGTAGAAGGACTAGAGAAACTAAAGTCACCCCCATGTCCTCTCTGAGGTGACACTTGCACACCACTGCTGCTTTATGTACAAGGAGATCAAACAGGAGAAACAAAGCATGTCAAGAAGCAGTGCAGGAATGTATTGAAAAGAAAATGCTTGACATCAAGAGGGTAGAGAAGAAAAGTTAAGCATTAGCTATACTGTGAAATGTGAATATGGAAAAATGGCAGGTTTTCCAATGGCAAAATTAAGTTCATACTACTTTCCACTCCAGTTAACCTTGCAGAGCCAACACAGCTGGGAGAGAGCAAGACAGTTCTCTTCCCTTTCTTCCCTATCAACAAGACAATTTTCATTTAGGTCTGTATGTGCATTCCCTCTGATGGCATTGGAATTGCACAGTTATTACTAATGACATAATCTGAAAACTGTGGGTCTGTTTAAATGTTATTAACCACTTAATTTTTCTTGCAGAATCATTATTACTGCTGATTATGTACTTCAGTTCCTTCAATATGGCTCCATTAACATAGCTACCAAATTGTCCTATGACTTGGGCTGACCTCAGTAATCTTTATTGACTTCTCTATGACAAGGGTACCTAGATTTAATTTTTAATGTGCTGCAGGAACCACAGCATTAGCAGGTCTCACACATAATATTTCGTAGAATTCTGAAACCCCACACCTGGACGCAGGAAACTGTACCAGTACTTTATCCTTCAAAGACAATCTGGAAAAAAATATTCAACAGGACTTTGAAGTCTCAAAAGCAAGAAATAATTTCCTTTGACTCAACTTCGTTTGTTCAAATCTTGTCATATTCAGTGGTTAGTGTTTTTGCATGCTGGCAATAAAGAAACTCCAGATCAGTTCAGTTGTCTTACCCAATCTATAAGCTGTCCAAGTCCACAAGGTCAAGAGAGTGGATCTGGGGTCTGGAAGTGATGCTGAAGTGGAAGAGGTGTCATAGGGACCCTCAGCATGTACAGATCTTAGAACCAGGTCTGAGGCAAGGCAGGAAAGTAACTTGAGGAGATATCAGAGATAGAATTTTTACATCAGTTTATACTATTGTAATTCAATACTGAGTGGAAGATTTTGACCAGGAAACAATGCTATTTGCAGCAGATATACAGTAGCAGCAAAAAACAAATGGGAAAGTGCACTTACATGAATTCTTGTTAAAAAAGTACATACATTACATGTTCTGAAAGGAAAAGAGCATAATGGTTTGTACCTCGTCAGCACTTTAATTTTATAGTCTCATTAACTTGTATGTGACTGAAATGTGACTTCAGTTCTGCTCCTATTAAAAAAACCATCAACAATAACCACCTACAACAGGTCCAGTTTTGGTAATGATGTAAAAGATCGTATTGGAGCAAATCTTTCCATAGACTTATGTTATGAACAACAGTATATAAGCTGTGTCCCACATTAAGAAGCAAGATATTATGTCAGAGTAAAACCGGCTCATGGCAGCTCTCGCATCAGCGTGACAAGGACTAGGCCTATAAGGGGAGATTATAATTCAACACCTCGCTATTTGCAACCTTGCTACTGAGGTTACAAAGCCTCTGGAAACAAGGGCACACAGCAAAGATGGTAAGGGCAGCCAGCCAGGAGCTTAAGCCTATATACAGTCTCCTAGAGTACTGCATGTTGGAGACCAGGGTAATATGGGGGCTGGGGCTGCATCTTGTTTCTTGTCTGAGTCTACTCACAGCAGCAGGTTAAGAAAAGTGGCCAAGAAGGAGGACAGGCAAGGACTCTGTACCACTGATTCAGGGCTCAGAGCTGTAGCAAAGAGCTATGTGGAGCTATAGGTTTTCCATAAACAGTAGATGCTTCTGTGTTTCTTAATGTTGTGATTGACCCACACGTAATGAGATCTTGACACAGCCAAAAGAATAACCACTCTCCTCCGCAAGCACTGACATCCCCCTGACAGGTTCAGCATGCTTTATAGCACAAAGGTATTGCAGCAACAGTGAAGCAGGAAGGACATTTAATAGGTCAGAGGAATTTAAATAGTGCAATTTGAAGGAGGTCAGTGCAGCAATATGTTAGCACAGTAGCTTGCCATGTGCCTTTTATTTAAATAATTGTTGGTCTTGAAGTTTGTCCGTGGGGGATTCTCGACCAACTGAAATACGTCATGCAGCAGCGTAAGAGAGCAACATGTGCTCTGAAAGACGCAGAAATATGGCAAAAGGACATATTACTCCTGAGGTCAGAGATAGGGAGGAGAGAGTGGGATGGTGCAGTCCCTGAAATGTTTGCTGGATTAGACAGCACCCAGGCAATTCTAATTCATTTTACAACAAATAAATGGTGCTGAGCTCTGCTGTCATCTTGTTTGGTAGTATTCATATGCTGAAGCATTATCAAAGGATAACCATAAATAAAAGGAAATAATTCAAACCCTCACACATGTAGTTTCAAAGTGGAATATAGAGATTAACTTTATTGACTCACATTAATGCTAAAAAGAGCTGCATGGTTAAATCCTCAAGCATTACTGTTATTCCACCACATTATTGCTGGGGTTTCCTAGAGCTTATCATCTATGTTCTTCTGTGAATGTAGTTTAGCAAGTGTCTGTAGGTTAAATATATGGGATTTAGCTAAATGTTTAGGTTTCCTACAGATGGAATATCATATGGCTGGAGAGGAGAGGACAGAAAGAAGATTTAACTTGTGTTCCAAATTCTGATGACTGCAAGTGAACTTAGAACACACAGATGATCTAAACCTGTTACAAAACAGTACTCTGTAGTCGTCTTCTGAGCACTGTGTGAGGTAACACAGTCCTGTTTGAGTTTCTGTGGCAAAAACTCTTTTCAGGCTTTTTTTTTATGCTTGCTCATTTTCCAGTTATACTTAATTGACAATATATTAGATAAAGGAAGAAGTTAAATCTGATCTTTCATCATTTTGGTAATGTGTTCTTTTTTAATTATTGTCATTGATTTGGGATCTAATCTGCATTTTAATAAATTTAATTAAGCAATCAGTGTATATTTATTGTTAGAACAATTAGTTTGCGATTTTCAAAAAACTGCTGGAAAAAAAATCGATTCCAACCAGAAGTCCAGGTGAGAATAAATACTTCTGTTGTGCAATGAATTTTAAACAACCAGCTTTTCTTTCTGTATAAATCTGAACATGAAAGAAGATCTAAAAATAGTTTGTAGCAAGGACAATAAATCAGAGCTTTATGATGGAGACTGAACAATCTACAAGGCATACAGAAAGATGAGCCACTGAGTTGAGGTAGATTGATCAAACATATCTGACTATAAGATGTTAACAAACCAGGCTATTACTTTACAGGTGACAGATTTTTCATGTAGGGAGCAAAGCTGGTTCGAACTGCGTTCCTGACATTTCTGTTTATACAGAACCGTGTGAAAGTTTGAGATTGTCTTGCATTTAATAATCCTTCCACAAGATGGCACAAGAAATCAATCATTCTCTTCCCATAACAGCAGCGTTATTTTCTCTTTTGATTCTGACAGACAGGTATGCCCTAATAGCCTACTAAGCAATTACAATATAATGTTCCCAGCTGAGAGTTTGGAATTTGTTATTGTGCATTAATAACTGAGAGATAAGCATGTGGCAAGGGGGACACTTCTTCTTATTTGTTGACTAGGGGACACAGAACAGTATTACTGTAGCTGAATTGTTTTTAACTAATATACATAAATATTCATGGAACTCACATGAATTAAATTACAAAGGCATCTGTTACACCATGAGGGACTTTGTGCTACAATGGGCACTTAATGCTCAATTGGAAAACAACGTCTAAAAATACCTGTCTCAACCAATCTCTGTTCATGTAGCTAAGATAATAAAATTTATAATAAATCCCTGGTGGAGTCCACTGAAATATTAAGCATAATGAGCTTATGGGAAGAAAAAAAAAAAAAGGAAAAGGATAGACAGTAGCAGTATCAATGCGAATTTTTTGCAAGTTCCACTGAAAGGTACCTTCATAACTGGGTACCATGAAATGTCACAATCTATCTTGTCAATTAGGAATTGTTTGAAGAAGTAATAGTGAATATATTAAGAGTACAGTTTACAACAGGTAAACATGTAAGCATGGCCTAAAGGGCATCCCTAAGAAATAACAGTGGGTTTTGATCAAGATTTCTCCAATCTTTCTGAAGTGAAGTAGCCAGTCTGAGGTTTGTCTTTAGAAATGTATCGGTCACTGGGTTATTTGCAGACATCAGTACCTGGCATATTGGTGTCTACCTCTGCATTTTCCAGATTGTAAAAGGGCTTTCTTCTCTTACAGAAAACACTAAAGCATGACTATTCTTATTGCAGTTGTTCTTCCTATTCAAAACAGCCATACTGGCAATGAAGGAAATCAACCTCCTGTTTATCCTATGCCTAGATGACATCCAGTAGTGAGTTATTTCCTTCTTTCTCAGTCCTGCTGCTGTGGCTGGTCTGATTGCAGAGCCTGAATGGGACACAAGCCCTTAAGGTGTTGTTCATGGTTTGTGATTTAGAGTTCTTGTGCTTTGTGGTGTCTTGTTTAGTTCCACTCCACAGCAACTGTAACAAGACTGGGCAATGGCATGACAGAGGTTTTTATCAGCTTGCTTTGCAGGGCTAAGTGTAGTGCAAGCACAAGAATGTAGGTGGGGTGGAAAGAACAAGATTTTTTACTTTTCCAGAAGCCAGATATTCCAGTTTTAAAAGTGTTTTGCATACTGAGCCTCTAAGTATCATTGACATCATTGATATTACTAGGACTGATAGAGGTTCTTACAGAAGTAAGTCAGCTCATAGCAAAAGTGCGTCTGTCTCTCTAGGAATTAATTTTGTCATGGCTTTCATTTGACCAGTATGATGTCATTTTGTGAGGTGGATGAGTATGATATAAAGGCTTAGAATCTTGAAGTGCCATAATTCATTTATTGGCCTTTTTTTTTTTTTGACATGAGAAAATTTAGGTTATATATACTGGTTTAGTGAGACACATTACCACATGCATTATTACAAATATGCTCAATTATGCTAGTTTTAGGTAAATTGCCTGTCTAAAGAGGATTACTGAGAAAGTAAATGCAGGACATGCCTGAACCAAAGCAAATGCAGTGAAGTGTGTCAGTTTATTGAAGTGTCTAGATCTTGTGGATTCCTGCATTACAGTACCTTAATTACAGAGTCGTTAGAGAGGTTTTCCTTTATTACAAAACCTGAAATTCTTTGAATTCTTTAAGCATAGTCCTTTTGTTATGATAAATATACAATAAAGTAAATTTCAGCCCTGGACAAAAAGCCAAGGCAAAATATTCTTCCCACAATAATGGCACTCAGTTCTATATTTTGATTTAAATGATAGTCGGGGTGAACATCATTCTCAATGCAGTGTTATAATATTGTAGTACTTTGGACTTGGATGCCTTACCCTACCTCCTGGGATCTCAAAGAACTTTACAAATAATCCTTGGGATAAGGAAGTGAAGTGACAGTGGTCACAATAAATGGAGATGGATTAATTTGTCTTGCTATAAATAAACCCAACCCTCTCTGTGTGCCTTCCCACAATATTTATTTTCTCCTCTTGTGAAGGTGATGACTTGGAAAAAAACAAATACTTTTTTAGTGATAGTCTACAGAGTCATAGTTAAACTGCTTTATCATACAGTATGCCGTCTTGCTCTATGTTTCAGTATCATGAAGGCTTCCATTTTTAAACCCAATTTATAACCTTTTTTATCAGGATTTTTATATCCTGTTTAATAGATAAAATTTATTAGAGACTACACAACTGATGCAGTTTTCTAGCACTTCAGAGCTTCTAGATATCTAGATAACATAGTCGTAGTGAACCATAGTTCTCAGAATATACCAACTGTGTTTAAAACATGGATCACCTAAGTGAGTGGTTGAATACAACTCAGTCTCACCCCAAATCCCATTATTGCACCAGGTTGTTTTTTGCTATGCTACCTCAGTTCATTTAGATTTTCCTGCCTCTTAGCATCTCTTTTCTTTAGTAAGGAAGGTATGTTGCTGCCCCTCAGACCCTCCCCACTACATTTATTACATTGAGAGCTGGTTTCCTCTAGCCACAGGCTCCTGGCCCTTTTCGTCTGACAACTTGGGGGTTGTTTGTTTTTCCTCCTCTTTGTTTACTTTAATAGGTAGTCACTGTGGTGGCTTAGCTTTGGTGCATTCATGCTGAACTCTAGCTATAAACAGTTTACAAGATGGTGTGGTTAAGATTGGAGATGTGAGATACTTTAATGGTGAAGATTGACCCAGGTTTATGGAAGTATTTTACCACATTCTGAATAATTTTCTTTACCAGAACCTGACCAAATTTTGTCCAAATCCTTCCTTCCCCACAGATTTTGGCTTTTTTGACAATGATGAGATACAAAACCTGACACTTACTTTGTTTGTTGTGACTGGTTTTTTTTTCTTCACTAAAGACAAACAAGTGATAGAGAGGAATGAATTTCGGGGAAATGATGTGAAGTGAAAGCAGCAGGTTTTGCATAGTTAGGGTAGGAGTTGTGACTCTCAGGCAAAATGCAAGAAAAGGGAACTTAGAGTGAGACCAAGCAAGGCTGCTGGAGTTGCAAGTTACACTGAGAATAAAAATATCCTCAAATAAACCAGTTCAGTTTACAGTGATGGGGGGAGGGTGGGGGGTTGTGTGTGTGTGTGTGTAAGCCCACGTTCATTTTTTCTCCTCTGTATTTGGAATGTGTAATCAAATACACCTTCTCAATGTATTCCAGAGATAAGAAGGTTTTCTGGGAGCCGCTTTCAGGGGTACAATAAAGTGAGAGGGTACTTCAGAAGTCTCCAAACATTTGAAGACTTTAACCAAGCTTGAACCAGACTGTCTGGAATATGTCCATCACCAGTTAAAGCTGTAATGAAAGAGATTTGAAAAGATATGGCTGCTTTCTTTGTGTTTTCAAATGAAAATACTCCCCGGCTTTCCTTTGTGCAGGAGTGTTTGGCCAGAATCCTTAGGGGAAAACTGAGCAGCCAAACCACATTCTACTTTACTGAGATACTACTAGGTGAATGAATAAATAATGGGTGGATAAATAATTGAGTCTCAGTTTTTTTTGATGTTGTAAACAAAGATTGAAAGTAGTCATTGGGGAAATCTTATTCGTCTTATCTAGTACTCAGGATTCATTCCATTAGAAGTATTTTCTTCTGAAATGACTATATGAATAAGCACATACTATCTGTATTAATTCCATCTGTATTTCACAGCTGTAGATCGTGCAAGCTGGGTGTTGTTTTGGCCGGGTACAGTATATCCTGGGCTCAAGGCAGTTCTGAACATTAACCTGTCATCCAGTCTATCTGCCCTTACAAAGGGTTTACAAAAAGCAAATAAGACTGTAACATTCTACTGTGTTCCAGTACGGATTAATATGAAATCTGTTACATGTATTATATTCCAAGGTCTGAGAGCAGAGCTGGCAGAGAGGAAGCACTGGATGGTAATGCTTGCACTGACGAGAATGCCCTTAGCAGGTCGGTGGGAAGCATGGGTTTGCTCTCCACAGGCCTTTCCCTTCTGCACTGTGACAAAAACAAATTCCCTTGTGCTTTCACTTTCTGCTATAAAGGGCAGCAGTACTGAGACCTGCTCCACCAGGGATCAAGTTCCTCCCCTGCCTGTTGTGACCCAGAGACTGACATCCATCTCCCGCAGAGGAGTGGGGAGTGCAGAGCTCTAACTTAAAGTCTATTCTGAATTGAATTTTTCTCCATCTCCTGCAGGAAAGGTAACAACCAATGGTTAAATATTCATGGGCTCTTTGTGTTGAAGCACATTTAAGATCTGTTAGGCAAGTCACTTAACACTTCTCTTAGATTTATCAGCTGGTAAAATGAAGATTAGATCTTTGGGAACAGCTCTGGTTTGAGTGTTGGCCCATACTAGGAGAAGGGAACCTTAACTGTGGTGGTGGCAAGTTGTGGGCTGACCTGATTTCTGCTCAGATGACTCTCTAACACTCTCTGTCTTTAATCTCCAGGTCACATCACAAGAGGGAGGTAAACCCATAGCCCAAGGCATTGTGTGGGAAGATGTTTTACAGGCACATTAGCCCATAATCTCTGGCACCCATGCCACAACCTTGGCACCCTGAGCACTGTCTGCCGTAGCTCATAGGCCGCTCCCAGAGCCCTGCGGAGTCATGCAATGCCAGGAGAGGAGGGGACGAAAAGTAATGCCTCTCCCTCCCAGGCCCTGTCTCTTGTATTTACACATGGTCTTCCTTTGGTGAGACATTGCGCACTTCCATTTGCAATCTGCAGTTCCCCTCTACAGGAAAGGGTCTAAGGGGAGAGCGTTTGAAAGTGGGGAAATGAACTCATATCTAGGGTCTGTGCAGCCAGTAGACATTGTCATCATTCCCTAGCCTTTTAATTAATGACAGGTCTTATAATGATGGCAAGAGGAAACAAACTCTTGAGTTTCAGAATCTGTAATGGACTGTGTGCTGCAAAGACTGTGACTTCTGTTTCTAAAATGACAATGTGGAAGTAAGAGTGAAAATAAAAATTTTTGAAGCAGTAAACCATAAACTATATTCAGTGGGAAGTAGAGATATATACACTAATATACTCTACATATGTATGTATGTGTGTTTACATGTGTGTGCATGTTTATGTATATATATATTTCTGTAGTGCATGTTTCTGGCAGAAAATTGCCCTTAGAAATGTTGGGTCCTTCTTAGGCAAAGCATGTTGAAGCAGGACATTTCTCTCTTTAGCTAGGAAGAAAACAAAATTCCACTTTAGAACAGATTGGACTTCTTGTCTCTGGTCCTAGACATTGTTGTCTTTTCTGTGTAGTATTTGCTATTCCTATTTCCATCAAGTATTCCTCATCTTTTCAGAAAGCAATTTGGAACAACTTGGATGAAAGCCAACAAATAGAAATACACTTGAAGGAAAAAAGAACATTAAAATTGTTGTAGATAGTTTCATCCTCTTAGAACAAAGTGCTTATAACAATGTGTTTGGAAAACCTATTGAGCTTATGGCACTTACTTTCAGGAAAGAAAGACAATGTCTTTTGTGTTGCTCACATTTATCTGCCAAGACTCTTTTATGAGAGATCACAGGAGACCTTTCTTTCAAGGCTGTAGATTATACAAACAGACTATTTTGTATAATCTTAGAGGTGAACTAAATGGGAGCTCAAACTGCTGAGTGTTTCTGAAAATCAGGCCAATTTTGCTTAGGTACATCACTTGCATTTTCTCACACAATCGAAACTTTGGCTTGAATCTTTTAAATATGTTGTGAGCACTGCTAGAAACCTGAATCTGTCTCAGAATATTTTTTCTGGAGTTTTTTTAGCTGCAAATCTCAGGATATTTAGCATTTCACGGGAACTCAAGCAGTAACAGCAGGTAACGTGTGGATTGTAGGGCGCTGCAGGGTTTACATCTGTCTTCTAAGCAAGTCAGACTGTGCACACAATGGATATAATGAGACAAGGTGAGTTTCAGTAACTGCAAAAAGCATTTCTTGCTACTTGTACTCTTCTCCCTTAGTATGCAGGTCATGTACAATGCATGGTGCAGAGTCATTGATGTAATTGCCAAGTCTCCAGCATCATGTTATGATTCATCTACAAAGAGTCAGTTATCGGAAAACCTACCACATAACAGCCCTATTTTACACCAGTCTGACACAGAAGATTCAACATAATTTTGTTGAACCTACAGAACAACAAATCTACATGGTCTTGGCTTCTCTGAAAATTAGTATCTTTCTTTGCAGAAAGAAAAGAATCATCTCACAAAACTTTAAGGTAGTCCAAGACATTTTTTTTCCAGGTAGATTGATTTATATCAACAAGTAAGCAAACTTGATATAAATTATTTTATTTTTTTGTAAGAGTAATTTTAGTTTTTTAAAGAACATTAGATTGTTGTTGTTTGGTAAGAACCAAAACATTTTGATTATCAAATTAATGAACTTAGCATGGACATATATATGTAAGGATAACAAAAAGCCTATAATATATATGTGCATGTTTATTTAAGCAGTTTATAGCTTATTATGTTAAAAATAGTCAATGGTGCAATTCTACCTTACTTGGTGATTATTCTTTTCTTTACGGTTGATGTCAAATTGCTTTTGAGTAGAGCTGGAATTCAATTAAAATGAACACAAATGGCATTTTAAAAGTATTTCTATTAACTAGTAGCACTATCATAAATGTGTTGGATATGTAATCTATTTTCTAAAATTACAGTAAGTTTTAGACATGAAATGAATGTATCTAGTCAAGCAAGAAAATATTATCTACAGAAATGGAAATTAAAGGGTTGTTTCTGATCACCAAGTCTTTCTACAGCTGGTAGATCTCAGGTTCTTCAGTCTAGTTTCATAGGAACAGAAGAAGTTTTAGGTTTTGGCGTTGGTTTTTTATAATATCTCATTCAGGCTATCAGTAGTTTCGTGTATTGGACTGAATTAATTGAATAAATTGAAGAAAGTGTTTTCTCTGCATTCGCAGAAAGACTTTCTCACCATCCCAGTCTGATTAGGGGAGCTGCCTGGTTCCACAATTTGGTCTTTAAAACTCTGGCAGCAAACAGGCACTGTTTCCTTCTTGAAAAAGAGAATTTAGTGAGCTTAAAGGCTTTGTGTTTTAATTCACAATTCTCTGTGCAGTCTCCTCACAATTCTGATATTCTCTTGATACTGTTTTGATTTCACAATATATAAAAGCTGCCTTTCTGAATGTAGAGATGCAAGAAATTAATTGTGTTTGGTCTGGTGTAGACTTGAGAGTAATTTGTATTAGAAAGTTTAAAAATATTTCATATGCTCTGAATTTCATGCATGTATGAATCACCAAAATTAGAGAGACTTGAGGAAATCATTAAGTTGCATACATTTTTTGACAAGTGTAAGTACCTTCTCTAGGTGTACTTATCATATAAGCCAACTTTTAGGTAAAACAGTGAACCTTAGGTAAGATTTAGGCTTTTAAGCAAGTAAATTCTAAGTAATTTTATGTAAATGTGGTCTTAGAAGTTTATCTTGGTAATATTAAGGTTTTAATTAAGTAAGTTCTATGTAATTTTATGCAAATGTCACCTTTTGACTTTACCTACAAGCAGAGCTCTGCAGATAATGAATGTGTCAATTTTGTGTCTGGACAATAAAATAAAATTATTTCTTATTCAACTGAAATCTTCTCTTTGACCTGAAGTTTCCTTTAAAACTAAATAAAGTGAAATTATAAAAGCTTTGTTTCAAGATAAAACACTGAAATATTGCATTCACTTTAAAATTTTCAAAATCTGTTTTATTTGGTATTTCTTATGCTTGTCATTTGCACACTCATCATTAATCTGAAATGGCATTTTTCAGTGCAGTTCATCTAAAAAATCTTCCCTGCTTTTTCCTGTGAAGTGCATTGTATTATGCTACCTTGGTTTGCCTGAATATAATTTAGTTTGTGCAAACAATGTGCATAGGATGTTCTTCATATTGATAAATGCACTCTTAACTAGCATGCTTTAAAACAAGGACAATGTAAGTGTATTTAATTTGGGCAAGTGTCTCATATTAGGTACAAAGGAGTGGCATGGGAACTTTCTTGAAACTATAAATATAACTTCTTCTATTAAATAGGTAACAAGATATAAACAGGAGGTCTCTCTTTTAGAGCCAATAGGAGGTTGGCCTTTTGCATTTCCCCTTCATCAAGAAAATGTATAACCTACTTGGCATCCGTTCCCAATGATTTATTTATAAAGCTTTAGCATGAAAGGGCTGTGTGAAACCATATTTAAAGAATGAAATATTTTCTGATAAAAAAATGCTTTTGATGCCTTCTGACCACTATGTGTTTGGCAATTATAAATGTGCTGATTTTCAAAAGGAGATATACATAACACCTTATGAGGCAAGACTGTTGAAGAACAACAGAAATTATAGAAAAACAATCAGTATGAAAATAAATAACAAGATAAAATATTTCTTTCTTATAAAAAAGCTAATTAAAAGTGATGTTGAAATATACTGTGGTTTGTTCTCAGCACTATATGCACCAGGTCCAAGTATGGCAGAAAACTGGGGACTCTCTTTCATAGACTTAGAACTCAGCCTGAAAGAATGTAAGAATTGTTTTGAGCCTGAAAGTCTCTTTTTCCCCAACTCTACTTGCTTGCTAAAATTTGACATTTGGACAACAGCAATGGTTTGAATGTTTTCCATGCTGTAATGAGGAGTAACTACCTGGGTGTGATCTCCTGGTCCTCAACCATAGGGCATGAGAGCAGATAGGGGACTTTGTTGCTGTATGTAGGGGTTCAGGATGTCTGAAAGATATATGATACTATACAGATACTTGCCTGAATAAAATCCTGTTTCTCCACAAAACAAACAGATGAAATGGTGGCCAGCAGCAGATGCCAAAGATACAAAGAGATACTTTTCCAGAACAATACTTTGGCTTCAAGTTATTTGTGGTTTGCAGATCACTGGTGGTTTTGTGTCCCTTTGTCAGCTTGTCTGATAGCATCTTCAACCTCCTGTGGCAAGAAATTCAACCACTGAATTCATACATGTTGTATGAAGAAGTATCTTCTCCTGTTTGCTTTGAAATTACCACTTACTAGCTTCATATGATATTCACCATTTTTTGAATAGGGAATATTTATTCAATACATCTCCACTGCTTGTGATCATATAAAAATTATGATAAGCCCTGTCTGATCTGTTATGTGCTTCATCATAAGCCGGCAGTATAGTTCTTCCTACATGGACAAATATGAGACCCTCAAGTTGAGAATCTGTGTAGTAAGAAAAACTAATACAGATGTGTTATAAGTTTGCCATTCAAACTTTTTTGTGTGAAGTAAGGAGACCAAGACCATATCTGGCTTTTGAAATTTCCAGCAGAATACTTAGGTATGTGGCAAATATCTTCTAGCATATTGATTCACACCTAAATGTAGAAATCTGCTAGCTTAGGCATTCAGATTTGAAAATTGGGTCTCCATGAATCATTTACTTTAATGATGCTTAATTGCCTCAGATTTAATTCTTTTTTAAATGACCAAAAAAGGGCGTTATCCACTTTAAATTCCAAAGGTTATCTGTATTCAGTGAGTTAATGCTAATGGAAATGTATATTATGTGGTAATGACTGTAATTATTACATCTAAGGACTCAGGAATCTGTTTTTAACATGGTTTCCTGAGGAAATTATGATTATGCAATCTCTTCTTGTCTGTCTTCATTTTTGCTTAAGAACTTTGTCGGCCAATTTTTACCAACTTTGGAGGAATAGAAGTCTCAAAGATGTTGTCTTATAATGTCTGTTAAAATCAGTGTCTAAACAGGAGAGGGGGAGGGTGGGAAGAGAGAGACACTTGAGTCACTGTAATAGATGAGTTTTCTCTGCAAAGATACAGTGTGTTTGGCAGAAGTGATCCAGTCAATCAACATGCATGTGTAGACTGGCTGGTACTGTAAGCATACACTTAGCTCCAGATGAGCAGTTATGAAAGGCCCTGTGTCTGGCCTGTTAGAAGAAACTCGGGAGTGCAGTATGGAAGAAGAGTGAGTCTGTAATAGGTACTAAATTTAGCTAGTCATGGCAAGCTGGACTGTATTGCTTTCATTGTTTGAAGAGCTTAAAGGCCAAATGGCCTTTCTTGATGGTCTAAAAATCATGGTGAGGCATGGAAAGAAGAAGAAATGTGAAGAAATGTAAAAAAAAAAAATACAAAGCAAAAAATATTCTGAGTCTACTGAGAAGTGGGATTTCAAGTGATCTCCTAAAATGATGAACCTGTCATCCTTTTAATATAGGGATATTCACAGCAGTTTAATTTCTGCATGGATGAGAAGACATTTTCTTTCTAAATGGACCTCTTTCAATCCATAGAATGACTTGGAATAGGTACTTTCTACTTCAGATACTTGTTTTTAAGGTTTTGGGAGCATTTTTCCAAACCTGTACATCTATCTGAAGAGGAACTGGAAGCTCAAGGTCACAGGCTGGTCATCCACATGTTCTAGTAAAGTTTGGTTTATTCAGAATTGACTCTGAGAGAGGAGATTTAGGTGTATGATGTAACTTTTTTCCATACTCCATATATTTTAAATATCCAGGATTCGAAAACATGCCACATTTTGAAAAGTCTATTTCCAACCTGTTCATGAATGGGGTCCCGTGGCTAAGGCAACAAGGTAAAAGGTAATGGTAGCTAGAAGATGATAATTCCCTGCTAAAGGCATCAACAGAGCAGGCTTAGAGCAGAGCAGGCAATCCTACCCTACTACACACAGGAAAGCTCACCATACAAATCTGCCGCTAACATTAACAGCGTATCTACCTTTCTGCTTAAGGGGTATCAGCGGAGGACCAGGGCTCAAAAGACATATGTAGGAAAGCCTGTAGGAGAGTTCTGGTGGAGCATCTCAACAGAAATATTTGCTTTAGGGAAGATAACGAGGGTGTTTTGGGTTCCATATGCTCTATGTGCACATGCTACAGACTTCGTAAGTATTTTTACAAAATCAAAGGTGTGAGTTTGGTAAACATGAAACCACATCACACAGATTGCAGTTGCTCAACGAAGTAAGTTTACAAAACCCATCTGCAACAATATGTTGAATGTATGTGAAATCTCTAATATGTCCTTTGCAGAGTAATAGCCTTAAAAACATCTTTTCCTAGCAAAAGATCTGTTTTAATGTAGATACACCATTCAGAGCATGGGTACAAGCACCAACAACTCCTTTCCTTGGAGACTGGGCTGATGCTATGTGAAAGGTAGGCAGGCTCAAACCCAGAGTATGAGTACAGCTCAACATGATAATTTACTCAGTGATTCTTTAAGCATAAAGATGACCAGGTGCTAAGTTCACACTGCTTAGGATTAGGCCTTAGTTTTCAACATAAGAGAAGCTGGAAACACTCAACTTTCCCTTCCTTAATGAATCAAGATGACAAGGAAATGTGTTGAAATGGTCACTGGCTCAACCCCTGAGAGGTGTGCATACACGTACAAGGGAATTTGATGAGTCAGTGACATGACAGGCACCTCCTTGGTCTTCTGAATGGTGGTGTGAGGTGTGTGCCTTAGAGGAGGCATGGCACAGCTGCACTGAACGATGGGGCTTTCTCTCATCAGACCATAAAAACTTTCTTCCTTCCATGACCATGCTCTGGGGCTGGCTGACTCTTGTGTGTTTTAGTATATTCTTTTGGGGGTACACCCACTATTTCAATCTGTGAGAAAATTGAGCCTTCACCTCCTTTTTGGGGAGGGCTTTTGGGGCCTAGATCAAGCCCAGACCAGGGCTGCACAGCCTGGTGGTGCTACAAGCAGCAGAAGGCTGTCCACTGCTGGGAGAAGAGCCACCAAGGCTGGTGCCACCCTAAGCATGGTCCCTGCTGCTGTGGCCAGGTTGCATCCTGCACCAGGGCACTGTTGCTCGCTGTAACAAGAAGTTCGGTGCTTTGCAAGTGTACCCTCAAAGTCATTAAGGAAGACATAATGGAGTTGGATAGCAAAGGCTCTCAGGATCACAATTCAGACACCTAATTTCTTGCTAAATTCCATTGAAGCCCACCTCTTACTGGATATGGCCTATAACCTCAATAAGCTATTTTGGTGCCTCTTTAAATGCAGTGAGGACAAAGATGATCATATTTTTCTACATCCTATCTTTCCCCTCCCTTTCTCAAGATTCTCTTGAAAAGATTTTCAAGGGCAAGTGAAAGTAAACTAAAATTATACTTTGTATAGAATGGCATGAATCACACACACAACTATTCAGATGAAATTTTAGTTGTATAAGCAATTTTTTCCAGTCATGTCATCTTCAACTCAGGAGCCAAATGAGGAAATATTTGTGCATCCTGTGTTCTTGATATATAAAGCAATGTCACTGCTGGTGTAAAATGGGATTAAAATACAGTTTCAATTTATTTTCTATAGTCTGCTTTCTTTACAATGTGTTTAACTTTCCCAGACATTACTGTGTGCATTACGGAAAGTGAAGGCAAAAACCTACGATATATCTCTTTACAGAAATAATCATTCTACAAAGCCCATCCTCTTCAGAAAATGTATCAGCAATCCATGTGTGCTAAGTGCTTCAGAAGCACAGCCATGTACAATTGATAGCAGCTGAAAATAGTCCCACATATCCTCTTACCATTCTAGAGTTAATGTGTCAATTATCTGTTATAGATTTGAATTTCAAGGGGGTGATTATTATTTCATGATAAAAACATTTCTGGACAGGATTATGGAACATAAAATTCAGCTCAGGATTGCCTTGATATATGGTGTGTATAAAAAAGTAAATCCAATCAGGTTGATCATTTCTTTTCAACATGAAGTGTTTAGAAAAGGGAAGGAATGTTTTGCTGTGCAAGGCAAAACAGACTGCATTTTAAAAGAGATTTTTCTAGCTTTCAGTCTTCAACATGGAATGTTGAAAAAATAAAATGTGATTTTATACAGGAAAAGTTAATATGTGTTATATTCACTGCTTTTGGAAATGCTCAGATAGCTCAGAATATTTGTAACCATCAATGAACTCCATGCTTGTGCATCCCAGCTGTACTTCAGTACATCCAGCTGCATTTTATAGTGTGAATTAGTTTTGAGTCTGTCTCATTTTCATCCATGCGCTAAATTGTAGTCTGCAGACCAAAACTAATCCACAAACATTTATTTTGAAAATGAAATTCACACACCAAAACCTAAAGGGTGAAAACCTACACCACAAAATATTAAAACACCTAGGATGCATGTGCTGAGTTGAAGCATCTCTGACAAGAGGCTGGTTTCTAGCTATGTGCCCAGATGAATACAGGGACTTCAGCATATGCAATCCACACTGCACTTTAATATGTATGATCTGCTTTGCCATATCTTAGTTATACTTGAATTTTTAAAAATGTGTTCAGACTTTAGTCTGTGTATGAAATATGAATGCAAGCAAGAATGCAAAATCTTTTCTTATTCACATTTCCTTTGAAGAGCAGCAAGGTCACTGAGGTAGAATTTAATATAAAGGAAGGGATAATTAACATCGGACTATGAAATGCTGTTTCTCTGTGGAGGTATGCTGATTGAGACACTGGGTTTCTAGGAAGTGCCAGATGCTAAGGGTCTGTAAGGATGCTTTTTCTCATTTAGCACCTTCATTGCCTAGTCTCCCTCTAACAAGATGCTGTTCTGCTCTCCTGATGCCTGTGTGTCAAAGAGGTTGCCTAGGGATAGATTTCACTTCTGAGTACTAATCAAAGTCATGTTTTTTGTTTTATATTAAAACTGTTTCATGCTTCCACCATGAAAGTCCTTGAACAAAATTTTTGGTTATGTGACATTTTATAAATGTAGACTGTATGTCATGTCTTTGCTCATCCAGTGACTGCAGAAGACCTATGCAAATACCATGCTTAGAGTACTTTGTACAGCATGTAACATGTCAATACTGACTTTTTTCAGTTCTCTCTAATGGTTTTGTAATGTCATCAGGTTTAAAAAAGATCTTTATATGATGCTAAGAAGTTAATAAGACCAAAGGAAATAAAAAGTTGAAATTTTAAAAGTCAGATCTGAACTCCACAAATTGCTGCTACCCCTGCTCTGGGTTCCTTGTTAATACAGTAATGCCAACATCACGGGTCCTAAGGGGCTGGGGACATCCACCAGCCAAAAGTCACTGCACCAAAGCAACAGAGAAGTTATCTTGCAGGGTATTGCAATGTCAAGCACTAAACCTTTCTTGAAAGTCAGCAGTCTCTGAAGAAAGGAAGTAGTGATGAGAAAATACTGACCAGTGTGGTAGGGACACAACCACCCTGAATATTTCACCAAGCATCCTCACAAAGGAGGTGGCTGATGCTCTTTCCCTGTGCAGTTCTTCCATGTCTCAGAGCAGTGCCTGGAAGAGCTGGATGGTGCTGGCTGGAAAAGTGCTGGCTGGTGTAGCTGGCTGTGTGGAGGCAGGAGTCAGCCCCAGGAAGGGATGGGGAGACGACGGACCACAGGTGACCCAGACAGGCAAGAACACCTTAGGCTGATGCGTGGGAGGAAGGAAAGCTGCAGCAGATGTGAAGAGCAGTTAGTGAGAAAAATGGGCAGGTCAGAAGGAAAGGTTGTGAATGAATGTGGAAGGTGCGTTGTGGCATTTGTCAAGGGCCGAGAGAAAGATCTCTCAGCGGCTGAACTGTGAAAAAGAGTCTGGACATAATTTTTATCAGTGTAAATGAGCAAAAGGAGAAAAATATTTCTACATAATAATAATATCATGTCGAGAAAAAAACTGAAGCTGAACTGTAGATCTAATTGATTGGAACCAAATTTCTTGCAGGTCAGCTTACTTTGTAATACAAATGTTAGATTGTCTCCACATGAAGCTGGCTGAATTTGAGTGTGTTTTTCTGCAATGAAATGGAAAAATGATTAGGAAAATTGAAAACGTCTGTAGAAGGTGCATTGCTGCTGATGAGGCTGTGTGGCGGAAAAGTTCAGGAGCTCTTAAAAATTTTGTTTGTTAACAGTTTTAATGTGCACTTCAGCATGTTATTTGCCATTCATATCCTGCATGACAGTCCATATTTAAAAAAATTGAGAAATGAATTCTAAGCACTGACCTTTTGTGGTATGGGATGTGCTTCTCTTAATTGTCTGACCATTACTCTGTGTAGGAAGTATGTAACACCTGTATAGAGGGAACTGGTTTGGGGATATATTTATTTTTGTTTTTCTCCTTTGGAGCACAAGAGAAATAATTTCTAGTGGGACCTCTGTGGAACTGATGACAGAGAATGGCGTGATTATTTGTTATAGCCAGTATCCTAACATACAGCAGTAATTCTATTTTTTCTCTGTCACTTAGAAACCTTTGTTTGGATTTGAATCCCAGCGAATTTTTAAAAGATATAAATTTGTTACGGAGCTTTAATATTGACTTGTGCTGCATAGTTCTAATTAAGTATTCCCAGATATGCACTAAAATGGCATTGTGTGTGTTGTGTTCCTGGGTTTGGTTGTTTTTTTTTTTAAAGGGAAAAAACCCCTGGCTGTTATTTCCCACTCAACTAAAAGCTCTTTTGTGATTATAACTTGTATTATTCAGGCTTATACTGACCACACAGTAAATAATGTTCAATTGCCTTTGATTACAAAGAAGAAAAAAATTTCTTCTGGCAATTATGTATTTTATTAGCACTGCTGTAAAATACAAGAAGAGCACTTGCTAATTCCCTAATGCCTGTGGGATCCCACAAAATCTAAGATTCTTCACCATGTTTATCAAATTTAAATATTGCAGTATTAGACAGGGAGGGAGGAGTGGTTTCCTGGGAAAATGAGTGTTTCAGGCAGGAACAATTTTATTTATTTTTTTCTGTAGTGGGGAATAAAGAACATGAAGCAGCCTAATACATCAATTTTTAAGGTGTGGGGAAAGAATGATGACTGTAGTTTGGAATCACACGTCTGGAGAAATGTGGGAAGCTAGAAAAAAACCTTTGAAAGCTTGAAAAATTATTTTCATTGTGCAGATATTATCTTCTGTAAATAAATTCCAAAATTCCCAGGCACCTCTATTCAAATATCCAGAGGAGGGTTTTCTGGACTTTCCTGTGAATATCCAACGCAGGTTGTAGCTTTGGTGACATTTTAAACTAGAGAGGCCATAGAAACCTCTGTAGGAAAAAATCCAGCACTTTTCATCCAGCCCTTTTTTTTTGGAGACAAACCCCCAAAAGGCCTAATTATGTTTTCTCTTCCTAACCACTGTTCAGCCTTTCTGTAGGTGAAGTTTAGTGTACAGGTATGGAAAATATCAGTCTGTCCATTTTTCTTTCATGGTGCTCCATTTTCATTTGGGACTCATCATGATGGGGAGAAGGTGACCAAAGACTCCTTTGATGGAGAGTTCAGCTTCCGTAAGTACAGACTACAAATCTTCTGAAAAGGGAAATATTTTTCCTGCTTCCTCTGTTCTCCTACAAGCATCTGTACCATAAACTAAAGTGTTCATAGGGCAGCTAAACAGACAGTTCAATATCTAATCTAGAGAGAAGGGCAATGCTTGTATGGTCTTTGCATTTCCAATTTCAGGCCGTAAGTCTTTCCAAATTAAGAGAAAAAATCTGTGGGGTCAGGACTTATGAGGCAAAGAACAAAATCTCAACCCAGGACTTTAGCTAGAATAATTATATGTATCTGAGGAAAAATTAATCCTTAAAAAACCCTCAGCAATGGATATAACAAAGAAAAAAATATCAATTGGCAGTAAAGGCCAGTAAAGTTGTTTACTGTTTTGATGTTGTTATCCATTTAAACAAGTTCTTCTAATTATAATTGTCAAGAAAGGGCTTATTATTTTCAGATTCCCATAAAAATAAAAAAGGAGGATCATATTATCACTTGTATTTTCATTGTTCTAGTCAAACAGCCAAAGGTATGCTTATTTATGCTAGTTGATCATTTGAGCATTAGCTCAAATAGTCCTGCTCCCAGTTCAAGTACCTGAAAGAATCGTGTACATCCAAAGCAGGAGTAAAGCTAATTCGAGTTACAGCTCAAAAGGGGCTCATACAGGATTCCTGTCAGTGCCAGAGATCAGGTATAAATTATGACAAATCCTCTTGCAAGAACCTGTGGTCTTGATTTTCTCATC
Source organism: Morus bassanus (assembly GCA_031468815.1). Classification (NCBI taxonomy): domain Eukaryota; kingdom Metazoa; phylum Chordata; class Aves; order Suliformes; family Sulidae; genus Morus; species Morus bassanus. The sequence continues at coordinate 37,454,395 of CM062600.1, forward strand.
AGTAAAATGGGATGATGACAAGAGTACCATTCCCCAATACCTAAGAGGATGTTTTTAAGATTATTTATTTTCAGTGGTTGGAAATATGAATCACTGTATTTTTATTAAGATATAGATCACTAGACTAAACACATTATTTTCTTCTAATATACTCTAAGACTGGATTTATGGGTACCTAGTAGTCTGTGAATTCACATCCTCTGTAACAAATATTCATGTTCCCTTTTAGCCGCAATGTTTAGAATTCCTGTGTTTGTATGTATGAAAAACAAACAAACCTCATGCAGTTATTTCAAAACATAAAACCTGAGCATTTCACCTACATCAGCAGCAGGGTCTCTAACAGCCTGTGCAGGAAGTCATAATTCTAGGAGCAGAAAATTAAATTGCCTCTGTACTTGCCTGGCCAAGCGCTTGCGGACGCTCCAGGAGCAGGTTCAACGTGCAGAGGCAGGGCTTCTTGCTCCCATTAAGCATTTCAAACATCTGTCCCCAGTGTTGAAAGCTCTGTGCTGGCATCTGTTGAATAGCAGATCATTTGCAGGGTTGTACGTCATGGGTTTAGCTCATCCCAGTTTTGATAATCTCTTTATTCCCTGCATGACTGCCATGATCTGAGATCTGCTGACACAGGATTTCTGTGGTTCATAACTATCATCTCAAGACACAGAATGTGGCTTTAGGGCTTGTACTGTTTTATGCTTTCCTGTTTTGAAGTTCATTCCCACCTGATGAGGTTAAAGCTTGACAGTTGTTTTGATATTCAAGCACTTCTTTCTGGCAAAGGTTTATTGTCACTGTTTACTCTTTGGTGAGTGCAAACAAGTTTCAAAATCTTATTGTGGGACTGGGACCCAGGAATGCCTAACCTTTAATCCCAGGTGCCAAAAATGCTATCTATGGGTTGGGCATAAAAGGTCATGTCGTTACATAAATTCTACATGGTCTGTTTCCTTCTTAGCAAAATAGGCATTGCAACTCATGAGCATTTCAATTAATTGATTTGCCATTTTGGATATAAAATGTTTTCCGGGCAATAAATGTCAGTTTTATGTTAAGATAGCACCAGACCTCTGACGGAGTTCCTGAGCTCCAAATTCATATTTGTTAAGTGTTTTTACTGTTCTCCTTGGATGGAGTGCCCCAAGATGCATGAGGACGTGGTTTTTAATAAATACTACTATCTTTACAACCCTGTTTAAAGTCTTTGTACGTTCTTATCTGATTTTGTAATCTTTATTGCATTCTTAAGCAGCCTTTTTGTCAGGAGATTGGTAATCCTGAGCAAAAGGCTCTCATATAAACAGAAATTCTCTTAATTGCCCCCTGGACCATCTTGCAGCCTTTTCATGTGGCTAAGCTGAGTAATTTCCACAGTCTGACCCATTTAGGGAGGGGATGTTCTGACCTAATATACATACTCTTGTTGGCAGATGAGGCTTTGTAGTACACATTCCTGGACAACAAGAAGTGTCACTGGGAGGCTGGGGTCAGGACACTTTTTCTTATACTCACTTTACAGAGGCACTGGTTGTGGTTATCTTACAGGGTCCTTCCCAAGTCAGCACACAGAGGACCCAAATCCATGACTGTGGCTCCAAGATACGAGGATAATGCAAAAAGTAATGGGAATTAAGAATGTGGAAGAGATGTGGCTATTATCTACAGTCTGAACACTGCAAATTCAAGAAGTTCAGGCTTACTCTTTAGATGTCCTGAAGCAATGTGCTAGGGTTGTGGACTGTCTGAAAAACTGGCACACTACGATGTGTTTAAAGACTCACTGTTGCAAAACCGACAAAGACCTTCACATTTGCCAGTTACCCTACGACTGCTCTAAGAAAAGCTAAGTTAAAAGAATATGAAATAATTTTGCTGACAGAAACCAAATGTAGGTCACGAGATGCCAACAGTTACAGAAGCAAGTGAGCAGCAATGAAAAGAGAATAAAATCTACCTACCTACTAGATTAGATCCAAAAGCGTCTTTTACTTGATATTGTCCGGCTGATGTTTATGATGCATCACACCTCCATGACTTTGTGGTTCTGGTGTCAGTCCTTATATATGTTTTCTATTTACAGATGGTAGAAGGGATTTGGGAGATCATGCTTTTTTGTAATGATGCAAATGTATGCTATGTGCCTGTAACAATGCCCTAGACCTTAATCAGGTAAAAGTTTCAGAATTCCAAGCTGTTTTATGCCCCTTCCAGGAAAATGTTAATGACTCTTCTCATGGATAGGTGTGGCTATCACCTGCCCAGACAGTAAACAGAATCAGCTAACAACTACTCTGGTGTTGGGCTAATGGTTAACATATTGCAAGACAGAAAAACTTTTTCTCTGGGTGTGGCAGTGTTTAAATGCCAGAATAAAGCATTTTTATATATTGCATGAATTTACCACTTCCTAAATGTGCTTCATACCATCAGCTGATCTCATTAACTGAATGTGATGAATATGGCATATCATGTGCTCTCATACAGTAGTAACTAGTGATGAGTTTAGGAGTGAACTGAATTCTTCTTACTTACTTCCAACACTTTTTGAAGGACACCATGACAATACTTAACTTGGCTTAGAGTCTGCCTTTGCTGGCTATAACAAACTTATTTTTTTCAAACACACAGTTGTTCTGTTTATGTCTTTGCCATGCCAAGAATACTGTCTCCTCTATCTTTCACAACAAGTAGAAGTATGGGAGAGATGAGGGAAATGCAACAAAGGTGAAAAAGTCAACTGGGGGATGGCATAAGTGCAGGGCAATTAAAAAGAATATGAAAGCTGGACCTCAGTATAAGTAAGCAGTCTGGGGGAAGAGGGAGCAGAATGAACATGAAAGGTAAAAGAAATTAGAAGAACAGATATGTTTTTGAACAGCTGCATAAGAAAGAGGCATGAACAAAGAATATGAGAACGTGGAATAAGGTTGGAGAAGAAAACAATCCGGTAGATAAAGATGAGAATAAATCAAGGAGGTGGAAGGAAATGAGCATAATGACATGAAAAGAAGATGAGAAGAACAGCAGCATCAAGCTTATGTGGTTCTAATTAATTTCTGCAGAATTGTGAGTGTTTTTAGAGGTTCCTGGCAGTAAGGTCAAAGGAGGAACTGAGAGAGTTTTGTTTAAACATGTGAAAACCCACATAAGCTCCCAACAAGCCTGGGATTTCCATCTGCTGTTACAATGAAGGGTCTGCCTTCAGAAAGCAAAGTGGAGATCTTGAAGATAAGTACAGCAAGTCCTAAGTAACTGAGATGTGAGAGCAAATGAAGGTCTTGCCTAAGAGATTTTTAACGACCCCATACTCTGTTCCCTATCATCAAGATAGGAATTGTCATGTAATTTCTTTTTTGCTTACCTCCTAGATCTTACAGAAGTGCCATTGTTCCAGCAGGAAGAACTGCAGAAAGGAGGCTGAATAAAGGACCCTCCCACCCCACATTTTTCCAACAGGAGAGGCAGGGACATGACAGCATGGAGGGGAGCTGCTCATGCTTCAATATGAGGTGATGGAGCTGGGGGAGTGGGAGAAATCAGTTGGTTCTTCCCAACTCAAGGGGGTCCCAGGCTGGCTTTTTCTTACAGCAACCAGAGGGTTATCCTTCCTCTTTCCAGCTCCCGGGTCTTTGGTAGTTTATCCAGGGCTCAGAGGGTGGCCACCTGGGAGCTGGCTTTTTGCTGGCATTGGTCTTCTGTAGCCACCACGGCATTCACCTAAAGCAACCAGACTCTAATGAACCCAGTGCTCATGACCTTTCTCACTCCACATGACTCACTAGGCTGTGGAAACCTTATGCGGGAGCTGGCCTTTTCTGTTCAGCAAATACTGACTTTTTTTTCACCTGTTGTTTCTTCCTGAGCCCATACCAGCAGAGCCCAGGTTTCCACAGAGTCCTGAAGGCTGGTTTGTGGAAGAAATCAAGGATGCTGCAGAAACGAGACTCATGCCAGTAGTGTGACAGTCGGAAGTGATGTTCTCCATTTTACAGGTAAGAAAACAACACATAGGCCTGCCCATAGCTGGGGAATATAGGACATGTAAGAAATACAGCAAGGAAAGAGGCTGGAATAGGATTCTGGGCCCAGTCAGGGCAGCTTTTCTCTCTGCTGGGACAAAGGCATTGCAGGCCTGCTGTAGTACCTAGATGTACACGTGTCTGGGGGACTTGAAGAGTAGAGGTTAGACTGGGAACCTTGAAGGCCTTGCTAATGGATCAGGTTCTACTAGAGATAAATCATACTATGGGTTTAAAAACCCTGCTAAAGTAATTCAAGTAAGCAAACATTTTCTAAAGCCAAAATTCACTTGAGTCTGCTCTGTAATTGTCTGGTGGCTGAGAAGTGTCAAATCATCCTCTGTCTGAGACTAAAGTGTAACAATCAGCCTCTATTTTTACTGTTCATTCCATACCACAAAATATTTAGCAACAAAAGGTGAAAATGACATTGGAAACTGAGATCCAAAGTTTGTAATTTTGTAGTTTAGGAGGAGAAGCAGCAGGGGTGATTTTATATAAGCTGGCTTCCCCTCCCCAGCATAGCTTCATCAAAGTGCTTTATTATATTATCGCTCATGCTTTTGTACTGTTTTCTAATATTGTACTGACTTGTCTGAATCACTTTGAAAACTAAGGCTGCCTCCTTCTGAGACAAATCCAGGCCTCATTAAAATTCATAAACAGGCAGCCAAAAGCTTTGAGTGCTTTTCCATTGATGCTGAGAAATGGAAGTGTCCTTATTTATCCTGATAGCATATTATTTCAAAGGGTGTCCACATCCATAGGCAACTGGGTTTTGATTGATAACATTTAGGACTCGCTATGAAAGAAACTGATTTTCATTAAGGAGTTCTGTGACACAAACTAGTCAATGGTATCTCAAATCAGCACCGTTTCAGTGTTTAATTGCATTCTTTTGGGACGAAAATCTTCTCATTAGCATTAATTGAAAATCTATGCTGACACATAGTAGCAGTCTGATCTTCTTAGGTAGCATGCGTGTATACCTGGGACTCCATTTTATAATGTCACTACTGATTGCATGAACTTTCCCTCATTTTGGGGAAGTAGCGCGGTAAGGCTTGTCATTGTGACGCCCATCTACAAGAAGGGCCGGAAGGAGGATCCGGGGAACTACAGGCCAGTCAGCCTGACCGTGGTACCAGGGAAGATTATGGAGCAGTTCATCTTGAGTGCTCTCACTGGCCACGTGCAGGACAACCAGGGGATCAGGCCCAGCCAGCATGGGTTCATGAAAGGGAGGTCCTGCCTGACCAACCTGATCTCCTTCTATGACCAGGTGGCCCACTTAGTGGATGAGGGAAAGGCTGTGGAGGTTATCTCCCTGGACTTTAGTGAAGTCTTTTATACTGTCTCCCACAGCATCCTCCTAGAGAAGCTGGCAGCTCGTGGCTTAGACAGGTGTACTCTTCTTTGGGTAAAAAATGGGCTGCATGGCCAAGCCCAGAGAGTTGTGGTGAACGGAGCTAAATCCAGTTGGTGGCCGGTCACGAGCAGTGTTCCCCAGGGCTCAGTGGTGGGGCCAGTCTTGTTTAATATCTTTATCAATGATCCGGACGAGGGGATTGAGTGTACCCTCAGTAAGTTTGCAGATGACAACAACTTGGGTGGGAATGTCGATCTGCTTGATGGTAGGAAGGCTCTGCAGAGGGATCTGGACAGGCTGGATCGATGGGCCGAGGCCAGTTGTATGAGATTTAACAAGGCCAAGTGCCAGGTCTTGCACTTGGGTCACAACAACCCCATGCAACACTACAGGCTTGGGGAGGAGTGGCTGGAAAACTGCCTGGTGGAAAAGGACCTGGGGGTGCTGGTTGACAGCCAGCTGAACATGAGCCAGCAGTGTGCCCACGTGGCCAAGAAGGCCAACAGCATCCTGGCTTGTATCAGGAATAGTGTGGCCAGCAGGAGTAGGGAAATGATTGTGCCCCTGTACTCGGCACTGGTGAGGCCGCACCTTGAATATTGTGTTCAGTTTTGGGCCCCACAGTACAAGAACAACATTGAGGTGCTGGAGCATGTCAAAAGAAGGGCAACGAAGCTGGTGAAGGGTCTGGAGAACAAGTCTGATGAGGAGCAGCTGAGGGAACTGGGGTTGTTTAGTCTGGAGAAAAGGAGGCTGAGGGGAGACCTCATCGCTCTCTATACCTACCTCAAAAGAGGTTGTAGTGAGGTGGGTGTTGGTCTCCCTCCCAAGTAACAAGTGATAGAACAAGAGGAAATGGCCTCAAGTTGTGCCAGGGGAGGCTTATATTGGATATGAGGGAAATTTTCTTTACTGAGATAATGGTCAAGCACTGGAACAGGCTGCCCAGGGAAGTGGTTGAGTCACCATCCCTGGAAGTGTTAAAAAATGTGTAAACATGGCACTTTGGGACATGGTTTAGGAGGCATGGTGGTGTTGGGTTGACGTTTGGACTTGATGATCTTAGAGATCTTTTCCAACCTTAATGATTCTATGATTCTGTGATAAGGAAGGAGGTAATTACTTGTCTCTGCTATTGAGTCCAGCTGAGCTCATGTTACACAATTTAATACCACCTGTGAAGTATATTTGAGCACTGCATTGGTTATGTTTGCCATTCTGCCAAATATGCACTGGCAATAATGATATTTTTCCAGAATAATTCTCATATTCAATTAGAAAAAGAAAAATTCATATGCTTTAGTCAAGGATGAAAATTGAAAAATTTTGTCACAATATAATCTCAGAAATAAAAGAATTTAAGTATATGAATTGGCAACCACACCAATAATAATCAGTCAGTAGGCCTTTGCAGGGTTTCAGTATGGAAAGCATTTAAAAAAAATCAGCATATTCAGCATTCAGCTGATAAAATCATCTAGGGTAACATGTTTGCTTAGAAGTGTGTGTAAGTGTCTGTAGGGTATACTCTTCATAAAAAACTTGCAGAATCAGAGTCCATTGGGCAAAGCTAGCCCAGCAGATACACTGTATGAAACATCAGTAATTGATCAGTTTGCCTTCATGTTAGTGTCTTTGTAAGTATCACGGAAATGTGACATGTAATATAGGTATCAATATAACTTTCTAATTAAGAACTGGCATTTATCTGTAGCTTAAGGTTGTCCTAGAACTAGTGTCTCAGAACTAAGATAATTCTTAGGTTTTAGGCTGAATTCGTTTATCCAGAGAGTTTGGGTTGTACTTCCAACAGGAGACATTTCCTGCTATCCACTCAAGCTAGTGCAGATTCTGGTGAGGGCTGGCATACTTGTACTTATCTACAGCAGTGGAATATCTTTCTAGACAGAACTTTTATAAAAAATGGCAAAACCTGTAAGATCAGCTGTTTTCCTGAGATGGCCACACTTTCTGGTAATATGATTTACATGATAAAAATGTAATTATGTATATTTACATTTAGTTTCAGCAGTATAATTCCAAAAACACAAGCCTAAATACTACCTCTACACTAGTTCTTCAGATCTCTGGAGTCTGCCCTGGTCTTCCATGGTGTGTTGTACATAAACAAAATGTTTCTTGGACATCCTTCCTTCTATAAAATCTGAGAGATAACAAGCCAAAGTGTTAAGCTTGTAAGCATATCAGTTAAAACCACTGTTGTTGATGCTCATGGAAACTGTGTTGTTTATTACCACTCAGAAAATGCGGAGTATAAACAAGAAATATTAGATTTGTTATGAAGAAACTATACATAGGATTAAGTTACTTTTTTTGACCCTTACCTTTTATAACAAGGCTTAAAGCAATCCCATTATAACATGAATTCCCCAGTAGATTTGATGGTGGCTTGCTTTTGTAAAAAGCCAGCCACCATCTGTGGCTTTTGTAAAAAGCCAGCAAACATATGTTACTGATAACTTTCATTAAATGTGTCTTCAAAATAGCAGTAAGCACATGACAAGAGCACTTTGTATCTGAAACCTGTATGCCTTCTAGATTTGATGTATGAACTCAAACCCACCTAACAGAAGTTTTGTAACCTTGTGTTTGGCAAATCAACATAAAGATGGAGACAATTTTTAGTAAATGGGCTTCCAGCCAGTTTGTCAAACAGGAATGTTTGTACTAACTTATCATAGCTGGCAGCCAAATTTGTTCTGGTTCTCAGTCACAAAGTTGTAATTTCCTGCTACAGGCTATGTATCATCAGAAATATTAATGTGATTTTTATTTTCAATATTGTTAAATCCATAAAAATTCTCAGAGTTTTCTCTCAATTTGTCTAGTCCATTCACTGAGATGCTGAAATGGATTCAGATGGCAAAATAGAGGCACTCAGTTCAGAAGTTCTGGACCTGACCCAGAACCATTACTCTTAAAAATATATAGCCTGGTAAGGAATGCCCTTTGCAATATTTTTCACTCTGACTGCCTCCAACAGGCTTGGAGATCCTTTGCTTTTATATCTGGGATGAAAAATACCCGGATCTGGACCAACCAAGTTCCTCTTTTTCCATGTAATACAGCCTTGTAAACATAAGTTATTTTAAGTCAATTGTGTATTAGCTCTGTGAAGTCGGTGAATACTTGATGAAATGTTTTTTCCTTACTGAAATATTCATGAAGCTAATTTTCAACAATCAACAAAATCGAGTCATGTTTTTGAAAAAGAAAACAACATCTTTCCATATCTGCATGTTGAATACAAATCAAAAAACCCCTAAAATAGAAGTGATCAGGTTTACTTTTTGTATTTGCTCCTGATTTGATGAGAATTTGGAGTCCCAATCAGCCTGCAAGTGAATAGCTCCTTTATTATTACTTTGATTTCAGTGATCAGCCATCCTCTTTTGGGAGTGAGTATATAGTACTGAATTTGATACTGACTCTGGAATACAACCCTGACCATAGCAGGCACTAGCATTTCTATGAGGGATTTAATTTAATCTAATTCTTCAATATCTCAAAATCTTATTAATGTTTCCTATTTCATGCACACACAAAAAAACTTTAACTGGTTTCCAGCGAAGTGGTCTGACTAGTATTTTCATGCTGCCTAGGGGAAAACCTGAACCAGTATTTACCAGTATTATGTCCACTGAAGTCCATCAAATCACTGCAATTTGGCCTAATCACTGTTTTGGGGGTGGTGTTTTTAGTTGCATGCTGTATCAAATTCAGGCTGAAGAGAAGTTAAATTTGTAAAGGATTCTTTCTGTATGTCCTTTTTGGCACTAAATTCAGGAACATACTCTGAACTTTCCTGATAATGAGAACTAAAAAAAGACCACAAATGCCTAGAGGACAGCTCCTGTAGCACCTCTCATTTAAGCTGAGCAACCTACAGGTTGACATAAACTGAGTTCTAATGGAGAAGGATGCACAACTGTAATTGCATGGCGTGGCTTGGAAAAATACACAGTGGCAGCCAGGCAAACGGGTGGAGAGGAAAGAGACATGGGATGATGACCTCTTTATCCATCTGGCAGTGAAGCTTGGGTGGCCTAAGAAAAACAACCCATGACCTTACATAACGCATATAAGCTCTCTACATGGTGCATGCTGAGAAGCAGGCATTTGGAAGAGCCACATGGAGAAAACCGCTGCTGAGCAAGTTGCTTCCTAGAACTATCAGGAAAGTTCGCAAAAAGGAAGATTCTGGAAATCCTGCCCATGCAGGAAGCCAAGGCATGCTGTTCAAGTGCCTAGTTCTTCTGTTCCCCTCAGATTTACTGTTTGGGGCTGTCCCTGGAGCTGAGAGACAAGTTAGTGTTTAGAAAGGACTCAAAACTGGGCTGGATGAGTAGGAAAATGGTAGCTGGGCTTGCCTTAAGCAAAATGGCCAAGTGGTTGGAGTGTTCGCCTAGGAAACAGGAGAGAGGAGTTACTTGCCCTCCTCAGCCTGAGGCTGTCAAAAACCTTTATCTCCTATCTCTCTCCTAGGAAACTGCTGTCAGCACCAGGCTAGCTGTGAAGCTGGCTGGAAGCAATCCCCACCCTTCCTGTGTAAGCTTTTCTCCTGCAAAACAAGAAATACAAGAAGCATTAGTAACAAGAGAAATACTGTAAGAGGATACTGTAATGTGACTTGTTGCCAAAGGTTAGGTGAGCCCTAAGAGTGCCCACTGTAACGTGCATCTCCGAGAGGGCTTGGGCAGAAACACAGCTTGTTCTTGAATCCTTGTCACTTTGTTTGGCAGCTAAGTTTGGCACCAAAAAGGCGGGCGGTTCTGGCCATCCACAGGGTTCCTGTGGTAGGTACCTGGGAATGTGGGAATCAGATGGGGCACTGGGAAGCTCCAGGCTTCATTGGCACCTGAGCTTGGGAGGTTCGGAGCTGAAGCCCCAAACCCAAACAGCAGTGTCTTGGGTGTTCTGCCTAAATTCTGATGTAGAAATGGCAGTTCTCCAGTGGATCTAGCTGTAACTTTTCTTAAAAATTGTGTGATTATAAAATCATTCAAGTAAACACTTTTTTTAAAGAAAGGACACTTCACCCCCCTTAGTTTCAAACCATTTTGCTTGTAGAAAAAGCTCAGTTAGAATATGAAACACCTCAGGAAATAAGAATAAAATGTGCCCACCACACAAAGAGCTCTCATTAAAAAAACAGAAGAAGTCAGCTGTGAAATGGTCAGGTTATACAAGACAGGGGTAATGCTAGTTTGTCCCTCTTCAGACTTGCAGTTCACACATGATAGATCTGAACAGGCTTGGGGGAGGGGAGGCTACTTGTTAACTTCACTGCTTGCTTAAATAGCTGACCTTTTTCTCACTTGGCAGGATTTCTAGGTATCACTTCTTTATGTAGATAAACTGTTCTTCTGGCTAACATGGCTATTCTTTAACAACTGAAATATTTTGGAACAGATACTGAGCACAGCATAAACCTGAGCATGCCATAAATATAAACGTAATTTAGAAAAAGCACTCCTGGTCAGACTGAGTCAGCTGCATTTTAGTTTGTTGACTGTGTTAGTTCTAGTGGAAACAAACAGAAAACACTGGCACCTTAACAGAGAGTGATGAGAAGAAATAATCTGGGCCTTTCAGAGGCAGTAAAAGTGCAGTAAGGCGAGAGGCTTTCAACACGTTCCTACAAGGCAATCGTCTTTCTTCCACTGAGAAGAAAGGGGGCTCTGGGGTGTCCTTTGTCCATTATGGATCTACAACTGTTCTCTAATTCTTTAATTGTATTTTACTGAGCTCATGCCGGCAGTGCAAGACGTAACGTGTGTTCCACAGCCAGACAAACCTGTTTTTGTTCACTAACCAAGCAGTGAATTGCTTCTCTCATTCCTTCTTTTGAATATGTTTTGGTTTTTGTTTGATCCTGTGTTCTCTTGGCATACTTTTATGATTCTGTTATTATAAATGAGTACAAATGTCTTTATTTACAAAACTAATGTAGGTAACATTGTCAGTCTCTGAATACCACTGCCTCATCTGCATGTGGAAATTAAGGAATATATTAATGTGATGATGTATTGCCTTATAACTATTCCATGTATCTCTATATGGACATACTTATTCTCCATTAGAAGTGTTTTTTTTTAATTTAGTATCCTTTGGAAGGACGTTAAGCTAAAAAGTGAAAACACACCATTTCTATTTACATTGAAAGTTAAGGAGGATTCAAGTAAAATGTAAATTTAAAATACAATATCTTCTAAGCATTTATCAAGAGAATAATAAGAACATCTCATTCAAGTTTAATTTAATCACTTTTAAAACTGATTGAGGCATTTAGAAAAATGCCTTCTTTCATTGGTAAGCATTCCACATCAACTTATTCAAGAATAAATCTGGAGTATTTATTCCCAAAGTAAAGATATTTGCATAACTTTATGTGTGACGATATTTTGATATAGAATAAAATATTCTGGTTTAGGTATTTTAATTTGGACTACTTCCCACATAAAAAATATTTCATGATTTAGCCCAGTCTTGCCCCATTTCCCTATAAAAATAGCATCAGGAAGCCAGATAACTGGTGTAATCCTGATAGATGACGTCAACTGTTAGTCGACTGGTTTCTGCAAGGAATGCCTAATCCTGTTCTTGTCATCCTCATTCTGGCAAGATCTCTTGGTGTAATCAAGGGTAACTTTGCCTGTGTGAGATGTCAGGATTAGGCTCTGCGATTAGCCGCATCTCTGAGCTGCCTGCCTGAATCCAGTTTGTATTCTGCTGATGGCTTGATGCTGCACTATACAGAACGCTATAATGCATGGGATTTCAGCCTTTGATTGATTGTTCTCTGAACCTTTGTTAAAAATCAGCCATTTATGTCCTGATTTAGAGTCTAGTCCATATTCTGCATATCTTCTGCATAACTCATGCAGAGGATGTACTGTAACACTGCGAAGAATGACTAATTCTTTCTCTATTATGATGACTCACTATTTGTTGTTCTAAGAAACAGGCTTCTCAAATCATGGCTCTCCCTTAAGGTTTTTTTTTTTCCTTCTTCTTTTCATTTTTTTCCCCTTTCATATTTACTATTTATCAGTCTAGGCAGATGAGAGACTTTTAAATTTTTCATATAAATTTTCCTCCACTATCTTCCCTTAAGTATTGTCTGTAGAATTTTTACCTCCTACATGAAGATTTAAGAAAAGATCATTCAAGTATCTAACATGATGAATAATTTAGCATTTGAAAGACATATTCTCTCAATGCTACAATTAAAGCACAGTTGCTCCTTACAATTATATAGTTGCTCCTTACAATTATATATAAAGGAATTTTCTATCTAATCCTGTTGATTAATCGTCTTACTTTTTTCCACTGACTAGCTGTCTTAATTTACATGCCTTTTGCAAGCACCTTAAGCACAGACCTCTAAACTTTTGCTTTAATAGCTGTCTATAGCTAATTATTGTAGAAACAAACAAATAGATGTTGGACCTTTGGTAAAATTTGGGTAATTTATTTCTATACTTAATAATTCCTTTGGACTGATTCATGGCCAAGGCATGCAGTCGAGATGTTTCAGTTTGCAGATTTTGCTTCTTTTAAAAATCCTGCAGTTTTTCCTCCATTTTATGATACACAGAGAAGTTCACTGTGCATTAAGCCAATGTAATAAAATTACTGTATCTTTTGGCAATGTCAGCTACTTTGAACAATAGAATTCTTTTGAAAACACCAGCCAGCAGTACGTTCTTGTGGCACACATTTCAGTTTTGTGAAATGATTGGTTTTATTTGCTTTGGGTTGGATCAGTGATTGGAAGCACATTTTTAAAATTGCCTTGTCATAACTTATTTTCTTTAAATCATTATATTTTTAATGTTTGTGTGCCTTGAGATGCCCAAATTGGCTGCATCATTAACTCCTGGTGAAAAGAACTACAGATTTAAGACCTACTCTATCTTTCTGTTAGATGGATGCTGGCATGCACTTTGAAAATCTGCCCCCTTCGTAGCTATGACAACTAGTGATAGATTCTGGGGTATTACAAACGAATATGAAAGGTGGTGAATAGCATAGAGGCTAAGAAGAATTTCTCTTCAAGGTTAGTTACTGTCTGCTTCCCCACTGAATTTCTTTACAGACTTGATAGTGAAGGCACTTTACAAGTACCTCAAATTTAGGTCCAAGCTTGTTCACATCCCAGATGCTATGTGTTTATGTGCAAGAGGCTGTAAAGAAACAAAAGAAGTTGAAATAAAATAGGCACCATGTGCAATAAGGTTTTCTTTTAGGGTCCTTGATTGTTTTTCTGGTTACCTTTCCATCTTTTCTGTGTGAGGCTCTCTTTCCAGTAAAGAATCCAAATGCGGACTGCAGGCTATGGGGACTTCATTGTCCATCTTGACATGTATCTCCTCACTGCTCAGCTGCCATTCAAGTTCAGGAATTGGGGATGGGAGGGGACAGTCTTTGCAGGGTGTTGTGGCTGTCAGTGCCCTTCATGTGCTGGAAAGGGGAGGAAAGATGTGTTGACTTCCAGCATGTGAGCCAAGGTCTTTCTGGCACTTATGATCATGGAAAGAAACTGCAGAGCTCAAATAACCTGCTGGAAACCTCTCTCCATGAATCAGATCCTCCTTGGGATGTTTCTGGCCTGGAAAAAAACAGATCTGCTGCTGCCTGCACCCGTTATCAGGACTGATTTCAGCTGCTTGGGAAGAGACAACAAGAACCCTAAAGAACAGACCTGCTTGGCCTTCAGATCCCTCCACGGCAAACAGCTTGATTTTTGCTATTTAGAGACTTACTTGTCAGGCCCTGCTCTTAGAGACAGGAGAATCAACTTACCCTTGGAATATTAAAACATAATTTCACATGTTTCTGCTGGACAGCTTATGGAAAGCAAGAAGGCAGTGCCCATCAGGATAGAATCCACTGCAAAAAGAAGAGGGAGGGCAGAGGAGAGGAGAGGAGAGGAGAGGAGAGGAGAGGAGAGGAGAGGAGAGGAGAGGAGAGGAGAGGAGAGGAGAGGAGAGGAGAGGAGAGGAGAGGAGAGGAGAGGAGAGGAGAGGAGAGGAGAGCGTCTTAGACAAACTGGTAGCAAGCCAGAGAGAATAAAATGGTCCAAATAGCCTTGGTCTGTGGAGTCAACCACAAGCCAAAGGATTCATCCTAACCATTGGGAATCACCTGATGAAACCGAACCTGAAATCCCAAAAGCAGCTGGGACCTGCTGGGGCTAGGTCTCAGGGAAGTGCAAGGTAGCACTGAGCAGCATGATACAGAGTATTTATCACTACAAGCTGAGCAGTGTTAGCATGGGAAAGGGAAAGTTTAAGGAGAGGGTTGAATTAGGATAATGAGGGTGCTTAGTGAATAATTCCAGGGCCTCTTCTTGTGCTCCAAGGGCTACAGTGACAAAGCATCACAGTGCTTATTTAAAAGTTTTAAAGAGTGGCTGGTGTGGTTTGTATTGTGGTCTGCAAAGTTTGTGACTGGCCATGAGCACTTCTGGCATACAGGCAGCAAACCTGCATGGCTGAAGCGTTTGATGCCTGTATGCAGCTGTGCCTGTTATGCTCCTGTCTTTCAGATCTACTCTTCCTAATGAAGCCTAAAATGAAAAAAAGGTGTAAAAGAAAATCTTATACATCACTCTCAAGTGTGATCTGTGCAAAAGGAGGCTTGTGAATCCTGGTTTAATCAAAACTTAAATGAAAATCTCAATCTGTGAATCACAGGGAAATTTAGTAGCAATTTACTCCATTTCTGAACTTCCCCTGGTAATATACTAGGCTGTATGGATGACGGAATGACTTTGTCAGGAAAATTCTTTCTGATCTGCTTCTGCTTTGCACATTTTCTTTACCAGATTTTTAAATATTTTTTGAGTTGAAGAGGGTAAAAATGTTGAATAAGACCAGGGTTATGAGCACTTAGAAATATTTCAGTGGAGAAAGTACAAGCTGTGGAGATGCCCGAAATAAACATTATGCCTGATGAATGTACTGGAATTCTTTGAGTGCACTCTAAATTGGCAGGCAGAAGTGAAACAAATACAAATAATCTTATTTGGAAGACAAAGCTCTATATCACAGAGGAAAAAGCAGTAACTGTCTTACAAGACCAATGGATTTGTTAAATGGATGTCTGTTCAGTATTTGATTTCTTTTTTTCTTTTTTCTGCATCTTTCTTATACCTTCAACTTCTCTAATAAAATTGTAAGACAGAAGCAAAAGAACAAAATATTACTGCTTGTGTCATTACAAAAAATGATTTTTTGTAATGTGTATTGAATCCTAAGATTTTGCTTGGGTGGTGGTATCTTCTTGAGAGCCCATTTTCAATCCAGTTTAGGGTACTCAAGCATAGTGCTGGTTTACTATCTTTGCTCTACTCTTTCTGAGTCAGCTCAATGTATGTCTTAATACTTGCTTAGAGGCTTGGGTAGTGTGGATGTCATCATGATATTCCAGGTGTTTATGTGCACTGCTCTTCCAGTGGCAGGATAAGTCACTTCTGGGTGTACTGCACATATTTCTTCTGTTAATGAAAACTAATTCCATATGTCCACAACAAAACCCTACTTGCTACTGTCTCATCAAAATATTGGAGGAAGTGTGTATAGGTCTAATCTTTTTCTTCTATAGAAGAAAGCTTTGAAGTTGCCATCTACATATCCAGGTTTTAAACATGCATGACAACTGACCAGAATTAATAAAATTAGGCTTATTACTCACATTTTTATGCTAAAGGCATTTCTTTTTATGGCATGTACTCAGGAGTCTTGTTATAGTACTAATGCAGGAAGTGGTAATTTCATCTTTTATCCAATAGTACGTCATTTTAAACATCCAATTAATACCCATATGTTCTGGTTGAGTCTACCATAGCTGCATGAATTTACCTCTCAGCCCACAGTCTCTCCAGTAGCCAGTGATACATCTCTGTAAATTATCTTGAAAGAAGACATTGTTATGGTAGTTCTGAATTAATAACTTTTAACGATTTTCTTTTACTGCTAGGAAAAAAATCTTGAAGAGAAAGCCACCCTTCTTCAATTTAGGGGACCAAAACACAATGGGAATTTCCTTATCAGAAGCCTTTCCCCTACTTACTCATATAATTAACTTTTGTCTTCTGTATCAGGCTTATTAAATTCACTGCTGTGTTTTGAAATTATGCCCTTGGACCATAGAATTAATTATCACCTCTTTGTCTCTGCATGTGGTCTGCAAATTCTACCCTTTCTCAGAGGTTTGAAATAACAACTTTTTTAAATTAAATTTATATAAATGTTTTTGTAATATCTCAAAGTCCAATGACTTTCCTCTCTTTGGGTAATTCTCTTGTGCTTTGGAGGCTTGCTTTTTCCTACTTACAGAGAAAAAGAAGGCTTAGTATTGTTTGGGAACTGGGAGTTGTTGAAGAGGTTGTTGGACCATGTGGTCAAAGTAAAAAGGGAGAGTTGGGGCTACAGTCCTTCTGTGTTTGTCTCATACATCTTGATCCCCCAAAATTTAAAAAAAAAACAAACCCAACCAAAAGCAAAACCCCAAACCACAACTAAAAAGCAAGGTAAAAGGTTCTACTTTAAGACTTTTCTTTCCTTGTTTTTGATAAAAATTTCTAGATAACCTCATTATGTTGACACTGATACTTTTCCTTAGGAAAGGACTGAACTGTAGCTAGTATAATGTTTGTGTTTTAACATCAAAATTTGTTGAAAATTAAATGCTGAAAGAATGACTGTAAAGTACTTAAACTTTGAGGGGAATTTCAACTGAAGTGTTTGAAATGCAGTGTAATTTTAAATGAAGCTAGGAAAACAAAGCCATTTTCATCTCTCTGTACAAATTGCTGGAACTTTTAGAGCTTATTTGAGTTAGGCAGGAAAGTTCATGGGTTCTGGACACTTGACTCCACTGGGCTCCTCTGAAAATGCCAGTTAATACTATCTGTTCTACAGGAAATATTTCAGGACTTTCTGTACCACAAAGCAGAGGTGCACTATCTGTATCTGACCTTGTAGGAGTTCAGAAGAACTGAAGTTGGGGTCTCTCTAATGGTATGTGTTATGTAATCCTAGCGGTGAACTGTATCACTCATGTCACCTGCAGACTCATGTTTGAGGTAAGTAGAAGTTGGTATCTCAGCTTTATTGTCCACCTGGCTCCCTCTGACAGATTCTGGGGACATCTTGAAAATCCCACATGTGGATTCTCTTGCTTGTTAAAGCAATGTACTCAAAAAGTCCTTGGTATTTTAGCAAATGTGTGGTATTTTCTTTCACCAATTCTGCACTTCTGAAAATTATTTTTGTCTCTTAAAAATATTTGGGAATATGAGCAGGCAAAAGATATGGTCATGGAGAAAATACTGGCTGCATCCAGTCAAGATGTACTTGACAGATAATCAGTAAGTTAGTCACCAGTGTGGTTTTGTATCTTGGATAACATCAGCCTAAAACAATTTGGAGCAGTTTAACCATGTCAGGTCTTAGGGCTATGGACATACTCATGTCCTTTGCCAGTACTCTAAAAAAGGCAGCTTGCTTATTCTTCAGTGTTAACCTTTCTGTCAGCTATCAGTAGATATCTGTCAGTAGATTTGTCAAAACTTCAGTTTAACCTACCTGTTACGCCTGCACTGGTGCAGTTAGCCATTCCTCTGGCTTAGCTAATTATTGCTGTTTGCTTATTTATCACTATCTGGATCTGATATAATTGTCCTTTCCTAATAGGTTGAAAAGCAGAATTGGAATGGAGAGGTCACTGTTGCCTACACATTCCTTCCAAAGTGTAAAAATGTTTCCTTCATGCAGAATGGTTGGCCTGATCTTACTGCTCTAGCTGTTCAGATCTGCTCTCCTTCCATTATCTGTCATGCTTGTAATAATTATCACCATTGACTGTAACAAAAACTTTTATGGCATTTAATGATGTCACTTTCATTCCTTTACTGACTCAATCTACAAGCTGCCAGATGTTATCCACCTGCCAGTACTGCAACCAATCTGATCTCTGCTAATCGAGAGCTTTATGCAGTTTTCCAATCTGTTTGCCAAATTATTTGAAAGTTTTTTTGATATTGAAATGGCATGGCAAATGCCAACAGACTTACGGGTTTGTCTTCATTAAAGGTGACAATATTTGCATCAGATTCATTCAGTTTTAACTGCCCTTGACTTAGAAACATCATTAAAGATTTGAAGATCTTAGAAGAAGATATTACTTTCAAAAGCTTAAAAATCTCAGTTGAGAGTCCATCTGTGCCTGTAGCTTTTTTTCTTGTTGACAAATACTTAATTACCTGGCTAATTTCCTGACGCAGAATTTCTGTCTCCTCTCTAAGCTGTTACATCTAACTTGGGAGGGGTTTTCCCCATCAAGAGTGATGCAGAGAGGTATTTCTCTCAGTGGAAAAAATACAATCTTTGTGCAATGTGTAAGTTTAGTCTGATGGCCTCAATATTATCTGACTCGGTTCTTATGCTGTTTTGTTGTTGTTATATTTTAGAATTCTTAACTGCTATTGTTTCTTTGTAAACTGTCAAGTCTGCTTTATTATTTTTCCGAAGAAATCTCTCTCTGTGAATTGGATGAGAGACTTGCTTTCATTATTTTCTTGTTATGTTGCTGAACAGTTTTGTTCTGCCTCTTTTTTTTTTTTTTTTTAGATACATCAGTCACTAATCAAATAGTTGAAGAGCCATTTTTAATGACATCTGGGTCGTGATAGAATACTTGAAGAATGTTGTTGCTTGGTGTCTAAAAATAACAGTATGGACTTTATTCTGCAGCAGAGAGGAACCCAGCATGGATAAACTGAGATGGAGTCATACCTAGTTCTACAGGTCTGTAGTTTAGAACCTGTGTGCAAAAATTAATTCATGGACAAGTAAGCGTGAGTTATGGTATCTGGAGCATAGGGCTTTATTGCCATTTTAGGCAATGTTTCTTCACACACAACATTCCACTGTCCTGGGCTACAAAATCTGGGAAAATTACTTATAACTGTGGTGTCTCATCTTCTTCATGAGGAAAGGAAGCATCAGAAAAAGTAAGAGTGACTCCTATTGCACTCAAAGAAGTGTTGTGAGTCTTGGCTATTTCATTAGTGCTTTGCAAAGTGGTTTGAAATCTTTGACTAGAAGGTGGCACTAGAATGAAAACTGTTCAGTTTGAGTTTTGGTTCTAGTGTTGTAGAGAGAACAGTTGTATTAACTCCTAATGATGCTACTGAAAATAAAACCAAAAGTGAATGCTTTCGTTTTAAAACATATTAACCAAAGGCAACATCAAAAATTGGCAACATCAGAAATCAATGGTCCAAATGCAGCCTTCCAGGATTTTTGTAGTTTGCACCAAACCTTTGGGGATTTTGATTGCGCAAACCACGATATAGGAAGGCTGGCACCAATCTGATCATTGCTGTTACAGCCCTTGCCAAGAGAACGGAAACTAGTGAACAGCTTCAAGTATTAATCATGTCTTTCTTCATTTCTCCCATATCTAGAAACTCTTCTGTACTACGAGGGTTAGATGAAGAGATGGAAGGCACTGACTCAGAGCTGACGGCAGTCTGCACACCAGGGGATATGGCAGTCTTGCATTCTCATTTTGTGCCCAAAGAAACTGTGGATACAATTAAGATATTAAATTCAAGGAAACCATATACTGTAGCTGGGGGAGCTCAGTAAATACTTCACAGATCACCTAATCCTTCTTTTATTGCTGACTTCAATTAGCTCTTTACACACAGGTACAGTGTGCTTTTTCTTTCAAACAAACACCAATGTTTTCTATAGTGGATTGAAGTGGCTTTGAGCAGTACCTGGCAACAACACTCTTGCCTTTTCTAATAGTTCCAGCATTGCTTTCGAGGCTTGTGTCTCAGCCACAGCATTGAGAAAGAGCCCCACAGCAGGAAGGCTGCAGGGTCTGGTCATGCCAGAAGGAGAACAGAGGTCACCAGGCAACCCTCACCCACCAGGAGAGTGTGCACTCATTGCACTGCCTAGCCTGCCTTTTTCATTCTCTTGACCTGCACAGATCAGGAGCAGTCCTTGGGTGCTGTACCTGGGATGCTGCAGCTGGAGCCACGCGTCTGTAAAACACTGCATGTGTGTGCATGCATGCAGGTGCTCACAGGTTATATGGAAATTACATCCTTTCCTCATCCTCATCTTTTTCTCAGGTTGCACCTGAGGAGAGGCTGCCACTGCTTTCCAAACAATTATACACCAAACAAAACCAAACTTTGGATTAGGCCTCCCTCTTTGACTTTAGTTCAAAAGTGTCAATTGGAAAACTTTCATCCAGAGGTGTGTGTGAACCTCTGGCTTTTTATGTTGGTCTGAACATACTGCTGCTGCTCTTGCTTTCCAGAAAATGTCATAAATTGTTTAAAGAAGAAAAAGAAAGAAATTTCCCAAGAAAAGTATAAACATTCAGAGTGCTGCTCAGCAGAAATATGCTGTGGCCTCTTTCCACAGGGAAAGCAGAGGATATTAGGATTTCGCCCCTCTGACCTCTTCTAGGAAAAAAATGTGCCCAACCCGTATAACTACATTTTGGTGTCAGCCTTCAACAGAGTTCCAAAAAAGAGAGATGAAGGCTCCCCTCCCCTTCCTCCTGAGCACAAGTTTTGATTCAGAACAGGAAAAAAACCTGGTATTATCATGTCATCATTGTATGACAGGGAACTATTTTTAGTTTTTTGAACTTCCTTCTTGGACACATGTAAATATGACAACCTCTTTAAAAAGCCCAGCAGGGAATTTTCTGAATCCACGCACCACAGTCAGTTCACAGGCAAATATACATTTCTGCTAGTGCAGCCGTAGCTCTGTCTTAAAGCCTAGATGCTATGCAGACATGTATGTTCAACCAGGCACCCTGTCCGTGCTGCTTGCTCTTAAGGTGCAAACAGTACAAGCTGCAAGTCAATGAGATTCCAGTCCCAGATGAGCAACTGGGTTCTGCCAAAATAGAAATATGCTGTTAATTTTCCTCTGTGACAGCACTGCCACACCATCATCCTGCTTGACATCAAATCATATCAGGGCAGACTTAATGCTTTAAAGTACTAGACATCAATGGAAACAAATAGAGGGATGGCAGGGGGGTGTGTGTTTTGACAGCAGGATGGCAACGTTCCAAGCTCTTGAGGCCAGTCCTTGGCAAACAGTGAGCAATTTTATAATAAGAACAGCGAGCAGAATGGCCCTGAGGCACGTATTTGTCCCGAGGAGGGGCATTGAGCAAGCCAGGTGCGGAGCTGTTTGGGTCAGGAGGAGATGCTGCCCTGACATGAGAGGAAGACCCCAAACTCCCTACGTTATTGAGGAGCAGGGCAGTGCAGGGGCCAGTGCTGGTGGGACAAGGGGCAGGGTAGAGAAATGAGAAGGGGAGCAGGAGGTGTTTAATGTGATACAGGTGCTACTCTGACTTGGAGTTGTCCTGAAAGTGGTTGGGAGCAAGAGATGTCCATGCCATAACTAGTGCGGTATTGAGGCAATTTTGAATTCTGAAGAGTCCAGATCACTGGGGCCTCCTCCAAGGCCTTGGCATGGGGTTGCACTAATGATGTGTATCTGCTGGCATACAGCAAGGTGTATGCCCAGCCCTTCCCTGAAGGTGTCCTACGTGATTTGAGAGCAGAGCCCGTTTTACACTGGAGTTGCCAGCAAGCTGTTTACTACTGTAAATAAGGTCAAATTTGGAAAGATCGATCAGCTTTTTTCGTGGCTGAATTGTCCCTTCTGTATTTAATAATATGCAAACATAGGTGCATTAAAAGTACGTGAGGATTACAGGTATGTGTTCTGGAGTCTGCTCTCCATTAGTAAAGTTGTCACTTGCTTCCCAACTTGTCCTTAAACTTCAGAATCGTCTATAAAGGTTGTGGAAAAGCCACAAAACTCGGGATTTTTGCTGACAATGGAATCCTTATGTCTTTTCCTGATAAGGGAATCTTAAAAAAAAGCCAGTGGCAAAGCTTACAACTGAATGTCTGTGTCACAAGCACGATGGTACTGCAAACCACAAATAATAATCCTGGAGAATAAGGGAGGATAATAATCCTTTCTATGCATTTCTTTCTGCTTTCCCTTTGTAGGCTGATGTCATCATTATGAATTGTCAGTTCCTGGGATCACAGCTAACGCTCTGGTGGTTTTGTTAGAAAGATAATTCATGTAGTGGCAGAAGCTAATTGTTCTTTGGATTTGTCCTTCATTGTAGAATTTTATGAATAAGTTTGTAAGTGAATTTGAACCTTATCTGAGCCACTTGGGTTTGTCCCCTGGTGCCACTAGCTTTATTCCCAGGTTAAACCATCCATCTAATAAAAGTTCCTGCTTCCAGAATCAGCTAAGGGGCACTAAGAAAAGCATTTGGCACTGTAAAATGGAGAAGTAAGAGTACAGTAGTGGCAGCCTTAGGTTTCAGAAATGCTTTCATTATATTATCGTCAGCTTTTCCAAAAGCTGCAGTAGCCTCTGGTGACCTGTCTGCAAACACTTCCATTACAAAGAATAATAGGTGAGGCCATCCTTTGTCAGTTCTCTTTCAACATGTGCTTAGGAAAATAGCAGAATGTCTCATCAGACAAAAGAAAAGCAAGGAGAAGTATAAAGGAATGTTACCAATAGGCAACAGTGTAATAGTTGGATGGGGATGATACTGCTTATAATTCTGATTTTCCTGCAGTTGCCTTCAATCCCAGCAGCCTCATTTTCAGCAGGATCCAAACCTAGTGCTATTCAACAGTTTTCCCTTCAGTATACAAGGTAATTTACCATTTCAGTTGGCCTTGCAGTGACTGAAATATTTAGGGGATTTGTGTAGTGACAGAGATAGATAAGATGTTTGAGGGAAATGGCTTAGCTCTGTTTAGGAAAATCTCCATGGGATTTAAGAGGATGCACTGATGTAATACAATTGGTGGGTTTATTAAAATTCTTTCTGAATAACATCTATGATAAAGTATAGCCTATTCCCTTTACAAAGTTCTCCCCATCACCTAACCCCCCACATAATATCCTTCCTGAAAGAGTTAGAAACCTGTCTAGAGATGTAAATAATACAGCAACAACAGTGAATACAGAAATATTTTTGAAATCTTTTTGTCTTTATATACTTGCTTATAGCTGTGAAAATCACCAGCAACCAAATCCTCCAGTGTAAGCTAAAGCTTGAGGCAGTTTCATGTCATTGTTTTAAAAAAATGTCAGAAGTAGCAGATCATCCACTTGTTTAAATACTATTTCTAACTTACTTAATCACAGTATGTGAATGAAAGTAAGAATACAGATAGTCTATGTAGTACGATGTTCAAGCACATCTATGTCTATGTACAAATGTAAATATGGACGCATTCATTGATATGGAACTAGACTGCACACACACACTGGTAAAAGATTATTATTAAGGATGCACTCTGAAGCACTCAAAAAGCTAAGAAATACCAAAAAATGAATGTTGCTGGGGCAACCTTAATTTGGTTTCCTTGTGTGTCTTTGCTGCAACTGAAGCTGTTGGGGAATTTTTCTATACAACTTTTTTGTCACAAAATGCCAATCTATCAAAATCAAGACACTCATGTACATATTCCAGTTTTGACAAAACTTTTCTCAAGCCCAGACTGGAATCTTTATGATAAAAGATTCAATTTAGGGCTGGTTCAGACCAGTTTTGTAAACCTGGCTTTTCCCAGGAGGCAGCCCTAACTAGGTGACTTCCAAGTGACTTCCCAGTCCTGGCCACTATTTTATTTCCCCATATTTCCTGGTTTTCTGACTTGAGGCTGTAGGACTATGTTGCAGAAATGCTGAACCCTCACAGCTGCAGCTGTAGTTAGTGGAAGCTGAGCTTTGAAAATACAATGCTAAATAATGATAAGAAACAGGTTGCAGACATTTGAAATTGCTTACCAACTTTGAATATCTCTGCCTCTTCTCAATCTGTGAAATGTTTCATTAACATTTGTGTATCACTCCAGCACTATTATGGTAAGCAACACAGAAAAGCCCTTGAGGAAATTTTATATTCTTTTTTTCAGAGCAGGCTTGAATAGTTTTCGATGAATAACACATTAGGCAACAGTGTATTGAACAAGGAAAGAATAAAATATTAAACACCTACAGGGCACTGTCCTTCCTAAGTAATTGAATGAGGCAGAGGTCTTGTGAGAAGAAACCTCCATGTGACTGTGTCACCATACATGATGACAATACATATGTAAGACAGAGGTTGAATTAAGGTTGCACAGGGAGCTTTAATGCTCGGATTTCCTAAATCCTGAATACTTAACTTTGTCACCCTTTAGAAGAACAGTATTAAGGTGGGCTTTCTGTGGGTAATACATATCTACAGAGAAAATATATGCCAAACATTTGACAGAAAGATTTTATTGGGATGAGTTTGGTTGACCTTGTTATTTCTAAACAGTCAGTAATTGGAATTATATTTAATTAATATGTTTATTAAAGTTAAGTACATTGATCTGTGCAGGAGTTGGAGAAGCAATAATTTTACTGTTAATATGTTTTCAAAGCCTCCAATCAAAGCAGAGATAAGATCTTTCTTGTATACAAGTATAGCCCATACTTACCCCCAACACCTCTCTATTTCCTGCTTGCTATAAATTTGCACCAGCCGTGGCCTCCTTTGAACCAACAGAACTGCAGTGGGATCCAGGGTGGAGGCAGGGACAGATGAGAAAGAGGTGAGGGTAGTTCAGGGAGTGAAGGTGCCTTTTAAATTCAAGTGTCAGTGGCTCAGGCACTAAAGTTTGCCATCTGTCCCAGAACACCACATCACCGATGAGTTATAGGCATACATGTAGCACTGCTGGGATCTTCTGGATCTGCAACCTGATATCTTGATGTCTTGTGAAAGTGGGTAATCTCTCTTTTTTTCTGATTAAAAAATAAAACTCTCCCTTCCCATCAGTAATGAAGAACAATAAATCAGATTCTAAATGTAACTCTTCAGTGTGTTGACGGGACAGGAGCGAAAAGAAAAAAATACAGAAATTCTCCTATTCTGAATAGTAAGATCCACTCAGCGCTGCAACAAAAATCTTTCCTTTTTCCAGTGCATACAGCCAGAGTTTTCTTTAAACCTCTTACAACGAAGCAGCCCATACAGCTAATTCTACTGCAGCATGCCCAGGCCCCTTCACCCGGAGGATCAAAAACCTGAACAACAGGGTTTTTCTCAGAGAACACAGCTTTATGCCAGCCAGCCCCAGAATACTATTCCTTCTTCTATTTATTTAGAAGAAACACCCGCCAGAATATGGGGAATAGGTGTTTAGACATTTAGGGGGAACAAAAACAGAAGAGAGAGAGAACTAGTGTTACAAGCAGCATTACCTCCAGTACCACAGGGAAAGCTCTCCTGAGCAAACGGATGTTTATATGAAACTGCTAGTACAGGCTATGAAATGTCCCTGTCACCTCAAAGTAAATATGTTTAAGCATGAATTGTCTTTATTCAGCAGAGATCCATTACAGGAGGCAAGTGGGATTTCTTTGCCTTCTGTGAAGGCATAGGTTATACATTAGCCTCCCTGGAATGTCCATGAGAAAGTTACTTAATACTCTGAGCAGTACTTACAGGGAAAGGGAAGGCAACTGTTATCATTTGGGCTCCCCTTGGGGGATGCTGTGATGATAACTTTCCTGTTTAAATTTGGGAAATACATAGCACACAAATGAATGAACTTCATTGTCTTTGAAGTTTCCTATATGAGTCACGGTGAAGATTCTACATAATTACATTAAAATTACGGGGACAGGAATCAGCATGCAAACAGACCACGGGCAAACATATAGTTACGTGATTCTATCAGCTATACAAATGAAAATTAGTTCCCTTTCCATGCTACTTGCAATGCTCTCTGTAAGTGTTACATAAGTTAGTGATAATATCTAAATATGTTTTCAGAACTTCGAAAAATCTTGCCAGGAGAATAAATCAGTGTAAAAGCCTTACAGGAAATCTGCTGAAAGCCAGTATTAGTAATTCATTTAGCATCAAACCTGCCAAGCATGCCTATTTTGGGGGCCCAAATACAGAAGCTTAAGCCAAGTATTCTAGCAAGAGCACTTTTCCGTCACTGTTCAGACAACTTGCATTGGCTCACAACCTTGTTTTCACATTTCCAGCGTAGCATGGAAGCATATTAAACAGACAGTGGTGAAAGAGCTGGCAGAGTGGCTAGGAAGTCAAGAGGTATTTAGAGAAGGTTTGCTAAAGGACAGAGGTACAAATATGTCTAATAACCTTCAGAGCTTGTCTAACACACACCAGTGCTACGAGGAATCTGAGCAAACTCAAATTGCACTGCACACTTTCACTCCTGGCTAACCTGACTGTAACATGACTATTAAATGTTACTGATGGCAAACAAGAGCTTCCTTCAGATCAGCTGAAGTTTGAAGGGGTACGCAAAATTTTTTGTAGCTGTAAGAATGTTTCTGAAGCCTGTTGCTCCCTGCCACCCCAAGCATTTCTCCCCATGGAGGGCAAGCAGGAGGGGGCAGAAGGAAGGAAGTCTTACAGAACAACCTGAGAACAAGTTTCAACACTGACCACGGCCTGCTAGTACTTTTATTTATCACTGTTCTCTTTTCTTTGTTATGAAAGGAAGTCCAAGTCTTTCCCCGTGGTAAAGTACATTGTGTTTTGTGATGGGCAAGTGGAACATATACTAAATGGACAGTTTTTCAAAATCTGTTTCTGGTGTTCTCCAGCTTCTCTCCAAGTGCAAGCAGAACGGCAAATACCAGTGGATGAAGTACTTGTGCACTCTTGTTTTATCTTATAGACTATTATCAATAAATAATACACACATTTCTATTTAATTTCTTAATTATGTCAGCAGACCAGACAGATTTTCAAAGTGCAGTCAGGTTCCTTTTCTAAAATGACTTCTACCACTGCTTACCTTAATTTGGAGTTGTCTCTGCTTCAGAAACAGTATGACCAGAATCTTTAAGTTGGAGCGGCTAGAGCCAGCGTCCCCAAGCCCATATTTAGGCATCCAAAGAAATGGTCTGATTTCCAAAACTGCTGAGCAGCCAGCAGCCCTAATTGGAGTCCATGGGAACTGTTGGATGTTCAGTGCATTTGAAAAATCAGGTCACTTATGTAAGCTACTAATTGTTACTGTAAGAGCCCAACTTCGGCACCTAGTTTTACAAGGGCTTGATGTCTCTTTGCCCAGAAACCTTTCAAAGCCAGGCACCTGGCTTGCTCTCACTGCTGACCCAAGTGGAGATCCTGACTTCTGTTTGCATCCTGAGAAACTCCCTCCAGTGGGCTGGGGCTCACCCCATCTACCTTTTTAAGATGGCTCGGTGAGGTACCTGTTCTGGGGCTGTGGGTGCACAGTTCCTGTCTGTGATTTGGAGGCAATGGTCCTGCCAGGCTGTGGTGACTGCACTGAGAGCCGCCCGCTCCCAGGCCACCTCCCTGGATCCCATCGGCTGCCTCTGAGCGACCTGGGACCACCCCCGGCGCCCCCCCTAGCCTCTGACATGAAAGAGGGGAAGATTCAAAGTGTTTGATGCATTTAAACAGTATTCTTGGAAACTCTGAGGCTTTTTTGGCTTTATTCTGCTCCCTTTGGAAAAGAGGAAAAAAAAAACCTGTGGAAAAAATCCTGTGGAAAGAGACCCCATTCTTGGCTCAAAGACCATCCCTTTTGTGTCAGCAGGGATCAGCCTCCAGCCCCTCATGGCGTGCTGCTTGCTGAAGGGTGTGAAGCAAGTATGGGACAAACAGTGCCATGAACTATTTTAGTGCTAAAATGAACTTTGTGTAGTAAACATGGGGAAGCTTAAGTTCATTTAGTACCTAAGAGGGTAAGTTTGCAGAAGTTCTTGTAAATCCCTATTGCACAACAGGCTCAGAGCCACTGTCGTCCTGAAGTAATAGATATTCCTCAATATTGTGAAACGTAAATAGGTGTCTTTGAATTTCCACATCAGCAAGGATCAGTGCAGAGTGTTTTCCTCTTTGTTCTTATGTTTAAAATAGTACACAACAAATGTAAGCAAGTTTCTTAACTCCTGGGTAGGGTCTGGTTTCCTAACTCCTGGTGCCAGGCCAAGCTTTAATCTCAGGCACACAGCATGCATAATCATGTATCTCCACAGACATTTCCAGGTACACGGTGTTGCTTACAATTCACCTGAGATTACAATCTGACCTGCGAAGAACATTCTGGACATGGAAGGTACAGGACAAACAAGTCGTGCGAAGGAGCAGAAGCAGCAGTGGCATTCCTTGGGCTGCAAGCCCTGAGTGCTGCTCGTAATAACAAGCCCTGAGTGATGATCGGCAATTTTCAGAAATAGTGCCTTTATGAAGATGTGCTAGTATTATGAAATATTTGCATCCCTTTCATTACAGCATCCCCACAACCTTCAGAAAGTAGGGCAGGCTGACGGGCAGCATTCAAAGAAAAGCCGCACTGGGTGTAACGTCAACACCGTCACTTTAAATTACAAAATTAGCTGTCTTTGTTTAACTTAATTTAGCAGGGGCTGGGAATAGCTGCTTGATTGTCAACCCCACAGATGCAAGTCAGCTCTTTGGCTTTAGGTGAGGTTCGGGGTGACTGTAGCTGTCCCATTGCTCCTCAGCATGCCCTGTCACTGCCTTTCAGCCCGGGCTCAGCACTGTCCTCCTTTGGTATCTAGCTGGTGGGTGAGCCTAGGTCCCTCTGCGCTACTTTTAAGAAGATGAAAGTTACTTTTCATACTCAAAATTCTTAGTAGTATTTCTTTAGTTCCACGTATCTTCAAAGCACTTTGTATGGAGCCACCTGAGCTGTGTGGCTGCCTGAGGTAGAACAGGATTGCAAGGCCCTTCATCCGTCAGGTCCCTGAGGTGGAGCCAGAGATGGCTGCAGCTCTGGCACACATGCAGGCATAAGAAGTACATCAGATCCAGTGATCTTTCTGCCAAAGGGTGCATTGGATCAGTTCACTGAACCAACGCAGGGACTAATCCACCATCTGTCCGAGCTGCTCACTGGCCAGCCCTGCAACTCCTGAGAGTGAGATGGGATATGAGCAGGAGCAAGAGAATATATGTGGGAGGGAAGACGAGGAGCAGGAGCTCTGAACAATTCTCCCAGTTGGATTCAGCTGGCTGTGGTGTGAAACTGCACATTGTGTAAAGCATGTGTACATGTGGAGCCAAATATCCTCCTTGTTTCTCCTGCACCCACCTCTTCCCTTTGGTGAGGCACACTCTTCCCCATAGGTGGGCAACACTGCACCTTTCTAATTCAGCTCCTATGTTTTGATTAAAATATTATTTCTATTATTAGGCACTCAAGGAGGCATTGTATTTGCAGTACTCTATTGTAAATACGTCAGCATAGAGAAGAAGGGAGGCAATAAATTACGTAGGATTTGTACAGTCAGCCCTACAGGCTGGATCACATTTGTTGATGTTTTGATAGAAAATACTTTGCAGTTGACAAGCTGCAGTTAAAGTACAAGTTGGTTCCTGTGGCTTATGGGTAGTTGTTGGTATGAAACTACCCTCCTTTAACGTCTTGAAATATTTAAGATACAGGAGGTAAAATTTGGTATTTCATCACTGTTCCCCTTTTTCCTTTCTAACCCCAAAAACCAGCCTTCCCCAACTAATTTTATTGACTGTTTTATAGTGTTGCAGTCTATTCTTTTCCAGAGAGCTGTGGATGGATTTTGTTCACAGGAATGAAGACAGAAATGTGTGTTTGTGCTTTCTGCTAAATACAGACGTAAGCCTACTCCCCCTTCCTTTTCTTCCTCATGGCACATACTGTCATTGTGAGATGACGCAGAAGTGCATCACCACAGAATATCATGACTTGTCTGGACAGGCACCGCCTCTAGCTTTGTTTTAACGGCTGGCCTACGACTGAAATGAAACTTAAAAGCTGCCATACTGATGGCAGCTAGTAAATATTACTGGGAGTCAAAGTTACAGATAGAAAGCTGGCAACAAAAATCACTCACCTACTCAATATCAAAGAGTTGTGTCTATGCCAACAGCAGCGAGGCAGTGCCAGAGAAAATGTGTTGCAGTAACATTACACATTGCCTTTCTGTGCAAAAATACTGGACCAAATTCAGCCTTTGGTGTAAGCAAAGGCAGTTCCACGAACACTTCTGGTGCTGTACGTAGCTGTTTACAGCCATGCAGCCCACAACTATATGTTTAAATTACATTAAGTGATTAAGAGAAATTTGCTTAAACCGATGCAAACAAAGGAAATTCAGTTCTAGGGCCAACGGCGTAACCTCACCTCACATTGCTGGGGCTTGGGTGTTAAGGGATAAAAAATTGCCAGTCTGAATTCAGAAAGAGAGAGAAAGGACAGAGCAACATGCGCAGGAACGGCGTCCTTTTCCAGCCAAGGACTCCCTCAAGTGCCAGGTTATGGGGGAAGATCCTGGTTCCTTTCAGCTGATGTTTCCTTTCCAAACAGGGCCCAGAAGGGAGATCATATGCAACTTCTCAAAGCATGTTGCCAAGCATGCGTGCCCCCCTAGCCCCTCTCCGCCCCAAGCAGCTGCTCTCACCCTTTCTGCCTGCAGCCTGATGGGCTACAGGCTCTTCTTCCCTTGTAGCTGCACGCAGCTTCAAGATGCCAAGACTGGATTTTGCCCTCAGTCTTGTTTACTTCCAGCCTTATTTTGTACCATAGCTTTTTTTTTTTCCTTAAAATGCGGTTTTCTTAAACCAGATAAAAGCATTATCATGGAAAATAATGTGGCAAGGCAGCAGGGCTGCAAACTGGTTAAACCTGAATGTAAACTGTTCTGTAACGAATATTGCTGGTATGTGGGCAATAACCCTGAATAATTTCATTAATTAGTTATATGCCAGTAACTGTTTTTAAAGGGCACACTATTTACACTGTAGGCAGCTGAACATGTAATTACATGCTAAGGATGCGTGTTATTTTATTGTCATGAACTCTGTGAATGCAAGACAAAATATACATTATAAAAGCAGGTGATCTGATTTATGTCATAGCTAAGACTAAACTTTTTTGGAGTCTCTTAGCATTAAGACATATGGTTTTTGTTCAAAGCTGCTTGTATGTCCAACATAACAACCATTTTTCCTGTATTTTCCACTCTATTTTAGAAGAAAGCCATACTACATACACTGCTAAACAAAACTACAAATATTTACTATTCATATACGAGTTCACTATAAAGACAGCATACGAGGAAGAAAGAATGACTTTAAACCTGTAGAGATATTTCATGCTGCTGCAGCTATTGGTCTTATAAGGCTAACTTGCTTGTTTCTTGCGGGCCGTCACTACTTGTTGCAGTTGAAGTTGTTTCAATGACCTTACTGAGAATTTCTATTATAGTTTGAACTTTGAATCTTAAAGGTTTCTAATATCTGTTTTGGGGATAATTGCAATATTCTTGTAATGGTTAATTTGTCTACATTTTTAATCTATGCTTTCTGTCTTAACTTTATTGTTAATACAGTCTTGGCCTGGGAATACTATACAGTAGTTATAATGAAGTAACGGGCTGACACCTTTGCGTTAAGATTATATATTGCAATTTGATGTCTGCACTGAGAGAGCTAACAGCAGCACTGGAGCTGGAATTGCTAGTACCACGCTGAGCACACCTTGGGCATGTATTTGCACAGCAAGTGCCAAAATGTGTTGATATTGGCCTTTCGAATGAATGAAGAACCAGAAGAAGGGACACAGTGAAAATTAACACAGCAAAGGAAACAGGATTAAATGAGATGACAAGGAGGAACAGTGCCTGTAGACCTAGGCTTTGTGGGACACTTCTAGAGAGCTCCAAAGGGAGAAACTAAGGCAGCAGACAGTCTCAGCACCAGCTGAAGAAAATCTTTGCTGCATTCATCTTATTTTAGTTTGTTATTCCAGAGAATGTGTTGTATGACATTCTGTTCACGCTGGCTGTAACCATTCATACTGGGATGTTATTGCCACTCTGTTATCCTCCTAGACAAGCTTCCCATCTAGGTCAGATTGTGATGCTCTTGCTCACTGAGAGGTATATCAAAGCCTGGTCCCTTATCAGACCTGCTAGGGGTTGTGGGCCCTATATGACCTTCACATTTTACTAGTGTGTCTTAGCTCTTTTGCAGGCAGTACTCAGCCACTCATTTTTTGCTGACAGAGGGCTCTTCCCATACTTCCTGTAACATAAGGAGAAAGCGTAATGAGACACAAGCCAAGAAACTACAGTTTTTAAAGACAACCTCTTGTGTTCCTGGGCACTTCATGATCTTGCTAATCAGTGGATCCTGCTCCAAATAAAGAAACCAGCAACTGTTCATCTATTTTACAGTCAGATTACAGAGTTATTTATCAAGCATTGTAGGCTTTATTCTCCCCTACTTTGCCATGCTCCCTCTCAGAGTAAGGAGCCAAGCACATGATGCAGGATAGGTCTTTATCCTCGCGCTGGTTAGACAATGCAAAGCGGTTTGTAAGTCTCCATTTTAATGTGCCCGATCTTTTACCTCAAGTGATAAGATCTATGGATTGAAAAGCATTCTCCTGAATTTAGTCTCTTGCAGTCAACCCAAACCCGAAAGCATCTCTGACTGCTAAATTTTAATCTACTCCCGAAGCAAGAAAAGAACACAGGAAATCTTGAAATCCAACATTTGCACTCCTGACGGGTGTTGCACTTAGAGGGCTGCTCTCCAGTAGATAACGGCATGACTTTCTCCACCACTTTCTCTGGTGGCAGAATACAAGAGGACTGTGCAACACCTTCCTAGGCTGTCATTCCAACGCCACGTCAAAGAAAAAAATGTGTAAATGTCAGCATCCTAACATATACTCCTGTGATGTAAATATTGCATTAGAGAGGTGAATTTGCACAGACAGTCTACTGCTGTTGATATCTGAGTTGATGAAAGCTGACTTTTTAGGAACTGGGTGGGGTAGGGCGACTGAAATAAGGTGTGTCTGTGGAGTGGTGGCTCCCAAATCTCAGCCATCACTTGCACAGAGGAACCTTCCCAAGAACCTCTCATACCTCTCTTGTGAAGGTTACTAGCACCCTATTAGTAGACTGAATGCCTGGGAGCATTGCTGATTATACCTTTTAACTGTAGTTTACCAGCATAAATCTCACCTGGATCTGTAGAGTTCAACCTGCTCACATGTAATTCATATTTTGTGGCTGCTACAAGGCACAGGATTTTGGGGCTGGGGACAGTGAGCAGGGTGGAAGAGGCAAGGACTCTCAGTTGTAGCCCCTAAACACAAATTGCTTGCCATCGTTTTTAGTTACTAGAAGACACAGCATAGGTCTGTTGGTCACGGGGAAGGGACTACAGAAATGTGAGTGGCTATGAAAACCTCCACTGGTGACTGCTCAGTAGTTAAGCCGAGGGTTTTGTTCAGCAGGGCTGCTTTCCACCCCCACAGCAGTAGTGCAGGCTTTCGAAAAGGAAGTTGGTTATATGCAAATTAGATGCAAATACCTAATAAGCTTGTTAAATAATTGGCATAGAATATCACACATGGTGCAGCATCAAACTTGGCAGCTACAATCGTCCCTACTGTACTGCTAGTACTTCACTGGTGCTAAACTGGTTTATACCAGCTGAGGATCTGGCCCACGTAGCATATGGAATTTCCTGGATAAGCTACTACTCCCTGTCATACTTAATCACTGATAAATACAGGCCAGATTTATATTGTCTGTATACGCTGAATTTATTGGATGATCTTTCTCATTCTGCCATCATTTCGAGCAGTCCATTAAAACAGTCATTGCAAATGTACTGTGTGCTGGAGTCAGAGCAGAGCTGATCACATGCTGGCATTTAGTTTTCTTGATAAAGAATAGAGGAAATAGCGTAAACAAGTATGCTTGATTACTTTCCCACCCCCGTTCATCCATTTCTGAATCATGTTGGATTAACAACACATTTGAGACAAAGATACTGAATTTTATTAGCATTGCTTGCTCACTGGTGTCATTATTAAATGCTACATTATTAGCTACTCGGGTATAGCATACATTCTTCCTGTACTGTTCCTCAGAAAATAAGCAAAAACCAAATTGTTTTGTGCCATACTGAAACCAGTGCTGACTTTATGCAGCAGATGTTCATCTAGCCACGCATGTAGATGATTTCATAGATGGGGCGAGTGTGCTTACCAATCACACACATTGCTTTTTTTCCTCCAGCACTGAATCATCATCTCTCCCTAACTGCATTTTTTTTTAATGGAGAAAGTAGAGCACTGTGTGAACAGTCGTGACCTTTCCTGTCTTTAACCAACAATTTTTTAATGCCCCAATTCCAGGCTGACCTCCTTTTTCAGAGCTATCTTTGGAACTCAAATAATACTATGAAAATACATTTGTCAGCTTTGCGATTAGTGCTTTAGTGGTGATTTTCTTTCACTGCTTATTTTCCCCCTGCTGTTCGTATTACGGCAATTTCATTTTTATGAACACAGAAAATGGTAAAGGAAAATCCAATTTATTTCTTTAAATTTACCTCTATTTTGAAGACATTTCTAAGGGCTGCACTTCATGTTTGTCTTTAAGACTAGAGAACTTGCAAGACTACTTGAAGCTTTTGTTTGGCCTAAGGAGGAGACTAGGAGTTACTTGCTTTGCTGTCACTCTCTTAAACAGCTTCAACAGCTCTGCACATTTAATCTAGCTGCAGTACTAATACTAATAACACACAGTTCACAGGAAATCACTATCAGCAATATGGCTATGTTTAAGAAACACAGACATCTAGAAATATTAAGCAGCTTATGGTGTGAAGGTCAGAATTACTAACACGCTCATTGTTGTGGAGATGGGAGAACATGCTGTGTCTGGTACACTGTGACACTGTGCTGTCAAGAAACAAAACTTTCTACAACCCTTTTTTAAATTTCAGACCTCACCTTTGTCATCTCATGGTGCTTTCCCCCACTACAGTTGTCATAGTAGTGTATAAAAATGGCAGTTTATCATTGCAGGGGGTTCCTGAATCATGCATGCTGTTACATCAGTGTCCTCCCACTGAAACTGGCTCTAGAATATTGCTTACGAGCATGGTGGTTAGATTTGCAGAAAATGCACTCAACTTAAGCAGTCTGTGTACACTCAAAGCTCCTCTGTAATGATATGAACTACTTTGCAAGTTTGCTGCAGGGCAAATGGTGAATAGAACCAGTAGAGTTCATATTATATATAAAAGTATATATATGGTCTAAGCAAGACATGGTTTGAGCAGGATGTGTTGCCTGTGCAGCCAGATGTAGAGATCTTCCCTCTTGTTCTCTTATATTACTGCTCTTCTGTTTTTCACCAATCTAGTTAGCCTCTTTATTTAAATTTCTATGAAACCCCGAACTACTGCAATGTGAAATAGTTTATAATATAAACAAACTATTATACATAACTATAATATAGTTATAAAAACCAGTGTAATGATCCTTATTCTTCAAATACTTAGCTGAGGGTGAGGAAGAAAGATGACTGGACAAGTGAAGAAGCTGAGCAAGCTGATGAAGTAACAAAATGGAGACAGTGGCATAAGTGACCCTTCAGGGTTCAGCAGCTCCAGCCCAGTGGTAAGGACCACACGCTGACTTTTCTTAGCTAAGCAGCTCCTCACAATGCTTAATACTGCCTGGGACACACCTTATTAAAAAACAAAGCCATGCTGAGGCTGGTGCTTTGTGGCATCCCATCTTGCTGGGTGCCCAATGTGCCACTTCCCAGCCGCAGCGTGGCACTACGAAGGAAGTCACCTGACCCCAGCCCTGCACACCACTCAGGCTCTGTACATAGCTCAGACTTCAGAAAATAAAAATCTTCTGGCTAGCTGTCCTTGCACATGCCAAACAGCATGGTCATCCTCATAAAATTGTGCCTAGTACAACACTGAATTTTGTCTGTGCAGTAGCAGCTCTGATACCTGCTCCATAACAGCAGCAAGTTGCTTTGAAAGTGAATCCTGTATGATTTTAGGAAACATATGCCAGTCCTTGACAAAGAGGAACCTGTTTCTTGGAGACTTTTTGCCCAGCAATGTCCAATTGTGTACAGCACGTGTTACTGCAGCTTCAGCCACAAACACAGATGGCTGGTAATGCCCAGATTTGTTTGAGCACTTTGCAAAAGAAAATAGAAACTGCTGGCATCCGTGCGTGGGTGATGATCAGATACTTAACAGACCCCAGAAATGGAAATATCCACCTGATATTACTCTAGAGAGCAAATAAATTTTTTAAATTCAGAAGCTTAAACCCATGTTATTCAGAGCTATGCATGTGTTGTACACAGGGACAGGATGTAGAAACATGTCAGACAAAGAAGTTGCCAGGGAACCTATGTTGCTGGCCTCAGCTGCTATGAAGGTTTTTCTAGCTGTAATTTTGAGGCTAATCTGCTTCACTCCTGAAGTCAAGGAGTGACTTGCAGCTTCCAGCCATTGCAAAGTTTGCTGTGAACCTGCTAGGAAGCTATATACTAGTGACTCCCTTCAATCTGGAGCAGCATACAGATAACTGGGCAAGTTTCTGTTTATATGAAAACAGGACAAGTTTCTGTTTATATGATAACTGGACAAGTTTATATGATAACTGGACAAGTTTCATGTCTCTGACAGTCCCTTTCCCCAAAAGCCCTGCTGGTGAGCCATGACAATAACCACAGACAGATCACCTTCAGACACGTCGAAAAGATAAGTAGGCGTTGAATTTGTGGTAAGGGATATCAGAAACAGAAAAACGGAAACTTGCTTCTTAAGAAGAAAGTACAAACACCAAATTGGCTCGGCTCCAAAGTTCAGCCTGCAGTGAGTAAGAACACCAACAACTTAACCAGCAGCGAGGTAACAGTAATCAAGAACTAGTTTATGACTGCCCAACCCACAGAGCATCTGCTCTAATGAGCCCGTAATAAAAGCCTTGGTGCTTCACAATGGGAAACCGGAGCTCACTCCGTTTGGATGTGAAACACCTATCAGCTCAGCCCACAGTCAGCACTGAACACACAACATTTTCAGCCAGGTGAGGTCCAGTCCTCTGTGCAGAGTGTGACCATTTCAAACAGTAACACAGAGCACTGCAGCTTGCATCTAGCATAGTTCAGAGGACTAGAAAACACAGTGTGCTGACACGGTGTTCACTGCATAAATCACTGTTAGCAGTCAAAATATGGAAACTGGCAGTATTACACAGATGTGATGATCACAGGTAGCCACACAGAGGGCAGCTAAAATGCCATCTGATCCACATGAAGTTAGCTTTCATGGGGTTTATTCAACCACAACCTACAGAGAGGTGTGCAAATCTCAAAAAGCTTATTTTTGCTCTTAAGCCATGAGGTCTCCTTGGAGTTAAACCTTGACATATGCCATAAAACAGAAGAGCCTGATCTCATTTCTTCCACTGAGAAGGTGTGGCCATTGCTTTGTAGAGGCCAGGAATTGAATAAAAACTACTGACAAGTATGAGAGCTGTTCTGCCACACTTGGAGGGTGCTTGTGCACCAAAAAGTAGCAGATCATGTTCCTGGATAACAGGTGATAAGTCAGTCACTGGGGTACCGGGGCATACCCTTGTCAAAAGATTTGTACCTGCTGTAATACTGAAGTTTTCTCCAATGTGTACTCCTGAGCCACCGAGTTCTGTGAAGAGGAATGTAACACCCTCTTTCTTTCTTGCTGCTGCACCCTGTATAGCATAAAGCTCATAAAAATACTGTATATGAACTGTCAGTTAAATATTGGCTTGGTTGGTAGAGTCAGTCAGGGCACAAGTGTTGACAATGATCATTTTTTTAGTTTGTTGCAGAAAACTGTTGTATGACAAACATTTTGTTTTTATTGATTAAAGTAGATTTATTTTTATTTGTTGCAAATAGGGAAAGAAGGAAGGAGGTGGAACAGAATGGGAGGAAAAAACCCTGCCATGTTGCTGTTAATCGGTAAGTTGAAATAGAATAATACAACAAATGGTATTTCTACATCCAGTGATATGGTTTATTACTAGGGCGGGTTTTTTTCAGAATGCCTATGGCTAATTCTTTTCAAATTACAGAAGGATATGGGCAAGATTTATGACTGGAATAAACTGAGTGAATTTGAGTCATGAAGCACAGATGTGAAAGGCGAACATGGAAAGAATATCCCAGTTCCATACTGAGAAAACTTAACTGAAAACTAGTTTATTGTGTCCCATCATCTGAGGTCAGGCTGTACCCTCAGTGCTTGCTTGCCCACCAATTGGTGACATTTGGTTCTCCTATACCATGTCTTTTATATTTTTACTCCAGGCTCTTTCTGCACTCCAAAGACTGGACTGGTTCTCATGGTTAAGCTCTCTGTCTTCTGTAACTTGCCCAAAGTAGTGGCATTAGTCAGTCTCATTTAGTCCAGCCCCGTCAATCTGTGCATGGAGTTTCCTTCTGGCGTCTTTACTGACCTCCATAACCTCTGTTTACTCATGCTCCTCCTATGCCTGTTTCCTTGTTTTACTACCATCAATTTGCTACTTCCTCTACATTTGGGTTTTTGGTTTTTTTCTTTTAAGATTACCTCTTGGCCATGTCATCTGTATAGAGGAGTTCCTGCCTCCTTTTCCCATTAGATCCGTTTGCTGATGTGGGCCATCAACATACTGACCATAATAGTCCATAGTGTGATCTTTTACTTCACAGATGTTATGTTTCTGTTTGAGTCACAATCTGCAGATCTACATCACGCATTTACTAGAGACACGTCTTTATACTCTTCATAGTTCCTCATCTCCCTAGCCACCTTACTGATGCTACCTCTGGCCAATAAAAACTACTTGGTACTTCTCTATTAATGCTAAATGGTGAACATAACATGGTCTTTAGCCCTTTCCTAAACTAAGCTTGTTTTATTTGAGTTATCAGGATCAACTACTCTCTTGATTTTAACATCCAGTGTGAGTTTCAAGATGTTGATTCTACACAGCTCCTATTCCTCCCTATTAAACTTCTACTTGTCACTATTTCCATTCTGTACTAGGGCCAAGCTTTATATTGTCATAAAATGTTTTTTCCACCCACTTGTGAAAAAGCAAATATGCCTGAAGAAATTCATTACATATTTCAAAAGGGTGCATGCAGATGTGTGACCTTTGAGAGAAAGGATTGCAGAGGGTATTACATAGCAAAATGCAGAAAATGAAATAAAAAGGGTGAAGACCCAGCAGCACTTGCACATTTTATGGTGAATTAGGATTCTGATCTCTTGCTGCAGAAAACAAAAAAAACTAGAGAGAACCAGAGTAAAATTAGCCCTATATCAAAAATCAATCTTTGATGAAGTTGAAGATCCACAAATTAACCAAATGCTTAAATTGGCATTAAAAGCTGAGTGGAAACCATAGAAGGAACTTGAATGCTAGATTAATTCCACTATGCTGGCCTGAGTCAGAAAGAGGACAGGCAGCCATGGTAAGTGTTAGAGCTCAAACGTTACCTTCCATATTATAGTCATCTGTCCTAGAAATTACCACAGTATGAATCTCCTGATGGACAGGTTCCTCATAAGTAGAGAGGAATGACTTCTTCTAGCACACTGAACTTGGAAGGGGGCATTTGGGGGTCCTTGCATGGTATGCAAACGTCAGGGTCTCTTGCTATTTTGACTGAGGGACCTGTGTGCCTTTCAGATGAGCCTTTTCAGAGTAGTCCTCCTGCCTGATCTCAGCTCGCACCAGCTGGTGTTTATCTAAAGCCTGATTTTCTGTAAGCAGGTTAATGCTCCACACATGGTCATGATTAAATTAGTCAAAGATCTATAGGTGAGCCCTAAGTCCACGATATTCACATGGATATTTTGGGACGGTATGGATCTCTGTAGAACTTCAAAATGAAGGGCAATTCAAGAGGGCAATTTGAGTTACACTTGCTGCTCTTCCAGCCTTGCTGGACAAAAAGCATTGGAGCAATTCTGGTGTAGGGCTATCTGCTTCCACTGTGTCTCACAGTAGTATCAAAATCAGTCCATGCATTGATACAGCTGTGCACCTCTGGACAATACTGATCTCAAAGTCCAAGATAAGCACTTCAGAACTCAGAACAAAGTGTCCTCTGTTAAGTTAACCTCAGTATAGAAGATGAGAAAGCCCGGAGACTGACAGTCTTCAGAAACAAGAACAACTCTCTACACTGAGACAGCCTTTTTGTCACAAATGCTTCCTTTTGGATATATCTTTTCATTGCCAAACTCTAACAGCTACCTCACTCCCCAGCAAAAGAGATATCTGGCCTGAAAAAGAAGAGCCTGAAAATCCTTGGTCCTGCAGTCCATTAGGGATTTTGTCATTGCTACTGCTGTTACCTCTGAGACATTCAGATACTATTGGTAAGCAGCAGTATCAGTAACTAGTTAGCCATAGATGACTGCAAGTGTGGCAATATTATTATCATCCAATGGAAGATTTCTGTTCCTTCTCCCTTCCACCCCCCCCAGCAGAAGGACAATGTAATAATGATGACTTTTTCATTCATTTTTCCAATGATGGCTAACACAATCAGTGAAATAAAATCCAAAGTGGTAAGAGTGGAAGGGAAAGGAGAGAGAAATGTGCCAAGTTACTTAGCTAGGAACTGAATCCTTGTACATTCCTGAGATGGTCCAAACCCAAAACCTCAAATCTGAACTTCCTCAGACCTTGGAAAAACAAGAACCTGTATGTGAACTTTGTGGCTTGGCCCCTCTCTTAGACCCAGCCTACCTCATGAGTCACAGATGCAAGAAAGTGCAGGAGAATGCACATGCGCTACAATATCTTAAAAGAAAATAAATGAATCAGTTAAACCAAAAAGAAATACAAGTGTGACAGGCTTATTCTTTTCAGGGTTTCCTGTGTGACAAATCCTGCTTTGAAATACAGGGCCTGCGAATAAGTTCAGTTTGTCAGAGCAAGCAGAACCTTGTCGTTATTCTCAAAAAGACAAGACGAAAACATATAACATTGGCTTTCAAAATGTATACCAGACACATTGCAGGGGGGAGGGCAGTAATGAGAAGCAAGAGCAGAGAAAGCAAAGAAGAGAATGATAGGAGTTTCTTTTCTTTAACCTGCATAATGTGTTCCATGTCCTTATTTTCCTAATTCAGCAGTTCTAGTACCCGTACTTCATAATATTAAATTGCAAACTGAGAGCAGGTTTGTGTGAGATGAACTAACTTGAGCAACGCAACTCATAATTATGAATATTTGTGAGGTACTTTAATGCATGGGAAGGGCTTTTTCTCTCTGTCTGACTGCAAAGTATTCCTCTAATGTCAAATGGCCCAGGCCTGGAGTCTTTGCCCATGTTGTACCCTGACCTTATTCATGATGGACACGGTGGAGCTTAGCATTCCTGTGGGGTAGCACTCAGCCTCTTGTCGGCCTGAGCATTTTGAGTGGGAAGCACTGAAGGATCATTGCAATGGAGTGTGCTGAAAATGTGCAGCTTATTGTCAGTGAAGGTGGTCAGAAATGTTCCAGGGGAACATGATACCCACCCTGAAATGCTGATTAATCAAAATCAGAACATTCTGTGGGAATGTGTCTGTTTTAACAAATCTTCTGACAAAACACAGGCACATTTCCAAACTCGCCTGCCAGGCAGGTTTCAGTCAAAAGCCTGCCCGGTTTCATGCCAGCTTGCCAACTTGGCTCCTTAGCAGTCTGCCCAGCAGTCTGCTGTGGGGACAAAATGCCAGGCCTTCAGACTTCCCAGTGCTAGGGCAGCCTGTTGAACACAGTGCCCCAGCACAGGGGCACCCTGGGCTTGCAGGCTGTCAATCACAAAGCTAGACTGATTATCAGCCTTAAAGGCAGGCAAGACCAGGGCTGCCTGCCCTGAGAAGGGCAAGAAAGATGTTTGCCTGGGAGTTCTGTTAACAGGAGCAGTACATGAGGGGTGAGGAGGAGTAAGGCTGAAGGACAGCAAAATATCCATTTCCTTTTGCCCTGGTTAGTCCTGCAACTGACCCTATTCTGGGAGAGTTCCAGTTCTGGATCTGACACCCATTGAAGAGGGGAGAACTAAATTGGCCCAATTACCTGAAAACTCCTATAAATCAAAGTGTCTGTGTATGCAAAGAAATATTTCAATCTTTTTTTCCTCTAGGCTCAGTTTAATTTCTTTCTGTGCTGGGGAGGACAGAGCAGCCCTTTTTTTTTTTGTCACATGGTGGGCTTGTACCAAGCCCAGTTTACTGATGTGTACTGCAGAGTGACTGCATTGTGTGTGGATAGTAGACTAAGTTCTTCCCAGCAGCAGAGGACTCCCCATGCTCCTGCTACACTGCACAGGTCTGTGATCGCCCCAGGAAACATCCCAAGTTTTAGTGGCAATTCAACCAATCTGTCCCTACCAGTCCTTTTTTTTTTTGTTTTAGAACAACCCAGGAACATAAAAAGGAATAGGACATATATTGGGTGAGGCATTCTGGAAAGGTAGTCTATCTTTATTTGCAACTTTGGGGCCTCTTATTGTCTCCTTCATCCTTTAAACAATGTGCTCTTGTCATGTAGTGGAAAAGAACATGAAGGATCTCCACAAAAGCTGGTGGGTAGTAGTGGGCTTCTGTCAGCTCTCAAATTAGTCAGCTCCCCATCGCCTGCTGCCTGCTTGATCCCAAGTTTTCCCCAGAAAACCAGTTCACAAATTGTGCAAGCAGGTCATCCATGGCCTGGGGTAGGAATGAGGGCTGAGAACCTGTGGCTGAGAAAATGGTCTTGCTAAACACTTCTTTAACCTTTCTTTTTAGTAGGTTTTATTGTTTTCTTTCTATTCTGTGAGGGAACAGATTTTATTCTAAGAATAATATCTGAGGAACAATAAACAAAAATGGTAAATTGGCAATTTGGATGAAAAGTGTTCTTGACCATTTTACTGCATTCCCATTACTGGCCACTGGAACTAACACCAGTTCATCTTCATGAGAATTGTTGACAGAAAACTAAAACAGCTTTTTGTTAGAGAATAATATCTCAGTCTGGAAGGAATTGTCCATGCTTATTCTTCTGAGACTTGACAACATTCGTATATGGCTAATTAGCCCAAGCAGAGTTTAGCTTAGGGACACGAGGCAGGACTACAGCTGCATCAACTAGCACCTGGCCAACTTTTGTATCAAAACTCTCTTCATAAGCTCATATAGCTCAAGACGGTGTGTGTTGTGCCTTCTAGACACATACTCCGTTTAAAAGGGAAAAGGCTCGTGTTTGAGAAGATTGTTTGTACCAAGGAAATAATATTTTTCTTGTCACATATGTTTGGAGCCCAACACAAGTAAAATCAAATTAAAAACATGGCCTTGTCCTTAGAACTTACAGGGACTATGGAGACAAATTCTAGGTTTATTTTCACCAATTGCTTGGAGAGTATTTGGGATTTGGCCTAGAAAAAAGAAAAAATCTTTTACTCTTTCCATGTTTACTCACTGTTAAATACCCTCAGGAAGTCTTGCTTCATTGATCCCTTATTTTCCTCAGATTTTTTTATGGGGTCGTTTGAGAGAATATTTAGTTTACGGATCTTTTTGTACTCCTCATCACCAGCAGCGGAAGCCTGGTGCCCTTGACCTAATTCTGGACCATGGTTCTCTCACTGCTTGGCAAGAAGTTCACAGGTAGTGTTTCACACCTCAAACACAAACCCATGCACCTACTTCAGGTTTTGCCCCTGGGCAAGCACTAACTTTCCTCAGCTCTGTCCTCCTCTGTTTGAACATGAGGAAAGGCACCTCAGAATCTAACTTACCCAATCCTGAGAAAATTTTCCTGTAGGATGTGTCATCACTAGCAGGCATAAAGAACAGATTCCGCCATGTTTGAAAGGGAGGTTGAGTGGCTTGCAAGGGTGCATGCCACGTGCAGGCAATAATAATGGGATGGCAGGGAGAAAACCTCCATCTCTTTAGTTTGTTGCCCCATTCCTTCTTGGCCTGCCACAGCTCAGCTTTAGAGCTAATTCAAATAATTATTATAGCTGGTCTAATATAAAAATATTTTACTGGAATACTGGATGGCTAGCAATACTATGTAAAGTTAGCTTTCCACTAACACTGTAGGCTTTTTAAACCATTACTCGACTTACTGTATTATTTCAAACCTTTGCCCTGTGTTTCAGACAGCTAAGTGTAAAAGCAGGATTATAGTCAATGTTTTCTTGTGTTGCTATGACTTT
The DNA here is from genome assembly GCA_031468815.1 of Morus bassanus. Classification (NCBI taxonomy): domain Eukaryota; kingdom Metazoa; phylum Chordata; class Aves; order Suliformes; family Sulidae; genus Morus; species Morus bassanus. The sequence continues at coordinate 37,499,001 of CM062600.1, forward strand.
TGTTAGCAGCAGCTCTGAAGTCATAAATGAATTAATTTTTTCTGGAGAGAAGATACTTGTAACTCTTTAAGTGTTGCAACCACATAGGTATATGGAACACTAAATCAGGATTTCCTTTTCTCTAGTTCCAATTTAATTTTACAATAGACTTTATCCATGTCTACCTATTCTAACATAAGAGATTTGTACTGAATATTGTTGAGGGACTGGTGTTTATGCATGAAGAACAAGAACATGGTAGTCAAAATAGATTAACACACTAGACTTCCATCTCCTGTGTAAAGGAAAGGCACAGGCATTAACAGATAAGATACCTCTGAAATAGCTTTGTTTACAGACTGCTGAGCCTTACTGGCTTCATTGGACTACATATTCTCCAACCCCACTCTCCTACTACATTCAGATCTTTTTTGCATTTGCCATCTGTTTCTTGCATGAAACACAATGAACAAAACTATGTATACATTATTGTGTAAGTCTCCATCATACTTATTTTTAGAGAACTATTTTTGAGCTAGCTAATAAGTAGTTTTTTGCATGTGGTGCTCTGTGAGGGAATTGGGGTGGTTCACGACAGAATGAATACAACATGTTTGCACAAATCCATGATGACTTTCTATCTATCCCAGGTAACATAGGATGTTTTTCAGGGTTGGGTCCAGCCTGATCAATGCATAAACTGTCCTTGAAGTAAGTAGTGAAACAGATACCCTTCTCCCACAGGGAATATCCTGACGGCTATGCTATAAAAGTCAAGCTCACTTTTGCCCTTTGTGTCTGCTCTGGTGACTTTTTAACTCCTTTTCTGCATATTAGGCCACTTTCTATCCACCCTCCTGGATGCCAGTTTTAGAATTCTGCAGTCCGAGAGTTTGGAAGCCACCAGTGCAACAGGGGTTCATACCAGCAGTGGTTGGTAGAGACTTTTCCAGATGTCTATCAGACAAAGCCCTGCTCTGGACCTGAGTAGAAGAGGTCCTAATTTCCCACAGCTCTAGATCCCAGATGATCTCTAGATGATCTGCACCTCCCTGCTGCATGCACAGAAGGAAAAACTTCAGTCATCTGATCATGTTAAGGGTGAAAAGGAATGATGGCAATGTTATTTCTAGTCCTCCAAGGTTACCAAGTAGCTGAGCAGAAAATTTCAGCAGCAAAAGTTTTAATTAAGCCATCTGCCTGACTTTAAATTATGAAGTCTGTGCAACAGTGGCTGTTGAACAACCAGAGGCATGCTTTTCAGTGATCCCTGCTAAGGGTGTTTTCCAGAGCCTCTACAGTCCTTGAGAGCGAGGGTCTAAGACTCCATTCTCCATTCTCTCACAAGGCTATAATTAGCCTGCCCAGTGCTTGCACAGCTTTAACGTACAATGACCATAAAACAGTAGCACAGACATCCCCTGCACAGAACAAAGGCTTCTTCTTGTCTTTCTGCTAATCATTGCTGTGTGACAAACTTTTTATAGCTCTTGATGTCTTTAAGTTTACTACTCAATTTTCACTTCAATAGAACACATTTTCAACTATTTTGCAAAGCATAGTGGCTTCAACAAATGACTCACTGATAATTACTGTCATAGGAGAGCCAACTGCTCAGTATTTTAATACGCATTTTACTATTCTTAGTTGTTATGGTGGCTGTAAAAATCCATCATGCGATGATTGCTCTCAGTATCATTCCTCAAAGCACAACGTCATAGGAAAATGTCTGTCCTCAGTGTCTTGTCTGCCTTCAGTGGTCGAGCTTCCATACTAGACTTCCAAACATTTTGGTGAAAATCAAGTGAGGTATATTATAGATTTAGTGCTGTCACTTAAGTAAGGATTACTCACAAATGTAAATCATCAAAGTCAGTGGGATGACTAATGTGAACAAAGATTAAATGGCAAGACCAAGCCTCAAATGTATATAAGAAATGACTGCAAAAAAAAATCCCACTGGTTTCTTTACACATCTCTTACCTTGGAGTTTGACAAATGAAACAGAAAAGTAGACAACTGGAAAAGTAGCAGTGAATAGTGTTAGGTCATATCTAAAAAACTCTGCCTAAGAATTTTGACTTTCCCTTGTCTTGGCTCTGCTGGAGGCCAGGCGGTGAAGTTTTTGACTTGTATCATCATTTTTGAGTAATGTCGTTTAGATGACTAACTGAATCATGCTTGTGTTAACTCTGTCATTTAGGTAACTTTTATGCAAGACAATTTTATTTTGTTTTGGAGATAAGATTGCTCATATCCATGTGGACAGAAAAGTCTCTTAAAGGGAAAATGTGAAAACGTGGGGGGTTTTGTTTTGTTTGCTTGCATGGTGGGTTTTTTTGCTTCTGTGTCAGAAAGCTTCATTTGCTGGGGCTTTAGACTAGAACCTGTCAGCAACTGCTTCAGTCACTGTAGACCAGGAGAGCCTCTGGACATGAGGGCGCTTTCGGGCCCTCTCTGGTGGAAATGGTCTTACTTCTTCTCAAGAAATCATCACTTCACATCAAAAATCCTGCAAATTATTGGCCTGTCTCATTTAATTGGAATGATTCAAATGTCAGCAGTGAGGCAGCTCTGAGTAACTACGCATTTCAAACCTCCCTGGTCCTTGGCAACCTCTGAGCAAGGTGCCATGAAGCTGGAACTTAGCACGCTGCCTGGTGAGCTCCTTTCACCACAGGCTGAAAACAGCTGTTCCCATTGGCATTGCAATGTCACTTGTTCCCCTCCTGTGCTGTTGGCCATGAGAAATTGCTGATCTCCCTACCTGTGTGTCATCTCTCCCTTCCTTTAAAATGTGTGTGGGTGTAAGGTGTGCCTGCCTTCTCAGTCACTGCAGGCTGCCTGCTGCTTTCCTTCTCCAGTGCTTCTATGTGATGCGCTCCAGATTTCCTACTCGTCATGTCTGCTGCTCTGTCATATGTAGAGGGAAGCTAGGACTCATTCTTTTTTTTTTTTTTTTGCAGGGATATTCATAGCATTTCCCGCTTTCTATATACATACTATACACTTCATAAAATGGCACATTTTCACATCCTTGAGGGCTTTCCAGTGATATTTTTTCAGTCTAGTCTTGAAAATGAATGGTGATACATGTTTCTACTTTCCACAGTATTGGCAGCCCTTCCTCATAGTTTCAGTAACGGCAGTGTTATATGCATTAGAGGCATATGTGTTCATTAATTAAAAGAACCTTTTTGAAAATACTTCTCCTCTTTGTGTTTAAAATATTCAGGTGAAATCAGATACTTCCTCCAGTCCTGAAGATATTTGTGTTCTCTAGATTGTCTCTGAATCTAAGTAGGGTAATGTGCTAGTGGCTCTGTGGGCAGAATTGCTATCTGTGATGTATGAAACAGGGCATTTTTGTTTGCTTTTAGACTCATCTAAAATATTTGAACATCATAACGTTCTTACTTTTGTGTTTTACATTGTAGATCTGCTTGAGAATATGAAAGCCATTCATAGTCATCGAGTTTGCTTTTGCTCTTCTGCGTCATGTGAAGGTTATGGATGACCCATCAATCTTAAGTTGGCTGTTGCAGTGCAAAAGTATTATGTAAATTTTCTTTATTTAGTCAGTGCAGTTATTGTGCAATTTTTGCTGTTTCTTCACATTTAACAGCTCCAGTAAACATTGCCTCACTTATGCCTCCCTAAGTTACAATATGAACATCTATTTCTCTTGGGTTTGCTTTTAGCAAGAGTACATTACCGCACAAATATTTTTCCAGTACAGTTTCCACAAATGTTCCCAGATGCATGGAAATATTTTGATTAATACTTTGAACTGTAGTCAAATCGCTTGCCTTTTTCTTCCATGTATTTTATTTCTGGCTTTGATCTTTATAAAATCACAATATCATCTATTTTATGGAACTTTCACTACTACTCATCTTGAGCAGGAAGCCCTGGAGGACTTGGTTAGTGTTAAATGTTTTTGAGCACTGATCACATTAAATATATAAAAAGATTGGTGAATATATTTTCCTGTGATTGCATTGCTATGTAGTAAACCTCCTACAGATATAAAGAATGTAATGCAAGGAAAACAAGGATTATAGCAGAAGTCGCCATAACTTCAGTTAACTCCTTTATGTATACTCACACACACACATACATATATATATTAAAATCATTAAAATATCTTTAGTAGACCACAGTATTAAAAAGTATTTTATCCTTCTTTTGCTCCAAACTATATGTTATTGCAATTATTATGTTGTACTGGAAGTGGGCTGTAATAAAGGTGGGGATTTTAAAGCCTTTCCTCTTTGGAGGCACTGGGACTGTCTACTTCAACTGATTCTGAATTTCAGGCTGGGTCACACTCAAAGCTTATATTACAGAAAGCCCAAGAGGCATGGACACAAGTGAATGCAAAGGAGTCAATCAATGGTAGAGATGACAGACATTACTTTCTGTTATATTTTTGTCAATTACTTCTCAAATGTCCCTTTTCTAGACCGTCCATGTAGTACTATGACTCAGTATAGGCTCAGTAATGCTCATGAAGCCAAAGTCAGAGGTAGCGTTAAGAGGATTTTAAGTCGTATAGTAATAAATACTGATGAATCTAAAGGAGTTGGAAGTTAATATTGTGCCGTCCAAAAGCAAGTATAAATCCTACCATGCTAGAGTCAGCTGAGAATTTAGCTAAAGATCTTCATGACCTACTTCATCCCTCCAGTAGGAAAATCAGCAGAGGTGGATAATCATAGAAAGATTCTCTTTTTAGAGTTTTTCCTGTAAGCCTTAGACTCCCTTTGTGCAGAACGCCAGCTACGGCTTTCATCCGTGCTATTTTTTTCTGTACCTCAGGACAAGAGGAAAAATGATGAGTATGTCCCTTCAGCCACATCAGCATTCAGCCCTCTATCTCACCTTATCCTTGGATTTACCAAGCATCCACCGTATGGCTTGGAGAGTAAGAACAGATTTTGCTGTAGAAGGTTTTGACCCTCCTGACATCCACAGAGTAGAAGTAATGTGAAATATAGAAATTATCTTTGTTACGAATCTAGGAGAAAGATCAGGTCTGGTTTTATGGCTGATTATAACTAGTGACAAACATATAAGCAAATAGGCGACCGAACTCCATCTGGAATATTATTTCCAGGACTGTCCTCCCACATAGGAAGGATATTATTGCCTTGGAGACTTCTTTCTATAGTTCAAGAATCTAAGTTATGAAGACAGATTTGAGTTACTGCATTTATTTTTGCTAGATATAATGCATTTATTTTTTCTAGGTATGAGAGTTAAAGTTGTTAAAAGTATATGCCCAGGAATCATCACAAATGTTTTCCATGGTGAAAATGGCATGTATCTTTCCATTTAAAGAATTGCCTGAAGTTTTGGGATTTACTTTAGTTTTTGACAGTCCTGGGGAATTTCAGTGCATTGATTAAGTGCAATCCGCATAGTACGGGACATAATGTGTGCTGTGCGAGTTTCCTCTCATAGGTTTTCCAGTGTGCCTACGACCTTAAGTAGACCACCAATATTTATGAGCAAGCAGGTCTTCAAGCTCATTGCTAGAGCTCACGCCTGACATTTCCAGTAGCTTGCCGCCTGCCTTTGTATGTATGCGCATCCACTGCCAAGCGGAAGCACAGCAAAAAAATTGACCTTGCAGCCCCCCCAGATGGGGGCAACGGGTGATCTCTCGGACTTGGGCTGCTTTTGAGTCCCCTTTCTAGTCAGTGTGTTGCCGTTAACAAGGCTCCATATCCTAGATGTTAGAAACAGAGAGGGAAGAGGGGAAAATCAATGCAAGTAAAGGTTATTAGGCTTGCATAAAAAATTATCTGGGGAGTTATATAGAAATGAATTCAAGGCACTTAGATTTATTGTGGAGGGATAGTATGGGTAAGTGTGATAAAAGGTTGAGGGCTAAGATAAACCGAAGAGCATTCAGTGAACTCTTCTGGTGTCTGAATTTGCTTTCTGTTAGGTTTGTTTTGCTCCAGAGGGCTATCTCTGTTGACATATAAATACGGGATGACAGAGTAATATAACAGGGCTATGTAAGTGAGGACTGTGCTATTTTGGTACAAGTGTTTAACAGAATGAAATCAGGAATCATTTATGTTCCGGAGCTATGATTTAATAAAGAAAATTTTCTGTTGTCTCCATAAATTTTACTTGAGAAGGAAAAAGGAGAGAGAGTGACAAGCCTTCTGCGAGGAAAAAAATGAGGAAGATACATATCGCACTCTTAATCAAATGTGCGTACATTCAAACACGTTCTGAGAGGAGAATTGGATTCCTTGCTGGCCGTACGTCATTTTCTAAAACGGAGGTTAAACAAGGGTCAAACCGGCACCAGACGCTCTTACTGAATCTCCGCTCTTTGTAACGCCCTGCGAGGAGAAGTAGGGCTTGAAGGTGGGGGAGAGGTGGGGCTGCAGGCAGCGCCCCTCGGCGCCGGGGGGGGGGGGGGGGGGGGATGGCCCCGAGGGGGCGAGGGGCTGGCTGCGCGGGCGAGCTTCCCCAAAAGCCGTCCCCGCTTCTGAGCGGCGTGTCAGCGCTGCCGCCTCAGGGATGAGGGCAGCGACCAAGCGGGCGGAAGAAATGCTGTCAGAGCCCTCCAGCCGTGACGACGAGCGGAGGCAGGCAGCGGCCGCGCCGCGCAGGCCAAGCCTTGCGCCCCGCGGCGTACCGGCAGGGAGCGCGCCCGCCGCGGAGCCCGGCCACCCTCAGCGGGCTCCTTCCCTCCTTGTATTTCTCTCGCCTCCCTTTTACGATTATCGTTACTGTTTCTCCCCGAGCCGAAGCGGCAGCGCGATCCGCCGGCGGATCACCCGCGCAGCGCGGCTAGGCGGCAGGTACGTGCCGCGGGAGCGCGGCTCCCGGCTCTTGTGCAATTGCTCTGAGGCGACGACGCTCCCCGCCGGGGCCGAGGCTTCGGTTTTTACACGCCGTACCGACAGGCAGCCCGGTGACGCCACGCACCACGGCAGCGGTCGGGCTGCGTGAGCCCCGCCGCGCTCCGCTTCCCCCGGCAGCTAGGGCGGCGCCGCTGCCGCCGCCGCTTCGCCGTTGCCGGGGCCGGGGCGCGGAGGCTGCGCGCGGCGAGCGCCCCCCCGCGCGCTGCCGCGGGGCGCCGCGGCGGTTACGTAAGTGCCGGCGCCCCCCGCGCCGCCCCCCGCCCCGCCGGCGGTTATGCAATCGCCAGCACACAGACCTACTGTACCACACACCGCCCCGCGCCCCGCCCCGCCCCGCCCCCGCCGCTCCCATTGGCCGTCCTCCGGCAGCGCCCGGCGCCGATTGGGGCGGCGCCGCCGCCAGTCACGGCGCGGCGCGGCTGGCATGCGGGCTATGAGCCCCGCGCCGCGCAGTCCTGACCTACTAACACACATCCCTCCGCGCCGCCGCCGCACGCTCCCGCCCGCCCGCTCCGCTGCTGCCTGCACGGCACGGCACGGCACGGCACGGCGCGGCGCGGCACCGCACCGTACCGCATCACACCACACCACCGCCCGGCCGGCCTCGCCCGCGGCGCGGCGCGGCGCGGCCCGGCACGGCCCGGCCGGGCGCGGAGCGGAGCAGAGCAGAGCAGAGCAGAGCAGAGCGGGGGATGCTCGGCGCCCCGCGGTGCGCTGCAGGTAGGAAGGCGCGCGTACCGGCGCGGGGCGGTGCGCGGGTGTCAAGCGAGGGGTGTCCGCCCGGGCTGCGGCGCCTCGCCGCGCCTCGGCTGGGGGCGGCTGTTGCGTAAGGCCGGCGCCGCCGGCTCCGGCCGCCGCCGGGCGGGGAGGGGTCCGCCGGGCCGGCGGGGGGGTGGCGGCGCGGGAGATGCCCGCCGAAGGCTTCCCCTCGCCGTGGAGGACGGGGTGCGTGCGCGCGCGCGCCCGTGTGCGTGCGTGTGTGCGTGTGTGCGTGTGTGTGTGTGTGTGTGTGTGTGTGCGTGCGCTGGTTCCCGGCGTGCCGCGCTGCCCCCCGCTTCTCCCCGCAGCGATCCCGGGGCAGCGCCGCCGGAGCCGCTCTCCCGCCCGTTGCATAACGTACCGGCGGGGAGCGAGCGGGCGGCCGCCGTGCGGGGCGGAGGGCTGGGTCCCGAGCGCCCGCCGCGCCGCGGCCCCAGAACCCCCGGGAGTTGCGTGCCACGGGAGCCCGCCGGAGCCCGCCGGCCAGACCCCCCTCCTCGGGCGGCGCGGGGGGACGTCGCCCGCGGGCGTGCGGGATTAATGGCAGCGGCCCGGCCCTTGTCCCCGCGCCGTGCGTGCGGGGCTGCTCTCGCCTCAGCCCTTCCCGTCACTTTTTGTCGCTGTTTTTCAGGCGCTGCGGGACCGATCGCATAATAGTTCCTGGAAATGTTGCATTATGTAACCACAGAATTTGCTGGCAGCCGGGCTGGGAAGAGGGAGCTAATTATGCGATTTTATAATCTCGCTACAAAGAAACTAGGACAATCTCGCCCTGAAAAAAAGCCCCCCCGAACCCCTAACTCTAACAGATTTCGTTGAAGCGCATTTAATAAGGGAAGCAGACAACCCGGGTACGCGGGGAGGCGAGGCGCGCTCGCCGGCTGCGTGCCGGGTGCCTTAAAACGAGATTTGTGTGTTGGTCTATATTTAGCCCCATCGCATTTTAGCAATTGTGGCTTCATGTGCTATTTCTGGTCTTTTCTCCAGAGCTGTGCGTGTAGACGTTCGAGGCCATTTGCTCGGATTTTTAACTCCACGCCTTCAGAGACGTTTTGATAAGGCTGTATTTTTAGGAAGGCGTTTTCGCCCAGGCGCCGAGCCATCTCCTCCGGTACGGGCTTTCACTTGCCGTTTCTTTAAGAGAAAAAAAAAAAAAAAATAAAAGGGAACGTCTAATTTAAGGGAGGAAGGCGTTTAGGCGATGTCAGCCGCGCCGGAGGAGAGCCGTAGAGCCGTCCCGCCCGTGCCCTGACGGCGGCGGCGGGCGGGGGGCCAGGTGCCGCCGGCCCCCGGGGGCAGCGGAGCCGTTCCCCGGGGACAGCCGCCAGCACGGCAAGTAGGTCAGTGTGACAGACCCGGCGGGGAGCGGGGCCGGTAACGCGGAGCCCGTTCCCGCGCCCGCCTTCCCCTCAGGCTTGCGCCCCGCCGCGCCCGGGGGGTCGCCGTCTCCCCAACGGCCGTTGGGAGCCGTTGGTGGCCGTTGGGGCGCGGCGGCCGCGCGGCGGCGGGCGAGAGAGGGCTGGGGGCGCTGGCGCTCCCCCTCAGCCCTTTGTTCTGGGCTGGGGCGGCGGCGGCGGGGGGGGGGGGGGGGGGGGGGGGCGGCGGCGGCGGGCTGATACGGCGGGGCCGTGCTGAGGGGGGAGCGGGCCGGGCGCCATACTCCGCCGGTCACGTAGGGGGCCGCCGGGACGAGCCGGGCAGCCTTTGTGGCGGGCGCGGTGAGGGGCCGAGCTGCGGGGAGGCGGCGTCCGCCGCCTCCCCGCAGCTCGGCCCCGCACCGCGCCCCGCGGAACGTCCCACCCCCCCCACCCGCTTGTCTCCCCCCTTGTCCCACCGTTGCCTGCAGGCAGGGAGCGCCAGACAAAGGCCCCCACACCCCGCGCTGCCTGCCTTCCCGCCCCGCGGGAGGGGTACGGTTCGCAGGTAGGCATGAGGATAGCCTCGCGCTCCCCCTCCCCGCCACCCGGGTGTTTTCGGCTTTCTCCTTACGTAACGAACAACAACGACCAAAAAAAAAAAAAAAAAAAAAAAAAGCCATTGCCCAATTCTGTTATTTTGCCAAGTCACTTTGGTGTTGCAGTGGCAAAAGCCGTGGCTGGACATCCCGTACTCTGGGGTCAGCTTGTGCTCTGTCCTCGACAGGAGAATAGCCTGAAAGTCGCTGTTTTGATAACTTGGCCTTCAAGACGAGGTGATTTTTGTGTGTGACTGAAACAAGTCCTCTAAGTAGACAAAACAAACACCGCTGTCCTCGTGACCAAAACCTCCAAAGTCCAGACTGAGTACCCCAGCCACTGTCTTTATGTTCGGTATACCTGCCTTAGGTAGTAGCAGCAAAGTGTTTTAAAACTGCGATATTCTTGATAGCATGCATAAACTTTTCTGCTACTTGATTGTTGGGGTCAAGTAGAGCTTTGATCGTGAAGCTGTCTGCAAGTTTCTGTTGTGTTAAAAGCAATGCTACTTTTTTTTTTTTTCCCTTGTCCTTGTAACTTGAATGATTGCACTCAGTTTCATTGTGTTCGCTCCTGTGTATGTAACCTACTTTGAGTCATCTTTGCCCTCCTCAGTAATTAATTCAGTCCAGAGCCTCATTTAAAATATTGCTATGTGCATCACTTTCATGGTCCTTAGTCAATCAAAATGTTGACTTTGATGGGAAACTTGAATGAATAAGGATCGTGTTTTGGCCCAAAGACCTGGTTTAAACCAACAAGTTCAAGGATTACTGAATAAAGATCCTTAATATCATTGGCACTAACAGTTATTGTTATAAAAGTTCTCACTTTACAGATGTCTTTGACTGTTGAAGTGCTAACGCTCTCCAGAATGATCTGCCTCTACTTTCCATTTTTATTTACTTCTTATTTTTAACTCATCTTATTCCCCGAAGGACTCCTAACTAGCTTTTAAAATATCCAGCTTCTTAGATTTGACTTCAAAGCCTCAAGTTCCTGCTGTGGTGGTTTTTTTTCCGGGGGAGGGGGGGGAGGGTGTTGGTGTTGGTTGTTTTTTGGGTTTGGTTTTTATTTTTGTTTTTCTCTAAAGGAACTGATCTGAAAGGTGTCAAAAAGCTTAGAGTCTTCCCAAGAGCAATATGAACTTACATGACCTTCTCACAGCTTATCTCATTGTAAGAAGGAACAGTATTTGCCATGCTTTGGCTGAAATTTGTAGAACATACATTCTTTCTATTGCAATAAAGTCTAAACAGAGTCTCTGAAAGATATCAGTACCGTGCTGCTTTTTTCAATCCTTTATCTTGAAATAAAACTCACGAATAAAATAAGCCTTTAGCTCATTTTAAATTGACTTATTTTAACAAATAGTTATGCAAACTATCCTTATGCAATAGTTTTTTCCAGACAGCAATCTTGCTGCTGTTATAACATCACTGTGATGCAATAATATGAACAATAAAATCCTCTGTTTGAGTCTTATTACACACTGTTAAGCAATGTATCTGACTCATCAGCTTAATTGACTCTTCTAGGTGACCTTGCCATGATCATTACAGCCAGTTATGGGATATAAATGTGCTTAGGATACGTAATAGAAAAAAAATGCAAATAGATGGCCAATTCCTGCAGTCCGTTCTGAAAGAAAATGACAGTTGATTTCCATGTTACAGTATTTTACAGTGCTTGAAAACAATTTTTAAAAATCTGATTTTTTTTTAAAACAAGTTATATGTAATTGTCTAACACTGATGCTAAGCATGACTGTCAAAAATAAGATTGTGTAAGCAAGGGCATACTTGGACTTGACTCAAAATGTGATAGAAGCAACGTTCTTAAGAACTTGTGTTAAAAGGTAGATCTGAAATGACCTCCTTGGATAGGTCTTTTCCTAATTCACATATTGAATTGATCCATGTCTGAATTAGCATGCTGTGAGACTGAATCTGGTGACAGATACTACACAAATCTATATCTTCTATCAGAAAGACTGCCTTATTTAAGATAAGGGGTGGGTTTTTTTCCCCTTTCTTGAGTTGCTCTCTCTTGGTGTAATTTTCAGTCTGTTCTGAAGTATTTGAGTAATTAACTATTTTTTGCCACAGAGGTGGCTGTACAACAGTTAGCAGTATAGGTGCCAGTGATGCAAGACCTCCTTTTAGGAGTGGAATGCAACCCAATAAAGAAAATGGTGCTCAGTGGTCTTCCTGCTCAGACCATCTCACAGAATTGGAGTTCTAAAGATTGCTGTTTCTCTGTTCTGTTTGCAGCGAGTGGCAGACACCAACATTTTACAGGCAGTGTTTGTCTTATGTATTTGTACTTCAGTTGTTATATAACAAGATGCATGTTTAGAGTATCAGCTGGGATTAATTGACATAATTCTGCTGCCTTTAAATAGCACTATATAAATCTAGGTCAGCTGAAGGTCTGGTCCATGCTTGGCATTTTAAGAACACAATTCAATAATAGAAAGCCATTTGTTGTCAGAATAATTAACATTTGATTTTGTCTTTTTTTTATGTTTTTTAACTAGAGGAAAGCTGAGATTATATTTCCAGGACATTGTTACTATTAAGTTATAGCTTTTTGTGGTCTAGTTTTTTCCTGCTGTCAAGTAGCTATTGAAATGAGGAGAAGCATACTACCGTAGTACTGTAACCTCAGTAACCGTTGCTTCTATTGGGGTTTTATTAAAAAATACTGGAAAGTGATGTGATATTTAAAATGGCATGATTTATACACAGTTACTATATATAGTATATATAAGTAATTAAATATTTAAGCAAGTTATATATACTTTTCCTTTGCTTCTCAGTTTTAAAGTTTTTCCTGGCACTTTGAGTAACATTCTTAGATTTTGTTGTTGTCCCCCACCACCACCAAATTGGAGCAGTAAACCCCTTGTTTTGGAAAAATTGAACAGATCTGATAGAATCCTACTGTCTTCCTAAGGCAATGGAAGAAAATACAGGACAGATTTGCACCTATTAACCTTGACTGACCTTTTTGAGCAACAGCTACTTTTAACATATGTTTCGTGCTCTCCAAATAATAATTTTATTTGCATAATTTGTGTTAATTTACCTTTGGGAAGCAGGCTGTACTTTAATGAGTTAATTTGTAGTTATTAAGATAAACAGTAACTTAAGTAATTTTCCTAACAATGAAAGCCTTTTGTAAAAATTACATATGACATCAACTTTCTGGGTACAGCTTGGAGGTGGGTAGTATGAAGGTGCATTAGTGTTCCAAGTTCCATGATGATCTTGCTCTTTTTTTTTTATATTTGCTTGAAAAGTGTTGTAATAAATTATTTCTGATGTTCCTAGTGGACTATATTGTGTAGATGTCTCCCACTTTTTTCTTTCAGTGAGATGATCAACATTTTAGCAAAAATGGGTCATCTTGTACAAAGCTATCATCATCAGTGTTCCACTGACCTAATTACACGTTGATCCTGAAACTGTGAGCACTTAAGATGCCCATGAAGCTGTAAGGAAAGGGAACTGTGTACAGGATCAATAGTTCTGCATTGCTCCATGCTGTTGTAATGGATTCACAGTCTCTATGCATGCAACCGTATAATGGCAGTAACTGGTGGTAACATTTGTATTTTAAATGCTTTTCCCCTTTGTGACCATGGATAACCTGTCCATCATTGCATAAGAAGTCACCTAGTTTTTTCCCAGAAAGTTTGAACTTCATTTGCTCTACATTGCCTAGACCGTCTTGCCTGCAAACCTATCCTAGGGATAATATCACCCTTCCAGTGGAGACAGCATTAAAGCTTTTCTGCAACAGAAACATCAATTCAGTAACAATGCTAGATGAAAGGCAAGAAAAAGTGTGTTGAAGGACAAATAGATAACCTGTGACAGAATACAATAGCAATAACATAATTAATGATACCTATGCAAAACATGGATGACAACAACTAAAGATACACACAGACCCATATCAATATGAGCTTTTATTGTTCTTCCGCAGTTTGCCATATAGTGGTGGTTGTGGTGATAGAGGCGTGGTTCTTTTTTAAAACAAGAACTTGTGCTTAGCCGTTATTTTCTTCCATTTTTGAAGGACTGAGAGAGAATTCTTCTGGATGCACGATGATAGAAAAGTGAATTGTGTTTGAGCATCCAACTGCTAGAAATGGGATTTCATTTAGTTTCATAGAATTACTATCAAAATGTCAGAGCAGTAGAATTAAACAATTAGTTATCTCATTCTAGGATACGTTTAAGAAATTATGCTTTGTGGTAACATGAATTATTTTGCTAAATACAAATAATAATACGCAGTTACTCTGTGGGGAAATGTACGTACATGGAGAGGCCCACGTGCATTCTCTAAAGCATAAATGACATGTAATTAAATTACACAGAAGAGAGAGGGAAAAGATTGTGGCCCTGTCCTTCAACCTTTTGAAACATTTCAATTATTACAGTGTGAATACACAAATCCCCAGGATCAGATCCTTAATGTACTATTTTGACACAATCAGATCACTCAAGTATTTTTTTAAGTCCATGGATGAATTAACTTTTCTTGATTTCTGCATACACAATTTCTTGCTTCAATAGCATGAGTTCTATACAACCGTCTCATTAATACTTGGATCTGGGATTATACCCTGCTTCTATTGAAGCCAATGGCAAAATTGCTGTGGGAGCAAGACTGGGTCTGTAATTAAGTTAATAGGGTCGAGTGTTATTATGTTGTTGAATTGGCACTCAATGCCATTAACATCAACCAACCAAAAAAAAAATCTTTAACAGTGACTAATGTAAGGCAGTATTAAATGTTGGGTTTATAACACTTTATGAGGGAGTGATAAAGCAATTGAAAAATTAATCATAAGGGAAAATATTGGAATTTGAAATATAGTCAGAGGAATCATTACAGTTCATTAATTTATGTGTAAATACTGATGTTTTCCAGTGGAATTACAAAATGCAAGTGAAGTGAAATGGCTGGTTTCATTGAAGGCATTTTGCCATTATCATCAGATGGAATTTAATTTGTTTACAGACTCAGCATTGGGCTGCTCCACATGGAGAAGTATTAATAAACAAGGGCTTTGACTCCTGTTTGTAAAGCAGTAATTCCAGTTACCATGATAGAAGTACTCAAGGAAGATGTGGAAAGAGCTAAAGATTTATTGTTGTTTTGTTAGGTCACTGAAGTAATGGCATTAGAATTAACTACACAAATAGCAAACCAATAAGACTATGTCAGTGGGTTACACGTCTGTTTTGACAGCTTTACTGATGGACTCTGGCAGAGCATGCAAAACCATGGTCGTTTTGATACACACTTCATATTTGCTGTAGACTTGCATCCTACTTGCGTTCTGTCTATTTGTGCCAGGAACAATGTGAACAGGAGGGAGACTGGCCAAAACAGGAGTTATCCATCAGTGCTACAGTGAGCAGACTGTACACTGGAATGGCCCAAACTGCAGAAGTCCTGTGGAAAAAGGGACATGAACTCTGCTGGCTGTTGGGTTAAGTGCAGCTCAGTGCCAGTGTGAGGCTGCAGGAGATTATGTTTGGACATGCAGTTGAGTTTTTACTGATACATAGACGGTCATACTGATGAACTACACCATTAGTCTACATTCATTTAGGGGAAAACTCCCAAACAAACCAACAACTTTTTGCTAATTATTACTATTAGTATTAGTATGAGTATTAGTATTTTTCCTAGATTGCAGTGTTGGACAAACACCAAAGTGGGATCACTTTGAGATGCAGACCATACAGATAGGCAAAAGTCATAGTTCTTATCCTGAAACAGTCTTGTTCAAGACTAAACATATGGCTTCTATATTATGTGGAATTGGAAGATTGGAATGTAAAAGGATAAAAAGTTGCATTAAATCTGTGTAGGTATAGTTTCATTCTTCTAAAATATGCACAAATCCTATGTTTATAAGTGCTTCCTTCAGTACACATTATACTGTTTCCTGCTGTGTGCCATAGAAGGTGTATGCATTTCCTCAGAAACGCAGACGTTTTTAATAATACAAGTGAATACAGCGATTGCAAAGTATATCAAGGCAATTATGGATCAATAGCTCAGTGTTCCCAATGCTACAGGATAATGAATCCCAGTATTTTTCTTATTTTAATGTAAAGTCGTGTTAGACTGAATATTCTGCAAATGCCACAAAAAATTCAGGTGGCCTTGTCTTGTCTTTTTTTTTTGTTTTTGTTCTGTGTGTTCAACAATGGTTTTTTTTTGTTTTTTTTTTTAAAGTACTGGGTTGCACTAGATTTAAAGTGGTATGCATATTAATTGAACCATTGATTACATGTAGCAGTGGAATGGACAGAACGGCTATATAGCTTCTTCAGTAAACCAAACCATACTGAATGTTTGGACAAAATGACGTGGCTTTGTTGTGGGGCTTATTTTTGTTTTTTAAACCTGATTCAGCTGCTATTTAACTTGACAGAAAACTCCCTTTGACTCCAGCTTGAATTTTGGATCAGGATCTAACTATGTAATTACTTGTATATTAGAGATACATTTCTCCTTTACAAACATGGCAATTTGTGGTGCTGCTTTTGCACTAAAAAGTTAGATGCTGTCTTTGGTGTGGCTGGCTTCTAACTCTATTTTCCATTAAGGCTGTATTATCGAAGACAAATAGTTACATGTCAGTAATTAACCACGGATTTTAGGAAATTCTACTTAGCTGTTCTATTAAATGTGTTAATTTTTCATGACAGAAGAGTTGGCATGGTTTGATGGAACAGAACCCAGCTTGAAACCTGAGTCTTTATGACCCTGCTTAATTGTTATTACATCACTCACTCCTCTTTGCCTTCTGGAAAAGACAAGAGAAACTGGCAGAATACAATTCATTAATTCTTTTATAACTTTCCCAACTGATAATGTTAAAATTAGTTTCATTAGTCATTGTAAAAACACTCCCAATAAATAGTGACATTAATCTGTAGTGGCTGATTTTTTTGTTTTGTTATACAGACAAGAATCATTGCTGACTCGATAGTCAGTTCTATAAAAGCACTTGGCATACTACATTTATTTTACCAGGAACATGACTGACTGTGGAAAATGAGATATTGAGAAGCTATATCTCAGATCAAGACCAAATGATCTCATGAGAATAATGTATTTTTGCATTAAGAGGGACTAAATAAAACAAAGGCCAAAATAAATGCTAAGTTCAAACTTAATGATTAAAATGTCTGAAGCTAAAGGTTAAGCTAGTTTTCCTTTGTTAATGGTAAGACTTTTAGATCTAAACTTCCACTTTAATTCAAACACTGTTTTCTAAAGGTGCGTGTGCCTCAATGGTATTAAACTTTACTTTGCTGTAATAAGACTATTTTTCAAATGCAAATTATTAATTAAATGTTATCTCTCTAATGTATTTTAAAATTGTCTTTGTAAGAGACAAGGAAAAAATTGCATAATGCATTTTTTTCTTGTCAGTTTTTTAATTGTTCGGTATTTGCCTAGATTATGTGTGTGCATTTACTAGTTTGAATTGATATGATTAATCTAAAAGATACTTTAAAATTCCAAGTGTGTGTATAAACATTTGTATATAGATGTGTATACATATATATACATGTGTGTATATATATTTTTATAGGATGCAAAACCAGTAATTAAATCTTTAATAGCTTTAATGGATAGTGGTGTTATTTTAAGACAATAGAAAGCATTCCAGCTTCTCTAAATCAGCTTATGTTATTTTTAATCCATGAAGGTCCCAAATATATAGCATTTCTAAGTCACACACCACAGCTGTTTTCAGAAGAGATGCTTTAATGTGGAAGAACAAGATACTTTCCAGTGCTGCTCATCAACATGCCTGATGTCCTGCAGTGTTAAGTGTTGGAGGTTTAGGTTGGTCAGTGATATCATGGAAAGTTCTGTGACAACATTACTGTAGGATCAAAACTCAAATATTTCTTTATTGATTTTTTTTTTTCCTTGGATCATATTGTGTTTGTTTTGGAAGCGAATCTGCTAGCCAGGTATCATAAAGCTTAGAATATCAGTTGTTTCAGTGTTGAGCTGTCTTCATATTACAGCAGGTTTAATGAACCAAATGCTAGTCTAAGCTTTTTATCAAAAGCTACTGTTGTGTGTCCTGAGCCAGCAATTCCTAAACAGTAATAAAATTCTCTGTTTATTCCAGGTCTTTAAGAAGATTCCCATTGCCTCTGCCAAGAAAATTGGTTCTAGATACTTCTGTCTGAGAATATGAAAGAAAAGGAAGAATGTGCGTGGATTTAAAATTACTGTATTTATCAAGTTGTGGAGTGAGAAGTACTGGGGAAATAGCTTGCTCTGTTGCTCGTCATAGATCTACTACAAATTGTTTCTGATGCAGCTGAGAAAAATGCAGACCCTTAAAAAGGAACACGGACCTGTTGACACAAGTAGCAATGTGGACAAAATCATGGTACTTAAGTCAACTTTAGCAGAAGTGTCTGAAGAATTGTCTACAAACGAAGATATACTACTTACTGAAGCAAGTAGTGGAAAAAGCAAATCTTCAGCTTGCCGGAGAAAGCGAGAATTCATTCCAGATGAAAAGAAAGATGCTATGTATTGGGAGAAAAGGCGGAAAAATAATGAAGCTGCCAAAAGATCTCGTGAAAAACGACGACTGAATGACCTTGTCTTAGAGAACAAACTAATTGCACTGGGAGAGGAGAATGCCACTTTGAAGGCGGAGCTGCTTTCATTGAAGCTAAAATTTGGTTTAATCAGTTCTGCAGCCTATGCCCAAGAGATACAGAAACTCAGTAGCTCAACAACCGTGTATTTCCAAGACTATCAGAGTTCCAAGTCAACTATTAACTCATTTGTAGATGAACATGAACCATCTATAGTTGGTAGCAGTTGTATTTCTGTCATTAAACACTCTCCTCAAAGCTCAATGTCCGATGTGTCTGAAATATCATCTGTAGAGCATACTCAACCAAATCGTATACAGAGCAACTGCAGAAGTCCCGAAAATAAGTTCCAGATTATAAAACAGGAGCCCATGGAATTAGAGAGAGAGCCAAGAGATGACAGAGGTTCATATAAAGCATCCATATATCCAAACTACATGGGAGCTACCTTTAACGTGTATTCACATTCTCCTCCTCTCTTGCAAGTTAATAGGTCCTCCAGTAATTCCCCCAGAACGTCAGAAACTGATGATGGTGTAGTTGGAAAGTCATCTGATGGAGAAGATGAACAGCAGGTTCCTAAGGGTCCAATCCATTCCCCAGTTGAACATAAAAATGTTCATGCAACAGTTAAAGTTCCAGAAGTGAATTCTTCAGCTTTGCCTCACAAGCTTCGAATTAAAGCCAAAGCCATGCAAGTTAAAGTGGAAGCAATGGATAATGACTATGATGCAACACAGAAATTGTCATCACCCATTGACATGTCCTCAAAAAGACACTTTGAGCTTGAAAAACATGGTGCACCAAACTTGGTGCATTCTTCTCACACTCCTTTCTCGGTTCAAGTGACTAACATCCAAGACTGGTCACTTAAACCAGAGCTCTGGCATCAGAAGGAACTCAATGTAAAAATTCAGAGTGGTTGCAAAACTGGAGTTGTTGAAATAAAAGACAATATCTACAATGTCTCGGAGTCAGAGAACCTGTATTTGAAGCAGGGCATAGCAAACTTATCTGCAGAGGTTGCTTCACTTAAAAGACTTATAACTACACAACAAATCTCTGCATCAGACTCTGGTTAAGTTACTACTGAACAAAGGCTTATTGTTTTAAAGGATGTCATTTGCAGTAGATCAATATGTTTTGTATTATGCTGAATTTTCACTGGACTTGTGATGTCATTTCACTGTAATGTTCACATAATGTCTGATTGGTGTCTTTTTGTGCACAAATTATTATGAAGACTAGGTTGTGTTATGATCACTATGCCTTGTGTATAGTCAAGTAGCCTGTACAAAGGCTGTATATAGTGAACTTTATTTTCTTTTTGTTCTTCTACTATAAAGCGTGCAAGTTACCAGTTACAATAAAATATTGGTGACAAACACAGAACATCTACTCCAGTTCAGTTGATTTTATGAACTTGTAAATAAGTTGTTAATTAAAAACTGGCTTTTTCTTACACTGTGCTCAACTTCACTTACGTGTTTGGTTTTTACAGCCTAACAACCAAATTACAATTTACAACGTGTGTAATCCTTCTGGCCACCTTTTTCCTTAACACGTTTTTTAGAAGAGAGTAGAAATAAAGTGAATATTTATAAGTGAAACAGTACCAATTTATAGCCTTAGCCTTCTTTAACTTATTTATTAGTTGAAGTTAACCAAAAACCACGCAAATTCTAACCCAGTAACTAATATCAACAACGTTTTCTCTCCTTCTATCTCAAATGAGACAGTAATGAATTTCCTGAATGGTTTATGGTGATGAACCATTTTTTCAATACTATAACTTGGTGTTTTAGATGAAATTAGTTAAGCTGGATTTGTGCATCTGCAAAGTTCTCAGAGCCTTGCAGTGACAGAATTGGACAATTGGACAACACTATCTTTGTCAAGGGGCAGCTTGTGGGGTGCAGGCGTGGAAAGAGGTCTGCACAGAGGCTGCATGAGAGACGCTGTCCCTCTTGCATGCCCACGGTTCTTTCAATGGCAGACCGTGGGACACCTGTAGATGAAAGATAAGGCTACTGGATCTGTAAACTCTGAGCTCAACTAGGCAAATATCTACATAAGGGGCAGGCAATAGTAGTAGCAGAGTCAGAGGAGATCATCTGCTATTTTAGTTCCCAGTGTGGGACATAATGCAATTGTAAGCATGGAGTAAGTCTTACCACCAATTTGGCCTTGGTTTCAATGGCTCAGTTAACTGAACTGGAATACCCTGGCTCACTACAGGGCATTTTGCAAGAACTTCTTGAAATAGAGACTACGTGAAGAGCTGCACAGTCCAGATACTACTAGCCCCTTACAATTCATGCAGACAATGAGTTCTTCACTTGATCACTGGACAGGGCTGCAGTGCTCTTTGTCTTTGAGAAGAGCCATTGAACCACAGAGACTAGAATTGTGTCACATATCCTTGGTTTGGCTTACCAAAGTCTTTCATTTTAAAGTTAAAAATAATTTATAAATAGAGCGTAGACTTGGCAGAGGTTCTTTTCGTGATACTTCCCCCTTCTTTTCACGTACTAATAAATTAGACTAACGAACAAGCTTTTTCTGAAAAGGCTTTTTATTAATTGCCATACTGTATAATGAATGGAACCTTTCCATAGGCTTAAAATACTAATTAAGAAAACAATATGTAGGTATTGTTTTTCAAATTCATACTTGACTTGAGTGAGAGGAAGTTTGTCAGTTTTTTGGGGATATGAAGAGGAGTCTGAGTCACTCCCGCTAGCTCTGAAGCTTGGTCCAGCAGTCAAGGCAATGGCAAATCTCCCTGCTGTCAGCAAGGCCAGGATTTGATTCTGTACCTTTTCAGGAGCTGATGATTCACAATCATGTTCTGGGAGGACCTTGGCACAGAAATCACTGGTACTTTCTGAGCTTTTTTGAGCCTTCTAACTGCTGTGCTGTATTTGTGGCATTCAGAGTTAATAAACTGTTATTCTTTTTTCATGCCTTAATAATACAATAGACCCCATAGCTGGGCTCTGTATGTATTTGGTAATTAATATAGATGACATTTCAATGTTACTGAAAATAAGCTCAGGATTCTTGCATGAAATGTAAAAATTTGCATTGAATGATGGGGATATGAGACATGAGGCAGTGATTGCTACTGTCTCTTTGCTTGCTAAGTATCTTCTGTAAGCAACAATAAAATTCTTTAAATATTTTGCATATTATTTATCACATGTAATGTGTTCAAGGAGAGGACTTAAAACTCTCAGTGTTGCCATCTGTGTAAGCCTAGATCTATTGGTTTTTTTTCCATTTCTTGTTACAGTTGTTTGTCATAATGGAAGAATGTTGTCCTCTTTCTAGCTCATTATATATTTTGTGTATCTGTTTTGTGCAATTAATACTTAACAGTAATGATGTAGTTAATTTGTTGAAGGATGTCATTGCAAGAAAGTTATAGCATGGAGCTTAGGAGCACAATCAGATGTTATTTATACTCCCTTTATACCTTAGTGTTATGCTTCATTTGAAGAAAGAAATAAATAATTTGTCTTTTGTTCAAAACCAGATCTAATTACAACATGATTTTCTGTTACGTTCATCGTCCTAGTCCAACACAGAGGTGTGTGAGCTGCAGCTGACAACAAATCTTCCTGTGCTGAAGATACTATTTCTGCAGCTACTATTTGGAGTATCTTCCACAGCCCCTGTAAAGTTACAAAACGCAGGAGAGTGGGTGGTACATACAAAGCCCCATTCTTGGCTGCAGTGGCAAACTGGCCAGATGAAACTCTTGACTACTCAGCTGCAGTAAGCGTGGTGTAGGTGGCCTCCTCACCCAGAGACCCTCACCCATCTGTAGCCTGGTTTCCTTCAGAACGCGGTACTGGGAACGAGGGAGAGTCACAGTGACTGGGGGGAGGGAGAGAATGTGGTGGGACTCTGCTCCCCTGCTCCAGCATTCAGCTGGTGCATAGTTACATATGTATATGACCGGAGGAGCTGGGGAATGGGATAGCTGCACCCTTCCAGCCTGCCATCCCTGTACTGTAGAAAACAGAACCAGCCTCTGTGAAAAGAATATCTTTGGTTGGTCTACCAGTCTCTCTGCTGGTGATCATTGAAGGTTGGTTTGAGCACAAAATGGGCTTTACCTAAGTGGATATAAACTGGTATCACATCAAAAACTCTTGTAAGCTCAGCAACTAACGGACAAAACAACATAAAACATGCTGAAAGTGGAATCTTTCTCATGTGAAGGAACATGGATGACTCTGAAAGTAACTGAAAAATGACTGTAGAGTGTACCTTCAAATCAGAATGTTAAGGAAGACCACATACAGAAACTGGGAACTCCAGAGACTTATCAATATAAATTGTCATTTTTCATGGGAACACAGGAATTGCCATGCTACGTTAGTTTGGCTAGTCTCAAACCTTGCCTGTGATAATCATTAGTGTGAAGGGCTTCGTGGAAGGCTTTAAGAAAAGTCCACGGCAAATGGCTGTTGATTAGCAAGGTAAGTTTTTTCCTAGTGACATCAACTGGTGGCTAATCAACACTGTGAAGTGTGAGTATCAAGTCCTTTGTTAAATCTGCCTAACTTAATTACGTATAAACACGATAATATATCCTCACGTTCTATCAACACCTATATTTTGGTCCGTACAAAGACTGAATGTGGATATGCCCATATATACACTGAGCCCATGCGCTGTGATTTTCTGAATCCCCTCAATTTTCTGTAAAAAAATTTCTTCAGTAAAACTTACATATTGAGTGGGATATATTTCAATTTTATTAATATTCTGTGCAGCCAAATATCCCTTTGTTCATGAATAAGAGACAGGTAACTGGCAATTCCTGGTTCATCTTCTCTTATTATTTTGGATGTTTTCATTACATCCCTTACATCCATGTGAGCAGTTTATGAGACTAAAAACACTTATTTTTTGTAGAACTCAACAGAAATGTAAAATTGCACCATAAACACATTTCTGAAGTTTTATTAAAATACCAACATCTAAAAATCTCTTTTACTTGCTAGTACATAAATACGCTGTTGAAAATAGGCAGTGTACAATGAATTTAGCAGAAAACTCCCAGAGATTCCAATTAATATGGCCTTTATTAACACTGTATTGTTTTAAAAATACTTCTACAGTTTATTGCACAATACGAGCTTGGTAACTACAAGAATACAACAAAACAATTTTTGGTATTTATTGCCTAAGAATGAGTAGTACATACTGTTCCATTACAGTCCCAAATTAGAAGTTAAAAATACTAGGCCAAATCCTAAGGCTTTTACCTCAGTGTTAGATTCTACTTTCCTTACTGTCATGGTTTTAGCTGGGATAGTTGATTTTCTTCACTGTAGCTAGCATAGTGCTGTGTTTTAGACTTGGTATGTAAATAATGTTGATAACACCCTGGTGTTTTAGTTGTTGCTGGGTAGTGTTTACACTAGTCAAGGACTTTCTAGCTGCCCATGCTCTGCCAGGTGCACAAGAAGCCGGGAGGGGAGGGGATACAACCAGGAGAGCTGATCCGAATTGGCCAAAGGGTATTCCATATCATGTGACGTCATGCCCAGTATATTAACTGGGGGGAGTTGGCCGGGGGAGGCAGCGATCGCGGCTCGGGGACCGGCAGCGTCGGTCGGCGGGTGGTGAGCGGTTGCAGCACTTGTTGTTTAGTTTTGGTTTTGTTTTTTTTTTTTCCCTCTCTTCTTCCAGTGTTTCATCTCTCTCTCGCTCATTATTTTCCTTTTCATTATATTAGTATTATTGCTGTTTTATTCTAGTTATTAAACTGTTCTTGTCTCAACCCACGAGTTTTCTTACTTTGGCCCTTCCGATTCTCTCCCCCATCCCACAAGGGTGGGGGAGTGAGCGAGCGGCTGTGTGGTGCTTAGTTGCTGACCGGGGCTAAACCACAACACTTACTGAAGCAGACTTTTTATGTGTGCAATAAGGGACATACTCAAGATGAGTAACATTACCAAGCCATAATCTTTGCAGTTCACTCATGGCATGGACTCCTACTGATTTTGCTATCTCTAAAGCTAACTCCATTGTGACACAACAGTGATATATGAGTCACTTTATTCATAACACGAGTTACAGGGAACTTGTTCACGTATGAAAGACAAGGCAGCCAGATATTCAACTGTTATTTATTCAGTGACAGCCCTAAAAGGACTCGGTGAATTATGAGGAAAAGCTCAGTGTAGAGGTGTAGTGTTTATTTGCTTGAAAGAGAAAGCATCAGAAGACAGCTGGTTTTAGGACTCCAAAATATAGCAGGAATGCTTCTATGCTTTTTATGATTTGACCAGCTCTTACCTGTGTGCCAATTCCAATGGCCATGACTAGAGGTCATGGTAATTCCTCCTCCTTAAACACTATGGAGCTCCACAGCATTACAAACAGAAGTGCTCAGGAGGACCAAATACAGGGCCTGCAACTCTGCCATGATTTTATGTGGGTTTTCATCTCCTGCAAGCAAGCATCCTTTGTGGTTGTACTGCATTTGAGAGAGATCTGATCTGAGAAAGCCTGCACCAGTCCAAAGGTTCTGGGGAAGTTAAATGGCCATCTAATACTACCGACATTCACTTAACATGGTCAATTTTTTCTCCATCATCCTTTGTTCCCCCAACAAATGGATGCACAACTTAAAATGCCAGGGTGTTGTTACACTTTTCCATGCTATTCAGATTCTTGGATGTGCAAATGCCTGAATGAGCATCTAAGTTAATAACTTACATATGTAAAAAGATCAGTCTACCCTGCTATCTGTATGTGCCAGAGTTGGCATCCATTATGTCTACATTTCTGAGGCATGATACTAAACATGTTTCTTTCTAACAATTTGGACCTCTGAAAATTCTCTTAAATTTTGTATATAAATATACTAAGGACATATTGCATTGATTTCCATGGGATTTGTGTTATGCAGCCCTGAAAGCCAGGGTGTCAATGGTCTGTACAGAAAATGCCAAAGCATAATAATGTGTCGTGTAAAATAGCTGAAAAGATGATAAAATGCAGTGAGAGCTGTTGTAGCAGAAGACAGTGCTCCTTTCTCTGGGCCTTGTTCCCTCTAAGGATTTAGAAGTATCAGAGGGGGTTTAGAGGAAAACAAAAATGAAATAAAAAGCTCTCAGGGGCTGATCCATCAATTAAAAGTACACATTAAACTGTAAGTCCACACTATACACATCGATGGCCAACCTATGTGCACAAACTATTTAGTTCCTATTCTCAAAAAATGTCTTGGTGACACATATTTTTTAAAAGCCTGGGAGTTCAAAATATGAACAAGCCAATGTCAAAAATACTTATGTAAACAAAACTGTATGGGACAAGAGACAAGAACAGTAAACACACATGGCCTCTAAAGGTTGTATGGGGCTGGAAGAAATTGTTTATATTTTCTCATTTTCTGTAAGACTAATGAGATTACTTCAAAAAGGAAGATTTTTTTGGCTTCTTTAATCAGACAATGTTTATGGCAGTGAAAAATACAAAAATTGGGGAAAGGCAAGCAATGCTGTTGTGATGGTATTGAAAGGTAGTAGAATAGAATAGTTCCAGTTGGCAGGGACCCACAGCGATCATCTGGTCCAACTGCCTGAGCCTCGAGGGCTGACCAACAGTTAAAGCCTTTTATGAAGGGCATTGTCCCAATGCCTCTTTTTGAGGCACTGACCGTCACAGGGCATTGACCACGTCTCTGGGAAGCCTGTTGCAGTCTCTGACCACCCTCTTGGCAAAGAAACGCTTCCAAATGTCAAGGCTGACCCTCCCATGAGGCAGCTTTAAATCATTGCCATGCTGCGTCCTGTTGCTTGCTCCCAGGGAGAAGAGTTGAGCACCTCCCTCTCTGCTT
Source organism: Morus bassanus (assembly GCA_031468815.1). Lineage (NCBI taxonomy): Eukaryota > Metazoa > Chordata > Aves > Suliformes > Sulidae > Morus > Morus bassanus. The sequence continues at coordinate 37,525,126 of CM062600.1, forward strand.
TCCCTCCTCAGGAAGCTGTAGAGAGCGATGAGGTCCCCCTCAGTCTCCTTTTCTCCAAACTACTTAAATGCAGTGTCCTCAGCCGCTTGGCATCCCTCTGATGAGCACCTGCTGGAGATGGGTCCTTTCCAGGCAGGGGAGAAGAAATGCCAGCGCCAAGGCTGGGTCTGGAAGAGCAGGTAGAAAGCCTCTGCTTGAGGGCAGCAGCATGGTCACTTTTCCCTGGCTGCTTCCCAGAGGGGCAGCCCGCCGCATGTGCTGGTGTCTGGCATTGTCCCTCCACAGGTGCAGGACTTCACGCTTCCCCTTGCTGAACTTCTTGGGGCTCCTGCCTTGGCAGGGTAGGACCCTGGGGGGATGCAGAGAGCAGCACCAAGTCGTGACTGTGCACGGGAGGAGGTATTTGGGCACCGCCGTAGCGAGGCTGCAGCCATCGTTGCAGGCTGGCAGGAGAGCAGAGCCCCGGGACGACGGGGTAGAGGGTGCGGTGAGGAGGAGGCCAGGCCTGGGGTGGTGGGCGGTGGGGCATGGGCTGGCCCTGGAGACCCCTGGGCTTGAAACATCTGCCCCAGGACCAGCTGATGGCCCAGTCCTGGTTTGGCCATCCCGCGAGGAAGCCTCCAGGGTCACTGATGGGGTGCTGGCCTCTTGTTGGCTGGAGAGGCCTTGGAGCTGCTGGTCTTCCTCTTTGGGGGTCGCCGAGGCCCCCCACGGGAGCGTTCAGTGCCCCAGCTGGATGTGGGGGGCCTGGGCACAGCCTCCCCTGGCTCCTCCTGGGGCTCTTGTTGCTCCGCAGGGATGGCAACGGGAGGAGGGGGGTGGCTGCCAGGACCCCCACCACCGGCAGCGGATGAGGTGCCGGGGAGCTCGTCCATGCTGGATCTCTCGGGGTTGCCAGCGGGGGCTGGGCCACAAGCGAGGGACCCTCCTTGGGAGCCAGCGGGGCCGGGGGTACCCGCGGGGCTGCCCTCCCGCCCCCCAGCAGCACGGGCGTCCTGCCTGCCCCGCAGAGGGTGGATCTCTCTGCTGCGTCCTTGCACAGAGACACGTGCAGGCTGTTGCACACGTGTCACCCTGTGGTTTTGGAGGGAGACCCCCTGCATCCGGCCTGGCCCCTCTGTATCCATGCCATGGTTGGTCAGGGTGCCCGTGACAGTGTTCTCCAACACCATGTTGCCAAAGATCTCCTCCTGCTCCTGATGGACCCAGTGCTGCAGGATCTGGAAGAGTGTTGGGTGGTTCTGGAAAGAGTTCATCCAGTTTGGGGACTGGAAGCTGCCCACAGGACGCCTGGGCACCCCTCCTGCAGCCCACCGTTGGGGTGCTCCAGGGTGATGGAGGTTATGGACGACTGGGGGTCTGGGAGCTCCTCCTGCCTGGCGGACAGCAACTGATGGTGTCACGGATGGTGTGATGACATGCTCCATGTAGTCATCATCCGCCCGCACTGAGTGCAAGATGGAGGTCACCCTCCTCTTGCAGAGGGGGCACTCAGGCTTGCTCTCAGCCCACCGCAGGATGCAGGTGTAGCAGAACTGGTGGAGGCATGGCGTGACAAAGCTGGCCTCCTCCCAGCTGCCCAGGCAGATGGGGCAGAGCTCCTCCAGCTCTGTGGCCATGCTCTCCACTGGCTGCAGTGGGCTGGGGGAGCTGGGGATGTTGAGACGCTCCCTCTCAGTGGTGTTGCAGCAGCGGGTGTCACGCTAGAAAAGGAAGAGAGGCCAGGGTCATTGGCTGGGGCAGGGAGGGGTGGAAGCAATGCCCAGGTCCCTCCAGAATGAAACCCTCCCAGCTCCCAATGGTGAGCTGTCCCATCCCTCCCAGTTCACCTGTGCTGCTGCGAGCACCCCTCCTGGGTGTCCTGGCTGCCTGAAGCTGGCAGGGCTGGGGAAAGTCCTTTGAGGACTCTGGGGTCGGGCACTCAGAGCTGCAGTGAACAACTCCCCGAGCAAGACACCAGCACCAAAGGCCTTGCTCAACACTCCAAACTTCACGAACTCACTCAGCTGGAGTGCAGGAATGAGCTGGCTGGGTGAGACCGGGTGCCTGTATATAAGCAGCAAGGGACGCCTGGTCACAGTCCATCGCTAGGTGACGTCACAGTCCATCGCCAGGTGACATCATTGTCCATCGCTCTGGGACCTCAGAACCGGCCATCCTCGCCCATGGCGCTTGCCCTGGCAGTGCTGCGGCCCCAGCACTCACATCTGGGGTTACCACAATGCCACTGCCCCCCTCCGTCCCCCCATCCCTTGGCTTCTGCTCGTCATCGGTGTTTCACAGCAGTGAAACCTCTCTAGGAAGCCTGTTGCAGTGCTGGACCACCCTTGTGGTTAAGAAAGGTTTCCTAACGTCAAAATGCTAGTTCTTCACCCAGCGCAGTGTGCACCTGCTGATCTCACAGCTGGACAACATGTCCCAAAGGATGCTGTGAGGGACAGCATCAAAAGCCTCCCTAAAATCCAGAAAGCCACATCCACCGCCTTGCCTTCACCCATGTGGCGGGCAGCCTTATGGTAGGAGGATCTCCGAAGAGTGAGACAGGGCTTTCCCTTTGTGAAGCCCTGCTGCCTGTGCCCGATGGTGGCATCGTCCTGGTAGTGCCTTTCCGTAGCACCCAGCAGGATCTGCTCCAGCATTCTTCCAGGTGCTGAGGTTAGACTCCCAGGTCTGTAGTTTCCTGGGTCTTCCCTCGCACCTTTGTTGTAAATTGGAATAACTTTGACTAGCTTCCAGTCAGCGGGGACCTCCCCAGGCTCCCAAGACCTCTGGTAGATGATCAGGAGGGGTCCTGCCATAACATCCATAAGCTCATGCAGTACTCTGCAATTAATACCACCCATGGACTTATGAACATTCAACTGTTACAGCTGGCCCCTTACAATTTCTGTGTTCACAAATGGAAAACCACTGTTCCCACAGCTGTGGTCCTCCAACTTACAGGACCAGACAGCCCAAGATCTATCATTAGTATTAAAGACTGAGTCAAAAAAAAAGCATTCAATGCCTCCACTTTTTCTGCATCCCTATTTGCCAGGGGACCATCTTCAACAAGTATGGGTCCCATATTTTCCTTGGACATCCTCTTGCTATTAACATACTTTAAAAATCCTTTCTTGTTGTCTCGTACAACAATAGCCAGTTTCAGCTCTAGCTGAGCTTTGGCCTTTCACGTTGTCTCCCTGCATATGCAAATGATGGCTCTGTAATCTTCCTGTGAAGCCCAACCTTGCTTCTAGAGATCATCCAATCCCTTTTTCCTCCTGAGTTCCAAGAAGAGTTCCCTGTTCAGCCAAGCTGGTCTGCTGTCCCTGCTTGCTTGATTTGCGACACAATGTGATGGCCTGCTCCTGTGCTTTTAAACAGTGGTTCTTCAAAACTGACCAGTACTCATGGACCCCGAAGCCCTCAAAGGCAGATTCCCAGAGGGCACTGTGAAGTAGCTGCCTGAGTAGCTTAAAGTTTGCTCTCTTGAAATACAGGGTAGCAACTCTGGTGAACTTTTTTCTCATTACACTGAAAATTTTAAACTCACCTATTTCATGATCACTGTGGCCAAGACAGTCAGCTAACATCACATGTCCCATAAGTCCTCTACTCACAAATGGCAAGTCTAGGTAGGCACCTTTCCTAGTTGACTGAGTACTTGTGACAAGAAATTATCTTCAACCAGCTCCAGGAATTTCTCAGACTTACTTGTCACAGCAGTATGGTGTTCGCAGTTGATGTGGGGAGAGGGGATGAACTGGGGAGTTGAAATTTCCCATAAGGACACGGGCTACCAATCCAGAGATTTCTCCTAATTGCCTATAGAATAACTCATCAGTGCTAATGTTAACACGTATGGAAGGGAGGTACGGTCTTTTGGTTTATGCATTAATCTACATCAATTTGTACATCATCAACAAATTTCACTGTAAATCCTAGCAACACAGTGAGAGATATATAGAAATGTCATGGGTTTAGCTGGGATAGTTAATTTTCTTCACCATAGCTGGTATAGTGCTGTGTTTTGGAGTTAGTACGAAAATAATGTTGATAACACACTGGCGTTTTAGTTGTTTCTAGGTAGTGCTTAAACTAGTCAAGGACTTTTCCAGCTTCCCATGCTCTGCCAGGTGCACAAGAAGCTGGGATGGGAGAGGGCACATCCAAGACAGCTGATCCGAATTGGCCAAAGGGTATTCCCTAACATGTGATGTCATGCCCAGTATATTAACTGGGGGGAGTTGGCCGGGGGAAGAAGCGATCGCGGCTTGGGGACTGGCGGTGTTGGTCAGCGGGTGGTGAGCGGTTGCAGCACTTGTGGTTTTTTTTTTCCTTTTCCCTCTTTTCCCTGGGTTTCATTTCTCTCCCTCGTTATTATGTTATCATTATAATTATTATTATTATTACCATAATCATTATTGTTATCATTACCATTACTACTTACGATTTTAATTATTAAACTGTTCTTATCTCAACCCATGAGTTTTCTTGCTTTTCTCTTCCGATTCTCCCCCATCCCACTGGGGTGGGAGGAGTGAGCGAGTGGCTGTGTGGTGCTTAGTTGCTGACTGGGGCTAAACCACAACATTAAAAAGAATGCCTTGTATCTGAGAGTCCACTATGGAACTTCCTATGTCTATACTGGGTCCCTGGTATGTGGTTTATGCAACACGCACTATATTCTGCGCTAGCTTCTTCAGGAATGGAAAAAATGAAAGTGTGGCCTGTAGGTGACGTGCAGAGGGAACAATCTCATCTGCAGCCTGAATTCTTTATAAATCACTCTGTTTTGTCAGAAGTCTCTCATCTACAAGTGCAAGATTATGGTTGAGAAGGAAAACTGATTTCTCCACCTTAAGAGAAATGCTACAAACTCCTCACTTTTATGTATTATGATCATGCTTGATATGATTATACTTCACAGTTAAGTAGCACGTCAGATTGTACAAAAAGTCAGCTGGCTCTCAGAAGATTACTTCATAAGCAGGATGTGATATAATGAATTTGAGTAGTAAAAGCCCGAGAGTCTCCTGGAGCCATCTTGTTACTATCTGTTACAATCTGTCCATGTGACATTTGCTAATCTGATGCTTTCACTCACTAGCTTGGTTTCATGTGAGTCTGCAGTGTTGTTAATGTTTATTTTTCTTCTGATGATCCTGCTCACATAAAACTCATGTGATAACGCTTCTTAAGGAAGACACTCTCTTTCTGTTCATGTGTGGCCTCAAAAAATTACAGAAAGACTCTAGAGACTCCATGCCAGAGTCTCCTCTCTCTACACCATGTCTTTATAATGTTGGAATAATGTCTTTATAATGGCTGGAAGCGAACATTTTTCCTAAAAAAGCATTGCAGTGTAGCAGGGTAACAACACCCTAAAATACACTGCTGCTGCTCAAGAGTGATTACTGCATGTCCCCCATTCATTGACTAAGATGTTTTTTCCCTCCTGTTGATTCCCATGGGCAGATCTCAGAAAGCTTCCCTCAGTACTGGCAGTGATCTAGTTGAAGCTGCTTCATTTTCCCATCCATTGCAGTTAGTTCAGATTCCAGATGCTCAGATTTTCCGTAAGCTGCTGAAGCTATCTCCTAAAATAAGGAAATCACAGGGTCACTAGTTCAGTCCCATGAGCAACTCTTGACTGAAATCTCAAATTAGCCAAAGCCAGTTCTCTTGACTTCAGCATCCTTGCTCATTTTGAAATGTTTCTTTCTTCAGTTACCTGCATCTTCATTGTGTTTATCTGTATCTCCTCCCATTTATGGGTATCTAGGCATAAATAAGTAAACCTAATTAAATTTTAAAAATGAAAATTTATAGAGCTGAGCCTAAAGAAACTTGACCTCCTTGTTTACTCCCACTCTCCAGACCGTATCTCTCAATACCAATTTGAATATTACGGTGTGTTCTTGTATACACAGAATGCTTTCTAAATTTTTTCCTGACTCCAGTGTAGTGAGATAATCTCAATTCTACTACCTCACTGTGGCTTTAATTTGGCATAAATTTTCTGGCAACATTGTATTACTTGATATTTACATCAGATGAAAAAACAGGATCCAGCCTTCCACAAGGATCTCATTTTGTTATGGTAGAATCTTTTTGTGCAACATAATAGGGGTGCTGGCAATGGGGAGAATGTAAAAAGACAAAGCAACAACAGTGTATTCTTTGTCATGTAACTGTGGTTTGGTAGCTTGGGCCATATTTGTTACTTATTATTCAAGTCTTTCTCTATGGAACATGGTGTAATAACTAGCTTTCAGTCTTATTTTTTGGATTGTCTGTCTCAGCTCTGTTAAATATTTTCTGCACCATCTCTGAAAACGCTTGGCTCCAAAACCTGTGGTTAATTATGTTGTAGTTACTTCATAGGAAAAAACCTTTTTTTTGCCACTTGAATCCTTTAGAACAGGAAGCAAAATGTGCTCCTTGGAGAAGTACTCCTTAGAGAGGTACTCAAGGGTTGGGACCCAAGACAATTTTTTTTTTTTTTTTGTTGAAGACTGCATACACACACTTTTTTTACTCATTCTCTTTCCCTGATTCAGCTGAAGTTACAGTCCTAAAATATCCACAGGGCAGTTGCCTGCATATAGCAAATGGTGCTTTTCCTGAACTGCAGCACATTCTCTCATAGGAATTCAGTCAGGACCATTCATGGTTATTAAAGCACTTAGGTAAAGGAAAAAAGAAATAAAACTACAGATGCCAATAAGTTTTATTTAAATTCAAGGATGACTAAAACTCCAAGGGCAGTCTGCAACTCAGTAAAAAGATTACTAAATCTGAGATATGAAAAGAGGGACAGGTTACTGGAATATGAAGTGTTTTTCTTGGAAATGATACAGTGTATGTGTTTGCCTATCTGTCTATTTTTAACATGAAACATGACCCAAGCACGTTTTTCCTGTGCAACATGTTAAGTGTTGCATGGGTTTTGAATACATATGTAATGGTGAAATATACTCAAAAGCTGCTCTTATGGACTGACCCATTTTTCTTGTCAAAATCCCTTAGGAAACAATAATTATAATTAATAAACAGGTATGTATAACAGGTTTTGAACATCAGTCCAAAAGAAAATGTTTTACATATGGTGCTGACTAATTTTCCTAACACTGAAAGTGCATTTCTGTAGCACTTTAAGCTATTTTTTCACAGTTCGATGCAGAAGACAGTGTCTGTTCAAAACTTCTGCTAAATTTATGACTTAGTACATTTCTGAAGCATTCACTAGAGAAATGGGAGTTCTTCTGTTCTTGTCTGTGACCATTTTACCACTCAAAGGTTATGGGAAAGAACATTAAAATGGGGTAAAGAGCAACAGAATATGCAATGAAATCAAAAGAATTTCTCTCAGTGTAGCTGATTAAGTACAGCATCAGGCAGAAAGTTAAGTAAACATACAGTAATAGAAAAAAAATCCTACACTGGGGGAAAGACTCCTTTGGTTCTTCTTATAAGAAGAATTGCTAGATGGCAAGTCTAATTCTCACAAGAACTTCGTTGCAAACTTTGTACTCAACATTTGGAGCTTATCCTGTCAAGCAGAAAGTACAACCACATGCAGCATAAGAGAAACATTTCAGTTTGTATGACAAATGTCACTTGAAAATGGGCTTTGCTTTTAATTTAGAACATTGTAAACACATCAGGAGAAACTAGTTTTGATCATTTGCCAAATATTGCACAAGTATTTAGACTAATAAATAGCCTTCTATAACAGGAAGTGTACTGTATATTTTATGTGTTCCCACAATTTTTAAGCGAAAGTCTCATCCCTTCTGTTTCACAGATGTTTCTAGAGAAAAAGAAAACTAGATAAAATAGCATATACTGTTATCAAAAGAGCATTTAAATAATCAGCTAAAGATTTAGGGAACATTAGGAGTACATTATAAATAAGAGTACATTTTAATTAGAAGGTTTTGCTCACTGATTAGTCTTTCAGACCCCAGGTTAAAGTCATGCCTTACTGAATAAAATATGATGTATAGTTAAGAAAATAATCATAGGGTCTATCATCTCATTATTTTCATTGTGTAAATTACAAAGTAAGGCATATTCCAGCTGTTAGGAAAACCAACTGGTCTACTTTCCTATGCCATTATTAAAGCATGTGGTTCAGACGTACGAATGTACAACGTACCAAATATTCTGTCTCATGCTGCTGTTACCAAGGCTATGATATGCACTGAGATCTAAGGGTTTTGTTTGGTAAACTTTGTGCTGGACTCTCCCTTTCATATCCAAAATGTTGCAGGAAGGAAGCAAGCCCGCCCAAACAACCTCTATGCCTTTTAGGCGTGGCAAAAGCTGTCTTACTTACGTTCTCTTACCATCCGGCTTGAAGGGCTGATAGTATGGAACAAGCAAAAATAATTCCAAACGTGGGAAGAATATTTCTACTTTTAACCCTCCAAGTAGACTGCATGGGGGGTGGTGGTACATGTTAGATCAAGGAATGCATGATTATCTTTATTTGGGTTTTCACAGGAAAAAGATGTTCTGTGATTAACAGAGGTAACTTCAACTACATTCTGCAGAAATTTGGTGTGGCTTTGGGGAAGGTACAGGACAGTATCCAGACTGCTCAGCAAGCTCTTGGAATGAGTTAGTAATGTTTTGATGCAGTCAGTGAAGTTTGCAAATAGGGAAATAGTCTTTAAAGTTGGATTCTAACCAATGCGTTTGAGAACGTTAAGAGTGCAAAGTAAAGTGGATCAGAGTGACGATGACATGAGAGCTGATCACTTTTAAAAAGAGATGGAGCAACATAAAATGAAATCAGCAGCCTGAAAAAACCCGCAGAAATCAGGAAGACAAGTCAAAGAAGTCAAAGGTTTAGGAGAATTGCAAATGTGATACTAAGGACACAAAGTAGGAGATGGGGAATGTAGGAAGGAAGCAGTTTGCTTAAAGATGGGTTTCACTGGCACCAGTGAAAACATACAGAAAGTGGAAACTAGGTTCAGTTATGTTAGTGCATATGAAGGTCTGAGGTAGAAAATGAGCTACATACACCAACAGGAATGAGAAGCATATATGCACATCAGCACTGTAAGACTGAGAAGGGAATTGCTGCTCTGCTACAGGACAGAAAGGAGGAACTAATGATCAATAATGCAGACAAAATTTAAAGGTTTAATATTTTTGGATTAGCATTCTCTAACAAATTTAATGCAAGCATGTGGCTGAGACAACACCTGTACAGGACAGCATAAGAATACTTCAGTGAGCTGGATGCTTTCAAATTGACAGGAACGAAGAAATTTCAAGGATTTGTAAGATTCTTGCTTAAACAATCGTCTGAAGCTATCTCAGATATTGCAGTAGCTGTTCTTGAGGAATGGGGTGATGCTCTGGGAAAGAAAGAAATATATTGCTTCTCTCAAAAATGGGAGACAAACTGAAAAATTATGGATCAATCTATTTGTAAACACTTAAAAGTTAGTGAGGAAACAGGTGAGAACAAACAGGAGTTCATCATGAACAGACTAAGCTATCTTACTGTGCCACAGGGGAACAGTACATGGGGCAGGGAAGAATAAACAGATGGTATATATATTGACTACTGTAAAGGTCTCCATCTCACATGACAGATGCGTAGTAGGCTAGGGAAGTGTGATCAAGATGAAATTGCTAAAATGGGGATGCAAAAGCAGTAGTACGACAATACCTTGTGGTGAGTCGACAGTTTTACATCGCTAAACAAAAGCTAGACCAAGTGGGATTTTGCAGTAGCCCATGCCTAGTTTAATCTCCTAAATATTTCCATTAAAACTATAAAACTATATGTTATGGTTTAGCCCCGGTCAGCAACTAAGCACCACACAGCTGCTCGCTCACTCCCCCACCCTTGTGGGATGGGGGAGAGAATTGGAAGGGCCAAAGTAAGAAAACTCATGGGTTGAGATAAGAACAGTTTAATAATTAGAATAAAACAGCAATAATACTAATATAATGAAAAGGAAAATAATGAGCGAGAGAGAGATGAAACACTGGAAGAAGAGGGAGAAAAAAAACCCCAAAACTAAACAACAAGTGCTGCAACCGCTCACCACCCGCCGACCGACGCTGCCGGTCCCCGAGCCGCGATCGCTGCCTCCCCCGGCCAATTCCCCCCAGTTAATATACTGGGCATGACGTCACATGATATGGAATACCCTTTGGCCAATTCGGATCAGCTCTCCTGGTTGTATCCCCTCCCCTCCCGGCTTCTTGTGCACCTGGCAGAGCATGGGAAGCTAGAAAGTCCTTGACTAGTATAAACACTACCCAGCAACAACTAAAACACCAGGGTGTTATCAACATTATTTACATACCAAGTCTAAAACACAGCACTATGCTAGCTACAGTGAAGAAAATCAACTATCCCAGCTAAAACCATGACAGTATCCACCCCTTATTCCATACCATTTACGTCATGCTCAGGTCTCATACTATCCAATATGACCTCAATAACCACCACCCGCCTCCCCATCCTTTGATGACATATGCAGTTATCATTTATCATTCCCGTAGAGTATGGACCATCCCTGTAGAACATCTGTAGAGGGTCCACACATGTCCATTGAGTTCATTCAGTCCATAACTTTGGGCTCCATCTATCGTAACAGTCTTTCAAGGCTGGAGAGATGGTCTGCGTGGTGTTGGATTGTTGCATGCTGAAGCCAGTCTTTGTTCCACCACCGCTACACGTTGCTTGGTTCAATCAAAGTTCATTCTTCATTAATTTTGGAAATTGTTACTATGATACCATTGATACGGCATATAGCAACCATAGGAGTGATGACATACAATATCATATAGCAATTAACAGCATACCGTTCAGTTCATTGGCTACTTTCAGCCAAAATCAAATCCCCTTGAGGCACACATCGAACTCCTCCATCCTCCCGCATCACCCACCAAGTGCACCCAGGTCCTCGAGCAAAAGCAATCCCACGAATGGGTTTGCCTTTGCCTGAGACAGGAATAACCCAGACGGTTTTCCCCAGCATATTTTTTACATGCACTACAGGGACTTTACCCCCTTCCACAGTACGTAAGAGTTCTGACTGGGCAGGGCCAGCTCGATTGGCAGATCCCCTAGTGTTGACTAACCAGGTGGCTTTTGCTAAATGTGTATCCCAGTGTTTGAATGTCCCACCCCCCATTGCTCTCAGTGTAGTCTTTAACAGTCCATTGTATCGTTCAATTTTCCCAGAGACTGGTGCATGATAGGGGATGTGATACACCCACTCAATGCCGTGCTCTTTGGACCAGGTGTCTATGAGGTTATTTCGGAAATGAGTCCCGTTGTCTGACTCAATTCTTTCTGGGGTGCCATGTCGCCATAAAACTTGTTTTTCAAGGCCCAGGATAGTGTTCCGGGCGGTGGCATGGGGCACGGGATATGTTTCCAGCCATCCGGTGGTTGCTTCCACCATTGTAAGCACATGGCGTTTGCCTTGGCGGGTTTGTGGCAGTGTGATATAATCAGTCTGCCAGGCCTCCCCATATTTATACTTCAGCCATCGTCCTCCATACCACAGAGGTTTTACCCGCTTGGCTTGCTTGATTGCAGCGCATGTTTCACATTCATGGATGACCTGTGCAATAGTGTCCATGGTCAAGTCCACCCCTCGGTCGCGAGCCCATCTGTATGTTGCATCTCTTCCTTGATGGCCTGAGGTGTCATGGGCCCACCGAGCTATAAATAGTTCACCTTTATGTTGCCAGTCTAGATCTACTTGAGCCACTTCAATCTTAGCAGCCTGATCCACCTGTTGGTTGTTCTGATGTTCTTCAGTGGCCCGACTCTTGGGAATACGAGCATCCACATGACGTACCTTCACAACCAGGTTCTCCACCTGGGCAGCAATATCTTGTCACAATGCAGCAGCCCAGATGGGTTTGCCTCTGCGCTGCCAGTTGTTCTGCTTCCATTGCTGTAACCACCCCCACAGGGCATTTGCCACCATCCATGAGTCAGTATAAAGATAGAGCACTGGCCATTTTTCTCGTTCAGCAATGTCTAAAGCCAGCTGGATGGCTTTTACTTCTGCAAACTGACTCGATTCACCTTCTCCTTCAGCAGTTTCTGCGACTTGCCGTATAGGACTCCATACAGCAGCCTTCCATCTCCGATGCTTTCCCACCAGACGACAAGACCCATCAGTGAACAGGGCATATTGCTTCTCATTTTCTGGCAGTTTATTATACAGTGGGGTCTCTTCAGCACGTGTCACCTCCTCCTCTGGTGATATTCCAAAATCTTTGCCTTCTGGCTAGTCCATGATCACTTCCAAGATTCCTGGGCGACTGGGGTTTCCTATTCGAGCCCGTTGGGTGATCAGTGCGACCCACTTACTCCATGTAGCATCAGTTGCGTGATGTGTAGAGGAGACCCTCCCTTTGAACATTCAGCCCAGCACCGGCAGTTGAGGTGCCAGGAGGAGCTGTGCTTCAGTACCGATCACTTCTGAAGCAGCTCAAACCCCTTCATATGCTGCCAATATCTCTTTTTCAGTTGGAGTGTAGCGCGCTTTGGACCCTCTGTATCCCCGACTCCAGAACCCTAGGGGCCGACCTCGGGTCTCCCCTGGTGCTTTCTGCCAGGGGCTCCAGGTAGGGCCATTCTCCCCGGCTGCAGTGTAGAGCACGTTTTTTACATCTTGTCCTGCCCGGACTGGCCCAAGGGCTACTGCATGAACTATCTCCTGCTTTATCTGTTCAAAGGCCTGTCGTTGCTCAGGGCCCCATTTGAAATCATTTTTCTTCCGGGTCACTTGATAGAGAGGGCTTACAATCAGACTGTAATTTGGAATATGTATTCTCCAAAAACCCACAACGCCTAAAAAAGCTTGTGTTTCCTTTTTGCTAGTTGGTGGAGACATGGCTGTTATTTTGTTGATCACATCCATTGGGATCTGCTGACGTCCATCTTGCCATTTTATTCCCAAAAACTGAATCTCCTGTGCAGGTCCCTTCACTTGACTTTGTTTTATGGCAAAACCAGCCTTCAGAAGGATTTGGACTATTTTCTTCCCTTTCTCGAAAACATCTTCTGCTGTGTTGCCCCACACGATGATGTCATCAATGTACTGAAGGTGTTCCGGAGCTCCACCCTGTTCCAGTGCAGTCTGGATCAGTCCATGGCAAATGGTAGGGCTGTGTTTCCAACCCTGGGGCAGCCGATTCCAGGTGTACTGGACACCCCTCCAAGTGAAAGCAAACTGTGGCCTGCACTCTGCTGCCAAAGGGATTGAGAAGAATGCGTTAGCGATATCAGTTGTGGCATACCACTTGGCTGCCTTTGACTCCAGTTCGTATTGAAGTTCTAGCATGTCCAGCACAGCAGCACTCAGTGGCGGAGTGACTTCATTCAGGCCACGATAGTCTACTGTTAGTCTCCACTCTCCATTAGACTTCCGCACTGGCCGTATGGGACAGTTGAAGGGAGAACGGGTCTTACTGATCACTCCTTGGCTCTCCAGTCGCCGAATGAGCTCATGGATGGGAATCAGGGAGTCTCGGTTGGTGCGGTATTGCCGCCGGTGCACTGTTGTGGTGGCAATTGGCACCTGTTGTTCTTTGACCTTCAGCAACCCCACAACAGAAGGGTCCTTTGAGAGACTGGGCAAAGTAGACAGCTGTTTAATTTCCTCCGTCTCCAAGGCAGCTATACCAAAAGCCCACCTGTACCCTTTTGGGTCCTTGAAATACCCTCTCCTGAGGTAGTCTATGCCAAGGATGCACGGAGCCTCTGGGCCAGTCACAATGGGGTGCTTTTGCCACTCATTCCCAGTTAGGCTCACTTCAGCCTCCAATACAGTTAGCTCTTGGGATCCCCCTGTCACTCCAGCTATACAAATGGGTTCTGCCCCTACATAGTTTGATGGCATTAGGGTGCACTGTGCACCAGTGTCCACTAGAGCCTTATACTCCTGTGGGTCAGATGTGCCAGGCCATCGGATCCACACAGTCCAATAAACCCGGTTGTCCCTTGCCTCCACCTGGCTGGAGGCAGGGCCCCTCTAATTCCAATTGCGGGTTTCCCACTCCAGATCTTGTGAATGGGAATCAGAAGTCTCCCTATTAAGATCATGGATAGAATCAGCGCTTCTACTCCTCTGTCTGGGGAACTGCCTACTGGAAACTGGAGCAGCAACTCTCCTGGAGGTCCCCCCTTGAGTGGTTGTTTTTCCTTGCAACTCACGTACCTGTGCCTCTAGGGTCGAGGTAGGTTTTCCATCCCACTTCCTCATGTCCTCTCCATGGTCACGCAGGTAAAACCATAGGGTGCCCCGTGGTGTGTATCTTCTCTCTTGAGCAGAAGGACGCTTACTCCTAATGGCCGAGATACTGGTCCGTACAGGTAGGGAGTAGGACATATCTTCTTTGATTTGCTGAACCTCCCAGGACAGTTTCTCCACAGCTGAGATGAGGGAGGAAGATATATGTGCTTCATAATCCCGGAGTTTATCAATCACATCCTCTGCCGTTGGTGCCTCTTCATCTTTCCAGGACATTACTGCCAGGGAGCTAACACGGGATGATGGTGCGCTCCGTACAAACTTCCGCCACATGGGTCGTGAGCACTGCGCTTCATCTGGATCTTTGGATGACTGTTCACTACCCAGGTCACCATAAATCACCTCAAGCACAGCTAATTCTCTCAGGTACTGGATACCTTTCTCCATGGTGGTCCATTTTCCAGGGCGATATATAACATCTTCCTTGAAGGGATACCTTTCTTTCACAGCAGACAGGAGTCGCCTCCAGAGGGTGAGGCCTTGTGTCCCTTTTCCAATTGCCTTGTCAATGCCCCCATCCCTAGAAAGGGATCCCAGTTGTTTGGCTTCCTTACCCTCTAATTCCAGGCTACTGGCCCCGTTATCCCAGCATCGGAGCAGCCAGGTGACAACATGCTCACCTACATGACAGCCGAAATCTTTTCGTATATCTCGCAGCTCACTTAAGGATAGGGATCGGGTAGTTTCCGTCTCTTGTACAAGTTCTTCCTCTTCCTTCTCCTCTCTTAGTAACGGCACTACTTCTCCATCATCCTTTTCTAAACGAGTTGACTTTCTCTTTGAAGATTTCTTCTTTTGTATAGGGGCAACTGATACTGGCACGGGTTGATTCTCTGATTCAGCTTCAGTGTCCGTCATGGGTGTTTGAGCGGTCACAGTGCCTGTCGTCGGGCTTGGAGCCGCCGCAGTGCCTGTTGTGGGGGGTTTGAGGGGCCACAGTGCCTGTCGTCGGGCTTGGAGTAGCTGCAGGGCCTGTTGTGGGGTTTTGAGTGATCACGGTGCTTGTCGTTGGGCTTGGAGTAGCCGCAGGGCCTGTCATTTTTCCTTGGTGGTGCTGAATACTGTTGAATAGGGCTCGGTAGGCATGGGCCAGGCCCCAACACATTGCAGTGATTTGTATCTCTCTGGAATTGCTAGGGTGACAGCATACTTCCTCCAAATATTCTACTAATTTTTCAGGATTCTGCACTTGTTCAGGGGTGAAGTCCCAAAACACTGGAGGTGCCCACCGTTTCAGGCATTTGCCCATACTATCCCACATACCCTGCCACCCATAATTATCGAGCCTTGGGGCAGATCTCTGGATGATATTCTTGAATTGCTTATTAACCTTAGACAAAACCAAAACAATCTGCCATAGGAATATCAACAGATGTATCTTAACTACCCAAGGATGTTCAAGATACTGAAAAGTTGTTGTAATGAAGGAGGAGACATTACAGAAGATGGTAGCTAAGGTGCCATTCTGTATTTCCTCAATAAAGAACCTCTCAGAAGAGGAGGTATAATTGCTAATTGTCTCCATGAGGTAGTACCCGAAGTACAGTAACGGCTTCCATGCAAGACCCAAATAACCGATAAAACTCAAGGCCAGTGTTTTAATAACAAGTCTCCTAGGCAAAACATCTCTAACAACTGCAGAGCACAGCAAACTACAAAACCCAACGCCAATCTTTAACATGTACTTCAAAATCAGCATGGTGTAGGTCTGACTAACTAATATCGAGAACAGATGAATCAATGCTGTGACCAGCAACTGTTATTATCTCAAACCCTTTGTGCCCCACGTTGGGCGCCAAAAAGGACTGTTGTGGTTTAGCCCCGGTCAGCAACTAAGCACCACACAGCCGCTCGCTCACTCCCCCACCCTTGTGGGATGGGGGAGAGAATCGGAAGGGCCAAAGTAAGAAAACTCGTGGGTTGAGATAAGAACAGTTTAATAATTAGAATAAAACAGCAATAATACTAATATAATGAAAAGGAAAATAATGAGCGAGAGAGAGATGAAACACTGGAAGAAGAGGGAAAAAAAAAAAAAAACAAAACCAAAACTAAACAACAAGTGCTGCAACCGCTCACCACCTGCCGACTGACGCTGCCGGTCCCCGAGCCGCGATCGCTGCCTCCCCCGGCCAATTCCCCCCAGTTAATATACTGGGCATGACGTCACATGATATGGAATACCCTTTGGCCAATTCGGATCAGCTCTCCTGGTTGTATCCCCTCCCCTCCCGGCTTCTTGTGCACCTGGCAGAGCATGGGAAGCTAGAAAGTCCTTGACTAGTATAAACACTACCCAGCAACAACTAAAACACCAGGGTGTTATCAACATTATTTACATACCAAGTCTAAAACACAGCACTATGCTAGCTACAGTGAAGAAAATCAACTATCCCAGCTAAAACCATGACATTTTTGGATTAACATTCTCTAACAAATTTAATGCAAGCATGTGGCTGAGACAACACCTGTACAGGACAGCATAAGAATACTTCAGTGAGCTGGATGCTTTCAAATTGACAGGAACGAAGAAATTTCAAGGATTTGTAAGATTCTTGCTTAAACAATCGTCTGAAGCTACCTCAGATATTGCAGTAGCTGTTCTTGAGGAATGGGGTGATGCTCTGGGAAAGAAAGAAATATATTGCTTCTCTCAAAAATGGGAGACAAACTGAAAAATTATGGATCAATCTATTTGTAAACACTTAAAAGTTAGTGAGGAAACAGGTGAGAACAAACAGGAGTTCATCATGAACAGACTAAGCTATCTTACTGTGCCACAGGGGAACAGTACATGGGGCAGGGAAGAATAAACAGATGGTATATATATTGACTACTGTAAAGGTCTCCATCTCACATGACAGATGCGTAGTAGGCTAGGGAAGTGTGATCAAGATGAAATTGCTAAAATGGGGATGCAAAAGCAGTAGTACGACAATACCTTGTGGTGAGTCGACAGTTTTACATCGCTAAACAAAAGCTAGACCAAGTGGGATTTTGCAGTAGCCCATGCCTAGTTTAATCTCCTAAATATTTCCATTAAAACTATGAAACTATAATAATGTGTTTATTAAATTTGCAGACAATTTGGAGCAGAAAGACACTGTCTATAATGTGGCAGACAAGTTTAAGATTCAAAATTATGTTGGTGAAATTGGAGAAAGGATATGCAAGCGAATGGACGGTATTCAACAGCAAATGCAAGATACTGTATTCAGACGAGAATGTTCAATTGCACAATTGCATGATAAGCAGCAACTGGCTCACGACAGGCCTTCATATGAAATGTGACTTGTACTGCATTACCTTGTTGATCATGAGTTAACAAGATCACGTTGTTGGAAAAAAGCATATTGGGACATACAAAGAGGAGAACAGCTTACAAGGTGCAGATAGGAATTCTGCATTATTAAGACTTTGTGTGTTTTCAGTTTTGGACACTTACCTTCAAGAACAACATGAAGCAAAATCCAACCAATGGCAGAGAATCCAGAATATGGCCATGAGAAGTAGCTCAAATACAGGACCTACAAGAAAGACTGGGAAAATTGAGGTTAATTAACCTAAAAAAAGAAAAGACTAAGGAATAATACAGATAAGAATCTTCAGGTACATAAAATGTTGCTGCAGAGAATAAGGTAATTTTTTATAGTCTACTGAAGAGGGGTAAGATGAGAAGTAATAGGCTTCAACAATAGCAAGAAAAATTAAAACCGGACATTGAGGAAAAGTCACAGAAAGCGTTGAGAACCACTGGACCAGATCACTTGTGAAGGCTGTGAAGTCTCCATTGCTGGAAATTTTTAAGAGCACCTTACAAAAGGATCTCTCAGGATTTTATTTTTTTTTTAGGAAAGGGGATAAATAGGTCTATTCCTTGAAGCTCCTTTAGCCCTACCTTTGTGCAGTTCTGTAATCTGTCTTGGTCCTAGTTGCTTATCTCCTTAACAAACCTCCTCTGCCTCAGACATCATTATGTATAAAAATTAATCAATATTTTCAAGGTACTTGGTAATAGTGCTGATCGGATTGCTGTCTTATGAGTAAAATCAAAGAATCAATGTTTAGATAATTGTCAAGGGATTCATGCGCTTATCTATAGCTATACAAACCATATGTGTCCCTACTTAGGAACATAGGCTCAGCTGTATGTGGATTTACTGTTGCCAGCAACATCATAGAATCATAGAATATCTCGAGTTGGAAGGGACCCATAAGGACCATTGAGGCCAACCCCCTGCTCCTTGCAGGACTATCTAAAACTAAATCATATGACTAAAATACATATAGTAGTGGAGATGCTGCAGGAGTCACTGGTACATAGAATAAGGAATCATATTCCCAGTCCTCACTAAGAGGGGGGCAAGATGGTTCTATTATTTCAAGTCTGGCTTTCATTAGATGTTAGTGTTTTACTCCTCTTCCCATTTCCATTTCATCAAATCTTTTATTTATTGCAGCTTATCACTATCATTACAAATAAAAGCTCACAGAGTGAATTTTAATATAATTGGATGATGTTTTCTTTTTATAACATGTAAAAATGCACATATAGCCATTACAATTTGCTCTGGATCTGACTTCACCCACTATTGAAAAGGTACTGTTTCCTAATAATACATGAAAATGTCAGGTAGCAGTTTAGCTATCTCTGCTCCCCAAGAGCTTTTTGAATTATGGTTCTATTTAAGAAATAGGCATCTATTATAATCACACTTTTTGAAGGGATTATTTAACTTATAAATTATTTTCATTATCTTTTAGAGTTGCTATCACATCTTGACCTGTATCCAATTCCTACCTAATTAAACAATTTATCACCTCATCAATTCCTTTCTGAAATGTCAAATTATTACTACTATTATTTTATCGCATAGCAGTAAGAATTATATTGGTAAGAAGACCCAATTCTCTCTTGAAAAAGCTTTAGTTCATTGGATCAAAATTTGCATACAGATCTAACTAGGAACTTGATTTAGTTCAAAAATGCAGAAAAACAGAAAACTGTGATATTTCACATTTATAATGTGAAAAAGCTGTATTGTCCAACAAAGATGCTTTTGAAAGATTTAGCTATGCTGTAGTGGTAAAAATTGTATGAATTACTTTTGGAAAACATAATTCTTAAGAAAAGGAATCTGTAATTCCTTTGACTAGGCATTATTTTTTCCTGAGCCTTTTCCTCACTTTGATTTCAGACAATGAATTACAGACACTACAGTTGGAAAAATCCAGTTAAGTCACATCTACCATCAATGCAGAAGAACATATTCTTCACTATTTTTCCAGGCTAATCTAAAAACTGTCAAATTACTGGATTTTCAGTTCACACTGTAGTAATTCCCTTGTTCTCATTTATACGAATCAATTGCTTTTTCTGATCCAGTTTAAATACAAGTTTTCTCTTTCTAACTCTACCATGTACCACCATAAACATAGATCTGCCTAGATTCAGCATCTTTAGTTTCCTTGCCACTTCTACATGTCACCTTACCTTTTAAGAAGCATGGCTTTCTCAGAGTGAGGAACTGAAATTTTCTAAAAATAAGACCTTTTTGTGTACTCAGATTAAACCAGATAAAACCATAGTCACTTTCAAATGCAAGGGACTGGAATTGCATTGTGTCTGTGTAGTGACATGGTTTATGAAAAAATACATCTAATTTAGCAGAAAGGCAGAGGAGGCAGAATAAATATTCAAAACTCGGATTAAAATGATACACAAAAACCTAAGCAAAACATTTTTTTCAGGCTAAAATAAAGTGAAATCCTGGCCCTAATGTAGTTAAAAGGAATGTAGCCATTGAGTTCAGTGGCACCAGGATTTTACTGTGTTTATCTTGAAACACATTCAATACTTTGAAAGTTAATTTCATCTGAAGACACAGTGGAGGTCTTCTACTACTTTGTCATAGAGCTGAATGAATAAAAATATTGTCTTCTATGAATTCCCCAACTATAATCCAATATCAGTTGTCTGCTTTAATTTAAAACCCCAAATTAATAAATTTACAGTGTTCTGTAGTAAAAATTTCCGATGTATGTAAAACCGAATATACATTTTCTGTTTAGTCAGTTAAAAGATAGGGTTTTTTTGCCAAAATTGTGTTGTTGTTCGTCTGCCAAGTCTTGTAAAAAGAGTTACTTTCTTTGGAAATCTTTGGAAACTCCTAAGTGTATAAAATAAAATAATTCAGTAGCATTATAGCATAACAAAAAATATACCCAGCAATGTTAAGGCATAACTGGGGAATTGAATCTGAGCATGCTAGGAAACCATTTAAGGGAAAAAAACATTAGCAAATGCATGTCATTTTGCTTGTGTAATTTGTCATTAAGAAGAGAAAAATAAATATGTAGGTCAGAGGTGAAAGTTTAATTTTACAAAAAGTCCTTTCCTGTATTTTTAGCACTTATTAGAAGGGAAAATTGCAGGTCTTACAACCTCTTTTGGAATTTTCCTGGGAGAGGATGAAAATGTATCCACTCAGTCTTGCAGGGGTATTGGAGTTGTTGAGATCAGATGGCATTTACTTCTTTCCATTTGACCTCATGGAAACCCTGTTACCTATGATTCCTGTACACAAAGTTTTGCTAGAGGGGCAGACTAAGGGAGGCAACAAGGTTGCCTACAAATTCCCTGAGAAATTTTACAAGTCATTTCATAGAATCATAGAACAATAGAATCATTAAGGTTGGAAAAGACCTCTAAGATCATCAAGTCCAAATGTCAACCCAACACCACCATGCCTCCTAAACCATGTCCTGAAGTGCCACGTCTACACGTTTTTTGAACAGCTCCAGGGATGGTGACTCCACCACCTCTCTGGCAGCCTGTTCCAATGCTTGACCACACTTTCAGTAAACAAATTTTCCCTAATATCCAATATAAGCCTCCCCTGGCACAAGCTGAGGCCATTTCCTCTTGTTCTATCACTTGTTACTTGGGAGGGAGACCAACACCCACCTCACTACAACCTCTTTTGAGGTAGGTATAGAGAGCGATGAGGTCTCCCCTCAGCCTCCTCTTCTCCAGACTAATCAACCCCAGTTCCCTCAGCTGCTCCTCATCAGACTTGTTCTCCAGACCCTTCACCAGCTTCGTTGCCCTTCTTTTGACATGCTCCAGCACCTCAATGTTGTTCTTGTACTGTGGGGCCCAAAACTGAACACAATATTCAAGGTGTGGCCTCACCAGTGCCGAGTACAGGGGCACAATCATTTCCCTACTCCTGCTGGCCACACTATTCCTGATACAAGCCAGGATGCTGTTGGCCTTCTTGGCCACGTGGGCACACTGCTGGCTCATGTTCAGCTGGCTGTTGGCCAACATCCCCAGTTCCTTCTCCGTCAGGCAGTTTTCCAGCCACTCCTCCCCAAGCCTGTAGTGTTGCATGGGGTTGTTGTGACCCAAGTGCAAGACCTGGCACTTGGCCTTGTTAAACCTCATACAACTGACATCAGCCCATCGATCCAGCCTGTCCAGATCCCGCTGTAGAGCCTTCCTACCCTCAAGCAGATCGACATTCCCACCCAAGTTGTTGTCATCTGCAGACTTACTAAGGGTGCACTCAATCCCCTCGTCCGGATCATTGATAAAGATATTAAACAAGACTGGCCCCACCACTGAGCCCTGGGGAACACTGCTCGTGACCAGCCACCAACTGGATTTAGCTCCGTTCACCACAACTCTCTGGGCTTGGCCATGCAGCCCATTTTTTACCCAAAGAAGAGTACACCTGTCTAAGCCACGAGCTGCCAGCTTCTCTAGGAGGATGCTGTGGGAGACAGTATAAAAGACTTTACTGAAGTCCAGGGAGATAACCTCCACAGCCTTTCCCTCATCCACTAAGTGGGCCACCTGGTCATAGGAGGAGATCAGGTTGATCAGGCAGGACCTCCCTTTCATGAACCCATGCTGGCTGGGCCTGATCCCCTGGTTGTCCTGCACATGCCTGGTGAGCACACTCAAGATGAACCACCCTATGACTTTCCCTGGTACCACGGTCAGGCTGACTGGCCTGTAGTTCCCCGGATCCTCCTTCCGGTCCTTCTTGTAGATGGGCATCACATTTGCTAACATCCAGTCAACTGACACCTCCGTGGTTAGCCAGGACTGCTGATAAATGATGGAGAGTGGCTTGGCAAGCTTCTCCGCCAGCTCCCTCAGTACTCTTCGGTGGATATCATCCGGCCCCACTTATGACTGACAAGCCAAGCATTGCGAAGAATTAATATATCTTGCATCTTATTGTTTGAAAACTTTTATGAGATGGGTTTGGACAACACAAATTGAGAGTCTGAGTGAGTTTCCTAATTGTCTTCCCTCCATCTTTGATGTCTCTCATATGGATAGCTATGCCACCTCAAAGCAAAAGATTTTTTCACATTATTCTTAACCTTTTGCAAACTTTCCATGTGAGGCCGTGACCTGAACTGATGCTAGTAGATCGTGCAATGTTATTCACATTATTTTTGAGAATCTTGCGCAGCTATATGAATATCTTGTTACTTTAGAGCAGTTCTTTGCTCCACTGAGGGGAAAAAAAGCAGCAATGTATAAAGACAGTACTTTGTTTTGGTTGTTATAGTCGCTATATACAAAATGTAGCTTTAAAAGTGGTTTCAAACAGAGTAGAAAAAAAGATTTAACAGATATGTGCATGGATTGAACTCCTGCTACGACACTGCTTCAATATTACCATATGACACCACTTTTTTCCAGAACATACCTGTCTTTTTGTATGGCTCATTTCTAAACTGTAGGCCCTCCAAGATGGAAATACTGCAACTTAGACAGTTTGCATGGCTTCTGACAAGAGGCAACAAAAAGGTGAAAAGTTAGCAAAAGGCACATCCTTGGCATTCCAGTGATGCCACTGACGAAGTGTAGTTCTCTGTAACAAGACACGGAGAAGACACATAAGGCTAGCTGGCATATCTTTCAAGACAATTAATTTCCTCCAAGGCCAATCTTAGAAATGACTGGGCCATTCTAATTTAAACTTAGCCAAAGCCTGAGGCAGGCATTCAGCATGGCAAATCTTAGTCTGAATGGCTACATTTATTACAGTTGTAAACTACTCTATGATGTGGGCAGGTGCACAAACGTAGATGGCATCTGACTATGATATGAAATAGTTTTCTGCTTTTGCCCTTCACATACAGAAGAAAACCAGGGGGTCTGGATGAACAGCTCTGTGCCAAAGCCAGCCTCCAAGTAGTTAAATGTCTCTAATCTATTTTGCATCCCACACACAAGTGTGTGTGGGCATGCTTGTAAATTTAATGAAGTGCTGATTAAAAGAATTTTATGCCGGACTTCCAATTAGATACTAATAAGCTAACCTTAGGTAACATAAACTCTTTCTTATTATGAAGATGGAATATGTTAACTATAAGCAACCTTAGAGTGCCCAACTTTATAACATTGCCAAGAGTTTGTTTTTTTTTTACAGAACAAGCTTCTCCTTTTAACATCCTGGCTCAATTTGCCTTTTTTTTTGAAGTCAGTGTGACCTCTCCATTGATTCTAATGGGTTTTGGATTGGGGTCTTAGATATGCACCTGTTGCTAATACAGGGTAAGTATTCAAATACTGCACAAAATGAGTAAGACAAAGAGGTGTATAAATTTATCTTGTACAATGACCTAACCCAGAAGATAGAGCAGAGGACAAGAGTGTATCTATTCCTTTTTCTTAGATCTCCCAGGTCACATGTACATGGTAGTTCTCCACATATTCAGGTCTAGCTGCACATTCCAGCTATGTCTTGGCTCCAAGTTT